>LR738712.1:289314155-289377255 GCA_902687465.1 Secale cereale
CGCCGAGCACCCCCCGGTCCACCGGCCGCCGCTGCCGACCCCCTGCACCCTCGATTCCCCTACTCAACCGCCGCCGCCGACCCATGATATATTCAAAATAACAAATTTGATGATATTTTTTAAAAAATTATTACTTTTTTATAAAAAAATATTACTGTTATGATTTAAACAAGTTTGAACATATTTAAACACAAATAAGTGTCAAACAGAATTTTTTAAAAGCAAAAAAAATTTTTGGGGAGGCTGGGAATCGAACCCAGGACCTCCTGGTGGGTGTGCAGAGTGCTGACCAGTCGGGCTAGTGTGGGGGTTCTGTTAGGTAGTAGGTTAGGTGAAATATATAGCTTTCTGTCGGGCTAGTGAGTAGACCAGAATACTAATGGCGCACCTGGGGGCGGTGCGCCATTAGTGTCTACATACTTATGGCGCACATAGCTGCGGTGCGCCATTAGTAATCCCCCCATACTTATGGGGCCGGCCGCACCCTCCTCTCTCTCCCTCTCGCCAGATCTACCCCCTCTCCCCGACGCCTCTCTCTCCCTCACCCACGGACGACTCTCTCTCCGGCCGCACCCGCCGACGCCCTCGCCCCCGACGCCCCGGCCTCGACGCCCGGAGCTACGCCGCCGCCGCCCGCGCCCCGACGCCCCGGCCTCGACGCCCGCGCCCCCGACGCCCCGGACGCCCGGAGCTACGCCGCCGCCGCCCGGCCCTCGACGCCCCGGCCTCGACGCCCGCGCCCCCGACGCCCCGGCCTCCCCCAGGTGCGTGGCCATCTCCGGCGAGCCAAAAAAGTTATTGCTTGTCCCTGATATGCAGTAGCTTCTGTACGGCGTGCTTGCCCCGCGTTGGGGGCTGGGGAGCTAGGGTTTTGAGGGGCGTGTCCTGTGCCAGCAAGTAGCTAGGCCAAGTTGGATCTAGCGCATTGCGCCGCATAGTCGATAAGCAGCGTTTTCAAAATTGGATGGATGCTAGAATGCTCATTGGTGCACTTTGACTGTCGGACTGTGCCTTTGCATAAAGTGATGGCAACTGTGTGCAAATGGAATTCCATTTGGAACGTTTGACCTGCTCTACTCCGTGCTTGTAATTGAGTTGATGAGTGTTATGACTTTTGAGAGGCAGACTTGACTAGAATATGCAGGCCTATTGGATCCAAGACATGACACAGCGGTCAGTAATAAATCGCAAAATGAATGATGCTAGAATGTTTAGTTTGGAAATGGCCAGAATGGGATCCAACACAAAGTGCTATTTAACTATTGTGCTAAGTTACTTGCTGTGAAATCTGATAATGTGTTTGATAACTCTGTGTGCCATTTTCTTAACCGGACTCACTTCTCTTACAACAAACTAAAATTTGGCAAGTGCTAATGCTACATGGCATCTCCTATGTATTGTCCAAGTTGAAAAAATACTTGCTCTGTGATGCAAGGGAAACTTTTCATCAGACCTTGTAGTCTTGTAGAGCAGCAAGCCATAGTTGCACGCGATGATCACCGGTCATCTGAGTAGAACTTGCAATTTAACTACCTTACTCTTGATGCCCTTGTAACTGCTGGTGTTTACTATCCAGAAAAGAATGAGTACTGTTAGAGTCCACTAAGAAGTACATTTGATGCCCTTACAACTCAATTTGTAGCTGTAACACTCGTGTCTCAGGTTGCTTGCCAATAATAGTAGCATATAATTTCATGGTATGTCCTGAACCTTCAAGGTGTAGTTTAGTGTCAGAAGATTCATATTCATCAGTGGACTGCTATTGCAGTTTTTCTATCATTTCCTATACAATATGAAGTTGGACTGTAAATCATGGCTTGGCCTAGTTAGCCCATGACTCGACCTAGTTACTCCTGATTTAAATTTGCTCCATGATATAAATCACAGGAAATATTTGGATTTATTTGAATCACCCTGGATAGTGTATTTACCACACAAGAATGCATAGTGAAGATTTACACTGAATTAGTTTGACCAATTCTGCTTCAAGTTTACTGGTATCAGCAAGTTTGCATTAGAAAATTTTATCAGGAATAAATTCAGTAAGGAATCATATCATCAAATTTTACTCACTGATTTTCATTCTCTGAATTAAAGATTCAAAGGTAATCTTTAGGAAATAATTATACTCCATGTAGGCACAATTATACTCCATGATTTTGACAAAGGTAAACGAACACCTGAATTAAAGATTCAGGAAATAAGATCGTAGACTCACTACTGAAAACCAAATGTTGTCATAATTGAGAACTTGAGATCCTTACTGAAAACAAAATCTAAGCAAGCTACTGAAACCAAATGTTCAGAGACCAAATCCTTACTATAACCAGTGCTAAGATCATATCCTTAGTGTAACTACAGGTGGCAGCAACTACAGTAACTGAATTTTCAGTAACTGCAGAACATACACTAGGCCAAGCCAGTTTTTCTATCATTTCCTACACTATATGAAGTTGCTCTAATTATATGTAGTCAAGCTTGCAAATTGGATTTGCTGTAGTCAACCTATTAATATTTGTCAGTTTTGAAAATTCAGTTTATTCGGTTACTGAAAATTCAGTTAATTCAGTTAGGCACACGAATTATAGAACTTTTGTGTGCCCTAGTACTTGGTGTTTGTAGAAAACCAGGAGTGTCAATGTGACTAGAATTCAGGAATTTATAGCCTAGAAAATTTGTACTGGTCTGCTGGGTCTGAAGCTTACACTGTCTCTTGTGCACCTTTGCTGAATTCCCATGAACCCTTGATGTTCACTTTTTTTGCTATCTAAATTGAGTGTCATTATTTTGTTTGCACCTGTTTTTATATGGGTGAAACTTCACTTGTTTTTAGGCTAGTACAGGGTGTTGCTTTATTCTGTCATCATTTGTAACTATGTCACAAATAAATTGTTCCTTCTTCTGTATTTGACAAGTAATGACTGTTGATAAGCTGAGGCATGTGGATTAAGCAGTTTCTTTGCTGTAACATATTGTATATCACTCCACAATGAAATACAGTACATAATGATGTGCTTGGTAAAACTTGTTCATGTACTGAACTACTAATGCCTTGTGATGCTCGGAATTACTTGTGATGCCTCTGAATTACTTGTGATCACATTGAGAAAGACTTGTAAAGATGATGATCATCTTTTACAGAAAACAAATTCTGTAAACACGTCAGTAACTTTGCTAGTTTGCTCGGTTTTGTCTCCGACATTCGTGTCGTGATAGTTTTGCAGGTACCCCGAGAAGCCCTTGAGTTTTCTGGAATGTCGATTAACTTCCGTTCCGGCAAATTCGGGTACTCCATATGTCCTATTTTCAGCAAAGGTCATGTTGAAATTTTCCGTGAATTTTAGCATGACTTTGCTAAAAAATAGGACATATGGGGTACTTGTGACTAATGCATGGGCCGGGGTATCTTAGTGGTTAATTAAGTAGCATCACGTGCCCCTTTATTCTAGCTGCATTAAACCATAGGCGGCAATAGAGCCAAGTGATTAGGCCCAACTTAGAATTATCCTTCCTAGCTTAGCTTTTAGGATGCCTCGGTGTCGACAAACCATAAATTATGAAACCTCGGCTTTTAGGGTGCCTCGGTGTCGATAAAAACCGAAATGATGAAAGCTTAGGCTTTTAGGGTGCCTCGGCGTCGAAAAACCCTCAATTATAAAAGCTTAGCTTTTAGGATGCCTCGGTGTCGACAAACCCTAAATGATGAGACCATGATCTTGTTCCTTGACAATAACCAACTTTTTGACCAAACTTTGTTTCTATTTAGAGAGAAACATGGCCAACAACGATGAGGCCGGCGGTTCGGGCGGGAAGGCATTCTGGGAGCTGTCCCAGGAGATGGAGGAACAACCTCACTTGTATGAGGATGCCGCCTTCCCCACCGATCATGACACCACTGATGGTACCGCCGAGGATGACCCCACTGATGCCACCACTGATGGTGCCGCCGAGGATGCCACCACTGATGATGGCGGCGCACGCACAGATGGCAGCCAACCGAAGAGGCAACGGAAGGACCGGCGCCCGACCATGCTCCGCACCCTCAAGGAGGAAGTTACTGAAGTGGACTCCGACGGGAATCCAACGGCGCCCGAACGAATAGTCAAGGGGTACTCGCTTCAGCTCGGGTGCATTCTCCGGAGCACCGTCTCGATCAACACCAAGAACCTGAGGCATCCTGACCGAGGGAATTTGCGCAACCTCCTCTTCACGAAGCTGCACGAACGATACAAGTTCCCCGCTCAATTTGATAACACAAGCCTCAAAGGGAATAAAGTGAACAGTGCTGCCCTCACGAGGATGAGCAAGGCCCTGTCTACTTGGAAAACCAATGTGAAGAGAATGATCGAGAAAGGTGAGAGTTATGAGAAGATCAAGGAGAAAAATCCTTCGATCACCGAAGATGACTACAATGACTTCAAGATCAATTGCTCGAGCACCGCACACTCCGAATCAAGTCAGTGGGGGAAAGAAACGCGGGAGCTCAACTTAGGGGAACACACACTCGGTCCCGGCGGTTACAGAGTGGCGGAGCCTATATGGGACAAGGAGGAGGCGGACCGTGCCGAGCTAGGCCTACCGCCCCTCTTCGATAAATACGGTGACAAGCAGACCATGAACTTTGTCAGGGCCCGGTACAAGAAGGACCCGAAAACAAAGGAGCTTACCACCGATCCGAAGACCAGGGCGCTTGAGGCTGTTCTGGTAAGGAATACACCCCCGCATAATTAGCTCCATATGGTTGCATTCTAATTAATGAAGCCAAATTTCTAAATGATTCACATTCCTTCTGCAGGCGACTGAAAGCAGTAGCGCGGGGTCGACTAAGAGCAGCCCTTGGGACACGACTCTAAATAGGGCGTTGAATGTAATGAAGAACAAGGATAAGCTCGAGAAGCCGACGTCAGCTGGTCGTGTGGCCGACAAAGGCTTGTCGACAAAATGGTCGTCATACTATAACGCTGGTGGGCGAAAGGAGAAAAAGACCAGCTCGGAAAGCCAGGCGCGCGAGGTTCAAGAACTCAAGGCACAGGTGGCGCGGATTCCGGAGATTGTCCAAGAGCAAGTGCAACAACAGCTCGGAGCGACGATCACCGCCATTGTGCCTAGCTTGATCGAGGGGTTGCAGGCGTGGATTGCGGGTGGCCAACAGGGGCCGCCCCCGATTCCCAGCTTCACGGCCAGCAACTCGCAGAACGCGATGGCGGGGTCATTGGTGTCTCCGGCGGAGGCGGCATTGGTGTCTCCGACGCCGGCACGGGAGCTTAATGCACCCGGGTGTACGCCGGCCGGCACCTCTGCAGCAAGCGGCCCCTCCGTCAACTGCACGCCCACCGTTGGCGGTGCCTCGACATTAGCCAAGCTCGACGCCATCATCACGGTAACTAATTAAGCCTCTCTCGGTCGAGGACTTCATCTCCTTGCCTTTGACTGGGCATCCCTTACGCCCTAAATGTTTTCGCAGGGCGCCGCCGACGTTCCGTGCACTCTCCTGCACTTCGTGAACAACGAGTTGGTCGATGTCGCCAAGGGAAAAATCGTTCAACCGGGCAACCCCTTGTTCCACGGTACCCAGATGCCACCCAACTTGTTTAGGGTTCAACTGGTTCGGGTGCTGCCAGGCTGCGACGAGGTGTTACCTCCGATTCGACCCGTCGGGGCCGATGATGATGACGTGATGACCCTTAGCGCCTGCCTGAGCTGGCCCCTGCTTTGGCCGAAGAGCCAGATTCGTTTGGGGGCGGGGGACACCACCCCAAAGACAACACCGCCAGTCCTGCCGACGCCAAGTCGTCCCCATGGCAAGACCGCCGCAACGGTGCCGGACATCCCTATGCCACTGGATCCAAACATGCATATGGCATAGGATCAGAACGATGACGACGATGATACATTTGGCAACGTCGATCAGTACTTTTCCGATCATGGGTAAGGTGACGACTTCATGGGGCCTCCTTCTCAAGAACCCAACCCAACAAAAGACGTGTGCGATCTAGCTGGTACCGCGGAGAAGCCAAGTTGCAACAGGCGTCGTCTGCCGTTCAGCTCCCAGGAGACGCCTCCAGCTGCCGACTTCACCGAGCCTCAGATAGGCGAGGTGCGAAATATTATCAGCACCAACACACTCAAGAAGGTGGTCTCTGAGCAGAACTCGGTCCCAATTCAGGAGATCAAGAAGAAGGCACGCAAAAGAAAAACTAACAAGGGTGCGAGCCAGCCGGCACCGAGTACGATCCATGCTCAGAACGGGCCACCTTCACCTGAGGATGTAATGAGGAGGGTGCATGTGGCGGGTAGGCCGATGCTACCGAGAAATATGCTCGATGCTGCAACCGGTGCTATGCGGAGTCTGCATGACAGTGTTCTTTCTTTGGAGAAGCGGCGTCTCAGAGAGAAAGATGTGGCATACCCGGTTTTCGCGGCCAAGGTGCCAGAGGGCAAGGGCTTTGTGGATAACTCCATCGGGGGTACGATCGTCCTGCGGTTTGATGACATCCACGCTATGTTGAACCTTCTTCCGCTCCACTCCACCTTCTTTCGGCTATTTTCGCTGAGTATGGAGATGCGGATCATTCGCGACAAGACCCCGGACATCGTGATAGTCGACCCCTTCTACATGCGTGCCAAGATCTTGGGCAGCGCTGGGGATCGGCAAGTCGCGAGTTCTTACCTCGAAGGCGTCATTCTGGCAAACCGAGATAAGGATAACTTCCTCGTGCCTTACTTTCCCGAGTAAGTCCTCCGCCTCAACCGCCCCGTAACATATGAATTCTTAGATTTCGATCGTTCTTCTTTTAACATTCCGTGTTTTCTGCAGTGACACACATTGCACGCTCATCCTCCTAAGCCCCAAATATTCCATGGCCACGTATTTCGACCCGGACCGTCAGTCGAAAGTAGACTACACAATTGTCAAGAAGGTTCTTGATGATGTTCTCCCCGGCTACGCCAAATCTGGAGGTACCTTCACCAGGCCTATTCGTAAGACCGGCAAGCACGTGTTCTCCCACAATACGACGTTCTGCTGCATCAAGCAGCCGCCTGGCGGTCAGAAGGGTGCCTACTACGCCATCCATCAAATGCGGGCGATCGTACGGGACCATCATCAACTTCTTCTACCGAGTAAACTCAAAGACTGGGCCGCGAGCGTGTCGGCAATCCAGGACGCGGACATCAGACAAGAATTCTTTCGCATCCAGTCAGAGTTTGCGGAAATCATCCATCCAGATGTCCTTCGTACCTCGGGGCAGTTCTACCTCAGAAATCAACCGTCGAACAGTGACATCGACACAATGCTACAAATGCAGGCTGACAACGCCCGTGATTTCATGACTCCCACGATAGACGGCAGCTTCATCCACGCTCCTGTCCCTTGAGTCGAGTCGAAAGCAGTGATGCTGTGTCTAGTTCTGAAACATCGATTGGCTCATGTTGTAATTAAACTTTAATGAACTTGTAGTATGTCTCTTTGGTTTCGAGAGTCGTTCAACTTAGATGTAATCGATGCTATTAATGTCTTGCTTTTCTCTTTTGATCGTTCTGTTGCATACTTATATATTGCTTATGTATTGTCTGTGAATTGGTACTAACGTTTCGTTTGGCTAGTGCATAGCGATGCCGTCGTATGTCGTGTACAAGGGTAAGATTCCCGGAGTCTACGACGATAGGGAGGAGTGTCGGAGACAGGTTCACCGATTCAGCGGTAACAGTTACAAAGGGTACACCACTAGGGCCGAGGCCGAATCTAGATACGCCCGCTATCTAGCGGGAGAGGGGAGGGAGCGTTGGAGGAACCGGATGAAGACGAGTTTCATCGTGATGATGTTCATCGTGATGACCGCAGCTCTCTTCTATGTGATGGTAGTTTAGATGATCGATATCGACTTGTAATGTGAAGACAAACTCGCTACTCGCGGTCTCGAGACTTGTAATATATTGTTCTATCTTTGTTCGGTCTTTTCAATTCGGAGACTAATATGATGAATTGTATTCGGAGACTAATATGATGAATTGTATTCAGAGACTAATCTTCTATTGTATTCGATGAATTTGTTGTTGATGTGTGCTGTCTATATTCTGTGCAATTATACATTTTGTAATCTGTGCAAAAAAAACAGAAAAATAATATTAAAAAAAACCTAATATTCATACAAATGGCGAATCACAACACAGTGCGCCATTAGTATGCCAGAGGATACTAATGGCGCGTCACCAGAGAGTTCGCCACTACTATGCAGACATTACTAATGGCGCATCCTGCTGGAGTGCGCCATTAGTATGCCAAAGCACCTGGGTACACATGGCCCCTGGGAGGCATACTAATGGCGCACTACTGTGCATACTAATGGCGCATCTGCAGTGCGCCATTAGTATACCAGATACTAATGGCGCACCAGAGGTGCGCCATTAGTAAAATATACTAATGGCGTGCTAGTAATGGCGCACCACTAATGCGCCATTAATGGCCAAATTAGGTGCGCCATTAGTAGGCCTTTTCCTAGTAGTGATTGTCCTTTTGAAGAGCTACATGACTCACTCTTAGTTTCTCAAGATCTTGCTTTCTTTGAAGAAATTCATAAGAAAGCCTCTCATGGTATGCTAAGAGTGCTTCCTGACGACCTTGAAGGTTGTCAAACTTGGACTGTAGTCATTGACGATTATCAGTCAGAGTTTGAGATCGATTTAGTTCCTCACCTAGTAGGTCATCGCTTTTGTCTAGCATATTTTGAACCATTTCCAAAGCTTTTTGTTGTTTCACGGCAACGTTAGCAAGTTTGGAATAGGTTGGTTTGAGGTTTTCATCAGATTCATCTTCACTAGAATCAAAGGAGAAAGGATAATCGAGTACCTTGGCACCTTTTGCCATGAGACATGGTGCAAAAGAAGATGATTCAGGTTTGAAAGACATGGCAGAGCAACGGCGGCGGTGCGGCGAGGATGGCGGCAGGTCGGAGTTGGGAGCCGGGAGGCGCAGCACTAGGGCGCGGGGAGTGAGGCGCCGGCCTACGGCGGCGGGGACCGGGCTTGCGCGGGCGGTGGTAGGGCTCGAGCGGGCCAGCCCCGGGCCCAAGAGGACAGGTGGCGGAGGGACGAGGTAGGGGAAACGTGGCACGGTAGGAGTGGCCCTACGCGGCACTGGGTAGCGGCGCTGGCCATTGGAGGCGCGACAATCGGCAGGAGCGAGGTGGTCGGCGTTGATTGCGAGGAGTAGGCTCCGGCTGGGGTGGGAGAAGTCTAGGGTTAGCTTAGGGATATCCAAAAATGGACTAGGGGTGTTTTTATAGGGTAGGGGGCTAGTACTAGGGTTTTGGTGCTGACTTGGATCCTCTGATGTCGATCGGACTGCTCTGGATGTGAGGAGGAGTAGGATGGGCCAGGTGGCTGGTTTGTGCGTTGTGAAGAGGAGGTGGGCTACGGGGAGAGAAGAGAGAGAGAGGCCCGGTGATGGTTTTCGCAGACCAAAAACATCCGACGTTAGTCTGGCAACGGTGTCACTGTCTGTTTAATAGTTGAGCTATCAAACGGACTCCACATGCGACGAAATTTGACAAGCGATCTAACTACACTATAATAAGACCGCACGCCGACTTTCATCTCATTTCGAGAACATTCTCTTGCCAATTTTAAAATAATATTTTGGAGGTGTCGCGGGCACGTGCGAGTGTGTCTTGGCTCAGAACGGACAACGGAGAGAACTGGGAGATGGGCAACTATGAACAGATGCAAGTTTTGAAAACATGCTGATGAAATGCACATGATGACATGCCAAAGTGCAACACACAAGCGAGTGACATGGCAACAACGACGAATAAGAGGAAGACATCTAGTGCATCGGTCCTGGGGTGTCACAGGCACATTATCATCAAGCAAGGTACTAGCATCATTCATAGCCGAAGCACCATCATCAATTACTTGCGACATATCAGGTTTAATAGCAGGTGTTTGTGTTGCAATCTTACTCAAAACGGAAGGTGAAGCAAGTGTAGTGCCAGATAACAGTTCCTTACCACCCATCGTCTTAGATGGAATGATCTTGGTTCTATCATCCTTATGATTCCTCGTAGTGATCAACATATATAAATCCTAATTGACTCAGCAAATAGAGCTATGCTCCACGGCAATGGTGCCAGAAAAATATCTTGATAACCCACAAGTGTAGGGGATCACAAAAAATTTCGAAGGTAGAGTTTTCAACCCAAATTTATTGATTCGACACAAGGGGAGCCAAATAATATTTGCAAGTATTAGCAGTTGAGTTCTCAATTCAATCACACCTAGAGAACTAAATATCTGCAGCAAAGTGATTAGTAGAACAATAGCATGATAGTTTGATAGTTGTAGTGACGGTAGCAACAATAATGGTAATGGAAGCAGTAGTAGTTTTGTAACAGTAGTGACACTAGCAGCAATTGTAAAAAGCTTGTCGGCATTGGATAGGTGATGGGTAATTAAGTTGAATGGCCTTCATCATGTAACAATTATAACCCAGAGTGACACAGAACTAGCTCCAATTCATCAATATAATGTAGGCATGTATTCCGTATATAGTCATCCATGCTTATAATAAGAACTTGCATGACATCTTTTTCTCTATGCTCCTGTGGCAGTGGGATCCATAAGGAAACTAAGGGATATTAAGTCCTCCTATTAATAGAGAACCAGAAGAAAGCATTAACACATAGTGAACTCCTCAAACTAAGGTAATCACCGAAATGAATCCCAATTATTGTCACCTTGGGGTATGCGTAGCATAACATGTAATAGGTGCAAACAACGGGTACTGTCCATACCAACAACAGCCCTGGAGGAGTTTTGTTTAATTATTTTGATTTGATTTGAGCATGGGACTGGGCATCCCGGTTACTAGCTATTTTCTTGTGAATGATGAGCGGAGTCCACTCATCGTGAGAATAACCCACCTAGCATGGAAGACATAGACAGCTCTAGTTGATACATGAGTTGTTCGAGCATACAAAACAAAATTTCATTTGAAGGTTTAGAGTTTGGCACATACAAATTTACTTGGAATGACAGGTAGATACCGCATATAGGAAGGTATGGTGGACTCATATGGAACAACTTTGGGGTTTATGGAAGTGGATGCACAAGCAGTATTCCCGCATAGTACAAGTGAAGGATAGAAAGAGACTGGGAAGCAACCAGCTAGAGAGCGACAACAGTCATGAACATGCATTAAAATTAATCAACAATGAGTGCAAGCATGAGTAGGATATAAATCACCATGAACATAAATATCGTGGAGGCTATGTTGATTTTGTTTCAATTACATGTGTGAACATGTGCCAGTCAAACCAATGGAATCGTTCAAAGGAGGATACCACCCTATCATACCACATCACAACCATTTTACTATCATGTTGGCACGAAAGGTAGACCATTATAAACTCCTAGCTAATTAAGCATGGCATGAGCAGGTATAATCTCTAATTGTCATTGCAAGCATGTTTCATTCATAATAGGCCGAATAAGGAACGCTAGACTATCATATTTACAAAAATATACGTCGAGCTCATACCAGCTTCTCTCATCTGAATCAGTTCATCATATATCGTCATTATTGCCTTTCACTCGCACGACCAAACAGTGTGGATAACAATAATAGTGCACGTGCATTGGACTAAGCTGGAATCTGCAAGCATTTAATAAAAGGGAGAAGACAAGGTAATAATGCTCATGGCTAAATCAACAGTAATGCATATGAGATCCACTAAGCATTTTCATCATGATCTTCTCCTCTTGATCCCCCCCCAAGAAACTAAAACTATTTACACGGGAAAGCTCCCAACAAGCAAAAGAAGAACGAGAAATCTTTGTGGGTTCTCTTTTAATTACTACTACTACAGACATGGAAAGTAAACTAGCTAAAAAGCTACTACTGATTTTTTTGGTTTTCTTAAGGTTTTTCTAACACAGAAGAAAAAGACTTAGAAAAGAAAATAAACTAGCATGGATAGTACAATGAAAAGTGTGAACACCGACTACTGGAATGAGTGTGTGAACATGAATGTAATGTCGATGAGAAATACGCACTCCCCCAAGCTTAGGCTTTTGGCTTAAGTTGGTCTATTGCCACGGATCAAAGCTACTCTCTCCGGTGCACAGAGGAGTGTCCTGTGGGTGCCACTGGTTGGCAATCTCCTCCGGATTCCACTGATAAACCGACTGTCGATAAGGGTCAAGTGGTGGCTTCGGCTCCAGCTCTGAAGCTTCTGTTTGGCTCCAGTACGCATAAACGTCATCCGGTAACACGAGGTACGTGCCTGAAAGTAAATCAAACAAAGAGGGTGCAGGCAAGGTAATAATCTCACAATACTTTTCATCAATTATCAATTTATACTTAAGCAACTTCTTCTTATATTTAACAATAAAATAATGTGCTATCATACTCTTATAATTTAGAAAAGTAGGGGCCAATAACTTCTCCTCCTTCTCATAATGCCTAATAGTTATTCTAAAGTGTTCAGAAAGGCGTGAAGCAAAGATGCCTCCGAAGATGGGGCCCTTCGTACGGTTCAGACTTAATCGTTTAGAAACAACAACACCCAAGCTCGAAGTTGTATCTCGAAACAAAGCATGGCACAAAATAACAATATCAGGGGCACTAAAGATTCCACTGTTCCCACGACCAATTAAGCATCTACTAGAAAATATCGCAAAGTAGCATGGAAAAGGAAAATGTTTACTTGTAATTCTTGCCCCTGAAACTTTCCTCGTTTCCCCTACAGCTATCATATCGATAAACCCCTCAACATCCTTATGATGTAGTTCCTCTAGGCTACCAGCAAAGGGTATCTGACATCCTTGACAAAATTCATAAAACGACATTTCCTTAACATCATCATATAAATGAAACTCCATTGAAGGTGGTGATTTCTTAGCATGGAAATGAAAATTTTGCACACAAATGTTAGTGAGTAAGAGATACTGTTCGCGCTGGTCGTGGAGGAAATCGGTGAGGCCTGCATTCTCAGCCAAATAATAAAAATCTTTATAAATCCCGGTGGCTTCCAAGAACTCATTGCAAGGCCATTCACATGGCCAAACTTCCGCAGTGCGAGGAAGATTGTATTTGGGCTTTTTATTCTCCTCCTTCGGCTTATCCTTTGAGCTTTCGCTCAAAGAGCCTCTCAATAATCTCCTCATCATATTCTTCCTTGAAAATTTTCTGAAATTTTTAGTGACTCAAAATAAAAGTGAACCAAACTCATCCAGATTGATAGCAACTACTCTCACAAGTGCCAAGAGACTATATCATGCATTAGAACTACTTGGGACCACATAAATTTGACACGCAAGCTCAAGAACTGGGTGGCCTAAATTGCAAAAATTTGCAATAAATAAAGCACTAGAACAAAAACTAATTGGACCATTGGAGGAGTCACGTACCAAAGAACAATCTCCCCAAACAGTTTTACGAATGGAGCTTTGAGCAAGGAGATCAATAATGGCAGCAAGATGAGATAGAACACGAGTTTGAGGTGTGGGAGGATTTTTTCTGTAGGAAGATGAAGTGTGTGGGTGTTGGAGTAAGTGCAGGGGGGCCACGTGGGGCCCACGAGGGTGGGGGCACGCCCAGGGGGTGTGCTCGCCTTGTATCCTCGTGGCCAGGTGCTGGCTCCCCCTGCTATGTTCTCAGTGCCAAATATTCTTAAATATTCTAGAAAAATCATATTTCATTTTCGGGGCATTTGGAGAACTTTTATTTTCGGGGTATATTTTTATTGCATGGTTAACTCAGAAAACAGACGGAAAATACTATTTTTTCTTTATTTAATCTAAATAACAGAAGGTAAAAAGAGGGTACAGAGAGTTGTGCTTTCTAAATTCATCCATCTCATGCTCATCAAAAGGAATCCCTTAACAAGGTTGATCAGGTCATGTTAATAAACTCTTTCCCAGTAACATGAAACCGAAGAATTTTCGAATAACATTGGGCTACCTCAATTGGGATATGTATGTCCCCAACAATAAGAATATCATATTTCTTCTTGACAGTAGGAAGAGGAAATTCAAAACCTCCAATAGTAATCATTGAAATTTTTCCAATAGAATTCATTATGTGGACCTGAGGTTGTTTCCTCGGAAAGTGTAACATATGCTCATTACCACTGACATGAAAAGTGACATTGCCTTTGTTGCAATCAATAACAGCCCCTATAGTATTCAAAAAAGGTCTACCAAGGATAATCGAGATACTATCGTCCTCGGGAATATCAAGGATAATAATGTCCATTAGAATAGTAACATTTGCAACCACAACAGGCACATCCTCATAAACGCCGACAGTTATAGCAGTTGATTTATCGGCCATTTGCGAAAATATTTCAGTAGGTGTCGGCTTATTCAAATCAAGTATACGATATAAAGAGAGAGGCATAACACTAGCACCGGCTCCAAGATCACATAAAGCAGTTTTAACATAGTTTCTTTTAATGGAGCAAGGTATAGTGGGTACTCTTGGATCTCCTAGTTTCTTTGGTATTCCACCCTTAAAAGTGTAATTGGCAAGCATGGTGGAAATTTGAACTACCGGTAGCTTTCTTTTATTTGTAATAATATCTTTCATATACTCAGCATAAGGATTTGTTTTAAGCATATCAGTCAAACGCATACGCAAAAAGATAGGTCTAATCATTTCAGCAAAGCGCTCAAAATCCTCATCATCCTTTTTCTTGGATGGTTTAGTGGGAAAAGGCATGGGTTTCTGAACCCATGGTTCTCTTTCATTGCCATGCTTCCTAGCAACAAAGTCTCTCTTATCATCACGTTGATTCTTTGATTGTGGGTTCTCAAGATCAACAGCAGGTTCAATCTCTACATCATCATTATTGCTAGGTTGACCATCATCATTAACATTATCAATAAGTTCATGTTCATTACCAGATTGTGTTTCAGCTTCAGAGATAGAAATATCATTGGGATCCTCACGTGTGTCAACAACAGGTTCACTAGAAGCAGGCAAAGTCCTATCAATTCTCTTTTTCTTCTTCTTAGAAGGACTAGGTGCATCTACATTAGTTCTTTGAGAATCTTGTTCGATTCTCTTAGGGTGGCCCTCAGGATACAGAGGTTCCTGAGTCATTCTTCCCCCTCTAGTCACAACTCTAACAACAATATCATTTCTCTTACTATTTAATTGATTGAGCAAATCATTATGTGCTTTAAGTACTTGTTCTACTTGAGTGGTAACCATAGAAGCATGTTTGCTAATGAGTTTAAGTTCACCATTAACTCTAGACATATAATCACTCAAGTGTTCAATCATACAAGCATTACGTTTCAATTGTCTACTAACATAAAAAATGAAGTTTTCTTGTTTAACAATGAAATTGTCAAACTCATCTAAACATTGACTAGCAGACTTATAACGAGGAATATCACCTTCATCAAATCTATAGAGAGAATTTACCTTTACTGCCAGTGCCGGGTGATCAAGACCATGTATTTCTTCAATAGGTGGTAAATTATTAACATTTTCAGCTCTAATACCTTTTTCTTTCATAGATTTCTTTGCCTCCTCCATATCTTCAGGACTGAAAAACTGAACATCCCTTTTCTTCGGAGTTGGCTTAGGAGTTGGTTCAGAAAGTGCCCAATTATTTTCATTACTCAACATATTATTCAATAGTAATTCAGCTTGATCAACAGTTCTTTCCCTGAACACACAACCAGCACAACTATTCAGGTGGTCTCTGGAAGCATCGATTAGTCCATTATAAAAGATACCAAGTATTTAATTTTCTTATGAGGATGATAAGGAAAAGCATTATGTAATTGGAGAAGCCTCACCCAAGCTTGTGGGAGACTCTCTTCTTCAATTTGCACGAAATTACATATTTCCCGTAAGGCAGCTTGTTTCTTATGAGCGGGAAAATATTTAGCAGAGAAGTAGTAAATCATATCCTGGGGACTACGCACACAACCAAGATCAAGAGAATTAAACCATGCTTTAGCATCACCCTTTAATGAGAACGGAAATAACTTAAGGATATAGTAGTAACGAATTTTTTCCTCATTGGTGAATAGGGTGGCTATATCATTCATGTTAGTAAGATGTGCCACAATAGTTTCAGATTCATAGCCATGGAAAGGATCAGATTCAACCAAAGTAATTAACTCAGGATCGACAGAGAAATCATGATCCTTATCAGGAACACAGATAGGTGAAGTAGCAAAAGCAGGGTCATATTTCATTCTAGCATTCAAAGGCTTTTATTTCAACTTAGCTAACAGTTTCTTAAGAATATCTATCATTGCAAGCAAGAAATTCTCTAGCAGTTTCTTCATCCATAACATAACCCTCAGGCACAACAGGCAATTCATATCTAGGGGGAGAATCTTCATCATCACTTTCACCAATATTATCAGTTTCACTAATTTCATTCTCTCTAACCGTAGCAATTTGTTCATCAAGAAATTCACCTAGTGGCACAGTATTATCAAGCATGGAAGTAGTTCATCATAAGTATCATGCATAGCAGAAGTGGCATCATCAAGAACATGCGACATATCAGATTCATTAGCAGGTGTAGGTGTCGCAAATTTACTCATAACAAAGGGTGAATCAAGTGCAGAGCTAGATGACAGTTCCTTACCTCCCCTCGTAGTTGAGGGATAAATCTTCGTTTTTTCATCTTTCAAGTTCTTCATAGTGATCAACAGATATAAATCCCACGCGACTTAAAGAATATAGCTATGCTCCCCGGCAGCAACGCCAGAAAATAGTATTGATAACCTACAAGTATAGGGGATCACAACAGTTTTTGAGGGTAGAGTATTCAACCCAAATTTATTGATTCAACACAAGGGGAGCCAAAGAATACTCTCAAGTATTAGTAGTTGAGTTGTCAATTCAACCACACCTGGAAGACTTAATATCTGCAACAAAGTATTTAGTAGCAAAGTAGTACGGAAGTAATGATAACAGCGGCAAAAGTAACGGTAGCAGTTTTGTAGCAATTGTAACAGTGGCAGCGGTAAAGTAACTAAGCAACAAGGAATATGTGAAAAGCTCGTAGCTATTGGATCAGTGATGGCTAATTATGTCGGATGTGATTCCTCATGTAGTAGTTATAACATAGGGTGACACAGAACTAGCTCTAGTTCATCAATGTAATGTAGGCATGTCGGTGGACACGACACCTATGGGATCACTGGAATCCCTTCTACGGTTGGTGGGCGCGAGGTTGTCAGACCCAAGATGCGATTATATCCCGATCACGTGACACTTACGTGATTGGGGCACAACCGCATTTCGGGCGCTTAGCAAGATGGATATCATTACATCGTACCATTACATACATACATGGGGGATACAACAATACATACAAGTCACAGGAATACAACATCATCAATACAAGTCATCCGACTACGGATGCAAACAAGAAAGGCAGAATGACATCCATCTGCTATCCCAGGCTGCCGACCCGAAACCTAACCCAAGACTGAAGAAGAAGAAGAAAGAACTCCAACACAACAATCATCGCTCTCACGTCAATACATCGGAAACCTGCACCTGCAACTGTTGTTGTAGTATCTGTGAGCCACGAGGACTCAGCAATCCCATAACCATGGGTAACAAAACTAGCAAAGCTTAACGGGTAGGAAGAGGTAAGGTGGTGAGGTTGCAGCAGCGGCTAAGCAAAAGTATGGTGGCTAACTTACTAGTACAAGAATAAGCTGAGCATCTACGCAAACGGTCGCAAACTAGTAATGATCGCTAAAGATCCTGAACTACCTACAAGTCAAACATAACCCCACCATGTTCTCTTCTCAAAATGAAAAGAGACAGTCACGGTTACTCACACAGTTGTGTATATTACTTCGGATCCTCTGTCAAGTTTTCTACAACCGTACATTAACAAATTCCAATCTGCCACATAACCGCGGGCGCGGCTTTCGAAAGATCATAACCCTGCAGGGGTGTCCCAACTTAGCCCATCACAAGCTCTCACGATCAGCAGAAGTAATAATAATATTCACCCTTATCTTAGGGACAATCCTATCAGGCTCGGTATCCCGGTGCACAAGACATTTCGACAATGGTAAAACAAGTTCAGCAAGACCTCCCGGCATGCCGACACCCTGATAGTAGCCGCGCGTATCTCGTCTCAGGCCACGACCGGATAGGTGAGCCTATGGGAGCCAATCCTCGAGTTTCCCCGCGGTGGCCCCGCTGTCTCCCCATTTGGGACCAACACCATCAGCACTGCCCCCCCTGCTATGTAGAAGAATCCTCTGGTAGCGCTAACTCCCTATGAAATTAATTAATTAATTAAGTTTTTATTATGTTGCAATAAAACCAGTGTTGGGCCTTGCTGGAGGAGTTTTATTCAAAGACGAAGTGTGAAGGGGTCCCCATATACCCAACCGTGTAAGGAACGCATAATCAAGGAACATAATGCCGGTTTATCGGCTCCTAAGGTGGCATGAGTGGTACAAAACACCGAGAAAAAGGCCAAGCCTTCCAGCCATACCCTGTATATAGGTGTGTTAATAATAATAAGACATATTGTGATATTCCAACAACAAGTTCCAACAAGGGACGATCTTCATCTTCTCCTGCAACTAACAATGCTATAAGAGGGGCTGAGCAAGCGAGTAACATAGCCAAACAATGGTTTTGCTGGGAAGGTGTCAAAGGTTAGAGGTTTCATGGCAACAAGGAGAGGCTGACAATAATGATGGGTAGCGCGACATATAATGATAGCATCGAGACAACTAAGCATGGCAATGATAGTAAAGTTATCCAAGGTGATGGTCATCTTGCTTGAGATCCCGCAAGGAAGAAGAACGGATCCGTGAATAAGACGAAGAAGAAGCCATGAATACAAACCACGAGTAGACGAACGAATCCTCACGATCGCAACGGAACAAACACTTACAAGAAGAAGCAAGCAGCACGGTAAACACACAACACAAGAACATGACAATATGCTCAACCAAGTATGATGCAAGATAAGTCTATATATGATGCAATACATGGCAAGGGATGAAGCACACAAGATCAACACAAATCAACAAGTTTAAATGAGGCCAGAATCAACACATAACAAATCCAGTAAGTCCTCATATGCATAATTTGGAATTGGTCCAGATCTGAACAAACCTTAATTTAAAGTTGTTAAACAGCAATTTAACATGCACCATGATGATCTACAGGAAAATCTAGTCAAGTTTCTTATAAAGTTTGTTTAATTCAGAGCTACGGTCTAGAATATATGAGCAAAACACGACAAGCATGGCAACGGTGCAAGATGCACCCAAACATCAAGCAAACACACTCCAAACATGAAAACAACATGATATTATGATTCTACATGAAAAATCACACAAGTTTCCTATAGCGCACACTCAAAACGGAGCAACAGGCTAAAAGATACACATGAAACAAGATATAACAACAAGCTGAAGTTAACAGCCACATAGCAACTTTGAAGCAAAGTTAAAAATATGCTACAGCACCCAAACATGTTAACAAGAAGCATGGATGTGAAGTAGACATGTTACTTAACAAGCATGAACTTAGAACACACCCAAAGCTTGTTGGAACACATTTAAACAAGCATGGCAAGTTGCAATAAATTTTTCCAGACTTACTCAAAATCTGGGAAGGCAAAAACATCATCACGATACCGCCTTCGGAGGCACAAAACAACATTCATATCAACTCCACTAAGCATATACAGATCATGGACATGTAGTAGACATATCATACAGCAAACAACTCCATTGGAGCAACTCCATAGGAGGCATGGATCAATAGCAACAAGCTACACCAAATTGATCATGCTGATAAAAACCTGACAGTTATAATTTATAGCAACTTGAGAGAAAGAAATAAATAAGCTACAGTAGGCCATATGTGCAAGTAAGGGCATGAATGGATAGACAAAAACAAGGACAACAAGACATGATCATTGTCCACTCCAAAACAAGCATGGATTTGAGTGGGGCATCAAGCAAACATAGCATCAGGTTATAACAGATTGCAGACTTAGCAGTTTTTTCACTAAGTATAAAACAGCAATAACAGCATGGCATGTTTACAAGCTTGTTTAAGTCACCTCAAGGCATATCATGGAAAATGAATTGAACCACAGCAAATACCATATGATTGTGCTTCTAGAACATATAGACATGTGGCATGAAGACAAACACACCAATAGCAATGAACAAGTAAAATCAGTATCTCATAACAAGTTTCAGCAGTTAACAGCCAAATGCACTTTTCCAACAGAGATTAACATGGCAAGATGACACCTAACATGAATGCTACACCAACCAACATGTGGAGGACTTCACGATGAACATTTTGACATATCATATGCTCCATTTGGATAAACATGCATCAAGTTATCATATCTCAAACATGGAAACAAAATAACAAGTAACAGCAGTTTAAAACAAGTAGCATTTTTGCAACAGAGATTAGGGCATCTAGATGAACTCAAACAAGCATGTCACAATGGAACAAAGTGTAGATCACATCACCACGATCATTTTGACATCTCATTCACTCAATTTGGACATGCACACAAAAAGTTACAGCCACATGAACATAGCAACATATTATGCAAAAACTGGGACTTAGCAGTTTTTTTAAGACTTAGGAAAAAACACAACGGGCGTCGAATAGCTATCTCACGGCCAGGGCGAGGAAAAGGGCGCTCACCGAAGCGGGCTCGGCCCAGGAGCGAAGGAGGAGGCGGTTGGGCCAAGGCGGGCAGGTGGCGCTGGGCCGCGGCTGGCAGGGGCCCACGTGGGCGCTGAAGCTGGGCCTGGCTCACTGGGCCGAGGCGCTGGGCCTGGGAGCAACGGCCCATGAGGGAGGGCGCTCGCACCCGCCGTCCCTGCCCGCTCCCGAGCGAACGGCGAGATCGGCACGGCGGCGCTGAGAACCCGGGGCGGCGGCGCGTGTTCTCCGGCGAAGGGGAGGTGGTGCGAGCGGGGGAATGGGGAGGATCCGGTCGCGGCTCACCAGATCTGGCCAGTTCCGGCGCGGGGAGGAGCTTGGGGGCGTGGTCCAGGGCGGCCGGCGGCGGCTAGCTGCTGGAGGGCTCCGGCGACGCTCGTCGCCGGCGAGCACGGGAGGCGGGGTAGATGAGGGAGGCGCTGGAGCCGGGTGGCGGACGCCTGCGGGCGCAAGGCGGCGTCGACCGGGCTCGCGCGGGCCCGCGATGGGCTCCGCGGGCCGCGATGGTGGGAGGAGGCGGCGAGGACAGGTGGCGCAGTGGGATAGGGCGAGAGCGGCGGCGGGGTGACGTGGCAGGCAGCGATTGGCTGGGGTGAGGTGGCCGGCTGGACATGTCCGGCGCGGGTGGACATGTCCGGCGGCGCGAGAGGGAAGAAGACTAGGGTTGCACCGCGAATTTCGGGAGGAGGGGCAAATATATAGGTAGAGGGAGCTAGGAGTCTCCAAACGAGGAGCGGTTCGCGTCCACGCGATCGTGATCCGACGACCGAGAGGATGGAGGGGGTTAGAATGGGCTTGGAGGCTGTTGGAAGGGATGTTGGGCCAAAAGGGAAAAGGCTTCCGGCGGTTAACACGGTTAATTGTTGGACTATCAAACGTATGCTATAATAAGACCACACGCCAAGTTTCAACTCATTCCGAGAACATTTTCCGGCCACTCACGAAATAAATAACCAGATGCACCGCGGGCGCGTGCAAGTGTGTCTGGACTCAGAACGGACAACGGAAAGGATGAGCGGACTCGGACGGATGCATGTTCTGAAAACATGAGGATGCAACACACACGAATACAAGGCAAAGATGCACACGCAAGCAGATGACATGGCAACGACGACGAATAACTGGCTGACACCTGGCGCATCGGTCTCGGGGTGTCACAACACTCCCCTACTAACAAGAGATCTCGTCCCGAGATCTTAGGAATGAGACGGAAGGGAAAAGGAAGAACAAAGTTCTTCGATGACAGAAGAGTGAAACCAAAGAACCTTGAGAGGTTGAACAATTTGAAGAAAAGATACAACGGAGATGAACAAAGTTGCAAGATTTCGTTAGACAAAGAAGAACAAGGGATACGGCGAGAACCAAAAAGGTTGAAGGGTATGAAGCACGAGTTGAAGGAACAAGAATGAATTCGAAACCATTCCGGTTAATAAGAGATAGAAAGGAATATCCACGAAGGAATTCGGGCAGCACTTCGGCTGAAAATGGAAGGAATAGAACAAGAACTTGATGAGATGAACAACAGAATGCCTCCGGAAGAAATAAATGAGTGAAAATAAAAGAACAGAGAAGAAGATGACAACTCCGAGCGCGAATGAATTTGAAAGAGCATCCTTAGGATAAGGTTTGAACGGAGTTGTTGACAAAATCAACAACAAAAGAATGAGCTTGTTGTGGACTTATGGAAATCATCTCAAAACTTGAGGTGAATTACCGCCGCAACGAAAATATGGATTAGCTGAGAATGAAGAAATGCAAAACTCCACTTCAAAAGAATACTGAGAATTATTTGCATCTAGGGACACAAAAGAATAAAGCTTGAGCTGCTCAACAAGAATTTGATGAACACTTGAAGAATGAATTAAATGATGAAGAACCACCAAGAAGAACACTGGTAATGAAAGGATGATGATATAGAATCAAGGACGAAAAGAATAAGGTTAAGCTTGCGATGATTTAGATGGGGGTTCCGATGAGTTAGCCGAGAACCTTGCACTCCGGAAATGAAAAGATGAAAGGACTTGGGATAAGAATTTATTCATCATGAATAAAATCCGAAGGAAGGGATTAACTTAGCTTGATAAAAGAATAAGAATTATGTTATGCTTATCCTCCACCAATTAAATTGATGAGAAGCAATGGATTCGCATACTAGTTATTCCCGTTGAAAAAGATTAACGAGGGATATAGCACGAACTCGAGAAAGTCTTCTTGAACCACCGGTAGGATTGGAAAGAACGAAAGAATTGATAAGATAACACCGGAAAAGAAAGCTTGAGCGAACCACCATAAGGATTGAAACCGAGTGAAGGAAAGAACGAACCACTGGGAAGAATTAAAATCGAGTGAAGAACAAGAATGACCACCGTAAGGAATGAAATTGAACGATGCAAGAGGACAAGCCACCGTGAAGAATTGAAATTGAGTGAACACAAGAGAATGAATCACCGGGAAAAGGATAAGTACTCAAGGGAATTTAGACTAAGTTGTGATGTGACAAGCTGTGACGTGACACTAGGCGGTGTATTTAATGCACTCTGTCAGCTTCAGAGTTAGGTATGATACCATTGTTCGCTACCTAATCAGCGTGGAAAGACTAAGTTACCACTTTGGTGACCCCTTAACATATAAAAGGAGGCCCATGGCAATCGTAGAAAGGATTCGGCCATTCGAACCCGCACACACTCATATGCGCGACTACCCTCAACCCAAGGCAACCTTGTCGGGCAAGAGCGGCGCACTCATTTTCCACCATTGCACCATCAATCCACCAAAGCAGAAGTACGGTTTTACGCCTCGCAACGGCCAGAACATGGGTAAAAACTGCCCGTGTGACTCCGATGCGCTGCTCCGCGCTTCTCTGCTCTTTGTGCAACGTGCCCGTCCCCTTGACAAACAAAAAGGGATCTCCGTCCCGTAGGTGGCCGTGGTTATCCCGTGACATTATTTGCACGTCGGGTAGGTAGATCACTTGCGCGAACGCGAGAGTGTAAGCAGCGTGTGATCTTCATCGCCAGCTTCGCCTTCTTCGGCTCGATCAACCATGGCGCCCAAGAAGAAATCCGGTGCTGCGGCCCATCCGTCATCATCAAAGGTCCCACCGCCCGCATCCACTTACGCCGCGGGGCATGAGGGGGTGCACGAAAACATGGACACGGCGGAGGACGCGGTCAACGTAGGCGGCGGCGTCACCACCTCTCCCGCGGCCTAAGTGGAGGCCGGAAATATCAGAGAAGAACAACATCAGCAACACCCCAGCAGCAACGCTCCACGAGGCACGAGCGGTGACGGTGCCACTCGCTTTGAGGACACCCTTCTGCGCATCCTCGTCTAGCCGACTGGCACAACCTCAATGGTGCCACTTTCTATGGGGCGAATTGCAACTCTTTGGCCACCCCCGCTCCGGATGCGACCTTGGAGCTTGCGCCACCCAAGTGGGCGGACCCAGCCGCTACGCCCAACGAAACCGCCGGCCCTCGAGCACATCCACCTCATCACTGCGCTATTCAAGCAGCTGGCTCTCAACGACGAGAGCATTGTGCGACAGCCACTGACACCGTCAGGAGCCGAGCGACCTTGCAGTCCACGTTATCATCACTCCCAAGCACTGCTTCGGAGGCTATGGCGCGGGCCCAGCTACTATAGAAATTTTCGCTGGCAGCTGATCAGATGGATGAGTGGCGAGCTACCATCCAGAGTCCGATTGGTTTCGCCAATGCGGAGAGATGACGGCAGGCTAGCCCGCCACGGCCTCCCCATGCAACGGCAATGGCCCACGCAGCTGGTCGCACGGAATGCTCCACCCCTACGGTGCAATCTTCACCGCGACCACCAGCGCATGGTCCACGCATCCAGGAGCTGGACGACATCTTGATGGCTTCGTCGGACCAACAAGAGCATCAAGGCCAACAACAAGCCTCAGAGGGCCGGCAGAGGGAGCGCGCATGCGTCACCATCGAGCAACGCTGCGGCGACCACGGCAAGCCCGACAGGCGCGGCAGCTCCAACATCGAGCCAGCGCTCGATGGGGGTAGGTACATGACTTTCGAGGCGGGGTTCCCTTCCTTCACCCGTGAGATGCGGCAAGTCCGTTGGCCTTCCGCTCGCACGTTGAAGCCCGAGATTCCAGAGAAGTATGATGTGAAGCTGAACCCTACAGAATTCTTGAGCATCTACACCATCGTTGTTCAGGCTGCCAGAGGAAGAGATGAGAAGGTATTTGCCAACGTTGTTCCCATTAGCACTCAAGCCCAATGTGAGATCTTGGCTAAAGCATCTACCGGAGAACTCCATCGCAACTTGGGCTGAAATGTGCCATAAGTTCGTTGGCGCTTCACAGGCCGCCACTAAGAACTAGGGCGGCCCAGTGATTTCTAGTTGCTCCCGCGGAAGGAAGGAGAGACTCTGCGGAAGTACATGCAGAGGTTTAGTAGAGTCCACAGAAACATATGAGACATCCACCCGGCAGTAGTGATAGCAGCCTTCCAGTCTAACATGCGTAATCATCGGATAGTTTCGAAGATGAACGTTTGGTTGCCCAAGACTGTGAATGAGCTTTACACCTTGCTGGACAAGTGTGCTCGGGTGGAGGAGGGGAGGAAGCTCCCTGGGAAGAGGATGGTGTCAACATCGATTAAGAGGATGACGTTGAGACCACCAGTCATAAGAAGAAGAACAAGAAACGTAGTAAGAAGTGCAAGGATAAGACAGTGATGATAGTTGAAGGATCAAGCACACCTAGTACCGGTAAGAAGGCAAAAGCTGAGGCCCCCGGAAAGGAGGCTGCCCCAGGAAACAATTGTTGGGAGGCCGCGGCCGCTGACAAGGCCGATAAGAGTGATGGCCCTTATTGCAAAATCCACTAGACTAAGGGCCATGATCTCCAACAATGCTATCAAGTTGAGCACCTTGCCAAGAAACAGAGTGCTGAGTAGGAGAAAAGAGATAATGAGGAATGTCAGAATGGCACTAGCGGAAACGGCCGGATCAGTGAAGCAAACCGCCTTGGTAAGGGTTTTAGGAATAAAGGGAAAACCGCCAGGGGCCGCGAGAAGGAGGATTGCTATAAGGAAAGTGATGCAGGGATGCGATTGTGCATTCATCTCAGCGGCAAATTAAGTAGTGGGCACGTTAGGTCAATGCCATGGAGCCGGCAATGGAGGTTCGGAAGCCGCTCAAGTGGTCCCGCACGCCCATCATCTTTGACGAGGAGGATCACCCTAGCCACACTACTGCGGTAGGGTTCTTTCCGTTCTTGGTCTCACCAACGATCCACAACCTCAAAGTGACAAGGATTTTGGTTGACGGCGGGGCCTGGTTGAATCTAATTTCCCCAAAGGTCATCAGCAGACTCCGGATATCAGAAGAAGAGCTTGAGATTACCGGCACGTTGCATGGAGTTAATCCCGGCAGGAGCCGTCCCACAGGAAAGGTTATGTTGCTGGTGATATTTGGGGGAGAATTGAACTACATGACATAGAAGGTTCTATTTTATGTGGTCAACCTCCCCCTGCCATACAATCATATCCTTGGACGACCATCTCTGACAAAGTTCATGGCAGCATCCCACTATGCTTACAACATCTTGAAGATGACAGGGCCCATGGGAGTCCTATCCATTCCATCAGATGAGAAGGATGCAATCATTTGCGTACATAAGATGTACATGGATGCAATTGCGGCAGAGGCCATACAGATCAATGGTCCCACCAAGGAAAGCAAGAGAAAGAAGGAAACTGTTCAGAGCCCCGGTAAGGGACCCAGAAAGCCCACCTTTCTGTAATATGTTCTGCCTATATGATGATTTGCTGGAGAGCTCCAATAGTAAGAGGCCCAAGGTTGATGCGTCTGCTGTGAAGAAGGTCCCAACAGGGCTGGATGGTGCTGATGGTACCATTACCATTAGTGCCACCCTCGACGACAAATAGGAAATTGTGCTCGCTACCTTCCTGTGGGCGAATGTCGATGTGTTTTCCTGGCAACTGTTTGACATCCCCGGTGTTCCCAGGGAGGTAATAGAGCACCACCTTGTTGTCTGCCCACATTCCTGCCCCGTCAAGAAGAAGGTCCAGAATCAAGCCTTGGAACGGCAGCAGTTCATTGCTGAGGAGATCCAGAAATTTGAAGCAGCTGGTCTTGTCAGAGGAGTACTACACCCAACATGGTTGGATAATCAGGTGGTTGTGCGCAAGGCCAATGGAAAGTGGAGGTTGTGCATAGATTTCACTGGTCTGAACAAGGCTTGCCCGACGGATCCATTTCCCTTGCCGCGCATCGACCAGATAGTGGACTCCACCTCAGGTTGTGATCCGCTCTCTTTTTTGGAGGCATATTCTGGATATTATCATATCTTCGTGTCCAAAGAAGATGAATAGAAGACCTCATTCATCACCCCATGTGGTACCTACTGCTTTGTTTGTATGCCTTTCGGATTGAAGAGTGTCGGGTCTACCTTCGCAACAGCTATCAAGGTTGGTTTTGAGCCACAGCTGCACAGGAATATTGAAGCATGTATGGATGACATTGTGGTGCAAACTAAGGACAAGTCAACCCTCATCCAGGATTTAGAAGAGAGATTTGCCAATTTGCGCAAGATAAACTTTAAGCTAAATCTGGAGAAGTGCGTGTTTGGTGCTCCCTCCGGCAAGCTACTTGGTTTCTTCGTATCCCACCCTGGTATAGAAGCCAACACCGAGAAGATCAAAGCTATCAAGAAGATCCAGGCACCAAGGACAGTAAAGGATGTCAGACATTTAATAGGTTGCATTGCCGCACTAAGCAGGTTCATCTCCAAGTGTGCGAAGTGTGCCATACCGTTCTTTAAGATGTTGAAGACCGCAGGACCCATAAAGTGGACCTCGGAAGCAGATTTAGCACTGCAAGAGTTGAAGAACCACTTCTCCTATGTGCCTACCTTGGTTGCGCCCAAACAACAAGAGCCATTGCTGCTATACCTAATGGAAACTAATCAAGTGCTTAGTGCATCCTTGGTAGCGCAGCGGGAATTAGAGGAAGCAACAATCTCAGCTATTGTTCCTTCCAGGGAGAAGGATTAGCACCGCTCTGCAGAGTCAGTTCTGGATCAAGATAAGGATGAGCACGATAGCAATGGCAACCCCAAGGATATGGCAAGGAAGAAAGTGGTGCAACGCCCAGTGTACTTCATTAGCACCCTGTTGAGGGGGGCTAGATCCAGGTACTTTGGTGTGCAAAAAATGATTTTTGGCCTAGTCGTGGCCTCAAGGAAACTGTGCCACTACTTTCAAGCTCATGAGATAACAATTGTCACACGATTTCCGCTGCAAAGGATACTCCAGAACCTAGAGGCTACTGGCAAGATAGTGGAGTGGGCTTTGGAGTAATCCAGCTTTGGTTTGAAGTTTGAGGGCACATCAACAATTCAGAGTAGGGCATTAGCATAGTTTATTGCAGAATGGACTCCAACCCCTGATGAGGAAAAGCCAGAGACAGATATCCTCTGCAAGGAATCACCCTAAGAATGGATCATGTATTTTTATGGTGCCTTCTCCTTGGAAGGCGCATGGGCTGGCGTAAT
The DNA here is from genome assembly GCA_902687465.1 of Secale cereale. Classification (NCBI taxonomy): domain Eukaryota; kingdom Viridiplantae; phylum Streptophyta; class Magnoliopsida; order Poales; family Poaceae; genus Secale; species Secale cereale. The sequence goes on from LR738712.1 coordinate 289,342,427, forward strand.
TATCATTTCCCCCACTAGGGAACACTTGAAGTACGTCATCTAGATGCACTTTGCACGAGAGGAGGCTACCAACAGTACAATAGTGTATGAAGGGCTCCTTGTCGGGCTTAGAATTGCCACCAAATTAGGAATCTTGAAGCTTATTATCCAAAGAGATTAGAGTTGGTGGTGAGGCAAGTCAATAAGGATTACCAAAGCCCATGGATGGAGGCATACGTCGATTGCAAACACAACACGTCCCCCGTGTGGAAAACAACATTGCTGGTCATCTATCAAAATGTATTGCGCCAAAGCTTCCTGTGGGACTAGGAACTTTTGTTCTCCACCTTACTCAGCCCTCCGTATTCCCAGCAACAATGGCAAGAAAGAGGTGGAAATTGGACTCTGGTAAGCCTCTGTCGGTACAGCTCTCCGGGGCACCTGGCAGGCAAACTGTCGGAAACAACTCCCATTTGCTTACCGGGCCGCATCCTACTACCGGACCCCCGGTCAGCGCAGTCGAAGAGCGCGCCCCCGTGAACGTGGAGGTTCCGTTAGTCCTTGTTGCCAAGCCCTAGGCTCCAACTTGGGAAAGGCACATAATCCATTTCCTCCAAACGGGAGAACTTCCCAAAGTGCAAGATGAGGCTGAAATAGTAGGCCAGAGGGCCAGTATATATCAGTTTATCGATGACACTCTGTACAGAAGGATGCCTAACAATGTGAAATTGATGTGCATTTGCCGGGAAGGAGGAAATGAATTGCCTGCAGAGATTGACAAAGGCATGTGCGGCTCCCACATTGGATCAAGGGCATTATTTGGGAAAGCATTCCGGCAAGGATTTTATTGGCCCACAGCCCTCCAAGATGCGGTTGAGATCATCACGAAATGTGATGCCTGTCAGTTCCATTCCAAAAACATCCATCTGCATTGCCAAGCTCTTCACACAATCCCTTTGTCATGGCCGTTTTCGGTCTAGGCGCTCCATATCCTCGCCTTTTCCCCCGAGCTACCGGGGGCTTTGAATTCTTGTTCGTTGCTATCGACAAGTTTACAAAGTGGCCGGAAGTAGATGCCGTGAGAAAGGTGTCTGCTCAGTTAGCTATCAAGTTCTTGAAAGGATTGGTGTGTCGCTTCGGTGTCCCGGCATGGAAAATCACCGACAACATCACCCAATTCATGAGCCAAGCCCTCATGTAATATGTTCGTGCCCTCGGAAGAAAGATCTCATGTGCTTCTGTTGCACTTCCGAGAAGCAACGGACAAGCTGAGAGGATGAACGATGAAGTGTTGCGAGGTCTCAAGACAAGAACCTTTGATAAGCTGCAAAAGTGCGGCAGGCGATGGATAGACGAGCTTCGGGTAGTTCTCTGGTCCCTTAGAACATCACTAAGTCGAGCTATCGGGCAAACTCCTTTCTCCCTAGTCTATGTGGCAGAAGCATTTATCCCCATGGAACTCATTTACAGGTGTCCTCGAGTGCTTGCCTACGATGAAGTAGTGCAAGATCAACACCGGCGCAACAATGATGTGCTACTCGAAGAGAACCGTCTCCGGGCCGCTACGCCTTCTGCACACTATCATTAAGCCCTGTGATGCTATTATAGCCGCATGGTTCGTGCCCGGTGTTTTGAGGAAGGCGAGCTTGTCCTTTGGCGCGTTCAGTCGGCCAAGGGTACGAACAAGCTAGCGACAAAGAGGGAAGAGCCTTACCAGGTGCTCCAAGTCACCAGACCTAGCACAGTCCATCCGGAGACCGAAGATGGCATTCAATCGCAAAACTCATGGAACAATATGCATCTCCGCATGTACTACCTATAAGGTGCTACTGTTGGGCCCTGCCCAGCAGTCATCCTTTTGTATAGGCCTTGTTTTAGTTCCATGTAACCCCTTGTACAAAGCTAGGTGCAGACCCTCAGCAACAGATAAATGATCGAAGCGCTGTGGAGGGGGGCCCCCAATAAGATTGCATGCATGCATAAGAATATCATGAGCATTGCATAATGATATAGATTATATTGCATTTGGCATCATTTCATTTGCATAAACCACATGTTCTTGCCATGGACTTGGTTCCCCAAGAGGAGATGAAAGGAGAAGCCAACTCTACAATCTTCATCAAGCCAGACAGATAAGTTCCTTCCTTTATCCATACTTGTTCTGTAAGTACTTATGCATAAGGAAACCTCCCTACCTTTTCAAGACTTAGGTGCTCCCATCCTTTGATTCGAACGATGCTTGAGTCAAGGTGGTTGTAGGGGCCTTTGATGAGAAAGGGTTCGCGCGGGGCAAGTCCCTCTCTACGGCTTATGCCTGGTAGGATTAATAGCTGGCAGCTAGTCTGAGGATACCGACAAGGTAGCCTGTCGGGAAAACTTGTTTACTTGAATGTAAAGAGGCATTCCACCTCTGCATGATCGCATAACACGCATGAGTCCGTGGTGAGGTTTATATTTTCCATTAATATACTGATCAACATGTACAAATCTTAGAGAACATTACATGGATAATAGGAATTACATTTATTTGAGCTAAAGTTTGGCAAATGCCTACAATTTAAGATTCAAAAAAGATAAGAGCCCTATAATCCCCTTTTATTACATCCTCTCCCAGGAATTGCCGCAGGAGAAGAAGGAGGTGAAGGGGAGGCTAGGGTAGAAACCCAGCATGACCCTGTCGGGCTGTAGGAGAGGTAGCTCGACAAGGACAGAAGGGCGCAGACGAAGGTGATGGAGAAGAGATCGGCAGGGCCGACACGTCACCCACCGCCTCTGAAGGCCAGCAGGTCTCGGCAAGACGAGCAGAACTGCAGCCCGCGAGGAATCCTGTCAGGGTCCAGCTAGAGGGCTGCATGGGGAGTCAGGAGAGAAGCCACCGCACCTACCCATGCCTCCAACTTCCCAGCAGAGCTTCCTTGCCGGGAAAAGGGAGTGCATATGCAGATGGTGGTGCCAAGCCCTGACGGTGATGGTGCGACCGGTGCTTAGCCAGAGTCAGAGTCATCGCCCTCCCGGTAAACATCGTCATCATCGCCGTCACTATCCTCCTCGTCGCTGTCGTTCGAGGAGGAGCTTTCATCGTCAGTCGAGCTCTCCACCCAGCACCCTAAGCAAATACCCGTGCTCCCAAACACCTTGAAGGAAAGCAGACCGTCCTCCATTAACTTAAAATGGAGGACATGCCCCTCCATCAAGCTATGGGCGCGAGTGAAGTTCTTTCAGCCTCGGCGGAAGTACATGACATGTGGGGGAGGGAAGTCTACGTCCACCCATACTATACAATTCCCATAGCACCTCATGTGTAACCTCAGTGACCGCGGCTGCTCGAGCTCCATTTCCCTAGGAAATGGGCTAGGAAGACGAAGGCGGCCGCGAGGGGGCTTATACATCCTAATAACCAATTCCAATGGATCGACACCTATGGGATCGCAAGAATCCCTACTACAGTTGCGGGGCGCGGGGTTGAGAGAAGAGCGGATCCAACAGATAGCACACATGGTTCCTTTACCCAGGTTCGGGCCGCGAGGATGTGTGAAACCCTACTCCTGCTTTGGTGGAATATATGTTTGTGTTCTTCAGCTAGCTATGGGGCGTAAGGAGCTCCAAAACGCCGAATCCTCCTCCTGGTCGCCTCGGGCCTCATTTTATAGGGAAAAAGGGGTCCCCACAGTCGCACACAGGAGGTGGAAAGGGTACAGTGTTGCGAGGTTGTCCCTCACATTACATGACAAGGTGCCTTTAATGTGTCTTGCTTAGGTGTCCTTGCTTTATCGGGGACGGGGGAGACATCCGTCTTGTCCGTCGCCGCTCCTTCTTGTGTCGACACGCGCCCTGGGCAGCGATGCCTGAGATGCCATGTAGGCAAGCAAGTAGCTGAAGTGGCACAATGGTGGGTCCTCACAAAGATCTGCATGTTGCCACGCAGGTGCCTGCCCAGCTGGTTGGGTCGGCAGCTGCATGGGGCGGTGGAGGCTTAGTTGGCGTGGGCCCGATGGTGGCCCTGCGGATTTCCCTGGCAAGGGCCTTGCCGGGGCCCCGGCAAGGGTCTTGCCGCGGCGCCTGCTGTCATCCCTGGAAAGGGGCTTGCCGGAGGTCTTGTGGTCTTCCTTGGCCGGGATCCCGCCAAGGGTCGTCGTCTTCTTAATGTGTATCTGGTCTTGAATGTCTTCACAAAGATCTGCATGCCACTACGGGGATGTCTCCCGAATCCTTGCCCCATGGGTTCAGTGGACTCAAGGGTGATCCGCTCCATAGGCGTGGGGCGAGTCGCCGCGGCAAGGGTCTTGGCGGGGCCGCTAAAGCAGCCCTAGGCAGGGATCTTGCCGGGGCTACTGAAACTGGCTCCTGGCAAGGACGTTGCCGGGGGAATCCGCTTCGTCCCTTTGCTCTTTGTGGTCTTGGCTTTGGGCTTCAGTCTCCATCAAGCTTCGGTCTTACCCTGGCTCACCTCCCTTGCCGTGCTTAGTGTGGTGGTGTCCGTGGCTCAGACTGCCCTTGCACAGTCATAGGGGTACAAAAAGTGTACCCCTCTTTTTGTACACCGACAGGAGCCCCCGGGCCTGGCCACACATAAGCACAGCGCGTTGTTGGACTAGGCCCAGAAGGGTGTGCGGGCAGGCGGGACGGTTTTTACCGTGGTAAGATTTTCCACGCGCTGTGCCTCCCAGGAATCGCGTGCGCGCGGCGTGGGGTGGAGGCTCGTGCGTGACGTGGGCGGCATGAGCGGGGCGGTTTCCGCGGGCAGTAAAGAGGCGGCCTCGCGCCTTCCCCATAAACAGGGGGAGGCGTGGAGGCGGGCCATTTACCTAATGGGGCCGAGGCGCGGTCCTCATGGCGCCCACTCCCCACGATCACGGGGTGGGGAGAAGTCGCCTCACCCGTCCCCTCGGTTCTGCACGTCTGCCACGTGCCTCCCATGCGCTCTGGGTGGCAAACGATGGAGGCGGGAAACTGGGCCGTCGCTGGTTGGGGCGGCGGGTCGGCACTAGCTCCCTGCCCCTTCTGTGTCTTGATTGGCCGAGCGGGGCGGTCGAGCCCCAGCCCCGCCCCTTTATAAAGAGCAGGAGGGGAGGGACAGCGCCCCGCACTCTTCCATCTCCTTCCTCCTTCAGCTTCTGCTCCTCTCTTCCATTCGCCATGGATAGAGGAAATCCCGGGCCTTCAACGGTGGCGGCGAGGGTCACCGCTCGACAACGCGTCCTTCCTTCTCCTGCACCTGCGGTGGCAGATCCGGCCGCGAGGGGAAGGGGGAGGGGGCGAGGCCGGGCGCTCGGGTAAGAGGAGGACAGGGTGGCCCGCCGGCCTCGCCCCCGCCTGCAGCTCCTCCTCCAGTGGAGGGTCATGTCGGGGATGACCCCTGTGGGGTCTTCATCAGTTTGCGTCGGCAGCCGCGCCGTCGCCATCGTCTCCCGACTCCATTTGCGCGGGAGATGGAGCTGGATCCGCCGGAGTCGTTGCTGATGCACATGAGGGGCTGCGGGATCAGTAGCATGCGGGTCCGCATCGACTTCCCCGCTCCTCATGTGATGTATCGTCGTCAGGGATGGAAGACATTTGCTCGTATCCACAGCTTGACGGATGGGCTCACTCTCCATTTTAAGTTGATGGAGGGTGGCCTTCTTTCCGTCAAGGTCTTCGGGCACTTCGGGACTCGCGCAAGGTGCTCTGTCGAGAGCTCTTCTGATGACGAAGACTCCTCCTCGAGCGAGGGTGACGAAGAGGACAGCGGCAGTGACGACGAGGGCCGTAGGCGGCAGGATGACGGGTCCGACTAGGTGTCGGGTGCCGCTCCTGGTGGCACCGGCGACCCCATCATCCGCGTCGCCGGCTTCTCGAACTTCTCGGGGCCGTCCCCTTGGCGGCTGGCATAGGGAGGCTGCGGAAAAGGAAGAGGAAGAGGGCGGGCGGCAAGGTCGTCATGTCGGAGTACACGGGCACCAATGCCTTCGACGCGTACTGACGTCCTGCCGCCTCGTATTCGAGCTCTGCTTCCGGCGCCGCCATCACCATCCAGCCTATGGGCGGCCACCAAGATGTTTTCTTGGCGTCTTCTGCCACCCGTAGCTCGCCCAGGCGCTCCTTTTGCCCTTCTCGCCTCCTTGACCTGCCTCCTCAGGAGAGGAACAAGAAAGGCATCACGGGCATCTTATCTCTTTTTAGTTTGTAAGCCTTTGGGCATCTGTTAAATTTAAAACTTGTAATCCCCTTGTTCATGTTTTTCATTCGCTACAGACTGTATGTGAGTGGAATGCTTTTAATGAAAAGGGATGTTTGCCGGGTCATTCGTTTTTGGGTGAAACCCACGACAAGGAATAAATCCTTGATATCTCTAAGATAAACACTTTCTCGCCCGGCAACAAGCCTTGCCGTCTCCCTACATCGCTCGATCTTTCTCATGCCTTTGGTGGAGGCAGGGATGAAGTGGGTTTAGGCCCCTTGTTTCATCCTTTCGTTGCCGCGACTACGACCAAACTTGGTCCCAGGAACGAGCCCTAGGGCCCAGAGTTATGGGAGCACGATAGTTTAAGGAAGAGAACGAGGTTTCACATACCTCAGTCCATAATGGAATGCATGATAAGGGATGAAGAACTTATCTGAAGCTGCAGCCCCCGGCAACCCTGGTTTGCCGTGGGTGAATCCTTGATCTTGCAGCCCCCGGCAACACTGGCTTGCCGGAGCCTTGATGCTGATATGTTCCTTTTCATTCTCCCCAAGTGGTTTCGGCAAGGATATATGTCCGTCCTGCGAACCAAAGGAGATAAAAGAGAGACAAAGAGATGCATACTCGACCTCTAAGCTAGGGGTTAGCCGCCGCTAAGCACTATCAACCCTAACCAAGGACGAGACTCGACTCAGCATGCATGCTATAACTTAGGGCGCCAGCGCTTCATTTATTTATGCTCAAGGTCTGCGCCTGGCTTTGTACAAAGGGTTACATGCCGTGCCGTCAAGGATCGTACAAAAGGTGGCTTGCCGGGGGCCCGGCAAGCCGCGCCTTATGGGTAAAACTTGCGAAGATGCTCAATTTTCCAGGAATTGCTTACCAGAATGGCATTTTCGGTCTCCAGGCGGACTGCGCCAGGCCTGGTGACTCATATTACCTGATAAGGGCCTTCCCACTTCGGCGTCAACTTGTTTGTATTCTTGGCCGATTGAACGCACCGAATAATAAGGTCACCTTCCTCAAAGCTTCGGGCATGGACCTTGCGGCTATGGTAGCGGCGCAAGGCTTGCTGGTGGCATGCTGCTCTCACAGCCGCCCGAAGACGATCTTCCTCAAGGAACGTTGTGTCATCTTGCCGCAGTTGCTCTTGCTCAACCTCATCATAATCGAGCACTCGAGGTGACCCATATATGAGTTCAGTGGGGAGAACTGCATCTGCCCCGTATACCAGGGCAAAGGGTGTCTAGCCGGTGGCTCGATTTGGCGTCGTTCTGATCGACCAAAGAACCTTCGGCAATTCATCAATCCAGCGCCTTCCGCTCTTGTGTAGCCTGTCAAAGGTCTTTGTCCTTAAGCCTCCCAATACATCAGTGTTTGCCCTCTCAGCTTGACCATTGCTTCTTGGGTGAGCAACGGAAGCGAAACAGACTTTGCTGCCGAGGTCTTGGATATATTGCGTGAAGGTGCGGCTTGTGAACTGTGTGCCATTGTCGGTTATGACCATGTTGGGTACACCAAAATGGCACACTAGTCCCTTGAAGAACTTGACGGCTGACTGAGTTGTGACCTTCCTCATTGCCTCTAGCTCTGGCCACTTTGTGAACTTGTCGATTGCGACGTACAAGTACTCAAAGCCCCCGACAGTGCGGGGGAAAGGGCCCAGTATGTCGAGCCCCCAGACCGAGAAGGGCTAGGAGAGAGGAATGGTTTGAAGGGCTTGAGCTGGTTGATGAAGTTTCTTTGAATGGAACTGACACGCTTCACACCTGGTGACCAGTGTCGTCGCATCCTGGAGGGCAGTGGGCCAGAAGAAGCCTTGCCGAAATGCCTTGCCGGCAAGGGCTCTTGACCCTATGTGGGATCCAAATATGCCTCCATGTATCTCTGCCAACAACCCCAGTCCTTCCTCTCGAGGGAGACACTTCAATTTCACGCCGTTCGGTCTCTTTCTGTACAGGACGTCATGGACGAACTGGTACATAGCAGACCGACGAGCTACTTTTTTCGCTTCTTCCTGCTCCTCAGGAAGTTCCCCAGTTTGGAGGAATCAGACGGTATGCTGTGCCCACGCTGGAGCCTGGGGCTCGACGGCGAGGACTAAAGGCATTTCGTCCGCTATAGGAGCGGCTCTCTCGACGGCACCGCCGGAGCTAGCCGTCCCGTGGCGGGCTCAGTGTCCCCGGCAACATCCTTGCCGGCGGCTCCGGGGAGCTCGGCGGGAAAGTACTTGCCGGGTCGAGACATCCTCCTCTTGTTTTGCTCTGTTGATGGATCAACGAATGGCTGAGAAAGCTGAAGGTACCTGGTTCCACAGGTAACTTGAGGGCAGCGCGCTTTGACAGGTAATCGGCGATGTCGTTCTCCGCTCGGGGAACGTGCTCCGCCTGTATACCTTCAAAGCGCTCTTCCAGCTTTCTCACTTCATTGACGTAGGCCTTTATCAACTGGCTCTGAAAATCTTTGTTGACTTGTTTGACGACAAGCTGCGAGTCGCCCCTGACAATGAGTTTCTTGATTCCGAGGTCTGCTGCGATCCTAAGACCAGCAAGCAGCCCCTCATACTCGGCAGTATTGTTCGTTGATACCTCCCTGGGGAACTGCATCTGGACCACATACTTGAGGTGCTCTCCAGTGGGCGCGACCAGCAGTACGCCAGCCCCGGCGCCCTGTAAGGAGAAAGCTCCATCAAAGTACATGATCCAGTCACAACTCGTCTCGTTGCCGGGGAGAGCAGTTTCCTTGACATCTTCATCAGGCGTGGTGGTCCATTCTTCAATGAACTCTGCCAGGACTCGGCTTTGAATTGTCGAGGTACTTTCAAACTCGAGGCCAAAGCTGGACAGCTCCAGTGACCACTCTGCAATTCTTCCCGTTGTATCTGGATTGTGCAATATCCATTGTAGAGGGAGGCGAGTGACGACAGTGATCTCGTGCGCCTGGAAGTAATGACACAACTTCCTCGAGGCCATAAGAAGGCCGAAGAGCAATTTCTGCACACCGGAGTACCTTGATCTAGCCCCTTGCAAGAGGGAGCTAACAAAGTAGACCGGGTGCCGCATCATTTTCTTCCTTGGCTACACTCCAACCGGCCGTGTCGTCTCTGCACCAATTGCATCAGGCTCTGTCGCTGCTATGACCTCATCGTCAACTTCTCTCTGCACCACTAGTGCGGCGCTAACCACCTGGTTTGTTGCCGCGAAGTATAGCAGCAATGGTTCTTGTGGCCTAGGCGCAACTAGTACCGGCGTGGAGGAAAGATACCTCTTCAAGTCTTGCAATGCTGCTTCGGCTTCTGGCGTCCACTCCATTGGGCCCGCCTTTTTCAAAACCTTGAAAAAGGGAAGGGCGCGCTCGGCAGACTTGGAAATGAATCTGCTCATGGCTGCAACGCAGCCGGCAAGCCGACACACATCCTTGACCCATTTGGGTGCCTCAATCTGTTCTATAGCTCTGATCTTGTCCGGATTGGCCTCTATCCCACGCTGTGACACAAAGAACCCGAGAAGCTTGCTGGACGGGACGCCGAAGACGCACTTCTCAGGGTTCAGCTTGAGATTGATCTTGCGTAAGTTTACAAATGATTCTTGTAAATCTGGTATAAGGGTTGCTCTGTTCTTGGTTTTGACCACTATATCATCCATATAAGCCTCCATATTTCTATGGAGCTGGGGTTCAAAATCAATCCGGACTGCCCTTGCAAACGTTGAGCCAGCACTCTTCAACCCGAACGGCATTCGTACGAATCAATATGTACCACATGGGGTGATGAATGTTGTCTTCTGTTCGTCTTCTCTTATCATGAAGATCTGATGGTAGCTGGAGTAGGCATCGAGGAATGACAGCAGGTCACACCCAGCCATGGAGTCAACAATCTGGTCGATGCGCTGCAACGGGAAGAGGTCTTTAGGACAAGCCTTATTGATATCTGTGTAATCAATGCACAGCCTCCACTTCCCATTTGCCTTGCGCACTACCACTGGATTGGCCAACCACGTTTGATGGAGCACTCCTCTTACCAAACCCGCAGCTTCCAATTTCCGGATCTCCTCTGTGATAAACTCATGTCGTTCCAAAGCTTGCTTCCTGACCTTCTGCTTGTCGGGCCGCTCATGAGGACATACAACAAGGTGGTGCTCAATCACCTCCCTGGGAACGCCGGGGATGTCGGATGCTTGCCATGCAAACACATCGACATTCGCCCGCAGGAAGGTGACGAGCGCGTCTTCCTATTGGTCTTCAAGGGTGGAGCTTATGGTGAAAGCTCCTCCTGTGCCGTCCTCCTTGACAGAAACCTTCTTGGTTCCCGGCGGCGTGGCCCTGGACTTGTTGTGTCTGCCGGTGGAGCTCTCTGGCACGTCCTCGATGGGAGCGCGACACTCCGAAGAGGTGCGCTTGCCGGAGTGGGTGTCCGAGGTCTCACCGGTCTTCTTGCCGGTGGAGCTCTCTCGCACGTCCTCAACGGGAGCACAACACTCCGAAGAGGTGCGCTTGCCGGAGTGGGTGTCCGAGGTCTCACCGGTCTTCCTCTTCTTCCCTCCCGGGGCTCCAGTGGCAGGAGCAAGTGCCCTTGTGGCGGCAGCTGCTGCAACTGCTTGCCGGTATAGTTTGTCAGCGCAAATCAGCACGTCTTTCTTATCGGAGGTCCTGGCATCTTCAGGGTGCCGTAGGGTAGTGTGACGCTTCCATGAACTTGGCCAGCGCTGGGCGGCCAAGGATCCAGTTGTAAGGCAAGGGGATCTTGGCAACATCGAACACGATCCTTTCTGTCCTGTAGTTCAGATCACTTCCAAAAGTCACGGGCAGCGTGACCTTTCCCTTTGGTTGACTTCTCCCCGGGTTGACCCCCTAAAACGTGCCCGTCTCTTCGAGGTCTCCGTCAGGAATCTGCAGCTTCTCGATCACGGTGGGCGAGAGTAGGTACAGACTGGCCCCGCCATCGACTAACATATTTGTCACCTTGAGGTTGCGTGTTGTCGGTGAAACCAACAATGGCAAGCACCCGACCTTAGTAGTGCGATCAGGGTGATCTTCAGTGTCAAAAATAATAGGCATGCTGGAGCATTTCAGCGGCTTTTGGGCACCGGATGACAGCTCCGCCGCTGTAATATCACGCGCCCACTGTTTAAGTTGGCGGTGAGAAGTATGCAGCGAGGCGCCGCCATCGACAAACATGGCCTCCATAGCTTTCTGAAATTCTTGGTAGCCGGACTCATCGTCCTCTTCGTGATCGTCGTCTTCGGGACTTCTGTCACGGCCCCGGCCGACCTCTCTTGCTGTTTATCCTTACCGCGACGGCCTGCTTGGCCGTCACGCTTCTTGCCGGACCCTTCAGCACCGTCCTGGCCCTTCTACTTGTCCCGCCTCTCATATTCAGCCCTGTGCTTCTCAGCAAGGAGCTCAACCTGTCGGCAGTCCTGGAGATCATGGCCTTTGGTGCGATGGATCTTGCAGTATCGCTTGCCGGAGTTTCTTGGCTTCTCGGCAGCCGCCAAGGCCCGGCAGGCGACACACCCGGCAATTTCCTTGCCGGGGTCACCCGCCCTGGTTTTCTTGGCGGAGCCGGCGTCATCAGATCCCTCGACGACAAGAACGGCTTTAACTTTGCGCTTCCTGTTGCGGTGCCGGCCTTTCTTCGCCGGGGCGGCAGTATCCTTATCTGAAGAGTCGGTTTCCGCGCCGGCGTCTTTGCCGGGGTACTTCCCTCTTCAGCCCGGGCACATCTGTCAGCAAGAACATAGAGTTCCGCCACATCTTTCACCTTGGTCATCGCCAGTTCTTCACGTATCTTGCGGATACGCTTGTTCTGATGGAATGCGCTGATGATGGCGGCAGGGTGAACATCAGGGATGTTGTACTGCACCCGGCTGAACCTCTGTATATACTTGCGCAGCCTCTCGCCTTCCATCTGGGGTATGATGTGCAGGTCACTTGCTTTGCCATAGGCTTGGTGACCTCTAGTAAAGGCGCCAACAAACTCATGGCACAAGTCCGACCAGGAGGAAATAGAGTCTACCGGCAAGTGCATCAACCACGACATGGCATTAGGTTTAAGAGCCAACGGAAAGTAATTCGCGAGCACCTTATCGTCGCGGGCTCCGGCAGCTTGCATCGCGATGGTGTAGATGCTGAGGAATTCCGACGGGTGGGTCTTGCTGTTGTACTTCTCGCCAATGTCAGGCTTGAAGGTGCGGTGAGTGGTCCACTAGAATTGCCGCAGCTCACGGGTAAAAGCCGGATAGCCTACCTTCTAAGGTAGGCCTCCGGTGCTGGGTCGTTCACAGCAGGCCCTCCTCGCCTGTCTGACTGGTGGCGCTCTCCGCGCCGGTGCTCGATGGTAGTTCGAGCGACTTCATAAGCTCGCTCCTTTAGAACTTGACGCTGGTCGCCGTGGGTCCATGGGTCGGACGACGCTATGGAGATGGTGTCACCCGCGATGTCCCGACGAGTCGACACACACGGTACCGGGCGAGCAGGAGGCGAATGCACCGTGGCTGCGGCGCTGCCGATGCTCCCGCCACCGGTGCGTGGGACCCCATCGGAGCGTCGACCTGGGAGCTCCGCTGGACTTGGTTCATCCTTGTTGGCGACCGCGACAAGGCTTCGGATGGTGGCTCTCCATTCGTCGAGTTTCCCCGTAATTGGAGGAAAGTCGAGGAGCAACTGCGCGCGCGCCAGGGCTTCGGCTGGGGTTAGCGGTAGCGAGACCTGCACGGACTGCGACGCGCTTCGACCCCTGACCATGTCAGGAGGAGCTCCATCACGATCCCGCGTTCGCATGCTGTATCCACCAGTGCTTCGGCGGGCGGGTGGGTCTTCCACGTCCCGTGAGTGGCGCTCGGGGTTCTTCCCACGGTGACGCCCGGGATCTTTAGCGTGACGACGCCGTTCGTTGCGCGCCACATGAGAGGAGCGCGCTGTTGGCGTCGGCGTGGGAGTCCTGGAGGCCCTTGCGTCGCCTTCGGGTGATGTGGCAGCAATCTTGGAAGGCCCCGCGCCACCTGCGGGGGGCTTGGCTCCGTCTTTGGATCTGACGGTGTGTGGCCCGTTACCAGGCGCACAAACATCGCAACCTCCCAAATTTCGGCTGCTGGGACGGCGTTGGTGTTCGCGAGCAGCACCCCGGGTCCTTTCCGCGACCGTTCAGCTGCTCGCTCGCGTCGGGACGGGCTGTCCGACTTCCAACTGGCCAACTGCCACCGTCGTCTTCTTCTTGGGCGCCATGATGTTGAAGAAGGGTCGAACTAACTGCTAAAGCCGATTCTCACAACTACGCCCCCTACCTGGCGCGCCAACGATGTCGGTGTATTGGGATCGACACCTATGGGATCACAAGAATCCCTGTGGGGCACGGGGTTGAGAGAAGAGCGGATCCAACAGATAGCACACACGGTTCCTCTACCCAGGATCGGGCCACGAGGATGCGTAAAACCCTACTCCTGCTTTGGTGGATTATATGTTTGTGTTCTTTAGCTAGCTATGGGGCATGAGGAGCTCCAAAAAGCCGAATCCTCCTCCTGGTCGCCTCGGGCCTCCTATTATCGGGAAAAAGGGGTCGTCACAGTGGCACACATGAGGTGGAAAGGGTACAGTGATGCGAGGTTATCCCTCGCATTACATGACAAGCCGCCTTTAATGCGTCTTGCTTAGGTGTCCTTGCTTTATCGGGGACGGGGGAGACATCCGTCTTGTCCGTCGCCGCTCCTTCTTGTGTCGACACGCACCCTGGCCAGCGATGCCTGAGATACCATGTAGGCAGGCAGACAGCTGAGGTGGCGCAAAGGTGGGTCTTCACAAAGATCTGCATGTTGCCACGCAGGTGCCTGCTGATGGGCCTCTGACCCCTCGTTGGTTACCCCAAGTGGAAGGTGTAAGATGCAGTAAGTAGAAGTGTTTTCCCCTAGCAAAGATGCCAAGGATCGAATCCCCAGAGACTCCTAGGTTCAACAAGTAGGTGTCAATTGCTAACGGCGCAATTAGCAATCAACGTGGACCTGCACACAGATACAAATAACTTTGCTCCCAACGAGTACAGAGAGGTTGTCAATCTCTCTGGCCTTGTAGTTCACAAAGGGTTAAAGGCAATATGATAGTAGTGATAGATAGTGTTTTGCAATAGTAAGTAAATAGCGAAAAGTAAATAGTGGATGTGATCAATGATGGTAATATGGACCGGAGTCTCATGATGTTCACTAGTGATGTCTCTCTCCCAAAAGACGATAAAACAGCTATGTGAGGTAAACAAATTACAGCTGGGCAATTGACAGGACCACGAACGCAAACCAATGCTGACTACATTGCAAGAAAGGTTGAGGTTCAAAGCATGGGCGGTACGCCAAAGTAAGTAGACCGAAATCCATCAATATCTACTACTAATCATCCACCTTGAGATATCTATCCAGAACATCTCGCTGGTATTAAGTTGCGAGTCCCACCCATAGTGTAAACTCAATGCAACAGACAACTGCATTAAAAGAACTTTGCGTAAAGTAAACAATCCTTGCACCCGCGGGCACAAGCACCGTTGTTTTCCCCCTTGTGGCAACAGCACATCCCCTAGACTCATGTTTCTGTCACTCAAGCTAGTCATCGAGGGGCATGAACCCACAATCGAGCATAATGTTCCCTCTTGGACTCACTACCTATTACTCGGCCAAAGCAATAAATAACAACGGAGAACATGCAAGAATTACTTATGAACTAAAATATAAAAGAGGTGAATCAAATATATTACTCAAGATCAATCTGAACATAATCTCATAATCCATCGGATCCCAGCAAACTCAACATAGCAACAGCATAAGGATTACATAGGTGCCTCGATCATGTAGGGCAGCTCACGAGGACTAATTTGTGAAGCACAAGAACGGGAGGAGAACATCACATAGCTACTGGTCATGGACTCATGGTCCAAGGGAGACTACTCACGAGTCATCCGGGAGGCGTCCATGGTGGTGGAGAAGCTCCCGGTGGTGATCCTCCCCTCCGGCAGGGTGCCGGGAAGAGTTCTCCTGGTGCTCCCGATCTTGGAAGCGGCGGCGGTGGCGGAACAGAGATGGGATCGTGAAAAGAAGTCCCTGTTCTGAGGGTTACGGAGGACCTTTTAAATATATGCCAATGTAGGGCACCGGGGGAGCCTCGGGGGGCCCAGGCGCCACCCCGGCACGGCCCAGGGGGGCACCCACAGGGCGCCTAGAGCCCCTGTGCCCCCCCCCAGGCTGCCCTTTGGACGCAGTGTTGTTTCCGGTTCGCTGATTTTTTATATAATTTTTCTGGATTTTTCTGGGCAGTTCTTGAAATGTGAAAACCTGAAATACAAAAACAGCCGAAAACAGAAACTGGCACTAGGGTGCACTGGATTAGTAAGTTAGTCCAAATATGATCAAAAGTGTATGGAAGTGTATGAATATCATAGCAATATCACCCAAAAGTGGCATGGAGCAAGCAGGAATTATAGATACGTTTTGGATGTATCAACATCCCCAAGCTTAATTCCTGCTCGTCCTCGAGTAGGTAAATGATAACAAGAATAATTTCTATGGTGACATGCTATTAACCATATAGGACTTTCTCATAGTCATATGACAAAAGCTTACTGAGACAATGATTCTATAGTAATTAAGTTGTCTCAAGAGAAAATCACAAATGACTGAAAGTTTTACAACATGAAACTGAAACATCAAAAAGATTTGCAATGAACATGATGTGCAAATATGATAAAGTGATATCTAGCTTGCCCCCTTTAGTGATGCAAAACATAAATGCAAGGGCACCTTCAAGGTTTAAGTGATGACTAGATACAATCATTTCAGAATAAACGATATCACAATCATGCAAAAGACAATGCTACTTTGGGACAATGCACATTACACTCAGAATGACAATCATGCTCTCAGCAGTTGGTGCTTCAACATAAAAGTAAAAGAAAGGTTAAGTGCTAGAGCTTTTTATTTTGAAAACATGGAAGCAATTGTGTCAACGGTAGTAGTACTTCATATGTGTCATGTATAAAACATCCTGTAAGTTGCAAGCCTCATGCATCGAATACCAATAGTGCTCGCTCCTTGTCCTAATTAGCTCGGATCCCCATGGGTTATCATTGCATTGCATATGTTTTAACCAAGTGTCACAAAGGGGTACCTCTATGCCACCTGTACAAAGGTCCAAGGAGATAAATCGCATTTGATTTCTCGTTTTTGATAGATCTCAACTTGAGGACATCCATACCGGGACAACATAGAAAATAGATGATGGACTCCTCTTTAATGCATAAGCATATTCTCATGAGAGATTGAGGATTAAGGTCCAAGCTAAAACTTCCACCATGATACATGGCTTTGGTTGGCTGCCCAATGTTCTTCTCTAACAATATGCATATTAATTCAACCCACGGTAAATCACCCTTACTTCAGACAAGACGAACATGCATAGCAACTCACATGATATTCAACAAAAGTGTGACAGTTGATGGCGTCCCCAGAAACATGGTTACCGCTCAGCAAGCAACTTATAAGAAATAAGATACATAGGCAACATATTCTTTACCACAATAGTTTTTAGGATACTTTCCCATGAGCTATGTATTGCATGGTTAGTTTTCTTAGTGCAGGTGGAGGTTAGCAAAAGACTGGGAGCGACCAACTAAGAGAGCAATGACGGTCATAATCATGCAGAGCGACAAAGCAATATTGAATCAGGCATGGTAGTTATATCGCTACTTAGAAACAAAAGATCATCAAGGCTTGACAAACTTTCTTTACAGTCTTGAATATGCGTGAGCATACGCCAAGTCAACCAAAATAAATTCTCGAAGGAAGATATTACTAAACCATACCATATCATAGGCAAACAAACCAAGTTGGTATTCCAATAACACATTGGGAACCCCCCAGCTATTTGAGATTAACCACAAGAAAACCTAAACTACTAAGCACCATCATGAAAGTAGCATCTTTATCATAGACACATTAACCCATGCAATGGAAGCAAACTCTGTTAATAAGGTGAGCATGGTAATTAAAGAGAGTTCAAGCAACCTACTAAATAGAAGCTCTTGAAAAGATAAGCATGAATACTAAGAGCAGAGCATGATAGTAGCTATTAAAAGACAAAGAACACACAAATCATAGATAGACATGAAAATTCTATGTAATGTTCTAGGTAGAGGTGGAGCGTGTTTCTCTCCCACATAAAGGAATGCTGGGTTCCGACTCGTTATGAAAAACTAAAAAGAAAACTAAAGCAAGACGCTCCAAGCATAGCACATAACACATGAAGTGATAAAAATATAGCGAAACGAAAGACGAACTGATAATGTTGATGGAGAAGGGGATGCACGGGGGCATCCCCAAGCTTAGACGCTTGAGTCTCCTTGAATATTTCTTGGGGGTGGACGGGGGCATCCCCAAGCTTGAGCGCTTGACACTCCTGAATCTTTTTATCATCTTCCCTCGCACACTTGAAAACTCCCTTCATACATAACTCATCATAATCTGATTAGCGAGGTTAGTATCCTTAATAAAATAATTATACCTTGCTGGAAATAAGGATATTCTTGAAGTTCTACTGTTTCTCAAGATTGCCAAAAGGTTTTTGCAAAGAAAAAGCAAGTTCTTAATTTGCAAAGTGAAGGTAAGGCAAAACATGACAGAATCTGTGAAAAACAGAACAGCAGGCAGTAATTGACCTCTTCGGGATACTTTTGCAACTCAAATCAAAAAACTCAGAACTGACGCACGAAAGAAAATTATATAGAAAACGCTTTCGAAAAATTTCAGACCAAAAAGATGATCTGGTGATTTTATACGAATTTTTCTATCCAAGAACAGAATCTGTTTCCTGGACAGCACCTCACAACTTTTGAACTTTCTAGCAATCAGAGGCTATACTTGGCACAAATATGAAAAGCAAAGATACAATGATGATGCTACAGCAGTAAACAACATCAAGACACAACAAAAGCAAAAAATTTATTCATGTGGGCTGCCTCACAAAAGCGCTTTCTTTTATGCCTTTAAGTTAGGCATAATGCATAGAGGAATCAATAATCATCATAATAATCGGAGTTATAAATGGGTTCAAATGATTCCTCAACAAGTTCATTCTTGTTCCTTCTAGGAAAGGGGTACACACCTTTTTCCTTCCCGCGTAAGCGGATTTGTCCCTCACCTATATCGATGAAGCCTTTAACTGCTCGGAGGAAGTCCCTTCCAAGCACTATATTTCCTTGGTTTGGCTCCACGATGAAGAAATCAATCATTGCAATCCCTTTAAGGAATTTAACTAGCACGTCTTTTATTTTTCCCTGGATTTCAGAAATATCTCTATTAGTATGTTCATGATAACATGGTAGTATATCCATATTAAATTTTAAAGAATCATGAACAATTTTTGGCATAGTAGAAACCATAGATCCAATATCACAATAAGCAAGGAAGTCTTGATTAGAGATGCTAATCCTAACAAGAGGCTCCCAGTCATTATCTATTTCCAAAATATCTCTCTTATTGGGTTTGGGTTTATCTACCTTTATTAAGTCTAGAGCATCCATTCTCTTTTCAATAGTAGCAAGTCTATCTATGATAGTATCAAAATTATGCTCATAAACAAAGTAACTAGATAGACCATGTATAATTTCAAAAGCTCTAGCTTAATCACACTCTAAGAAATCTCCCTTAGCTATAATGTCAAGGGAGTGTTTACACCATTTAAAAAGACCATGGTAAAAATTTCTAAGCACAATTTTTATAGGTATCCAAGGCATAATTCTCCTATGTGCATCAGAAATTCTGTCCCATGCCTTCTTCATATTTTCTCCATCCCTTTGATGGAAATCTTGAACTTCTGATTCCCTCAAAGCACCAAATCCTAACATGTTTGGCTAAACAGAAAGGACTACTAATAAAAAGGCAAAATAATTTTTTTGTGATTTTTGATTAAAAGGAACTAAAGCAAAAATGAAAGGTAAACTAACAAGACTAAAAAGCAAAGAGAAAAGATAGCATGCAACTCCCCTACCCTGAAGAGTGGAGTCCCCGGCAACGGCGCCAGAAAATACTCCTTGATGGGCCTCGAACCCCTCGTTGGTTACCCCAAGTGGAAGGTGTAAGATGCAGTAAGTAGAAGTGTTTTCCCCTAGCAAAGATGCCAAGGATCGAATCCCCAGAGACTCCTAGGTTCAACAAGTAGGTGTCAATTGCTAACGGCGCAATTAGCAATCAACGTGGACCTGCACACAGATACAAATAACTTTGCTCCCAACGAGTACAGAGAGGTTGTCAATCTCTCTGGCCTTGTAGTTCACAAAGGGTTAAAGGCAACAAGATAGTAGTGATAGATACTGTTTTGCAATAGTAAGTAAATAGCGAAAAGTAAATAGTGGATGTGATCAATGATGGTAATATGGACCGGAGTCTCATGATGTTCACTAGTGATGTCTCTCTCCCAAAAGACGATAAAACAGCTATGTGAGGTAAACAAATTACAGCTGGGCAATTGACAGGACCACGAACGCAAACCAATGTTGACTACATTGCAAGAAAGGTTGAGGTTCAAAACATGGGCGGTACGCCAAAGTAAGTAGACCGAAATCCATCAATATCTACTACTAATCATCCACCTTGAGATATCTATCCAGAACATCTCGCTGGTATTAAGTTGCGAGTCCCACCCATAGTGTAAACTCAATGCAACAGACAACTACATTAAAAGAACTTTGCGTAAAGTAAACAATCCTTGCACCCACGGGCACAAGCACTGTTGTTTTCCCCCTTGTGGCAACAGCACATCCCCTAGACTCTTGTTTCTGTCACTCAAGCTAGTCATCGAGGGGCATGAACCCACAATCGAGCATAACGTTCCCTCTTGGAGTCACTACCTATTACTCGGCCAAAGCAATAAATAACAACGGAGAACATGCAAGAATTACTTATGAACTAAAATATAAAAGAGGTGAATCAAATATATTACTCAAGATCAATCTGAACATAATCTCATAATCCTTCGGATCCCAGCAAACTCAACATAGCAACAGCATAAGGATTACATAGGTGCCTCGATCATGTAGGGCAGCTCACGAGGACTAATTAGTGAAGCACAAGAACGGGAGGAGAACATCACATAGCTACTGGTCATGGACTCATGGTCCAAGGGAGACAACTCACGAGTCATCCGGGAGGCGTCCATGGTGGTGGAGAAGTTCCCGGTGGTGATCCTCCCCTCCGGCAGGGTGCCGGGAAGAGTTCTCCTGGTGCTCCCGATCTTGGAAGCGGCGGCGGCGGCAGAACAGAGATGGGATCGCGAAAAGAAGTCCCTGTTCTGAGGGTTACTGAGGACCCTTTAAATATATGCCAAAGTAGGGCACCGGGGGAGCCTCTGGGGGCCCAGGCGCACCCCCCGGCGCGGCCCAGGGGGGGCGCGCCCACAGGGCGCCTGGAGCCCCTGTGCCCCTCCCAGGCTGCCCTTCGGACGCAGTGTTGTTTCCGGTTCGCTGATTTTTTATATAATTTTTCTGGATTTTTCTGGGCAGTTCTCGAAACGTGAAAACCTGAAATACAAAAACAGCCGAAAACAGAAACTGGCACTGGGGTGCATTGGATTAGTAAGTTAGTCCAAATATGATCAAAAGTGTATGGAAGTGTATGAATATCATAGCAATATCACCCACAAGTGGCATGGAGCAAGCAAAAATTATAGATACGTTTTGGACGTATCACCTGCCCAGCTGGTTGGGTCGGCAGCTGCATGGGGCGGTGGAGGCTTAGTTGGTGCGGGCCCGATGGTGGCCCGGTGGATGTCCCTGGCAAGGGCCTTGCCGGGGCCCCGGCAAGTGTCTTCCCGTGGCTCCTGCTGTCATCCCCGGCAAGGGGCTTGCCACAGGTCTTGTGGTCTTCCTTGGCCGGGATCCCGCCAAGGGTCGTCGTCTTCTTAATGTGTATCTGGTCTTGAATGTCTTCACAAAGATCTGCATGCCACTACGGGGATGTATCTCGAATCCTTGCCCCATGGGGGCAGTGGACTCAAGGGTGATCCGCTCTGTAGGCGTGGGGCGAGTCGCCGCGGCAAGGGTCCTGCCGAGGCCGCTAAAGCCACCCCCGGCAAGGATCTTGCCGGGGCTGCTAAAACTAGCTCCCGGCAAGGACCTTGCCGGGGGAATCTGCTTCGTCCCTTTGCTCTTTGTGGTCTTGGCTTTGGGCTTTAGTCTCCATCAAGCTTCGGTCTTACCCTGGCTCACCTCCCTTGCCGTGCTTGGTGTGGTGGTGTCCGTGGCTCAGACTGCCCGTGCACAGTCATAGGGGTACAAAAAGTGTACCCCTCTTTTTGTACACCAACATTGATTGGCGGAGGCGGGTCTTGGGCGGCGCCTTGTCCCCATCGACCTCGAGCGCCATGAAGACTGCGGCCAGTCCCCCTTCATCCTGCTCTCCCAGCGGGTTCCATCCCCGCATCGCCGGAGGGAGGAGGGAGGCGCTGTCGAGCTGAAGTTCTAGTCGCCACTGGAGCAAGGCTAGAGCCTCTACCCTCGCTATGATGTGTGAAGACTGCTGCGAGAACAAGGAGTGGGAGATGTGGAAGAACTCCCAGCCTCATGTCCCCTTTTTATAGGCAGGTAAGGTGGGGGAGGTGCGGAAACCTTCCGAAAAGATAGCCCCCCGTACTCGACCAATCTGGCCCCTCCCCGTCGTTAATGGTTTAGGGCCACCCCTCTGCACCAATCTATGACGCCTGGTTTTCTGCAGCGAGGCGCATTTCCGCACCCTCCACTATCGCCACCAACCCTGCAAGATGCATGTGGGACACGTGGCAGAAGCACTTAAGTCGGGAAGGACAGCAAAGGAGTCGTTACCACACCGTGAACGTGGGTGCATGGGTGCTTCGCATGATGATTACATCTTATTCCTCCACCAACTAGCCCAAGCTCAAGTTAATGAAGAAGCAAAGGAAGCACTCACCCTTGCCTGTGCACTGGTTAGAACCTACCCCGACGACGCCTAACGGCGCGACCATGCCAGGCTCGTGGGCTTCTATCAGTGCAACATACATAGGGTTTTTTGCCCCACACTATGGACATGCTCAAGGGCAAGTTTGTAGCACCAAGCACCAGATCAAGACACGAAGAGATCAGCTCCTTGAGGAATCAGAGGGCTGGTCAAGGAGATCAAAACAACCAAGACTAGCCAAAGATGCGAGACACCACTAGAAGATGAACCTTCCTTGCCGGGCATACGAGCATGGCGACGAGCCGGATTCCCCTGGCAGCAAGCTACCAAGATTGCCCGGGCAGGCTTTCCAGGTCTCACGGAGGTCAAACTCCACCTCGCAACGACGCCCATCACCAATTGGTGCGGTGTCAAGCTCCAAGGTGGGTTAGTGGTTGCCTCTTGCTACATGGCAGCCATCTCCTACCAAAGGAACCACCAAATGACACTTGTCCATAGACGTGTCAAGCAAGAAGGAATGCAGCTGCCAAAACAGCCCGCCAAGGCTTGCCAGACGAGCTATGATGTGACACTAAGTGGTGCATTTATTGTACTCTGTCAGCTGCAGAGTTAGGTATGATAGCACTGTATGTTATCTAATCATCATGGAAAGACTAATTTGCCACTATGGTGACCACTTAACCTGTAAAAGGAGGCCCATGGCAACCGTAGAAAGGATTCGGCCATTCAAACCCCCACAGAGTCATATACGCGACCACTCTCACCCCAAGGAAACCTTGCCGGGAAAGAGTGGGGCGCTCATTTTCCACCGTCCCCCATCAATTCACCAAAGCAGGAGTAGGGTTTTACGCCTCGCGGCTACCAGAACCTAGGTAAAAACTCCTAAGGATGGCAATTTTGCCCATGGGTACGGGTACCCGCGGATACCGTACCCGCATGGGCAGGTAATGGGTAGGAATTTATACCCATGGGTAGTACCCATACCCTACCATTAAGTCATGGGTAGGGCACGGGTATAGGGTTGTACCCATGGATATACCCATACCCTAACCATTTATACTGACATGTTACGTGTCGGATGTTATTTGGTCATTTCGTGAACCTATGTTAAAGTTGTCATCAATTTTCAATTTGAATAGAGATTGTCTCGTACTCTTCTATTCGTTATTGAGTTTAGATAAATGTTTTTTTCAAATGTACTGTGGATGAATGTAATATTATGAATAATTTGTGTACTATTAGATCTATCCATTGGGTACCCAATGGGTATGGATACCCATCGGGTATGGGTATGGGTAATTTTTCATACCCATGGGTAGGGGTATTGGTAGAATTTTGTACCCATTGACTACACGGGTATGGGTATGATATTGCTCTGCCCGCCCCATACCCTACACATTGCCATCCTTAAAAACTGCCCATGTGATCCCCGACGCACTGCTTCGTGCTTTTCCGCTCTTTGTGCAATGTTCTCGTCCCCTTGCCGAAAAAGGGACCTCTGTCCCATAGGTGGCCGTGGTTTTCCCACGAAATGGCTTGTGCCTCTTACTCCGTGCTGCCGGAGCTGCGGGAGCTGCCTCGATGATGGCTGCATGAACCGTACCATAGCCGATTCACCCCCGCCATTGTGCACGGTGCCGGAGCGGCTCCAATCTCGAAAGCGTCCAGGGGCCTGGCGCTGCTTCCCCATAGCCGTCGACTGTCGCGACATCTCTGCTTTCCTGCCGCCAGTAGCCACCGCAACAGCGCCTGCCTCACCGACTCAGCAGCTGGAGATACCTACCTCATCGGGCCGCAAGATAGGTCGTACAGTCATCTCAAATCACTTTATTTATGCATCACTTGTCTAAATTTTTATTCTAGGTCAATCGATTCCCAATGGGAAGCAGCTCCCCTCGAAGCGGCAGAGCTCCTAGGCTGCCGATTGGTAGGTGTCTCACATAAGGGTGTAGGGGCGCAAGTTCACCACGGAAGCATCGCTTAGGTGGCTATCTTAGAGTTGCGTGGGTTGAAGGTACTGCGCCGACAGATCTGGATGGCGGCGAGTCTTTTTGGATTAGCCAGGGGCAACGCAACCATGGCATTGCGATCAGGCGAGAAGCGGTGTTTTGGTTGGAGCTCTCGCGGCTAGGGACAGCGGAGGCACGCTGCTCTGCCGGTGGTTGTTGTCTCAACCGGGAGGCACAAGACGGCCATCAAGCCGTCCGGTGTAGATGGAACAGTACCAAAATAAAATAAAATATTGTGACCCCAATTTAGTTTTCAATCAACAAACATGTGACCACTCTCGTACCTTACTGTTGATCTCTTAGGGTATTTCTTCAGGTCAGAGATATGTGTCATTCCTAACATTTTGTGTTTTCTGCATCCTCAGCCACACCATATTCCTTCTCACCGTAGCTGCTCCAACAAGGGAAGCATACACCAGAAGGGAGCTATAGTCCCCACTCAACAGTTCCCAGCATAGAATGTGCGTGCCCTATTGTGACAACCACAACAACTGCAGGCCCATCGACAAGTCAGCACATGATGCTCACTCCTATAGACAGCGGCCAGATAGGTTGTACCCTCATCTTACTTGTGTGCAACATTTATGGCTTCGTTATTCATCTAAGCATGGAAAATAGATTATCACATTTCACTGTATATTCATGCTGATCTCTTAAGAGTTTTGTTCAGGAGTTAATGGTGTTCCATAGTTCAGATTAGAGCCTTGTTCTTTAGGTAACATTGTTCCATAATTGTACTCCATCAGCCAATGTTATTCCACAGGCTGCTGATTATACCACTTCTAGTATTACCTATGTTCTTCTTTAATACTTTAGTGTGCCATCTAGGTAATCTCATGTACAAATGATACATATTTTGTAGCTTTCATTTGTGTTCTCAATTTAGTGTTTGAGACCGGTTGCTGCTAGTTAAGCCTAGCCCTACTACTTATGTCATCTCCTAGAGGCACTCATTACATAAATCTAACTACTTGTTGTCTTCCATGCATGTCAGATATAATTGCACACACTGATATATCCAAAAGAACCTCACGGAACAATGTAACAGCAAACAAACTTGACGTCAGTGATACCCTATATGATGGAACATGTAAAGGCAGTTCTTCAGAAGACTTGTAGAAAGATGCCGATTCCTATTCACCCCACAAGGTCCTTGCTCTAACTTGGCCCGTGATATGGGTACACCATGCATATAACGTCCTGGAGTGCATCTACTCTATTGCAATACCATGTGCTTAGCCTGCTGATCATGCATGTAAATATGTCATGCCTTCCTGTTTTTCTGTACCTATTCTATTCGTGATAATATGTTTTCAAATTCAAGTACTATCATTCTACTCTGTTGCAATGCCATCTGCTTAGTTTTTACACCATGCTTCTGAATATCTTATGCATTGTTATTCATCAATATGAACTTCATCTATCTACATACCATGTTTTTTACATTGAAGTGTTTTTCTAGTGGTCCGTTGCAATGCAATCTTGTTTCCCCAATCATACAAGCTTATGTTGCCTTAGTGTTTTTCGGTATGTATTCCACTATCACACAGTTTTGCGTTCAACTAGTGTTTTTTACTCTGTTGTTCTGTCGTATCCCTAGCTCTTACATCATACCCCCGTCGTCCGGGTTACATGTCGTAGAAATGGATAAAATTGGATATATCTAGAACTGAAATACGCCTAGACACATCCATTTATTTACGGATAGAGGGAATACATGTCAGTATGGCATGCCTTTCTATTATCCAGTACCTATTCCATATCTCTACCGTAGCATGTTTTATAACTGAAGCACCATTCTTCTATATGAGGCATGCAAGGGGAAGACGGCTATGATGGAATCTAAAGGGTTACAAACAAGGTCATTGCAAAAGATGGAAACGCCGGGAGATAGTAAACCAACTCAAGTGTTCAAACATAATTGTCCAGCACAAAGAAACCCAATTCCTACTGATAATAAGCAGATTCAAGTGGCCAAAGAACTAGCCCGCTCTGGTCCAGCAAAAAAATGTCAACTCCATTCTAAAGAGTGTGTGCGTATCCTCACACATTGAAATTTTATAGCATTCAGATCATATTTTCTACATGTTTCTTACCCATCTCTCTTTTAGAAAATAAGCTTGAAAGATAGAAGACTTTCTAAAGTGGGATCATGTTCGAGGAAAGTATCTTGCTGGACTTCTCTGTGCTCCAATGCTGATGTAAGTACATGTTGTATATCACTAAATTTTTACATCAACATGTATTTTGTTAATCAGCATGAATCCAACCTTTATCTGATCTAAATTTACTTGTAGCAATATATATAATTAAAGGCGGCAATGTTTATTTTTGTAAGGAAAACTACCTGGTAGTTTTGCATACTGACTTGCATATGTGTAATATCTCATTTCATGCACATTACTAAATTGTAGTGTTGTTCTGGTTGCGCAATCATTCATTGTGTCAATGTTGCTTCACTATTACCTACTTTCGAGCGTGTGCGTAACTGTGGACTCAGCTATCGATAGATTAATACACTTTACAGAGGTAGCGCACTGTACCCACACCACGGAACCCATGGCCTCGTGTGGGGACCCCGACTTAAAAGTCGAGATCACCGAATGCACGTGTACAGCGATCCCAGAGATCAATGCTCACTGAACACACAGAAGCTGAATAACAAAAGTCTTACATCCATACATATCATCTTACACAAATTATGACCATTATGGCCAAGTCTTAGATAGATAATGCCTCATGGGCTGAATAGCAAATAAACTCGAATAGCGGAAGTCTTCGCAGATAAGTAGAACCCATGCCTTCTGCCTTACCACTATAGGCATTCTAACTGGGAAAGCGTCCTAGTTCGCATGTTCGTCTCCATAGAATTCTTCTTCAAATTCCTGCTCCTCCATGCCTGGCCAATTAAATAACCAGTGGCAAGCCAATGAGTACTTTGAATGTACTCGCAAGCAACCCATGATTTGGTTCAAGGTAACAATGCAAGTTGTACAAAAATAAGCAGCCTAGCTACAAGCTAGATAAGATGTTCTACCATTTGTGAAACATGCATCAATGTACTTGGGTAACCTCGAAGAAACGTTACAGATATCAACATAAATTGTCGGTGTACAAAAACGGGGTACACTTTTTGTACCACTATAACTATGCACGGGCAGTCTGAGCCGCGGCCACCACCACACCAAGCAAGGCAAGGGAGGTAAGCCAAGGTAAGACCGAAGCACCAAAGCCAAGACCACAAAGAGCAAAGGGACGAAGCAGGTTCCCCCAGCAAGATCCTTGCCGGGAGCCAGTTTTAGCAGCCCCAGCAAGATCCTTGCCGGGGCCGGCTTTAGCAGCCCCGGCAAGACCCTTGCCGCGTCAACTCGCCCCACGCCTACGGAGCGAATCACCCTTGAGTCCACTGCCCCCATGGGGCAAGGATTCGGGATACATCCCCATAGTGGCATGCAGATCTTTGTGAAGACATTCAAGATTAGATACACACTAAGAAGACAGTGACCCATGGCGGGATCCTAGCCAAGGAAGAGCACAAGACCTCCGGCAAGCACCTTGCCGGGGATGGCAGCAGGCGCCACGGCAAGACCCTTGCCGTGGCCCCGGCAAGGCCCTTGCGGAGGACATCCGCAGGGCCACCATCAGGCCCACACCAACTAAACTTCCACCGCCTTATGCAGCTGCCGACCCAACCAGCTGGGAAGGCACCTGTGTGGCGGCATGCAGATCTTCGTGAAGACCCACCATTGCGCCACCTCAGCTGCATGCCTACCTACATGGCATCTCAGGCATCGCTGGCCAGGGCGCGTGTTGACACAAGAAGGAGCAGCGACGGACGAGACAGATCCCTCCCCCGTCCCAGATAAAGCAAGGACACCTAAGCAAGACGCATTAAATGCACCTTGTCATGTAATGTGATGGATAACCTCGCATCACGGTACCCTTTCCACCTCCTGTGTGCCATTGTGGCAACCCCTTTTTCTATAAAAGGAGGCCCGAGGCGACCAGGAGGAGGATTCGGCTTTTTGGAGCTCCTCGTGCCTGCTAGCTGAAGAACACACATATACAATCCACCAAAGCAGGAGTAGGGTTTTACACATCCTCGCGGCCCGAACATGGATAAACAAACCGCGTGCTATCTGTTTGATCCGCTCTTCTCTCAACCCCGCGCCCCGCAACCGTAGTAGGGATTCTTGTGATCCCATAGGTGTCATTCCGCACCGACCTCTTTGGCGCGCCAAGTAGGGGCTGCAGTTGTGAGAATCGGCTTTAGTAGTTAGTTCGATGCTCGTTCATCATCATGGCACCCAAGAAGAAGACGACGGTGAAGGTTGGCCAGTCGGAGGCCGGACAGCCTGTCCCGACGCGGGCGAGCAGCAGACCGGTCACGGAAAGGACCCGGGGCGCTGCTCGCAAACACCAACACCGTCCCAGCAGCTGGAGTTTGGGAGGTGGCGATGTTTGTGCGCCTGGTAACGGGCCACACACCACCAAATACAAAGACGGAGCCAGGCCCTCCGCGGGTGGCGCGGGCCCCTCCAGGATCGCTGCCGCATGACCCGAAGGCGACGCAAGGGCCTCCAGGACTCCCACACCAGCGCCAATAGCACGCTCCTCCCAAGCAGCGCGCGACGAATGGCGTCACCACGCCGAAGATCCCTGTCGTCGCCGCGGGAAGAGCCCCGAGCGCTAGTCCCGAGACGTAGAAGACCTGCCCGCCCGTCGAAGCGCTGGTGGAAACGGCATGCGAGCGCGGGATCATGATGGAGCTCCTCCTGACATGGTCAGGAGTCGAAGCGCGTCGCGGTCCGTGCAGGTTTCGCTACCACTAACCCCAGCGGAAGCCCTGGCGCGCATGCAGTTGCTCCTCGACTTTCCTCCCGTTACGGGGAAACTCGACGAATGGAGAGCCACCATCCGAAGCCTTGTCGCGGTCGCCAACAAGGATGAACCAAGTCCAGTGAGACCCCCGGGTCGACGTTCTTATGGGGTCCCATGCACCGGTGGCGGGAGGACCGGCAGGACCGTGGCCATGGTGCATTCGCCTCCTCTTCGCCCGATACCGCGTGTGTCGACTCGTCGGGACGTCGCGGGTGACGCCATCTCCATAGCGTCGTCCGACCCACGGACCCACGGCGACCAGCATCAAGTTCTTCAGGAGCGAGCTCATGAAGACGCTCGAACCACCATCGAGCGCCAGCATGGAGCGTGCCACCAGTCAGACAGGCGAGCAGGGCCTGTTGAGGACCGCCCAACATCGGAGAGCCCTTGAGGTCTACCTTACGAGGTAGGCTGTCTAGCTTTTACCCGTGAGCTGTTGCAGTTCCAGTGGCCTACTCACCGCGCCTTCAAGCCTGACGTTGGCGAGAAGTACAACGGCAAGACCCACCTGTCGGAGTTCCTCAGCATCTACACCATCGCAATGCAAGCTGCCGGAGCCCGCGATGATAAGGTGCTTGCAAATTACTTTCCATTGGCTCTTAAACCCAACGCCATGTCGTGGTTGATGCACTTGCCGGTAGACTCTGTTTCCTCCTAGTCGGATTTGTGCCATGAGTTTGTTGGCGCCTTTACTGGAGGTCACCAAGCCCATGGCCAAGCAAGTGACCTGCACGTCATTCCCCAGAAGGGAGGCGAGAGTCTGCGCAAGTATATACAGAGGTTCAGCCGGATACAGTACAATATCCCTGATGTTCACCCTGCCGCCATCATCAGCTCATTCCATTAGAATGTGCGTAACCGCAAGATGCGTGAAGAACTGGCAATGAACAAGGTGAAAGATGTGGCGGAACTCTATGTTCTTGCTGACAGATGTGCCCGGGCTGAAGAGGGAAGGAAGTACCCCTGCGATGATGCCGGCGTGGAAACCGACTCTTCAAATGAGGATACTACCGCCCCGGCGAAGAAAGGCCGGCGCCGCAACAGGAAGCGCAAAGGAAAAGCCGTGCTTGCCGTCGAGGGATCTGATGACGCCGGCTCCGCCAAGAAAACCAAGGCGGATGACCCCGGCAAGGAAATTGCCGGGTGTGTCTCCTGCCGGGCCTTGGCGACTGCCGAGAAGCCAGGAAACTCTGACACGCAGTACTGCAAGATCCATCGCACCAAAGGCCATGATCTCCAGAACTGTCGATAGGTTGAGCTCCTTGTTGAGAAGCAGAGGGCTGAATATGAGAGGCTGGACAAGGAGAAGGGCCGAGACGGTGCTGAGAGGTCTGGCAAGAAGCGTGACAGCCAAGCAGGCCGTCGCGGCAAGGATAAACAGCAGGAGAGGCCCGCCCGGGGCCGTGACAGAAGCCAGAAGACGACGATCACGAAGAGGACGACGAGTCCGGCGACCAAGAGTTACAGAAAGCGATGGAGGCCATGTGCGCCGATGGCGGCGCCTCGCTGCATACTTCTCACCGTCAGCTTAAACAGTGGGCGCGTGAGATTACAGCGGCGGAGCCATCGCCTAGTGCCCAAAAGCCGCTGAAATGGTCCAGCACACCTATCATTTTTTACCCTGAGGATCACCCTGATCACACTACTGCGGTCGGATCCTTGCCATTGTTGGTTTGACCGACAATACGCAACCTCAAGGTGACAAAGATGCTAGTCGATGGCAGGGCCGGTCTGAACTTAATCTTGCCTACCGTGATCGAGAAGCTGCAGATTCCTGACGAAGACCTCGAAGAGACGGGCACGTTTCAGGGGGTCAACCCGGGAAGAAGTCAACCAAAGGGGAAGGTCACGCTGCCCGTGACTTTTGGAAGTGATCTGAACTACAGGACAGAAAGGATCGTGTTCGATGTTGCCAAGATCCCCTTGACTTACAACAGGATCCTTGGCCGCCCATCGCTGGCCAAGTTCATGGCAGCATCACACTATGCCTACAACACACTGAAGATGCCAGGGCCTGTGACGATCATCACCATCCCCTCCAATAAGAAAGATGCGCTAATTTGCGCTAACCAACTATACCAACAAGCAGTTGCAGCAGCCGCCGCCACTAGGGCACTTGCTCCTGCCACTGGAGCCCCGGGGGGGGGAGAAGAAGAAGAAGACCGGTGAACCCTCGGACACCCACTCCGGCAAGTGCACCTCTTCAGAGTGTCGTCCTCCCGTCGAGGACGTGCTAGAGAGATCCACCGGCAAGAAGAAGACTGGTGAGACCTCAGACACCCACTCCGGCAAGCACACCTCTTCAGAGTGTCGCGCTCCCATCGAGGACGTGCCAGAGAGCTCCACCGGCAGAAACAAGAAGTCCAGGGCCGCACCGCCGGGAACCAAGAAGGTTCCTATCAAGGAGGACGGCACATGAGGGGCTTTCACCATAAGCTCCACCCTTGACGACAAATAGGAAGACGTGCTCGTCACCTTCATGCGGGCGAATGTCGATGTGTTTGCATGGCAAGCATCCGACATCCCCGGCGTTCCCAGGGAGGTGATTGAGCACCACCTTGTTGTCTGTCCTCATGCGCGGCCCGTCAAGCAGAAGGTCAGGAAGCAAGCTTTGGAACGACAAGAGTTCATCACAGAGGAGATCCAGAAACTGGAAGCAGCGGGTTTGGTAAGAGGAGTGCTCCATCAAACGTGGTTGGCCAATCCCGTGGTAGTGCACAAGGCGAATGGGAAGTGGAAGCTGTGTATAGATTACACAAATATCAATAAGGCTTGTCCTAAAGACCCCTTACCGTTGCCGCGCATCGACCAGATTGTTGACTCCATGACTGGGGGTGACCTGCTGTCATTCCTCGATGCCTACTCCGGCTACCATCAGATCTTCATGACAAGAGAAGACGAAGAGAAGATTGCATTCATCACCCCATGTGGTATGTATTGTTTCGTACGAATGCCTTTCAGGTTGAATAGTACTGGCTCAACGTTTGCAAGGGCAGTCCAGATTAGTTTTGAACCCCAGCTCCATAGAAATATGGAGGCTTATATGGATGATATAGTGGTCAAAACCAAGAACAGGACAACCCTTATACCGGATTTACAAGAAACATTCGTAAACCTACGCAAGATCAATCTCAAGCTGAACCATGAGAAGTGCGTCTTCGGCATCCCGTCCGGCAAGCTTCTCAGGTTCTTTGTGTCATAGCGTGGGATACAGGCCTATCCGGACAAGACCAAAGCTATAGAACAGATTGAAGCACCCAAACGGATCAAGGATGTGCGTCGGCTTGCTGGCTGCATTGCCGCCATGAGCAGATTCATTTCCAAGTCTGCCGAGCGCGCCCTCCCCTTTTTTAAAATTTTGAAAAAGGCGGGCCCAATGGAGTGGACGCCAGAAGCCGAAGCAGCATTGCAGGATTTGAAGAGGTATCTTTCCTCCACGCCGGTACTAGTTGCGCCTAGGCCACAAGAACCATTGCTGCTATACCTGGCGGCAACGAACCAGGTGGTCAGCCCCGCACTAGTGGCACAGAGAGAAATTGATGACGAGGTGATAGCAGCGACAGAGCCTGATGCCGTCGGTGCAGAGACGACACGGCCGGTTGGAGTGTAGCCGTGGAAGAAAATGATGCAGCACCCGGTCTACTTTGTTAGCTCCCTCTTGCAGGGGCTAGATCAAGGTACTCCGGTGTGCAGAAATTGCTCTTTGGCCTTCTTATGGCCTCGAGGAAGCTGCGTCACTACTTCCAGGCACACGAGATCACTGTCGTCACTCGCCTCCCTCTGCAACGGATATTGCACAATCCAGATGCAATGGGAAGAATTGTAGAGTGGGCACTGGAGCTGTCCAGCTTTGGCCTCAAGTTCGAAAGTACCTCGACGATTCAAAGCCGAGTCCTGGCGAAGTTTGTTGCAGAATGGACTGCGATGCCTGATGAAGAAGCCTAGGAAACTGCTCTCCCAGGCAAAGAGGCGAGTTGCGACTCGATCATGTACTTTGATGGATCTTTCTCCTTACAGGGCGCCGGGGCTAGCGTACTACTTGTCGCGCCCACCGGAGAGCACCTCAAGTACGTGGTCCAGATGCACTTCCCCAGGGTGGTATCTACGAACAATACTGCCGAATATGAGGGGCTGCTTGCTGGTCTTAGGATCGCGGCAGACCTCGGAATTAAGAAACTCATTGTCAGGGGCGATTCGTAGCTTGTCGTCAAACAAGTCAACAAAGATTACCAAAGCCCGTTGATGAGGGCCTACGTCGATGAAGTGAGAAAGCTGGAAGAGCGTTTTTATGGTATACATGCGGAGCACGTTCCCTGAGCAGAGAACGACATCGCCGTTTACCTGTCAAGGCACGCTGCCCTCAAGTTACATGTGGAACCAGGTACCTTTGTGCTTCATCTTTCTCAGCCATCTGTTGATCCATCAACAGAGCAAAACAAGAGAAGGAAATCAGGGACCAGCAAGTACTTTCCCGCCGAGCTCCACGGAGCCACCGGCAAGGATGTTGCCGGGGACACTGAGCCAGCCACGGGACGGCTAGCTCCGGCGGAGCGTCAAGCTCTTGCCGTCGTGACGGCCACTCCTATAGCGGAGGAAATTCCTTTAGTCCTCGTCGTCGAGCCCCAGGCTCCAACATGGGCACAACATACCGTGCGATTCCTCCAAACTGGGGAACTTCCTGAGGAGCAGGAAGAAGCAGAAAAAGTAGCCCGTCGATCTGCTATGTATCAGTTCGTCGATGACATCCTATACAAAAAGAGACCGAACGGTGTGAAATTGAAGTGTATCCCTCAAGAGGAAGGACTGGGGCCGTTGGCAGAGATACACGGAGGCATATGTGGATCCCACATAGGGTTAAGAGCCCTTGTCGGCAAGGCATTTCGGCAAGGCTTCTTTTGGCCCACTGCCCTCCAGGATGCGACGACACTGGTCACCAGGTGTGAAGCGTGTCAGTTCCATTCAAAAAAACTTCATCAACCAGCTCAAGCCCTTCAAACCATTCCTCTCTCCTGGCCCTTCTCGGTCTGGGGGCTCGACATACTGAGCCCTTTCCCCCGCGCTGTCGGGGGCTTTGAGTACTTGTACGTCGCAATCGACAAGTTCACAAAGTGGCCAGACGTGGAGGCAGTGAGGAAGGTCACAGCTCTGTCAGCCGTCAAATTCTTCAAGGGACTAGTGTGCCGTTTTGGTGTACCCAACAGGGTCATCACCGACAACGGCACACAGTTCACAAGCCGCACCTTAATGCAATATACCCAAGACCTCGACAGCAAAGTCTGTTTCGCTTCCGTTGCTCACCCACGAAGCAATGGTCAAGCTGAGGGGCAAACGCTGAATTACTGCGAGACTTAAGGACAAAGACCTTTGATAGGCTGCACAAGAGTGGAAGGCGCTGGATTGATGAGTTGCCGATGGTTCTTTGGTCGATCAGAACGACGCCAAATCAAGCCACCGGCCAGACACCATTTGCCCTAGTATACGGGGCAGAAGCAGTTCTCCCCACTGAACTCATATACGGCTCACCTCGAGTGCTCGCTTATGATGAGCTTGAGCAAGAGCAGCTGCGGCAAGACGACGCAACGCTCCTTGAGGAAGATCGTCTTCGGGCGGCTGTGAGAGCAGCATGCTACCAGCAAGCCTTGCGCCGCTACCATAACCGCAAGGCGACCTTGTTCTTCGGCGCGTTCAATCGGCCAAGAATACCAACAAGTTGACGCCGAAGTGGGAAGGCCCTTATCGGGTAATACGAGTCACCAGGCCTGGCGCAGTCCGCCTGGAGACCGAAAATGCCATTGCGGTGAGCAATTCCTGGAACATTGAGCATCTTCGCAAGTTTTACCCATAAGCCGCGGCTTGCCGCCC
>LR738712.1:289377289-289480710 GCA_902687465.1 Secale cereale
CCCCCCCCCCCCCCCGGCAAGCCATCTTTTGTACAAGCCTTGCCGGCAAGGCATGTAACGCTTTGTACAAAGCCAGGCGTAGACCCTGAGCATAAATAAATGAAGCGCTGGCGCCCTAAGTTATAGCATGCATGCTAGGTCGAGTCTCATCCTTGGTTAGGGTTGATAGTGCTTATCGGCGGCTAACCCCTAGCTTAGAGGTCGAGTTTGCATCTCTTTGTCTTTCTTTTATCTCCTTTGGTTCACAGGACGCACAGATATCCTTGCCGAAACCACTTGGGGAGAAAAAAAGGAACAGGCCAGCATCAAGGCCCCGGCAACCTAGTGTTGCCGGAGGCTGCAAGAGGAAAGATTCACCCACGGCAAACCAAGGTTGCCGGGGGCTGCAGCTTCAGATAAGTTCTTCATCCCTTATCATGCATCCCATTATGGACTGAGGTATGTGAAACCTCGTTTTTTCCTTAAAACTACCATGCTCCCCTAACTCTAGGCCCCGGGGCTCGTTCCTGGGACCAAGTTGGGTCGTAGTCGCGGCAGCGAAGGGGTAAAATGAGGAGCGTAAACCCACTTCATCCCTGTCTCCGCCAAAGGCGTGAGAAAGGTTGAGCGAAGTGGGGAGACGGCAAGGCCTGTTGCCGGGCGAGAAAATGTTTATCTTAGAGATATCAAGGATTTATTCCTTGTCGTGGGTTTCGCCCACAAAAAATGACCCGGCAAACATCCCTTTTTCATTAAAAACATTCCACTCAGGTACAGTCCATAGGGAATGAAAAACAAAAACAAGGGGATTACAAGTTTTAAATTTAACAGATGCCCGAAGGCTTACAAACTAAAAAGAGATAAGATGCCCGTAATCCCCTTCTTGTCCCTCTCCTCAGGAGGCAGGTCAAGGAGGCGAGAAGGGCAAAATGAGCGCCTAGGTGAGCTACGGGTGGCAAAAGACAATGAGAGAACATCTCGGTGGCCGCCCAAAGGCTGGATGGTGATGGCGGCGCCGGAAGGAGAGCTCGAAGACGAGGCGGCAGGACGTCAGTACGCGTCGAAGGCGTTGGTGCCCGCGTACTCCGACATGACGACCTAGTCGTCCGCCCTCTTCCTCTTCCACAGCCCCCCCAACGCCAGCTGCCCAAGGGGACGGCCCCGAGAAGTTCAGGGAGCCGGTGACACGGATGATGTGGTCGCCGGTGCCACCAGGAGCGGTGCCCGACACATAGTCGGACCCGTCATCCTGCCGCCTACCGCCCTCGTCGTCGCTGCCGCTGTCCTCCTCGTCACTCTCGCTCAAGGAGGAATCTTCGTCATCAGAAGAGCTCTCCATGCAGCACCTTGCACGAGTCCCGAAGTGCCCAAAGACCTTGACGGAAAGAAGGCCACCCTCCATCCAAGGTTGTCAGAATCGCGATTCTGTTATACGATTCTACGACTTTACGATCCAAACTAAGCCCTTTGATTCTACGACTTTACTTCATAGAATCTACATTTCTACGATCCTGATAGTGAAGATTCTATGATTTGCGATCCTACCATCGGCGCTCCGATCCGATTCAAAATCACGATTCTGACAACCTTGCCTCCATCAACTTAAAATGGAGAGTGAGCCCATCTGTCAAGCTGTGGATACGAGCAAATGTCTTCCATCCCCGATGAAGATACATCACGTGAGGAGCAGGGAAGTCGACACGGACCCGCGTGCCACTGATCCCGCAGCCCCTCATGTGCAGCCGCAATGACTCCGGCGGATCTAGCTCCATCTCCAGCGCAAATGGAGTCAGGAGACAAAGGCGACGGTGCGGCGGCCAGCACAACTTGACGAATAACTCACAAGGGTCATCCCCAACATGGCCCTCCGTTGGAGGAGGAGCTGCTGCGGGGGCGAGGCCAGCGGGCCACCCCATCCTCCTCTTCCCCGAGCGCCCCGACCTCGCCCATGGCCACGCCCCCTCCCCCTTCCCCTCGCGGCCGGCTCGGCCACCGCAGGCGCAGGCAAAGGAGGGACGCGTTGTCGAGCCGCGACCCTCGCTGCCACCGTTGAAGGGCCGGGATTTGCTCTCTCCATTACGAATGGAAGAGAGGAGCAAAAGCTGAAGGAGGAAGAAGATGGAAGAATGCGGGGCGCCGTCCCTCCCCTCCCGCTCTTTATAAAGGAATGGGGCTGGGGCTCGACCGCCCCGCTCGGCCAATCAAGACACAAAAGGCGTAGGGAGCCAGGACCGACCCGCCGCCCCAACCAGCGACGGCCCGGTTTCCCGCCTCCACCGTTTGCCACCCCAAGCGCATAGGAGACACGTGGCAGACGTGCAGAACCGAGGGGACGGGTGAGGCAACCTCTCCCCACCCTGTGATCGTGGGGAGTGGACGCCTTGAGGAGCGTGCCTCGGCCCCATTCAGTAAATGGGCCGCGCCTCCAAGCCTCCCCCCGTTTATGGGGAAGGCGCGAAGCTGCCTCTTTACTACGAAGTGAAGCATGCCTGCGAGAACCGCCCCACGCATGCCACCCACGTCACGCACACCCATCCACACCGCGCCACGCGCGCGGATCGTGGGAGGCGCAGCGCGCGAAAAATCTTACCGCGGTAAAAACCGTCCCGCCTGCCATCGCACCGTTCTGGGCCTAGCCAAACAACGTGTCGCGCTTATGTGTGGCCCAGGCCCGGGGGCTCTTGTCGGTGTACAAAAAGGGGGTACACTTTTTGTACCCCTATAACTGTGCACGGGCAGTCTGAGCCGCGGGCACCACCACACCAAGCAAGGCAAGGGAGGTAAGCCAAGGTAAGACCGAAGCACCAAAGCCAAGACCACAAATAGCAAAGGGACGAAGCAGGTTCCCCCGGCAAGATCCTTGCCGAGAGCCAGTTTTAGCAGCCCCGGCAAGATCCTTTCCGGGGCTGGCTTTAGCAGCCCCGAAAAGACCCTTGCCGCGGCAACTCGCCCCACGCCTACGGAGCGAATCACCCTTGAGTCCACTTCGCCCGTGGGGCAAGGATTCGGGAGACATCCCCGTAGTGGCATGCAGATCTTTGTGAAGACATTCAATATCAGATACACACTAAGAGGACGGCGACCCTTAGCGGGATCCTAGCCAAGGAAGACCACAAGACCTCTGGCAAGCACCTTGCCGGGGATGGCAGCAGGCGCCATGGCAAGACCCTTGCCGGGGCCACGGCAAGGCCCTTGCCGAGGACATCCGCAAGTCCACCATCAGGCCCACACCAACTAAACTTCCACCGCCTTATGGAGCTGCCGACCCAACCAGCTGGGCAGGCACCTGCGTGGCGGCATGCAGATCTTCGTGAGGACCCACCATTGCGCCACCTCAGCTGCCTGCCTACCTACATGGCATCTCAGGCATCGCTGGCCAGGGCGCGTGTCGACACAAGAAGGAGGGGCGACGGACGAGACATATCCCTTCCCCGTCCCTGATAAAGCAAGGACACCTAAGCAAGACGCATTAAATGCTCTTTGTCATGTAATGCGAGGGATAACCTCGCATCACTTTACCCTTTCCACCTACTGTGTGCCAATGTGGCAACCCCTTTTTCCATAAAAGGAGGCCCAAGGCGACCAGGAGGAGGATTCGGCTTTTTGGAGCTCCTCACGCCCCATAGCTAGCTGAAGAACACAGATATACAATCCACCAAAGCAGGAGTAGGGTTTTACGCATCCTCGTGGCGCGAACCTGGATAAACGAACCGCGTGCTATCTGTTTGATCCGCTCTTCTCTCAACCCCGCGCCCCGCAACCGTAGTAGGGATTCTTGTGATCCCATAGGTGTCGTTCCGCACCGACATAAATAGAGTTCAATTTATTATCAATGAGTCAAGTCACCACCTTGACTCAACACACACACACACACACTTTCAGCGAGATTGTAAAATTCTGGACATAGTTTAAGTAGCACCTCCCAACTGTTCATGACCGTGGACACAACTATTCGAATAGTTTTACACTCTGCAGAGGTTGCACACTTTACCCACAAGATCCGGGAAGCTTTCGTGTCACCCATGATCCCGCGGTACGTCAAGTACTCGGGGGAAGCACCCGGTCATTAACTTAACCTAGAAGACACTAACATAGGGTCAACTCGTTGGTGCACAGCCCTCGTGTCCAAACGATAAATCTTGGGACTTGCCCTTTTTACAATGTCACGCATACACGAAGGGACCAACGGTGTGTCCGGTGCCCTGTGAAAACAGTCATGGTCACCTATCCAAGCACGACCCCATCCCGGGAGTGACCTCAAGTCTCCCCCGTCACTAGTGATGGGGGCGCCATGCTAGTATCAACCTAAGTAATCAATAATGCCCTGTCCCATAAGGGGTAGAGTGGTTGCACATGTTTGGTTGGGACGGTAATCACACATAAATCTAATCCATCATTTTACCCACACACGAGAACTTTCTTTGGTGCACCACTTCTTCCTCAAGTGGTGACCATAACTCAACAGCACCCTCGGGCATTAGAGGCACCCGATGGGTTTTTTGAATAAGTCCCGCGAAAGAACTATGCTTTCACCATTATGCATATCCTTGTTCCACTTGCATAGCCACTACTATAGCAACCTATCTACTCCCACCGGCATAACACTCATAAGTAGGTAGGGTCATGCACAAATGCAAGTATCAACGAGGAAGTACAGTGGCAAACCAACAAAGTGGTTACCACCTCATCATGATTCCGTTGCAACATCAATATGGTGTTATATGACATGCATAAAAAGGGTTCCATAGATATGGTCGAAGTGCTGCTTTCCTTGGTTGGCTTGGTCTTCAAAACCTTCAAGTCCTTCTCCTTCTTCTTCTTCAGCAACCTCGTCAAACAGGGTATCTAATCGTCGCAATAGAACAACGGAAAAATAAGACTATAATAAATTAGAAAAACCAAAGTGCTCAGAAAAAATGTCAACTTATTCTCATAAAATACCAGAGGGAAAACTAAGATGGAAAAAATTCTTAGTTTGGGATTTGGAGTGACAGAATGGGGTACATGGATTTTTCAACAGAGGTTTTAGTGTTCAAATTTATATTTAAATTTGAATAGAACAGAAAAGGTTCATGAATATATGTGAAAGCCATATCATTAAATAGGTTGGAGTATTACAAATTTTTAGGAACTGGAATTATTTTATTTGGATAAATATTTTATCCTGTGGAATATTTATAAAACAGACAGAAGAGAAAAAGAAAAGTGGCACTATGCCTGCTGGGCCAGAACAGCCGCAGCGTAGCAGGCCCAGCCAGAGAGGCGGCCCAACACACTGGTGCCTGCGCACGCTCCAGGTTTTAAACCTGACGGGCGGGGCCCACGCGTCAGCGAGAGGAGAGAGAGACGAGGGAGAGGAGAGACTGACATCCTCTCATCCCTAACCCTGCGACAGAGGGCCGGCGAGATCATCGGCGGCGAAGCGGGGCACGGCGAGGTCGGGCGAGGGCATGGCTGGACTCAGCGTCAAGTCGTCGTTCGGGTGGAAGTGGCTGCAGTCGCCGGGATGGCCTGTTTCGCCGGCGGCGAGATCACGCGGCGGAGGTGCTTCGGGCGTCGGTGGTTCTGGCCGTTTCCGGCTGCAAAAGAAACGGGGGAAAGAGGGGAAATGATCAGTGGGTTGCTGTGGTTCCAGATCGATGGAAAGGAGCGGCGGAGAGGGCCTCTACCCTGAGGTCCACGAAGACCCGAGGCGGCGGAGCTCGAGCTCGATCTCGAGCTCGGGCCTGTCTGGAGAGGAGTGAGTGGCGTTGGGAGATGATTATGTGTGTGAGAGAGCGAGTGGTGTGGAGAGGGAGGCGCGGGGCGTCCCTTTTATAGGCGAACGGTGGGGTGCCGTGGACCCGTGCGTCGGCGAGCTTCTGCTCGTTGCCATAGGGCTCGGGAGGGGCTGGCGCCGTGTCTGGGGTGTTCCTGGAAGCGGTCCAGAGCCGGGGAAGAGAAGAGAAAGAGCATGGGGAGACCAGGGCATCGCGCGTGTGAGGAAGCTCATTGGAGCTCCCGGGTGGCCGTCACGCATGCGAATTGGGGCGAGAGGAGGGAGAAGGAGGAGGGGGCCGACCGGTTGCCGTGTCGTGGACGTCGAGGCAGCCTCGGGAGACACCATCCCGACGCCCTAGGTGGTCGGGTGCCTCGGGCAGGACGTGGCTACAGTGCGGGAGCGCACTCTAGCGCGCTCCAGAGCGCCCATATGGTCGGCATGGCCGTGTCCCACGCGCTCTGGCGCGACCACCATTTCCATTGGCTCTAGGGGGGAGTAAACAATGTAGGAGGGACGTTGGATGCCAGGGAGAGCTTCTAGAAGGAGAGAGGGCTGAGAGAGAAAGGTGAAAGTTGCTGTCCAGAATGTAAAATGGGGGTTTACCCCCCCCCCCCCCTCAATCATTGCGCTGAGCCCAGGGAAGAGTTACTGGAGGTGCTAGGGGGTTTGGGGAAGCTGTGGTAAAAAAGCCTAGCTCAAGGAGAACAAGGAAAGAGGTGAAAGTGGTAATTTTGGGAAATGACCAGAAGGTGTTTGATGTGGTTTTGAGCAATCAAATGATTTCCACTAGACATGAGACTTAACAGGATCAAATGGTATATAGAAATAGGGTGTTCTACAAAATTTGGGCTCATTTGAAGAAACTTGCCAATGTAACTTTGGTGATCCCTAGAAATCAACATAAATGGATTTTCCAAGTTTAAGTTATGCAAATCATCCCTCCTTGATGCACCACTTGGTTTAGTGTCATCATTTGGGGTTGTGATCATGCCCACAAAATTTGAGGTCACAAGTAAAAAGTTGGTAGTGTAAAGTTGTTCAAATTTGAATCTG
This sequence comes from Secale cereale, assembly GCA_902687465.1. Lineage (NCBI taxonomy): Eukaryota > Viridiplantae > Streptophyta > Magnoliopsida > Poales > Poaceae > Secale > Secale cereale. Next base: position 289,384,083 of record LR738712.1, read on the forward strand.
AACATAAATGGTTTTGGGGTACTCTGATCAAGTTATCATTCTCTAAAACTTGTGCCATTTGGTCTAGATGCATTATTAGACCATTATAGCATGTGTGCCAAGTTTGAGAGCATTTGGACAAGTTTGGCAATGTAAAGTTGCTCAAACTTCAAAAATGGACAGAATGGTTTTGAGGGGTTTTGATGATGTTTTCTTGCTTCCCAAGGCAGGGGGCTTGGCAAGATCATCAAATATGTCATATCTGACATGATAGAATTTCCCTGGAATTTTTATAGAATATTTTCTTTGGAAATATTTCAAAAGCTTGAAATATCCAGAAAGGGTTTCTCAGGGATTTGCCCAATATTTTGAATATGACCAAGTGTTGAAACTCTTATATATGGACAATATATGTCCTAAGAGTCTCCCTGAATTTCGGCAAATATTTTTGAAATAGTTAAATATTTTTTTCCTATTAAAGACCATTTATGGCCTTAAGAAAAGCTTTTAAATAAAATAGGAAAATAACTTTTAAAATTATATTTTTGTGGTTTATGGGAGTCCTATATCTACTAGGTTTCAAATATACTCTTCGAAATATTTTTCTCACCCTAAATCAAGCAGTTGCAGTGCAAACCTCAATTCAGGGGTTTTTGGAAAAACTAATTTTTGAAAATACTTTTTAGCCAAATTATTTTTGTAAGAAAATACTATACTGTTATATACACTTGGTATGATCATTGGGCAGAAGTTTGGGGTAAGGAGATGAAATATATAAGAGGGAGTAGTTGACTTTAAAGAGCACTTGAAAATCACAGAGAGAAAAACTTAATTCCAAATAAAAGCCAAATTATGCCAAAAAAATTGTTGGTCCAAATTTTCATGCTTTATTAATTCAAATGACATGTTACAAAATGCAGGGTGTGACAGGTAAAAAGTGGCTTTAGAAAAGATCGGGATACTCGGATCTAAGATAGTCTTCACATTCCCAGGTTGCTTCTGCTTCCGTGTGGTTGCTCCACTGGACCTTGAATTACTTGATGGTGCGGCTTCGCGTCCGTCGCTCCGCTTCATCCAGAATGCGAATGGGCTCCTTGCGGTAGGTCAAATCAGGCTGAAGATCAATGGCTTGGTGATCGACATCCTTGTAGAGATCAGGCTTGTCCGGAACTTGGAGACACTTCCGAAGTTGTGACACGTGGAATACGTTGTGCACATCGGATAGCAAAGGTGGTAGTTCCAACTGGTAAGCCACTTCTCCTCGTCGTGCGGTGATCTCAAAGGGACCAATGAACCTTGGTGCGAGCTTCCCTTTAACATGGAAACACTTGGTTCCCTTCAGAGGAGTTACTCGCAGATACATAAGGTCTCCAACACGGAAACTCATATCTCGGCGACGAGTGTGAGCATAGCTCTTCTCTCTTGATTTGGCGGCCTTCAAACATTCTCTTACTAGTTGGACTTGCTCTTCTGCTTCGCGGAGAATGTCTGGTCCAAAGACTAGCCCTTCTCCAGTCTCTGACCAATTGAGGGGTGTGCGACACTTGCGTCCGTACAACACCTCAAATGGTGCCATCTGAAGGCTCGACTGATAGGTGTTGTTATAGGAGAACTCAGCAAAATGGAGGCAATCTTCCCACTTGGCTCCATATGCCAAGACACAGGCTCGGAGCATGTCTTCGAGAATTTGATTTACTCGCTCTGTCTGACCTCCGGTGTGCGGGTGGAAAGCCTTGTTGAAAGACAACTTGATTCCTAAGGCTTCTTGGAACTTTTTCCAGAACCTTGAGGTAAACAGGGTTCCTCGATCTGACACAATCTCCTTGGGAACACCATCAAGGCTTACGATTCTGTCGATGTAGATAGTTGCCAGCTGGTTGCCATCATAGGTAGTCTTGATAGTTATGAAATGGGCTACCTTGGTCAAATGGTCGACTATGACCCAGATGGAGTCATGTCCTTTATTCGACCTTGGTAGTCCAGTAATGAAGTCCATTCCGACTTTATCCCACTTCCACTCAGGAACCTTGAGTGGTTGGAGCAATCCAGTGGGTCACTGATATTAAGCCTTGACCCTTTGGCACACATCACACTTTGCAATATAGGTTGCAATCTCTCTTTTCATCCCGTGCCACCAGAATCTTTCCTTCAAGTCTTGATAGATCTTGGTTCCTCTCGGGTGGATGGAATACGGAGTGTCATGGGCTTCTTGCAAGATCAAATTCTTCAACTCCATCTTGTTTGGTATGCAGATGCGGCCTTTGTACCAAACAATCCGGTGCTCGTCCTCGGAGAATCCTGGGGTCTTGCCTAGCTTCATTTTCTTCTTGATGCCTTCAGGCTTGCGTGCCCACCTTGTGCTTTCTTGACTTCGTCCATTAGGGTTGGTTTGACTTCCGGATGGTCTAGAAATCCATGGGTGACTAATTCCAAGCTGAATTATTCTAGCTCTTCAAACAAGGTTGGATGCCTTCTTTGAATTATGGCATTCAGGGAGCAAGCCTTTCTGCTTAAGGCATCGGCTACCATGTTAGCCTTCCCGGGGTGATATTGAACACTGAGGTCATAATCCTTGATTAGTTCCAACCATCTTCGTTGCCTCATGTTCAATTCCTTTTGGGTGAAAATATACTTCAGACTTTTGTGGTTTGTGTATATCTCACACCGCTTCCTTAGGAGGTAATGTCGCCATGTCTTCAAGGAATGAACTACTACTGCTAACTCAAGATCGTGAGTAGCGTAGTTCTCTTCATGAGGTCGTAGCTGCCTTCAGAGGTAAGCTATGACTCGACCTTCTTGCATTAGAACGCTTCCCAATCCGGTTCAAGAGGCATCACAATATATTGCGAACTCTTTGTGAATATCAGGTGTTGCCAGAACTGGGGCGGTGGTCAATCTCTTCTTGAGCTCTTGGAAGCTTTCTTCGCATTTTGGCGTCCATTCGAACTTCTTGTCCTTCTTCAGGAGCTGAGTCATTGGCCGGGTAATGCTAGAGAATGCTTCCACGAATTTGCGGTAATAGCCCGCAAGTCCGAGGAAGCTTCTAACTTCCTTGACAGTCGTTGGGGATTGCCATTGGGTCATAGCTTCGATCTTCGCGGGATCTACTGACAATCCTTGCTCGGTCAAGACTTGACCTAAGAACCCAACTTTATGCAGCCAAAACACACATTTGCTGAATTTGGCGTATAGTCGGTGCTCTCGAAGCTTGTCTAGGACCATCCTCAAATGTTGCTCGTGCTCTTCCTCCGTCTTTGAGAAGACAATAATGTCATCAATGAAGACGACAACAAACTTGTACAAATATTCCATGAAGACTTTATTCATGAGATACATGAAGTAAGCTGGGGCATTGGTTAATCCAAAGGACATGACCGTGAACTCATACAGGCCATATCTTGTTACAAATGCCGTCTTCGGAATATCTTGGGGTCTGATCTTCAGCTGGTAGTACCCAGATCTAAGGTAGATCTTGAGAACACTTTGGCTCCGCTGAGTTGATCAAACAGATCTTCAATCTTGGGAAGTGGATACTTGTTCTTGATTGTAACCTCATTGAGGGAATGTTAGTCAGTGGATAAGCGGATGGTACCGTCCCTTTTTGCCACAAACAGAACAGGTGATCCCCAAGGGGAGGCACTTGGGCGGATAAATCCCTTCCTCAGCTGTTCTTCTAGTTGCTTCTTCAACTCGGCTAATTCTTCCGTCCCCATTCTATAAGGCTTCTTATAGATGGGTCCTGCCCCGGGCATGAGCTCGATGATGAACTCAATGTCACGGTCAGGGGGCATTCCAGGTAGCTCATCCGGAAAGACATTGTGATACTTACATACTACCGCCACTTGCTCCAGTCCAACTTCAGACATATAGTTGACTTGAGTGGTTTGAGCAGAAGAGGAGTTGGAAGCAAACTTAACATCGACTCCTTGGTCATTGGTCACAGTAACAGTCATGTTGCCACAATCTAACAAGCCTTGGTGCTTGCTGAGCCAATCCATTCCTAAGATCACATCCAAGCCTTGCGATCTTAAGATGATAAGGTCTGCTAGGAAGTCTACACCGTTAATGATAATACTGACTCCCTTACAGCCTATCTTCGCTCTCATCTCTGCTCCGGGGGTTTGTACCGCCATGGGGTTATTCAGGGGTGTAGGGGTCATGCCACTTTTTAATGCAAATATTTGAGTGAGAAATGAATGCGTGGCTCCATAATCAAACAAGACAGTTGCAGGTGCTGAGTTGACAAGGAACGTATCCAGCATGACGTCCGGGTCTTCCTGGGCTTCTTCAACAGTGACGTGATTCACACGCCCCTTCCCATGGTTGGGCGGGTTGCGAGGAGCTTGGTTCCTTGGTGGCATCCCGCGGCCTTTTCCTGGGTTCTGCGCATTGGGGCGCGTGGCATCGGGCTTCTTGTTGGGGCACACCCTTGAGATGTGTCCTGACTGACCACATCCAAAGCAAGTGACTTGGTTTGGGTTATTGATCTTGTTGCCACCACTATTATTGGGGTTGAATACGGACCTTGGGTTGGCATACTGCGGAGGCTGATAGTTGGTGCGAGGTGCAGGAGCTCTTGGCTGCCGAGAGGTTGACTTGACCGGGGCTGGCTGCCATGGGCGAGGCTTCTGGTTGCTGGAACTTCCCTTGTTGGTCATCTTGCGCTTGCGAGTGTCTTCCAGAGCACGCCGCATGTCCTCAAGCATGAGTGCTTCATTCACCAGGTCAGGAAAGGTTGGGCAGTCACACATGACAAGCGAGTACTGCAGAGTCAGATTGAGGCCTTCCATGAAGCGCTCCCTTTTTGCAGCATCTGTGCTGACATCTTCAGGGGCATACCTTGACAGAACACTAAACTTATGCATGTACTCCTTGACAGTGCCACTTCCTTGCTTCAGGGCTCGAAACTCACGCTTTTTGATAGCCATGCTTCCGGAAGGAATATGGGCCTTGCGGAATTTTGCCTGGAAGTTGTTCAAAGTGATGTCTTGCCCAGCATGCATGACCTTGAATCCATCCCACCAAGCTCTAGCAGTCCCCCCGAGGTAGTGGGCAGCATAAGCCACCTTCTCGCGATCTTCGGTGCAACCGACTAGTTCCAGCAAGTCCTCAATGGTGCGGACCCAGTCGTCTGCATCCAGGGGTTCAGCAATCTCGATGAAGGTTGGCGGTGCATGCTTCTTGAAATCTGCCAACGTGGAACGTCCATTGCCATTCCCCGCCAGCTGGCGGTTGTTGGTGACAGCTTGAGCAATCATCTGGAGGGCTGCGGTGTTGGCTTGGCGTTCCTCTCGGAAGGCTTGGAGAATCTGAGCCATAACCATGTTTGGGGGAGGTGGAGGTGGAGCTTGGTCATGGGTTTGGTCTTGGCCGGCCTCTGCTTGGGCGGATGCTCCGGCTTCCGGCTGCTGGGTAGAGGTACTAGTATGAGTTACAACAGGCATCCTGTTGGAGCGGTAAAGGTCTCATGATTTGGAATGAAGAGGGAAAGAAATAAAGATGGGTGCCTAGTAAGGGCGTGGGTGTGACACTAATTATTTTCATGCAAGGGCCAAAAGGGCCAAACACATTCATTAAAATCCAAATGGGTGATGCAGTCGTTTACACATTCCCGAAGGGAAGATACGACGTGCATCCAAACACAACAAAAGCAAACACTAGATGGCTTCATATGAACCATACAAGGACTCGACTTCGCATAGGGGTTACACGACCTACCCTACCATAGAGGTCATGAGCTGGCATATCCGAGTTGCGAATGATGCCTAAGCGGCGAAATGCTCGGTCGCGTATTCTGGTTCTTCTGGGTCTTCCTCCTTGTCTTCATCTGTCTGGGCCCCCCTACCACTTGAGGGTGTGGGGGAGTGGAGGAGTTCGATACGGCGGTGTTTTGTCGGTGGTGCAGGGAAAAGCTTGCGATATTCCCTTGCCATCATACGGCGTCGCTGGGGTGGTTCTTCATCCTTGGAAGATACATCTCCTGAGGGCCTTCCGCCTCGATACGCGATAGCGGGTCGCCCGGGAGGCGCACCTTCCTTCTTGATCCTATCAGTCTTCTCTTGTGCTTGACGAAGAAGTGCCTTGGTCTTGTGAAGTTCTTCTCGAAGCTTCATCGATTCCGAGGCCAAATCTTGTGCCAAGCTGTCGGTACAAAGGCTGAAATAGGTCTGAAATCGAAGGGGAAGTCCTTCCTTTAGTGGAGGGGCTTGCGCACTGATTTCATCTTGACCTTCCTTCCGGTAAGGCAAGAAGCGGGTCGTGATCTTGGCTGCCATCTCCGGAAGAAGTTCTCGGAGGCGGGTTAGTGCCTTGAGTGCAGCAGCCTCGACAGCGAGGGGTAGTGTTGCCATCTGGGGTCCCTCGAAGAACCAACTTGTGGGAGGATCATTTGCCTTCACGATTACTTCCACACGGTATTCCACCTCAGTGTCGCTACACCAATGCTCATGGTAGGTGAGGATGGGTGCTCGGTGGAACTGGCATTCCTGGAGGCTATCCTCGAGAAGCAAGGGGAACCCAGTGGCCAGGTTCTCTTCAGGTACAGTGGCCATCTACAAAGGTTGAATAGGAGAGGTTAATAAGCTGATGATATCTTAGGTTTGGTAAGGTTTAGAAAAGAAGAGAGGTTCCGAAGGTTTATGAAAAGGGTCTCATCCTAACTAACGCCCATGCAAACTAAGGCTTCCTACAGTCAGGATGGCTCTGATACTAGCTATGTGGGGACCCCGACTTAAAAGTCGAGATCACTGAATGCACGTGTAAAGTGATCCCGGATCAATGCTCACTGAACACACAGAAGCTGAATAACAAGAGTCTTACATCCATACATACCGTCTTACGCAAATTATGACCATTATGGCCAAGTCTTACATAGATAAAGCCTCATGGGCTGAATAGCAAATAAACTCGAATAGCGGAAGTCTTCGTAGATAAGTAGAACCCATGCCATCTGCCTTAACCCTACAGTCATTCTGACTGGGAAAGCGTCATAGTTTGCATGTTCGTCTCCATAGAATTCTTCTTCAAATTCCTGCTCCTCCATGCCTGGCCAATTAAATAACCAGTGGCAAGCCAATGAGTTGAATGTACTCGCAAGCAATCCATGCTTTGGTTCAGGGTAACAATGCAATTTGTACAACAATAAGCAGCCTAGCTACAAGCTAGATAAGATGTTCTACCATTTGTGAAACATGCATCAATGTACTTGGGTAACCTCGAAGACAAGTTACAGATATCAACATAAATAGAGTTGAATTCATTATCAACGAGTCAAGTCACCACCTTGACTCAACACACACACACACACACTCTTTCACCGAGATTGTAAAATTCTGGACATAGTTTAAGTAACACCTCCCAACTGTCCATGACTGTGGACACGGCTATTCGAATAATTTTACACTCTGCAGGGGTTGCACACTTTACCCACAATATCCGGGAAGCTTTCGTGTCTCCCACGATCCGGCAGTACCTCAAGTACTCGGGGGAAGTACCCGGTCATTACCTTTCCCTAGACGACACTAACATAGGGTCCACTCGTTGGTGCACAGCCCTCGTGTACAAACGATAAATCGTGGGACTCGCCCTTTTTACAATGTCACGCATACACGAAGGGACCAACGGTGTGTCTGGTGCCCTATGAAAACAGTCATGGTCGCCTATCCAAGCACGACCCCATCCCGGGAGTGACCTCAAGTCTCCCCCGTCACTAGTGATGTGGGCACCATGCTAGTATCAGCCTAAGTAATCAATAATGCCCCGTCCCATAAGGGGTAGAGTGGTTGCACATGTTTGGTTGAGACTGTAATCACACATAAATCTAATCCATCATTTCACCCACACACGAGAACTTTCTTTGGTGCACCACTTCTTCCTCAAGTAGTGAGCTTAACTCAACATCACCCTCGGGCATTAGAGGCACCCGATGGGGTTTTTGAAAGATTCCCTCGAGAGAACTATGCTTTCACCAATATGCATATCCCCGTTCCACTTGCATAGCCACTACTATAGCAACCTATCAACTCCCACCGGCATAACCCTCATAAGAAGGTAGGGTCATGCACAAATGCAAGTATCAACGAGGAAGTATAGTGGCAAACCAACAAAGTGGTTACCACCTCATCATGATTCCGTTGCAACAACAATATGGTGCTATATGACATGCATAAAAAGGGTTCCATGGACATGGTCAAAGGGCTGCTTGCCTTGGTTGGCTTGGTCTTCAAAACCTTCAAGTCCTTCTCCTTCTTCTTCTTCAACAACCTCTTCAAACATGGTATCTAATCGTCGCAATAGAACAACGGAAAAATAAGACAATAATAAAACAGAAAAACCAAAGTGCTTAGAAAAATGTCAACTTATTTCTATAAAATACCAGAGGGAAAACTAAGATGGCAAAAATTCTTAGTTTGGGATTTGGGGTGACAAAATGGGGTACATGGATTTTTGAACAGAGGTTTTAGTGTTCAAATTTAGATTTAAATTTGAACAGAACAGAAAAGGTTCATGAATATGTGTGAAAGGTATATCATTAAATAGGTTGGAATATTACAAATTTTTAGGAACTGGAATTATTTTATTTGGATAAATATTTTATCCTGTGGAATTTTTATAAAACAGACAAAAAAGAAAAAGAAAAGTGGCACTGTGCCTGCTGGGCCAGAAAAGCCGCAGCGCAGCAGGCCCAGCCAGAGAGGCGGCCCAACGCACTGGTGCCTGCGTGCGCGCCAGGTTTTAAACTTGATGGGAGGGGCCCAGGCATCAGCGAGAGGAGAGAGAGAGACAAGGGAGAGGAGAGACTGACATCCCTGCGATAGAGGGCCGGCGAGCTCACCGGCGGCGATGCGGGGCACGGCGAGGTCGGGCGAGGGCACGGCTGGACTCAGCGTCGAGTCGTCGTTCGGGTGGAAGTGGCTGCAGTCGCCGGAGTGGCCTAGTTCGCCGGCGGCGAGGTCACGCGGCGGAGGTGCTTCGGGCGTCGGTGGTTGTGGCCATTTCCGGCTGCAAAAGAAACGGGGGAAAGAGGGGAAATGATCAGTGGGTTGCTGTGGTTCCTGATCGAGGGAGAGGAGCGGCGGAGAGGGCCTGTACCCTGAGGTCGACGGTGACCCGAGGCGGCGGAGCTCGAGCTCGATCTCGAGCTCGTGCCCGTCTGGAGAGGAGTGAGTGGTGTAGGGAGATGATTAGGTGTGTGAGAGAGCGAGTGGTGAGGAGAGGAAGGCGCGGGGCGTCCCTTTTATAGGCGAACGGCGGGGTGCCGTGGACCCGTGCGCCTGCGAGCTTCTGCTCGTTGCCACAAGTCTCGGGAGGGGCTGGCGCCGTGTCTGGGACGTTCCTGGATGCGGTCCAGAGCCGGGGAAGAGAAGCGAGAGAACAGGGGGAGGCCAGGGCATCGCGCATGTGAGAAAGCTCATTGGAGCTATCGGGTGGCCGTCGCGCGTGCAAACTTGGGCGAGAGGAGGGAGAAGGAGGAGAGGGCCGACCGGCTGCCGTGTCGTGGACGTCGAGGCGGCCTTGGGAGACACCATCTCGACGCCCTAGGTGGTCGGGCGCCTCAGGCAGGACGCGGCTACAGTGCGGGAGCGCACTATAGCGGGCACCAAAGCGCCCATATGGCCGGCATGGCCGTGTCCCACGCGCTGTGGGCGCGGCCACCATGTCCATTGGCTCTAGGGGGGAGTAAACAATGTAGGAGGGACATTGGATGCCAGGGAGAGCTTCTAGATGGAGAGAGGGCTGAGAGAGCAAGGTGAAAGTTGCTTTCCAGAATGTAAAATGGGGTTTTACCCCGCCCCCCCTCAATCATTGAGCTGAGGCCAGGGAAGAGTTACTGGAGGTTCAAGGGGTCTTGGGGAAGCTGTGGTAAAAAGCCTAGCTAAAGGAGAACAAGGAAAGAGGTGAAAGTGATAATTTTGGAAAATCAACAGAAGGTGTTTGATGTGGTTTTGAGCAATCAAATGATTTCCACTAGACATGAGACTTATCAGGATCAAATGGTATATAGAAATAGGGTGTTCCACCAATTTTGGGCTCATTAGAAGAAACTTGCCAATGTAACTTTGGTGAACCCTAGAAATCAATAGAAATGGTTTTTCCAAGTTTAAGTTAATCAAATCATCCCTCCTTGATGCACCACTTGGTGTAGTGTCATCATTTGGGGTTGTGATCATGCCCACAAAATTTGAGGTCACAAGTAAAAAGTTGGTAATGTAAAGTTGTTTAAATTTGAATCTGAACAGAAATGGTTTTGGGGTACTCTGATCATGTTACCCTTCTCCAAAACTTGTTCTATTTGGTCTAGATGCATTATTAGACCATTCTAGCATGTGTACAAAGTTTGAGAGCATTTGGACAAGTTTTTCAATGTAAAGTTGCTCAAACTTCAAAAATGGACAGAATGGTTTTGAGGGGTTTTGATGATGTTTTCTTGCTTCCCAAGGCATGGGGCTTGGCAAGATCATCAAATATGTCATATCTGACATTATAGAATTTCCCTCGAATTTTTAGATAATATTTCCTTTGTAAATATTTCAAAAGCTTGAAATATCCAGAAAGGGTTTCGGAGGGATTTGCCCAATATTTTGAACATGACCAAGTGTTGAAACTCTTATATATCGACAATATATGTCCTAAGAGTCTCCCTGAATTTTGGCAAATATTTTTGAAGTAGTTAAATAATTTTTCCCTATTAAAGACCATTTCTGGCCTTAAGAAAAAGCTTTTAAAAAAAATAGGAAAATAGCTTTTAAAAATATATTTTTGTGGTTTATGGAGTCTTATATCTACTAGGTTTCAGATATACTTTTTGAAATATTTTTCTCACCCTAAATCCAGCACTTGCAGTGCAAACCTCAATTCAGGGGTTTTTGGAAAAACTAAGTTTTGAAAATACATTTTGGCCAAATTATTTTTGTAAGAAAATACTATACTGTTATATACACTTGGTATGATCATTGGGCAGAAGTTTGGGGTAAGGAGATGAAATATATAAGAGAGAGTAGTTGACTTTAAAGAGCACTTGAAAATCACAGGGAGAAAAACTTAATTCCAAATAAAAGCCAAATGATGCCAAAAAATTTGTTGGTCCAAATTTTCATGCTTTATTAATGCAAAGACACCTCGCACTCCCATTCGGGTGGACCAACGGCATTCCACGAAACCCCTCCATTGCCATGACACTCTCCCGGCCACTCCGACTCACTCCCCACTGGGCTAGTCCTGGGTGGCCCAGTGTCTACCAAAGACACCAACGACCATCGTTGTGGCCAAAACATAAACATCCCACACGGGGACACGGTACCATAATCTCAGCAATGGGCACAAAAGGTTATGGCTGCTTACCGGGCCAGGGTACCGCATGACCATAACCTGCCCTTGTTGGACGCACCGAGCAGAGGCATGACAACAGACCGAATAAAGGCCTTCCCATAAAGGCAAATGTGGTTGCAATTGGAAAAAAAACTTGATTCAGTGGTACCATGACCCGGTTAACGATATGTTCAGGTTGAGTTATTATCAGGTTCTACTTAAAGTGAAAATAACCGGTGTCATACTATGCCATGAAATGCAACACTAACATATGCATCACATATAAACGGAAATGACTGAGTCAACTATATCCACACTAAGCATAAACATCAACAACTCATAACACTTCTCTGGTCAGGATTAAACATCAATTTAAACAGAATCTTTAGCTAGTCCTAATGCAAGCATTCTAGGGTTGTCACAAAAGGATGGACATCCAGTGCAGAAGGCTCAAACCTGGCAACAGACTCAAGTTGAATACAAGCCCAATTGGCAACAGAACGAGAAAACGACCACTACTCAAGTCCAGAATGTCATGACCAGCCCGGTGCGTCAAAGATGTCAGTGCAACAACTCAGGTTTCAATTGTGGGCAAACCGGACACTATGCCTGATAGTGGCCCAAGAACAGCATGTCAAATGCCCCATTCCGGCCGCTAGTCAACCACATGGGGCCATATCCTATCTAGAAGACTATCCAAGGGAAAGTTCACCACCTTTCCGCAAACTAAGCCCAAGAGGACCCGAAAGTCATCATTGGTATGTTTCATGTTAATAGCATACCTACAATAATTTTATTTGACTCTGGAGCTTCCCATTGTTTTGTCTAGCGGAGTTTTGCATTCCAAAACAAGTTTCCTTCCTCGATTTTTGAAAAAATAATTATGATGGTACAATCCCCAAGATATATGCGCCGAAGCGATCTAGTCTGCTGCCAATTAGAGATTGGCATCAAGGGGGTCATCTTCCTAGCTACTTTGATAGCCTTTGAGTCTGCCAAGTGGGATATTATTTTGGGAATGAACTGGTTGACAAAACATCAAGTATGCATCAACTGTGCGACCACAGAAGTCACATTGAGAAGTCAGGAAGGTCGGACTACAAAATACATTGCTTGAAGAGGCATACCCAAGAAAGACATGGTCTTCACCGCTGTAGCTAAAGAATTGGAATCAATTCCGATGGTCAGCGAGTTCCTAGATGTATTCCCCGAGGAATTACCTTGAGTGCCGCCAGACATAGAGTTTGAGTTTGCAATTGATCTCGTACCCGAGACCGCACCGATATACAAGAAATATTATCGGATGCCTTCCTCAGAGTTAGTGGAATTTAAGAAGCAGATTGATGAGATGCTTCAGAAAGGAGATATCCGTCCAAGCTCTTCACCACGGGGATCACCTGCAATATTCGTGGACAAGAAAGACGGAAGTCTCCGGATGTGCATGGATTAACGTTAGCTAAACGTTGTCACTATCAAGAACGAGTATCCACTCGCAAGAATTGATGATTTGCTCGATCAACTCAGTCGAGCAAAAGTATTCTCCAAGATTGATTTAAGGACCGGATACCACCAGCAAAAAATCAAGAAGGAAGATATTCCTAAGACCGCATTCGCTACTCGATAAGGTCTTTATGAATATAAGGTATTTATGGATTTCTTGGATAAGTTTGTGGTGGTCTTCATCGATGACATCCTCATATACAAAAAAGGTGAAGAAGAGCACAACGGACATCTCAGAGTAGTCTTGCAGAGACTCTATGACCATCAACTATATGTGAAATTCAGCAAGTGTGAATGTTGGCTCAAGAAAGTCAGATTATTAGGACATGTTCTTTCAGCAGAAGGCATATCCATGGACCTAAGTAAGGTGTAGGATGTGCTTCATTGCTCGGCACCCACGACAGTATCTAAAATCCGAAGTTTCCTTGGACTAGCTGGATACTACCGCCGCTTCATCGAAAGCTTCCCTAAGATTGCCAAGCCAACGAAAGAACTCCTCAAGAAAGAAAAGGAGTTTGAATGACCAAGGACTGTTAGAAAAGTTTCAATGATTTGAAGATCAAACTAACAACCGCACCTGTGTTGACCCTTCCAGACATCTACCGCAGCTTTGATGTATACTGTGACGCATCCAGGAAAGGTATTAGATGTGTACTCATGCAAGATGGAAAGGTTGTAGAATACGCATCTCGACAGGCACAACCTCACGAAGGGAACTATCCTATACATGATTTGGAGTTGGCCGCCATTGTGCATGCCTTCAAAATTTGGATACACTACCTCATTGGCAAAAGATGTCAGATATTTACAGACCACAAGAGTCTCAAGTATATATTCACTCAACCGGACATAAACCTTCGATAGCGAAGACGGCTGGAGTGGGCCGGCGCACTGAGTCAAGGAGGAGGCGGTCATTGATGGATGCATCTTTCTTCTTGCCTCCTGTAATCACCACTGTGATCGCGTTGTCGTGGCCTTAATTCTTATCGTACTATTGCATTGTCATTCCTAGCTACTACCTTCTTATCTAGTGAGACAAGCCCCGCCCTAGCGTTTCCAATCGTTATTTCTACCCATCGATCATGCTAAGGAGCAGAACCAAATGTAACAATTTATACATGTTTCTCTACTCTATAAAAGACTAAGTTGGTGATGATGGTATGTCTGCCATCTGTCATTTCTGACCATTAGATCTGCATCTAACGATTTTGAGGTAAGTTGTGGCAATTTTCAATGCACGGGCGGCACACTGGTAGTAGTAAGAAACAAATTCCATGGTTTGGCACGAGTTCGTATTTCGGCTGCACCAGAAGGCGTGGCGCAGGAGTTACATTTCCCTCTCGGGGCCCATGGGACCGAGCTTCAGCGGCTTGGGCACATGCCTTTGAGTCAATGACATGTGGACCCTAAATGCGCTTGGCCCGCATGTCATTGTCATAAAAGCAGAGGGGTGCTGGGACCGAGAGGGGTGAGGCGTAAGTCGGCGGACATGTGGGTGTCGTGGGTTTGAGCGCCGTCATGGAAATCGCGTCGGACGAGGCTTGCCTGCCCCCCTCCCATGCTCCTATCCGTAATCCCGCACCACTAATTTTCATCCAACGGTTATAATAGATTTCCTCGTATGGGTCATCTATAGCGTCAAAAAAGGTAAACAAAGGCCGTATTTCCAGGAAATAATTTCCTTCATGAATCTGTACACGCATGAAAGACCCTTTCCTTTCCTGCTCGTCCTCCTAGCGTGGCAACATGTGCCTGCCTAACCCATGTAGCATGCGGTGTCACCAGCGAGTAGCACCTCCTCCATGCCAACACTGAGCCTAGAGGCGTTCCTACAGTCGTACGTTGACGCGAGATTCAACGGCGTTCAGCCACGGGCAAGCGGCATTGGTGTGGTTCGAGATGCCCAACTGGCCGTTGTTGCGGCAGCGTTCGTGACTCACTCATTCGAGATGAATAGGCCGGTGGTGGCCTGGCCGTAGCGAGGGCAGCACAGCTGGATGTCAGGGTGTTATGACGCGTAGATGGCCACACCGACGGGTACTACTTGTATTACATAAGTAGTAGAAGGCAAAGACGGGCCTTTAAGAGAGAAGAGTTGACAAATAGAAGGTTTATGTTTTTTTGAGGGGTTAAGAGAGAAGATTCTTGCCGAGACCTTCATCCCTAAAGATACTTGACAATTGTATTATTGGAGTGGATACACAACTCACAAAAAATACAAGAAGTCCACTAGGCGGACTAGTCCGACTAAAGAGAAAAAAAATCCACGTGATGATTGTTGTTGAGTCACTCAAATACATGCATTGTATTCCGTAGCAATGCACGGGCGTTATACTAGTATTTGTGGCTGAGGAGTGATGCCCGGGACGAAATGTATCACAACCACTGGATGAAAATTTTATGATTCCTTTTTATTTTTGCACCCCTCCTGACAGGTGGGACCTACGCAAAACCAACTTGGGTGGACGAACAAATATACAAACATATCCATCTCTATGTAGAAAAAAAAGTGTCGTAGCTGGTTCAGATTTATATTGGCCCGTCCCTGGGAGACACAACCTTTTCTGGTTAAGAAATGTGCGGTTATCCTAAAAAAAGAAAAAAAAAAAAAGCCCTTCTTCGCGCTTCCGCATGCACGATAATTTGCTTCTGCTCGCAAGTTGGATGTTACCAAGACGATGAAGTGAACCCAGAGGCATATAGTACTACTAGTATGTTACTACTAGTAGTAGTATAGCTGTCACCGCCGATGTATAGCATGCCTCGCCTCGTCTCCCTCTTGCCAAGCACCACCCCATCTCCATCTCCGTCTCATCGGAGATCCTGAGGTCACTCTTCATCATCTCACTGTGCCGCAGCGTACCCTCGCCTCCCCCAGTACCAATATTCCCTCGCTAGCCGCTCTAGCACAGAGAGCCTTCTCCCCCGTAAATCAAGCCCCCCAAAACCCCACCTTCCAAACTCCACCATGGTCGAACGCCAACCGCGCAGCATCCATATGAAACGCTATTGGAGCAATCTCCCTAGTGACATCCTTGACCTGTGTTGTCCGTGTATGGATATGTTGAGAGCCGTCCGGCTAGCTGCATGCTCGAGGAACATGCACGCGGCCATCGTCGAAGCGAGGCCTTAGCTTTTGAAGACAACCTGCTTGCTGCTATCTGGTCTAGCGAGATTTTCTCACCATGATATGGAGGCGTACATGATGCCCCTCGACTTCAATCCGACCTCCTGCTACGTCCATTTTCGATCATGCTTTTATATCGATATTTATTGCATTATGGGATATTACCTCACATTATGTCACAATACTTATGCCTTTTCTCTCTTATTTTACAAGGTTTACATGAAGAGGGAGAATGCCGGCAGTTGGAATTCTGGGTTGGAGAAGGAGCAAATATTAAAGACCTATTCTGCACAACTTCAAAAGTCTTGAAACTCCATGAAAATTAGTTTTGGAATATATTAAAAATATTGGGCGAAGAAAGCACCAGAGATGGGACACCCACTGCCCACGAGGGTGGAGGGCGCGCCCCCTGCCTCGTGGGCCACCCGGAAGCCCCCAGATGCCCATCTTCTGGTATAAGGTGTCTTTTGCCCTAGAAAAAATCAGAAGGAAGCTTTCGGGATGAAGCGCCGCAGTATCGAGGCGGAACCTTGGCGGAACCAATCAGGGCTCCAGCGGAGCTGTTCTGCCGGGGAAACATCGCTCCGGGAGGGGGAAATCGTCACCATCATTATCACCATTGATCCTCTCATCGGGAGGGGGTCAATCTCCATCAAAATCTTCACCAGCACCATCTCTTCTCAAACCCTAGTTCATCTCTTCGATCCGATATTTGTCTCAAAACGTCAGATTGGTACCTGTGGGTTGCTAGTAGTGTTGATTACTCCTTGTAGCTGATGCCAGTTGGTTTATTCGGTGGTAGATTATATGTTCAGATCCTTTATGCACATTAATACCCCTCTGATTATTAACATGAATATGATTTGTGAGTAGTTACGCTTGTTCCTGAGGACATGGGAGAAGTCTAGTTATAAGTAGTCATGTGAATTTGGTATTCGTTCGATATTTTGATGAGATGTATGTTGTCTTTCCTCTAGTGGTGTTATGTGAACGCCGACTACATGAAACTTCACCATTGTTTGGGCCTAGGGGAAGGCATTGGGAGTTAATAAGTAGATGATGGGTTGCTAGAGTGACAGAAGCTTTAACCCTAGTTTATGCGTTGTTTCGTAAGGGGCTGATTTGGATCCATATGTTTCATGTTGTTGTTAGGTTTACCTTAATTCTTCTTTCGTAGTCGCAGCTGATTGCAAGGGGGTTTAATCACAAGTGGGATGCTTGTCCAGGGAAGGGCAGTACCCAAGCACCAGTCCACCCACATATCAAATTATCAAAGTAATGAACGCGAATCATATGAGCATGATGAAAACTAGGTTGACGATAATTCCCATGAGTCCTCGGGAATGCTTTCCTTTATATAAGAGTTTGTGCAGGCTTGTCCTTTGCTACAAAAAGGATTGGGCCACCTTGTTGCACCTTGTTTAGTTTTGTTACTTGTTACCCGTTACGAATTACCTTATCACAAAACTATCTATTACCGATAATTTCAGTGCTTGCAGAGAATTCCTTACTAAAATCCGCTTATCATTTCCTTCTGCTCCTCGATGGATTCGACACTCTTACTTATTGAGATGACTGCCATAGATCCCCTATACTTGTGGGTCATCACCTCCATTAGCCCAAATTACTTTGTAGGTATGTAGTGGGTCGCCGTACATCATTTCCCTCGACTTCGATCCGATCACCATCGCCCGAATCTTCTTAGAAAGTATATACTGGGTCGGCATGAACTCCCACTGGAGGGCTGCCATCAAAGAAGACGGAAAAAGTTGGTGCTTGTGAACTTCGAGACCTCCCATGAGATTATCCTTCTTCGTTGGAGTATGTAGGGTTTTACCGTTGCGGTCCAAGTCATCTAGATTACCACGTCAGTTGCACGGACCTTGTTTTGCAGAAGATTGTAATCTTCCAAGTGCCCACACGATACACGGATTAGCAGACTTCAAGCTAATTGCCTTGTTCGACCACGAACTCACATATCTTCCCGTCGGTGCCTTCTTTAGCTAGAGACGACTCACCTCTTAGTGGATCGTAAAAGCTGATACACACTTATGTGATGCTATTGAACACAATGGCATCATCTACGCGATCGAAAAAGCAGATGGCACCACGTATTGTTGGGACGACGCGTGTAAGTTGTTTTTATCTGATTTTAATGATAACACCATGACATGGTTTGTACTTTTTGTTATGATTGGCAGATCCCTGTTTGAGCAGAATTTGAGTAAAACTATGGCAATGTATTAGAGAGGTCGTAAATAAGTTATATTTGGAATGAGTTAATTCATGCGATTGTGACCATGTCATTACAACCAATTTGTACCCTTGAATAATCAAATGGTTAAGAAGATATGGATCTTCTCCTTACTTTATAGTAATCTACATACTCCTAAATATGAGTGTGTATCAATAGGCATGTTAGTTTCCTCATTTTCATGATGTAGAAACATGCATCAAACTGTTGGTTTCATCTAACCATACATTAGGGAAGTCAATGTGCATATGGATAACTCTATATTTGGAAGTAGTAAAATCTTGTAATGCTTACCATGTGTACATACCTATATTTGCCCTTCATCAATCAATGGCTAGAATAATATCCTCACAAGAATTTTACCCACAGAACAAGAGTATATAACAATGCATGTTCTGTTCGTTTCCTTGAAGAAATTGTTTGTGAAGACATAACATGATTAGATAACTTGCATGACATGGTAGTTTTCTGTGAAAATTCGATTGTGAGATAACATGAGTATAACCATGCATGATACTTCTATATTTTCAAACCCAGTATACATTTCCCTGTATTTTCCTCTCAGTTCCATCTGTGACAGATCAATGTTGTTTCTTCCATTATCGTACTCATACTATGAACAACGTTGATCTTAAATTAACAATGCATGTCCTTTTTTATATGATGCAGTGTCCCGACAATTACTGCCCTTCGTAATCACACCACCTTTGCCAAAAATAGGATAGCAGAAATGTTTCCTCGCTTGATCAGACGACGGCAAAAGACTGATGATCATTCGCACACATGAGCCGAAAGAGATATATTGCAAAGACCCGACTGTGTACGAGCAAAGTGAAATATGTGAGTATCTGGATAGTGGTTGTTACATCTATGAGCAGGATACCATCTTGTTGGGGCCTTCTTGATTTTTTAGTTGGAGGCGGGGAAACAACCTTGGTTCACACGCTCTGTTTCTTGGACTCAATTATTTGATTAACCAGGAGATCTGCATTGGCAAGGACCTTGATGGTAGAGAGGCTCTGTTTCCTAGTGAAAACTATGTCTACACAGCGAGCCCTAGAACTTCGGGAGCACAGTCCCTTGATTGTCAATGATACGGCCTGCAGCCAAAAGAAGGTGAGAATGACAAAGGCATCTTGATTAACTTTGATCCTTGGATGTCTCAAGTCCGACAGGTAGTGATGTGGTTCAAGCCTTCGGGTTGATAGGTAATTGGGCTGTTCCTTTGAAAGGGTGGATTTCTGGAGTCTCCGAATTACTGGTGGCTGAAGCGGTGCTGCAAATTATGATGGTGTTGGATCATCCCTCGTCAAATGACTTATTGTCTTTTCTGCTTGTTGTGGATGGGTTGTTCTCTATTTTTTATGCATACTCCTTGTCATTTGGTAATCCTTTTCTATGTCACACTTGCTATGCAATAGTATTTGCCTCTATTTAGAATGTCATTCTCGTCTGGATCACGAGAGTCTGAGCACCACAGATGGGTGCATTTTGGTGGTGTAGCAAGACTTCTTATGAACTATCATGTCTTGCTATTTATGTCAGTACTCACTAGTTGTCACTAGTCAGTGTTTGAATGCTGTACATATTGATGTTTTGAACTGTTTATTGTCCTGAACCGCTGGTGTGCTAGATGAGAGCATCACCATTCTCCTGAGAGGATATCTCCTTTTTTAAAGTTAAATAATTTGAGCTCAGTGTCTTTTCGATGATGTACACTTGTTTGGGCCAGTGAGGTGTCGTTGAATATGGGCCGACTAGTAATGCAATGCCAAACAGGTCAACTATGACTCTCAAGCCAAGCGCTCAAAAAAGAAAGATAAAAGACTCTTAGGCCAACATGTGGGTGCCACTGGGATTTTCGTGCGCTTGCGCGCCGAGAGCATATTGGCACGTGTTCGAAATCATGCTACCTTTTCATCCCCGATCCCCGCCCCTCCCCCACCTCTGGAATCTCGATTCCTACTCCAGTTCCCCCAAATCCCCCTCCTGTACTCCCTGAACTCAAGCGCACTATCATGTCGCCGGTCAACACGGATCGCTGAGCTGGAGATCCCGAGGTCCGTCCTGCCTTTGGGCGTTGCGTGCTATTGCTCAACAGTTGCATGGCGGCGCTTGACAACCAGTTTGCCGGCAAAGTGCTGATGGTAACCATCAACGGCGGTCGGCCTCCCGTCTCGCCGGACGACCTTGTGAAAGCTCTTTGTGTTGCGAATGGCATCCAAGTAAGTGACTTGCTCGTCGAAGTCTGTCTGCCACCGGCTGATTTCTTCGTCAGGTTCCGAACAACTTTCGACTGCAGTGGTGCGTTTGAATTGTCCCAGCGTTTGGTCTACGATGGCGGGCTGGTGAGCTTTGATCGATGGCACCCATGATGGGGCTCCGTGTCCTCTGAGCTTGTTTTTTTAACAGAGATTACCTTCCACAGCATGCCTCGACCTGCTTGGAACAGCGTGGCCATGAATGAGCTTATCAACGACCTTGGAGGTGAGCTCATTAGTATGTTTGTTCCTCCAGATAGCTGGGCTCTGACGGTTATGGCATGGATGAAGAAGCCATCCACCATACCTAAGGTTATTGGTGCTGAGATACCGGTGCAGGAACCGGGGTTGTACTATTCGTCTCCACCAAGGTCGTCGCGGGCCACGTTAGGGATGTACCTGTATCGAGTGTTCATGCATGTCGAAGAAGTGGTCAATCCATCAATTGAAGTCCTGCCGCCACCGCTAGTGCTAGGGTCCGTCAACGACGTCCATTACAGGAGTCGACGTGAGACATTCCCTGAGTTGCTCCGAACAATGGATGGCAAAGGGGCTATTTCATCGCGCGGCGGCGGCCACTACTTCTCTGGGAAAAGAGGCAGGGTTGGCTGCCTTGATGTGCTCTAATTTGAGGTAACAACTGAATGTTCTCACATACTAGTTAAATTCGAGCTATCGGTATGAAGCGCTAATGTGCCA
The DNA here is from genome assembly GCA_902687465.1 of Secale cereale. Lineage (NCBI taxonomy): Eukaryota > Viridiplantae > Streptophyta > Magnoliopsida > Poales > Poaceae > Secale > Secale cereale. Next base: position 289,405,210 of record LR738712.1, read on the forward strand.
GTACATTTGATTGTGACTTGTTCTATTTTTGTACCTGAACTTTTTTTCAAAAGGGGTGTACGTCAACTTAATGTGCTAGCAGAACTTATTGTATTGTCTGTTTGTTTTCTTGGCACAACAAAAAAGTTATTTCCCCATCATTGATAAAGATGATGAACCGTTATGTACGAGTTTGGTGGTTTCAACATAGCCCTACCCGTAGCGATCCACTGCTTCCACCCTGATTGTACCGCCTGCGTGAATTTTTTTGTATGCAAGTTCAGTGTGCTATGATGTTCCATATGATTGTGTCAACTATATAATTTGTTACTGAGCATCAACAATGGATATGGATGAAAGATGTATTTACGTGCATTGACCGACGTCGCTCTCTCTCTCTCTCTCTCTCTCTCTCTCTTTCTCTCTCTCTCCCTCTCACACACACACACACACACACGAGTGGGACCCGGTGAATTATTTCTTCGCTCGTGACAGCTTTTAATTAGGTTCCACTGTATTCTAACATTTTTCTTAAGTTACTAATTGAGCTCAGTAACTTCAAAGGATATACAGATGCCTTGTTTGTGCCTTTTCAGGTGTCATTGAATGTGGCTGAGTAGCCATGTAAACTTGTACTGTAGTACACAGGGCATTTTCGTTGAACATGAGCAATGCAACTGGGCCGACAGTTGTAAACAATATCTTTTGATAAGCGCAACCTAGTCTATGTTTCTTTTCATAAAATGCACAACCCAGTTCATTTTTTAATAATAAGATTACAAAGCCCAACTTAATTTTTTAATAATATTGTAACTCAATATTATTTTTTATCTGAAATGCTCAGTCCAGACCATCATTGATTTTTCACCCACCCCAGAAAATTGGTCCATTTCCACTAAAATCAAATGGCTTGTAAATTATCGAAAATGATAAATGCGCTGCATGTATGCAATATTATTTTTCGCCCAGCAGAGTAAATAGGTGTATTCAAATAAACAATCAAATGTGATGTAAATAATATATTATATTAGTTTATTTGTATTCATTTATTGTATTATACATTAACATCTTCATTTGTTGAATATTGGCTATTATTATTTTTACCCAGCCCAGGAAATAGATTATTTTTTGAGTCAAAGCCCCGAAAATAGATGTATTGGCCAAAAAATGAAATGGGCTGTAAAACCTAAATAAATGGGCTACATTCGGCCACATCTTTCGAACCTGACTTTGTTGGCCCACTAGACGAAGCACGTGCAAGGTGTTGTCTATTTAGTGAACAAAAAAATTTAATGGTCTAAAACAAAAAGTCAACAAACTATTCTGACATCTGTAGTCGTTGGATTGACATCCAACGGGGATACCGCTTCTTCAATCTCTGATCAAGTTGCTCTTGCTCCAGTCGCCAAAACAATCGCTTGCTGGAGCACCTGCATCTTCCTCCCGTGGTGGGCTGTGCTGTCGTGCAGGCCTCGCAGCCCCACCCTACTCCCGCTGGTGGCCAGGACATACTTGTACTCACCCACACCTTCTATTTTTCTCCAACGAAGGCAGCCGAAGCAGTCCCTCATACTCCCGCTGACAGCTCGGACCCACCAGCTATATCTTCGCACAGAAGGAAGTGCCTCCTTATTACACACAAAAAATGAATACTCCCCCTGCTATCTGGGACCCACCATAGTTGGAGGTTGACTTGTGGGCCTACTGATGCGGATGGAGGGCTTTGTCAACTTAGTCAATATGAACAATTCTAGCAGAAGTGACCATACGATGTCCATCCAACGGCCATAATGCTTCTTCAACCTCTGGTTTTCTTGCTCCAGCCGCCCAAACTAGCGTCGGTCATGCCGCCTGCTCCTGCCTCCCACGGTCGGTTGTGCTGCATTGCAGGCCTCGCCGCCCCACCCTACTCCTAGTGGTGGCCATGGCATACTTGTACTCACCCACACCTTTTGTTATTCTCCGGCGAAGGCAGCCGAACCAATCCCTCGTACTCCCCTCTGCCAGCTGGGCCCATCGGAAAAGGTGGTCAAGAAACGACTTCCATCGAAAGAGGACTGTACGTGGAGTGGCTGACAGCTGGGTCCACGGCCGCATCAAGGAAGTGCCTCATTACACGCAAAATAATGATTCCTCCACCTGAAAGCGGGTACCTACCAGAGGGGCCTCAAAAAAAATGTTTCTCCTCTAACAGCTGGGACCCACTAGCTACATTTTCGCACGCAAGGAAGTACGTCCATATTATGGGCAAAAAGATGATTCTCCCCCTGACCGCTGGGACCCACCATGAATAACTTCCCATGTAAGGAAGTGGCTCCTTATCCACCCTAACAGTCGGGACCCACCTGGTCAAAGCATACGTAGCATTGTCATTCTGGTCGCGAACTTGTACGTACATACTGGTCGGTCGGTCTCTCTGCAATGATGAACCACGGCCGGGCAAGCAGCAACACGTGTAGTAGTAGTCCAGGCAATCCATTCTAAATCGGGTACACGTATGTACAACCTGATGCCATCAAATACAACCATGTACATACATACGGGAGGGGTCTCGAACGCCTAGCTACTCGCGCATACGTACGACCATGGCACATGTACATGGAGAGGCAAGGGACGGGAGCAACGGCGTCATGTTCATCGGCAGCCAAGCGGCTGGGTCGGAACAGAGAAACAGTGTCCTGTTCATCGGGAGTGAAGCCACTGGGTTGGAATGTGTCGTGTTCAACGGGAGCCAACCGGCTTGGACGGAGCAGCCGGAACGGGGTTTGGCATACCGCAAAATGAAGGAAATGGCCTTCTATTCGAGCGCGTACGTTCGAAACGGGGTCCTGTTCATCGGGAAGAGTCTGGCGTACCGCAGAACAGAGGAAACAGACTTGTGTTCGAGCTCCTACAGTCGAAATAGGGTCATGTTGATCGGGAGGGGTGTGGCGTACTGTAAAACGGAGGAAACAGACTTATCTTCGACCTCCGACGGTATAAACGGGGGTCCTGTTCATCGAGAGGGGCGTGGCGTACCGCAAAACAGGAATCCATGCGCTACTGTTCATCCACCGTCTACTGCCTCGCTCCAGCCTCCACGAGATACTGTTCATCCACCGTCGACCTCCTCCAGCCTCCACCTGCTACTGTTCATCCACGGTGTCTCCCCATGTCTCCACCAGCTCCTGTTCATCCAGCCTCAACCGTCTACTGTTCAACCAACCCTCCATCGGCTACTATTCATCCAGCCATCCTCCGTCTACCATTCAACCAAGCCCTCCACGGGGTCCTATTCATCCACCCCAACCGGCTCGATCGGGGTCTTGTTCATCAAGTAGCAACGGCCTCTAACTACTACCACGAGGTTCGACCGGCTTCAGTTAGCAGCAGTAGCGAAGGAATCGCTAGATTGAGTTCAGTTAACAGCCGGATCGATTGAACGCTCGGGTTCAGTAACGCGTAGCCTACAGTGCAATCACTCGGGTTCAGTAGGCGAATGGCTCGCTCGGGTTCAGTTAGATCCCAACGCCTTGCACACGCGTGCGTACATGTACAAGAGAAAAGCACAATCCCTCCTTGCACCGCTAGGCCTCGACCACCCACCGTAATCAGGAACTCTTTGATATTTTCCTCGCCCTCACTTCTAGCACAGTTTTTTCCATCATGGATGGCCCAAAGAATGTCATGTAGCTGCGTCTGCAGCCTGCCCAGGACAAAAAGCCCATTTTCGGTCATGATTTTTTGTCATAGAAGTAGGAGCCCACCACATCTATGATGATACGGGTTTTTGTCATAATTATCGTCATAGAAGTGTCATAAGCATGACAAGAAAAACTTCGTTCGGACCAAAATTTCACGGATGTGTCTTTTTTTTGTAGTGCTTTCCACTCGTGCCCGAAGAGGTACGAGTGGAGGCGTATTCACAGAATACGCTTTCGACGTCACCCTGGATTTCTTTTATGTCAATATAATTAAAATACTTTGACCAGCCACAACTTTCAAACCATAAGTCTGAAGGCGAAGACCACCTATAGTAAGGATAAGATGTAATAGTTGCCCCCTTCAAATTTGGCCATTGTGGGATCCCTTCCCGCCTATGTTTCAGGGGAAGAGGATGAAGGCCACTATAAATATAGGATAGCCACCATCATAGGAGGGCATCGGATCCAAGATCCATGTCACACCCTGATTTACATGCCAGAACACTTAAGCTAATAATCATGCTAAAATGTGGTTTGGCAAAAACTTTTGAGTGCTTTTGACCTTGCTTGATTGGTTTTCTGTTTGCTGTTTGCTAGTGCTCAAAAAATAAAATAAATCCTCCTACTCTTATACTTCATCTCCTTGATCCAAAACCTTTTCCAAATGGTCATGCCATGTGTATAGAACAAAATAGGATTTTCTTATAAAAATAATTTGGCCAAATAGTATTTTCTAAAATTAGTTTTCCAAAAACCCCTGAATTGAGGTTTGTACTGCAAGTACCTTATTTGGGGTGTGGAAAATCCTTCAAAAAGTATATTTGAATCCTATTTGGTATAGGACTCCCATAAACCACAAAATTATAATTTTAAAAGTTGTTTTTATATTTTATTTAAAAGCTTTTTCTTTAGGACAAAAATGGTCTTTAATAGGTTAAAATTATTTAACTGTTTCAAAAATATCTTTCAAAATTCAGGGAAACTCATAGGACATATATTGTCCATATATAAGAGTTTCAGCACATGGTCATGTTCAAAATATTGTACAGATCGTTCAAAAACCCTTTCTGGATATTTCAAGCTTTTGAAATATTTACAAAGGAAATTTTTTTCTGAAAATTCCAGGGAAATTCTATCATGTCAAATATGACATATTTGATGATCTTACAAAGCTTCATACCTTGAAGATCAAGGAAATATCATCAAATCCCCTCAAAACCATTTCTGTCCATTTTGAAGTTTGAGCAACTTTACATTGCCAAACTTGGTTTTTACTTGGAAATATCATTGTCCTTTGTGACCAGATCCAAATTTGAACAACTCTACATTGACAACTTTTTACTTGTGACCTCAAATTTTGTGGACATGATCAAAACCCCAAATGATGACACTACACCAAGTGGTGCATCAAGGAGGGATGATTTGCATGGCTAAATCTTGGAAAAGCCATTTCTGCTGATTTCTAGGGTTTACCAAAGTTACATTGGCAAGTTTCTTCAAATGAGCTCAAACTTGGTTGAATACCCTATTTTCTATATGCCATTTGATCCTGTTAAGTCTCATGTCAATTGGGAATCATTTGCTTGCCCAAAACACCATCAAACACCTTCTGGTGATTTTGCAAAACAGATATTTTCACCTCTTTCCTTGTTCTCCTTGAGCTAGGCTTTTTACCACAGCATCTCCTAGACCCCTTCTACCTCCAGCAGCAATGGCTGCACCACAACTCAAAGATTGAGGGGGGGGGGTAAAACCACATTATACATCTCTGGACAGCCACTTTCACCCTTCTCTCTCGGCACTCTCTCCTTCTAGAAGCCCTCCAGAGCATCCAAGGCCACCACCTTTGTTTACTCCTCATCTGACCCCCTAGACACTAGTGGCCACGCCCTGGGCGCCAAAAAGAGCCAATGGCAGCCATATGCGTGCTCTGGAGCGCCCTACAGTGCACCAGAGCACTGTAGCCGCTCACTGCCCGAGCCACCCGACAACATCGGGCCTCCCTAGCATGTCCCCCGAGGTCGCCTCGACGTCTGGGACACGGCACGTCGTCGGCCCCTTCTGCCTCTTCCTCCTGCTGCCTCCTTCACACGCACCCCGACCGCCCGAGAGCTCCAATGGGGGCGCTCACACGGGCGAGGCATCTGGCACCTCCCCGCTCCCCCTCTGCCTTTCCCTTGGCCTGGACCACGCCCACGAGCGCCCTAGACACGCCCCGGAGAGCCCGTTCGGCCTCCAGAGACAGCTATGGCCTCGCTGGCGCACGGCCCTGCGGTGCACCTTGGCCCCTTATATTTAAAGCCGCCTGGGTCCTCCTATCCTCCCCATCTGCTTCCCCTAGCTCCTAGAGCCCGTCTGAACCAACCCAGACCTCTCCCCGTGCCCTCCAGCCACCTCCACGACCGAGCCTTGCCGACGGCCTTCGCCTAAATTGGCACCCACCACTCCTCCTCCTCTCCTCTAGACCGCATTAAAGCACCTCCACCCTCACCGCGAGCCCCTCCTGTGCTTCTCCCTCTCCTCCCATTCGCCGTGTCGTGCTCCCTGGAATCACTCGCGCCGCCATTCGCTCGGGGAAGGTGCATTTCCAGGAATGTGCCTCTTGCGTCGTCAGCCCGAGCGCGGCCGAGCATCTGGGCCGGCCCACTGCTAACTCCCGCCCAGTACGCTATATAAGGGTATAAACCCTTTCCCTTTTTCTTTTTCTTTTTCTAGTAAACTTCAAAAATCCATAAATATTTCAAATAGATTCCAAATTTGATGATTCAAATTTCTATGAGTTCACAAAATCATGCTCTATCACATGGTGTAACTTGCACATTTTTCCAGAAAAACTTTCTTCACAAATAATTAGCAAATCCTATTTTTCCATTTCTGTGATAAACTTTAGAAAATCAGAGAGAGCTCAAAGTTGATCCAAATGACATGATTCAAATTCCTGTATACTTATATGCTCATAACTTAGTTTTTGAACATTTTTCCCAATGCTTTCTGTGCCACCTCAAGTATTATTCTATTTATCCGTGTATAGCCAACTTTGCAAATTCATAGGAAAATCATTTGAACTCCAAATCCAGTGCAACCAACTCCTAGATGCTTCTAAAATCATTCCTTGTTAAATGGGTGGCTTTGCCCATTTCTCAAAATAATTCTTCTGTACACTTCTTACAGATCCATTAAACACCCTGATTCCATCATATTGAAATGTTCCAAACTATCCATTGATCCAATGCTTATGAAACCACCTTGGTCATTTTTCATATGACTAGAGGTATCCTAGAAAAGTCCAACTCCTATTTTTGGAGAACATTTATTTTTTTGCCTTGTTGTGTTGCTTATTATGATTGTTCCGTCGTTAGTTGAAGAAATAAACGGACTACTTGGAGATGCACCAGAAGGTTTGAAGACTCTGAAGAAAAAGGCAAGCAATCCTTTGACCATATTGAACCCTTTTATGTCATGAAAGCATTTTCATCGTTTCATCCAGTGCATGATATATCTTGAGTGGCAACCTTGCCAGGCTTGCCTCCGTTGCATACCCCGTTGATACTTGCATTGTACATAGCTCTATTATGTTTAGAGTTGTGTTGCTTGGTTGAAGATATATGCTATAGTAGTTGGCTACGCAAAATGGGTCAGGGCTATGCATGGAAAGAAACAAGTGTGGTTGACATACTTGCAAATAACCGACTGGGTCCCACCAATGGCGCTGGGAGATGATGAGGAACTAGGACACTACTTGGTGGAGAAGTAGTGTACCGAGGCTTGATGAAGGTGTTGTTTACAGAGACGGATTAGATTTAAGATTTGTCGACCGTCCCAACCAAACATGCGTAACCACTCTACCCTCATATGGGAAAGGGCATTATTGATTGCCTAGGTCGATACTAGCATGGTGCCCGCATTACTAGTGACAGGGGTGACATGAGGTCACTCCCGTGACGGGGTCGTGCTTCGATAGGAGGCCATGACTGTTTTCATAGGGCACCGAACACACCGTTTGTACCCCGTGCCAGTTGTATGTGATAAATATGGGAGCGAGGCTACACAATTTTTAATATGTGAAATGTTGGGCACGGGGGGTTACTACCAATCGAGTGGACTCTATGTTAGTGTCGTCTAGGGAAAGATAGTGATCGGGTGCTTACCCCGGGTACTTGAGGTACCGCGGGCCATGGATGACACGGAAGTTCCCCGGATATTGTGGGTAAAGTGTGCTAACTCTGCAGAGTGTCAAACTATTCGAATAGCCGTGTCCATAGTCAAGGACAATTGGGTGGTGTTGCTTAGACTATGTCCTTAAGTTTCTGGAAAACAACACGGTTTGGTAAATCTGTTGACGTGATTGTGAGAAAGTCACGATGAGCTTGAGCAAGAGTTGTTCATAACTCTTTCTCGATGTTGTTGTCTGTAACCTCCTAATAGTTGTTGTAGACGCATGCATGCCCTTGTTATATGTTGATCATACTTGCATATGAAAAACTAGTTTTCCACAAAACTGCCAATTTAGCAGTAGAGCCTTGCATAATTATTCCGTCATCACACTTGGGTTGCTTGCGAGTACATTCAAAGTACTCATTGGCTTGCCACTGGTTATTTTATTGGCCAGGCATGAAAGAACATGATATGATGAAGATTTCTTGGTGACCAACATGCGAGCTAGGACGCTTCCCAGTCAGAATGCCTGTAGGGTTAAGGCAGATGGCATGGGTCCAAGTTGTTATTGAAGATTTCCGCTGCAATGATATACTCAACACTTGACCATAATGGTCACAATTTGTGTAATACAGTATGTATGGATGTAAGACTCTTGTTTTTCAGCTTCTGTGTGTTCACTGAGCATTGATCTCTTGGATCACTGTACACGTGCATTCGGTGGTCTCGACTTATGAGTCGGGGTCCCCACAGAGCTGGTATCAGAGCCATCCTGACTATAGGAAGCCTTAGTTAGCATGGTCGTTAGTTAGGGTAAAACTATTTCCAAAACTATTACTAGTTTTCAAAACTATCTATACTTCTCTTCCCTTCTCGGTTTTTTCGGAAACTAGGCTATACTTTCCTTATTGATCTCTTCCCCCTTCAAAACTATTGGTCGCTAGAACACTTGTGCCCCTAACCACTGGATTTCCTAAAATCCTCGCGGATAATCTAGAAGGATGACACCTTGCCAAACACTCACCCACCTCTTCTGAACACAAGATTGGCGACACCACAACAATACAATGTCAACAGAAGATACATCCTCGAGGAATGAGGACATGAAGACCCGGAAGATGGTGACACCCTTGACACCGCCCCAAGATGATGCAACCTTGGCCTACGATGAACATGGCGTCAGTAATGCAAGAACATGATATACATTGCTAATAGAGCAACCATGTCCTTACCGTTGTTGTATCGGAAACCATCGGTGGATGAGAACCTCGCCATTTGGTCCGCCTCACTATAGTGAGCAGGAAAACGGTTCTCTTCGTCCACCGCTCTTGGTGATGATGTTGTCATCAACATAATCGACATGTTGGACCTGTATTATGCCTTGATATTGTCGTTGCATAATGATTACCTACCCAGTACCGTCAACGCCTTAGAAGACAAAAGGGGTTGTTACGATTAAGAAGACAAGAAGAGATGAAGTCAACGCCAGCTACGAGGAGACACCTTGACCACATCATCTCATCAGGTGAGAAGTTGTTGAATATTCTTTCGGCTCAACCCAGATCGTTCATCAAACAACTACAAGGGACATAGAAACACCTGAGGAAAACTCAGAAGACTGCACGAGGCACAAGGCACGACTGCTGAGTCCGAGAACCCCTAGGGTAGGATGAGTCATGTACCCCCTATGCGCAGTCGAGTCCGTATGATGGTTCGAATAGAACCATGACTGTGTGTTGCTTGTTTTTATTGTTTGTGTTTTGATATAAGTCGCATTGTTGCCCTAGGCAACAAGTACATGACTATATCACCTTCCTTGCCTTGTTTCTTTTGTTTCGCCCTTTTTGCACCTGTTTGTTTGCTCTTGCACTATAGAACCCCCTTTAGGCATTCCCCTCTTCTATTCTACTTCTTCCCTCTCTTCTCTCTCCTCAACTGTAGACCAGCAAGACAAAATATACCAAGGATTCCAACTCGGCAACCAACTAACAATGAAGACTTCTGCTACAACCTCCACGACCAAGTGCAACCCCGTGAAGTTATATTTAACCCTCCAGACTAGAAACCCATTCCTAGACCCTTTCAGACTTCACGAGATACTCCAGCATGAATCCTTAACCATGTGCCTAACCCATAGAATTACAAGAGAACCAGTTAAGCCTCTATAACAATGCCCAACACTGGGTTCGTAATGGAACTAGTGGCCACAGTGAGTGAGCACATTTTCATCCTAATATAGCACAAGAACTGACGATGCCATAGATAGACCAATTTGAGGATATAGGACAGATTATTTGGTGAATTTATATCAGTGACTTCGAGGAATTATCTGAGGCCTTGATGGATTGTGAGGTTTTCATGTTGGTGGGATCATGATTAATAGAGTAGCGTAACTTTCATCGCCATGGAGTAACTTGGATTTGTAGGGAAATTGTGATCGCAAATTGAAATTCTTGGAAGTACAAGGTTTTGACTTCATCGGAGGATATTGATTGCAGATAGTTAGCATTACGATAGTGACTTGGGGGAAACAATTCTCGTTGGGCATGAGATTTGGATTTATGTAGGTAATTCTGGTTGGGTGTAGATGCTAAATATGTCTACATAGTCTGGAGTAAATTGGATTTAGACTGTTGATCTTGATAATGATACTATGTTTCTCGGTGAATGGTAAACTAGGAGATTGGATTATTTTTGGGAGTTGATTTAGGGATCTATATAATCATGACCTTGGAGTTTACTTGACCATGATGGTGGGAATTTGGTGGACTTACTATAGCAATGGATAGCCCTTCCAAGTATTTGGTTATTATAGATCTTGTGGAACACCATAGACATCGAATTTGTAGAATTAATGGATTATGTGGTGATTGATGGAAGTTAATGCCCTATTGGAGTTGATTCATAGAAAGGAAACAAGATCTTGGAGTGGCTTACGACGTGTTTCCTTAGGATAGAGATGCATTATCTTGAACTGTGGAAGAATGGGACGAGCACTTGGATTGTCGTGATTAATTCCCGCTTGGCAGCTTTTATGCCCTACCCATGGATTTTTAGGGGTAGACATACATATGAGTTCGGGGATCATAGACATGTATAAATTTGTTAGATCTCCTCTAAGGAGCCATGAGGATATCTATAACATGAGAGATGATTGGAGTTGACCTATACGAGATGATGCTTTCGGTGGTAAGGTTATTTGTTTAAGGACTGGGTGAAACTATTGGCGTCTCAGGAACTGTGCTTAAGGATAAGATAATAAACGTTCACTCACACACTAGAATCCTTGAAGCCCTTAAGCCCCACCAAGCCACAACATGGTCGGATCATGACCACGGGCCTTGGCTCTAAGTCAAGAAGACCTTTGCCAATACTCAACGGAGACCACCACCAATACCCAAGCCTACCTCACGTACCCCATAGACTTCATGGAGTACTTGGACAAGTTAGTTGTCATCTTTATTTGGCAACATACTTGACTACCTGAAGATGGAAGAAGATCCGTTCAACAGGTTAGAAGACATTTGAAGGCCGCCATGTCAGGAAGGAAGAACTACACCGACCACCGTCATCACGAAGTAAACTTCCGCCTCGAAGACCAGATGTATCTGCAAACCACTCCTCTTGAAGGAACGTAGCATTTCCATGTCAAAGGGATGCTCACACCAAGAATCATGGACCTTCTTCAAGACCACTACAAAACGAAGAGTAGACGACTACCAGCTAGATTTACCACCTGAGTTACCCACCATGCACCAAATTTTCCACGAGTCACAACTCTGGAAATACTTTTAACTTCCTAACTAGCCCAATCCCTGCTAGGACATCGATCACCGAGCCTTTGGCGTCTAGCTCAACCTAACCTATGCAAGAGACCCCTCAGCAACTTGCATCAAAGAGGGCAACATGCGAGAAGCCACAATGTCGGATTCAGGGCTCCGCAAAACCCGTTAAGTTCGAACAAAGGGGCGTGAACGAAGATCTCTCCCACTCACGTCTACCTAGCGCCTCACTCTCGTCTCGGTGGAAGGATTCAAGTAATCAAAAAACAAGCACACAAGAGTTTATCCAGGCTCGGGCCACCGTGTGGTGTAAGACCCTACTTCCTGCTTTGGTGGATTGGCTCCGGGGGAGCTAGAATATGAATTGGTACAAGGGTTCCTGAGCTCAGGAGGGTCAGGAGGCTGGTGTTCTTGCTCCTTGTGCGGTGGCAAAGTGTGTGAGTCGATCCCTTTCTCAGTGGGAATCCTAGCTAATTATATCGTCGGCCACGGTCCTCTTCCCCTGAAATGTTTAGGCGGGAAGGGATTCCACAACGGCCATTTTTGAGCAGGAACACAAGGATGTTCCTACCCTGACAAAAGCAGTCTTCGCCTGCAAAAGGATCAGGCGATGACGTGATGGTGGCCTCGACGGTGACATCCTCCTTGTCGTCCTTGCGGTCTTTGGTCTCGTAGCACCAATGAGGAAACCTTTGCCCCGCTCCTCCGGAACTTGTGGCTGCGCTGTCCCCTTTGCACCGAAATGGTAACTGCTCCACTGGCGGGCGCTGGCACCTGCTGGCGCGGTGTGTTACTACTGACATCACTGCCTCCTCCTGAGGCAGGCTTGGCCTTGGATTCTCCACCCCTCTGGAGCGCCTTGCCGAGGCCTCTCCCGAGGAGGTCTTGGTGTTGTTCTCATCGTGAGGCCTGGCCCCTCACGAGGGTCTTGAGCAGCTGGTCAAGTAGCTAGGACGTACCAGGCCGCTTGTAGGAGCGCGTCACGGCCCGCAAATAGGCAAGTCTGGGTACCCTCGCTCCTAGTACGCCGACAGTAGCTCCCGGGCCCAAGGGGCGCGCGGATTTGGCTTTGGGGCGAAGCCTTAGGCGAGGACGAAGCGCCGCGGGCCCTAAAAGGCTGCGGGCCAGGTCAGCGCGCGATCTGCTGGATGGGACATGGTGGCTCCACTCCCCACGCAACCTTGGTGATCGTGCGACATGACAACTCCTTGGCGCGGCTGACATGGGAGTAATGGCTGCGACACCATTGGCCGGCGGTTAGGCTCCTCCGCCCTATAAATGGGGCTAGGGGGGAGTGTAATGCCCAGGATGGGCTTATACCTTTAAGTCGTGCCTCGACACGTAGGAGGTATAGTCTGCCCAGGATGGGACTATACCTCCTACGTGTCGAGGCACGACTTAAAGGTATAAGCCCATCCTGGGCATTACAGGGAGCCCCCAGGCCATTTTCAAGCTAACACCGTCTTCTCCTTGCTTGTCCTTCGCTTTCCTTCCCCGTTGCAAGATCTTCATGGCGCTGTCGAGGAAGCCATCCGCTGCGGAGAAGGGGAAGACCCTGAAGAATCCAGTATCGCTGCCGCCGAAGAGGGGTTGCGGTCATCCCCGCAAGCACACTGCCGTGCCCGCAATGTCTTCTCGGGGAGGCGGGCGCGGCCCTTTGAGCTCTGCTGTGGCCGCCGGTGTGCAGCACCGGGCGTCCTCTCGTGGTGAAGGTGGCCGCGGCCGTGGAAGAAGAGGGGGCGCGCAAAGGTGCCTGCTGGTTGCGCGCCCTCCATGCCCATAGTTCCATTCCTTCGATGTCTCGTTGGAGTTCATGGTGTGGGCGGAGAAGTCCGGTGGCCCGTGGCTCAGGCTTCCCCGCTCATTTGGCGACGTGCTCCCAGCTGGAGGCCTTGGGGGCATATGGCTGCAGGCTGACGGTTGTTTCAGCGGCGCATCCTGGGTGGAGGTCGAGGTGGCTCCCTCGGGCGATGTGTTCTTGGAGCGCGGCTGGCAGTCGTTTGCCCGCACACGCCGGCTGCAGGGGAGATGTGCGCTCCACTTCAGGTACAATGGCGTCTCCACGCTGTTCGTCAGTGTCGTCTCAGAGGAAGGGAGGCGCCTTGGGTGCTGTCCCGAGGCTGACAACGAGGAAAGCGAAGACGTCCAGAGGAGCAATTCCTCCTCCGCAGACGACCTCAGTCCTAGGCGTCGTGAGACCCCCTCTGTGGTAGCAGCAGCTCCTCGAGCAGTGGCGGCCGCGACAAACCACCATGCTGCCGGGCTCGGTACGGCGTGGGGAGGGGATCACTGCGCCGCTGTGGCTCGGTGAAGCCAGAGGATTCCGATTGAGCGGGAGCGGCTTCTGCTTCTTCTTCCTTTTTTATCTTCGCGTCTGTTCTGCATCAAAGTTTCAAGTTGCCTTGAGGAGGCGTGTAATGGGTTGTGATGTATGTAAGAAGCGAGAACTCATTGTCATGCTTTTGTTGCTTGAATGAAGTCACTTAGCTTTTATGCGTCCTATCGTCCTGAGGCGGAGTCCTCCCGACTCTCGCGTCACGAGCCCCTTCGGGTTGTGAGGAGGTGGTCGGGTCCGACTCGTACAGCCCCCGACCGGGGGTCAATCGCTGAAAACTGTTGAGAGTGCCGAGCGCGGATTAGAGCACCAAAGCCTGAGTGGCTCGGTAGGTAGGTTGCGTGGACTGAGCAGCCCGGCGCCAGAGCCGGAGCAGGCTTGAGCAGGCAAAGTCACGGGGCCACGACGGACGAGGTCCGGTGACGGACCGTGCCCCAGCCCCCACGCGTGATGCGCGTGAAGGAGAGCGAGTGGCATAGCTGAACTTAAAGCCGGTGAAAAAGATCCAAACACAAAACTCTCAACTAAACGCAAGAAGCGCGAGAAACACGAGAACTTCATAGCATGGGGTAGAGGAAGGGCTGATAGCCAAGGAAGTGGAAAAGGCTGACAGCCAAACACCAAGAAAAAAAGGAAAAAGGTCGCGTCCGTCCCCTACAGTACGTCTTCTTCCCAGTGCGGAGCTAAGGACTACCACTGGGGCGTGGGTGGGAGCCTCGTCTGAGGGCCCGTAGGCAACGCACAGGAGACTCCGAGGCGTGTACAGCCCCAACTCATTATTACGTGAGAGTGTCACGGGCGGAGACCTTCACAGGCACATGATGGGCCTCGAACCCCTCATTGGTTACCCCAAGTGGAAGGTGTAAGATGCATTAAGGAGAAGTGTTTTCCCCTAGCAAAGATGCCAAGGACCGAATCCCCAGAGACTCCTAGGTTCAACAAGTAGGTGTTAATTGCTAACGGCACAATTAGCAATCAACGTGGACCTGCACACAGATACAAATAACTTTGCTCCCAACGAGTACATAGAGGTTGTCAATCTCTCCGGCCTTGTAGTTCACAAAGGGTTAAAAGCAATATGATAGTAGTGATAGATAGTGTTTTGCAATAGTAAGTAAAATAGCGAAAAGTAAATAGTGGATGTGATCAATGATGGTAATATGGACCGGAGTCTCATGATGTTCACTAGTGATGTCTCTCTCCCAAAAGACGATAAAACAGCTATGTGAGGTAAACAAATTACAGCTGGGCAATTGACAGGACCCACGAGCGCATACAAATGTTGATTACATTGCAAGAAAGGTTGAGGTTCAAAGCATGGGCGGTACACCAAAGTAAGTAGACCGAAATCCATCAATATCTACTACTAATCATCCACCTTGAGATATCTATCCAGAACATCTCGCTGGTATTAAGTTGCGAGTCCCACCCATAGTGTAAACTCAATGCAACAGACAACTGCATTAAAAGAACTTTGCGTAAAGTAAACAATCCTTGCACCCGCGGGCACAAGCACCGTTGTTTTCCCCCTTGTGGCAACAGCACATCCCCTAGACTCATGTTTCTGTCACTCGAGATAGTCATCGAGGGGCATCAACCCACAATCGATCATAACGTTCCCTCTTGGAGTCACTACTTACTACTCGGCCAAAGCAATAAATAACAACGGAGAACATGCAAGAATTACTTATGAACTAAAATATAAAAGAGGTGAATCAAATATATTACTCAAGATCAATCTGAACATAATCTCATAATCCATCGGATCCCAGCAAACTCAACATAGCAACAGCATAAGGATTACATAGGTGCCTCGATCATGTAGGGCAGCTCACGAGGACTAATTAGTGAAGCACAAGAACGGGTGGAGAACATCACATAGCTACTGGTCATGGACTCATGGTCCAAGGGAGACTACTCACGAGTCATCCGGGAGGCGTCCATGGTGGAGGAGAAGCTCCCGGTGGTGATCCTCCCCTCCGGCAGGGTGCCAGGAAGAGTTCTCCTGGTGCTCCCGATCTTGGAAGCGGCGGCGGCGGCGGAACAGAGATGGGATCGCGAAAAGAAGTCCCTGTTCTGAGGGTTACGGGGAACCCTTTAAATATATGCCAAAGTAGGGCACCGGGGGAGTCCCGGGGGGCCCAGGCGCCCCCCCGGCGCGGCCCAGGGGAGGGGGGGGCGCCCACAGGGCGCCTGGAGCCCTTGGGCCCCCCCAAGCTGCCCTTCGGAGGCAGTGTTGTTTCTGGATCGCTGATTTATTATATAATTTTTCTGGATTTTTCTGTGCAGTTCTCGAAACGTGAAAACCTGAAATACAAAAACAGCCGAAAACAGAAACTGGCACTGAGGTGCACTGGATTAGTAAGTTAGTCCAAATATGATCAAAAGTGTATGGAAGTGTATGAATATCATAGCAATATCACCCAAAAGTGGCATGGAGCAAGCAGAAATTATAGATACGTTTTGGACGTATCAACATCCCCAAGCTTAATTCCTGCTCGTCCTCGAGTAGGTAAATGATAAAAAGAATAATTTCTGTGGTGACATGCTATTAACCATATAGGACTTTCTCATAGTCATATGACAAAAGCTTACTGAGACAATTATTCTATAGTAATTAAGTTGTCTCAAGAGAAAATCACAAATGACTGAAAGTTTTACAATATGAAACTGAAACATCAAAAAGATTTGCAATGAACATGATGTGCAAATATGATAAAGTGATATCTAGCTTGCCCCCTTTAGTGATGCAAAACATAAATGCAAGGGCACCTTCAAGGTTTAAGTGATGACTAGATACAATCATTTCAGAATAAACGATATCACAATCATGCAAAAGACAATGCTACTTTGGGACAATGCACATTACACTTAGAATGACAATCATGCTCTCAGTAGTTGGTGCTTGAACATAAAGGTAAAAGAAAGGTTAAGTGCTAGAGCTTTTTATTTTGAAAACATGGAAGCAATTGTGTCAACGGTAGTAGTACTTCATATGTGTCATGTATAAAACATCTTATAAGTTGCAAGCCTCATGCATCGAATACCAATAGTGCTCGCTCCTTGTCCTAATTAGCTCGGATCCCCATGGGTTATCATTGCATTGCATATGTTTTCACCAAGTGTCACAAAGGGGTACCTTAATGCCACCTGTACAAAGGTCCAAGGAGATAGATCGCATTTGATTTCTCGTTTTTGATAAATCTCAACTTGAGGACATCCATACCGGGACAACATAGAAAATAGATGATGGACTCCTCTTTAATGCATAAGCATATTCTCATGAGAGATTGAGGATTAAGGTCCAAGCTAAAACTTCCACCATGATGCATGGCTTTGGTTGGCGGCCCAATGTTCTTCTCTAACAATATGCACATTAATTCAACCCACGGTGAATCACCCTTACTTCAGACAAGACGAACATGCATAGCAACTCACATGATATTCAACAAAAGTGTGACAGTTGATGGCGTCCCCAGAAACATGGTTACCGCTCAGCAAGCAACTCGTAAGAAATAAGATACATAAGCAACATATTCTTTACCACAATAGTTTTTAGGCTACTTTCCCATGAGCTATGTATTGCATGGTTAGTTTGCTTAGTGCAGGTGGAGGTTAGCAAAAGACTGGGAGCGACCAACTAAGAGAGCAATGACGGTCATAATCATGCAGAGCGACAAAGCAATATTGAATCAGGCATGGTAGTTATATCGCTACTTAGAAACAAAAGATCATCAAGGCTTGACAGACTTTCTTTACAGTCTTGAATATGCGTGAGCATATGCCAAGTCAATCAAAATAAATTCTCGAAGGAAGATATTACTAAACCATACCACATCATAGGCAAACAAACCAAGTTGGTACTCCAATAACACATTGGGAACCCCCCAGCTATTTGAGATTAACCAAAAGAAAACCTGAACTACGAAGCATCATCATGAAAGTAGCATCTTTATCATAGACACATTAACCCATGCAACGGAAGCAAACTCTCTTAATAAGGTGAGCACGGTAATTAAAGAGAGTTCAAGCAACCAACTAAATAAAAGCTCTTGTAAAGATTGAAGGAAATATGCCCTAGAGGCAATAATAAAGTTGTTATTTATATTTCCTTATATCATGATAAATGTTTATTATTCATGCTAGAATTGTATTAAACGGAAACTTAGTACATGTGTGAATACATAGACAAAACAGAGTGTCCCTAGTATGCCTCTACTAGACTAGCTCATTGATCAAAGATGGTTATGTTTCCTAACCATAGACATGAGTTTTCATTTGATCAACGGGATCACATCATTAGGAGAATGATGTGATGGACAAGACCCATCCGTTAGCATAGCACTGTGATCGTTTAGTTTTACTGCTATTGCTTTCTTCATGACTTATACATGTTCCTATGACTATGAGATTATGCAACTCCCGAATACCGTAGGATCACCTTGTGTGCTATAAAACGTCACAACGTAACTGGGTGATCATAAAGATGCTCTACAGGTGTCTCCGAAAGTATTCGTGGTGTTGGCATAGATCAAGATTAGGATTTGTCACTCCGAGTGTCGGAGAGGTATCTCTGGGCCCTCTCGGTAACACACATCATAATAAGCCTTGCAAGTAAAAGACTAATGAGTTAGTCACGAGATGATGTGTTACGGAACGAGTAAAGAGACTTGCCGGTAACGAGATTGAACTAGGTATAGAGATACCGACGATTGAATCTCGGGCAAGTAACATACCGATGACAAAAGGAACAACGTATGTTGTTATGCGGTTTGACCGATAAAGATCTTCGTAGAATATGTAGGAGCCAATATGAGCATCCAGGTTCCGCTATTGGTTATTGACCGGAGATGAGTCTCGGTCATGTCTACATAGTTCTCGAACCCGTAGGGTCCGCACGCTTAACGTTTGATGACGATCGGTATTATGAGTTTATGAGTTTTGATGTACCGAAGGTAGTTCGGAGTCCCGGATGAGATCACGGACATGACGAGGAGTCTCGGAATGTCCGAGACATAAAGATTGATATATTGGACGACTATATTCGGACACCGGAAGTGTTCCGGAAAAGTTTCGTATTTAACTGGATTGCCGGAGGGGGTTACCGGAACCCCCCACGAGGGGGGATGGTCCATTGTGGGCATTGAGGAAAGGAGAGAGGCAGCCCATAGAGGCTGGCCGGCGCCCCACCTAGGGATCCTAGTTGGACTAGGATTGGGGGGGCGCCACCTCTCCCTCTTTTCCTTTCCCTCTCTTCCTTCTTGGTGGACTCCTACTAGGAATAGGATTGCAATCCTATTCTTAGTAGGATTGCCCTAGCCGCACCATAGGAGGCCGGCCGGCCCTCCTCCCTTGCTCCTTTATATACGGGGGTAGGGGGGTACCCAAAGACACACAAGTTGAATTTTTCCAGCCGTGTGCGGTGCCCCCATCCACAGAAACACACCTCGGTCATACCGTCACGGTGCTTAGGCGAAGCCCTGCGCCGGTGAATACATCTTATCTGTCACCACGCCGTCATGCTGACGAAACTATCCCGTGAAGCTCAACTGGATCAAGAGCTCGTGGGACATCATCAAGCTGAACGTGTGCTGAACGCGGAGGTGCCGTACGTTTGGTGCTTGATCGGTTGAATCGCGAAGAAGTTCGACTACATCAACCGCGTCACTTGACGCTTCCGCTTCCGGTCTACGAGGGTACGTAGACACACTCTTCCCTCTCGTTGCTATGCATCTGGTAGATAGATCTTGCGTGATAGTAGGAAAATTTTAAAATACTACGTTCCCCAACAGTGGTATCAGAGCCAGGTCTATGCGTAGATGATATGCACGAGTAGAACACAATGAGTTGTGGGCGATACTAGTCATACTGCTTACCAGCATGTCATACTTTGCTTCGGCGGTATTGTGAGATGAAGCGGCCCGGACCGACATTACGCATACGCTTACGCGAGACTGGTTTCACCGTTACGAGCACTCGTTGCTTAAAGGTGACTGGCGGGTGTCTGTCTCTCTCACTTTAGCTGAATCAAGTGTGGCTACGCCCGGTCCTTGTGAAGGTTAAAACAGCACATACTTGACGAAACATCGTTGTGGTTTTGTATGCGTATGTAAGAACGGTTCTTGCTAAGCCCGTAGCAGCCACGTAAAACTTGCAACAACAAAGTAGAGGACGTCTAACTTGTTTTTGCAGGGCATGTTGTGATGTGATATTGTCAAGACATGATGAGTTATACGGTTTTGTATGAGATGATCATGTTTTGTAATGTTATCGGCAACTGGCAGGAGCCATATGGTTGTCGCTTTATTGTATGAAATGCAATCGCCATGTAATTGCTTTACTTTATCACTAAGCGGTAGCGATAGTCGTAGAAGCAATAGTTGGCGAGACGACAACGATGCTACGATGGAGATCAAGGTGTCGCGCCGGTGACGAAGGTGATCATGACGGTGCTTTGGAGATGGAGATCAAAAGCACAAGATGATGATGGCCATATCATGTCACATATTTTGATTACATGTGATGTTTATCTTATTATGCTTCTTATTTTGCTTAGAACGACGGTAGCATTATAAGATGATCCCTTACTAAATTTCAAGGTATAAGTGTTCTCCCTGAGTATGCACCGTTGCGAAAGTTCTTCGTGCTGAGACACCACGTGATGATCGGGTGTGATAAGCTCTACGTTCAAATACAACGGGTGTAAGCCAGTTTTGCACACGCAGAATACTCGGGTTAAACTTGACGAGCCTAGCATATGCAGATATGGCCTCGGAACACTGGAGACCGAAAGGTCGAGCGTGAATCATATAGTAGATATGATCAACATAAGATGTTCACCATTGAAATTACTCCATCTCACGTGATGATCGGACATGGTTTAGTTGATTTGGATCACGTGATCATTTAGATGACCGGAGGGATGTCTATCTAAGTGGGAGTTCTTAAGTAATATGATTAAATTGAACTTTAATTTATCATGAAGTTAGTCCTGGTAGTATTAGCATATCTATGTTGTAGATCAATAGCTCGCGATGTTGCTCCCCGTTTATTTTTCATATGTTCCTAGAGAAAACCAAGTTGAAAGATGTTAGTAGCAATGATGCGGAATTGTTCCGTGATCTGAGGATTATCCTCATTGCTGCACAGAAGAATTATGTCCTTGATGCACCGCTAGGTGACAGACCTATTGCAGGAGCAGATGTAGACATTATGAACGTTTTGACAAAAGCTCGATATGATGACTACTTGATAGTTTAGTGCACCATGCTTTACGGCTTATAACCGGGACTTCAAAAACGTTTTGAAACGCCACGGAGCATATGAGATGTTCCAAGAGTTGAAATTAGTATTTCATACTCATGCCCGTGTCGAGAGGTATAAGACCTCTGACAGTACTTTGCCTACAAGATGGAGGAGAATAGCTCAACAAGTGAGAATGTGCTCAGATTGTCTGGGTAGTACAATTGCTTGAATCAAGTGGGAGTTAATCTTCCAGATAAGATAGTAATTGACAAAGTTCTCTAGACACTATCACCAAGTTAGTAGAACTTCGTGATGATCTATAATATGCAAGGGATGACGAAAGTAATTCCCGAGCTCTTCACGATGCTGAAATCAGCGAAGGTAGAAATCAAGAAAGAGCATCAAGTGTTGATGGTTAACCAGGCCACTTGTTTCAAGTAAAGGGCAAAGGGATAGAGGGGGAACTTCAAGAAGAATGACAAGCAAGTTGTCACTCCCGTGAAGAAACCCAAAGCTAAACTCAAGCCTGAAACAAGTGCTTCTACTGCAAAGGAAATGGTCACTACAAGTGGAACTGCCCTAGATATTTGGCGGATAAGAAGGATGGCAAAGTGAACAAAGGTATATTTGATATACAGATTATTGATGTGTATTTTACTAGTGTTCATAGCAACCCCTCGGTATTTGATATTGGTTCAGTTGCTAAAGAGTAGTAACTCGAAATGGGAGTTGCATAATGAACAGAAACTAGTTAAAGGATGAAGTGACGATGTGTATTGGAAGTAGTTCCAAGATTGATATGATCATCATCGCACACTCCCTATACTTTCGGGATTAGTGTTGAACCTAAATAAGTGTTATTTGGTGTTGAGCATGAATATGATTTGATCATGTTTATTGCAATACGGTTATTCATGTAAGTTAGAGAATAATTGTTGTTCTGTTCACATGAATAAAACCTTCTATGGTCATACACCCAATGAAAATGGTTTGTTGGATCTCGATCGTGGTGATACACATATTCATAATATTGAAGCCAAAAGATGCAAGGTTAATAATGATAGTGCAACTTATTTGTGGCAGTGCCGTTTAGGTCATATTGGTGTAAAGCGCATGAAGAAACTCCATAGTGATGGACTCTTGGAATCACTTGATTATGAATCACTTGGTGCTTGCGAACCATGCCTCATGGGCAAGATGACTAAAACTCCGTTCTCCGGAACTGTGGAGCGAGCAACAGATTTGTTGGAGATCATACATACAGATGTATGTGGACCAATGAGTGTTGAAGCTCGCGGCGGGTATCGTTATTTTCTGACCTTCACTGATGATTTGAGCAGATATGGGTATATCTACTTAATGAAGCACAAGTCTGAAACATTTGAAAAGTTCAAAGAATTTCAGAGTGAAGTGGAGAATCATCGTAACAAGAAAATAAGAGTTTCTACGATATGATCGTAGATGTAAAATATTTGAGTTAGCGAGTTTGGCCTTCAGTAAAAACAATGTGAAATAGTTTCACTACTCACGCCATCTGGAACACCATAGTGTAATGGTGTGTCCGAACATCATAACCGTACTTTATTAGATATGGTGCGATCGATGATGTCTCTTACCGATCTACTACTATCGCTTTTGGGGTTATGCATTAGAGACAGCTACATTCACGTTAAATAGGGCACCATCTAAATCCGTGGAGGTGACACCGTATGAACTGTGGTTTGACGAGAAACATAAGCTGTCATTTCTTTAAGTTTGGCACTACGATGCTTATGTGAAAAAGTTTCAACATGATAAGCTCGAACCCAAATCGGAGAAGTAAATCTTCATAGGATACCCAAAAAGAAACTGTTGGGTACACCTTCTATCACAGATCCTAAGGCAAGGTCTTTGTTGCTAAGAGTGGATCCTTTCTAGAGAAGTAGTTTCTCTCGAAAGAAGTGAGTGGGAGGAAAGTAGAACTTGATGAGGTAATTGTACCTTCTCCCGAATTGGAAAGGTAGTACATCACAGAAACTCGTTTCAGTGATTCCTACACCAATTAGTGAGGAAGCTAATGATGATGATCATGAAACTTCAGATCAAGTTTCTGCTGAACTTCGTAGATCGACCAGAGTTCGTTCCGCACCAGAGTGGTACGGCAACCCAGTTCTGGAAGTCATGTTACTAGACCATGATGAACCTACGAACTATGAGGAAGCGATGATGAGCCCAGATTCCGCAAAATGGCTTGAGACCATGAAATCTGAGATGGGATCCATGTATTAGAACAATGTATGGACTTTGGTTGACTTGCCCGATGATCGGCAAGCCATCGAAAATAAATGGATCTTCAAGAGGAAGACTGACGCTGACAGTAATGTTACTGTTTACAAAGCTCGACTTGTTGCGAAAGTTTTTCAACAAGTTCAAGGAGTTGACTACGATGAGACTTTCTCACCCGTAGCGATGCTTAAGTCTGTCCGAATCATGTTAACAATTGCCGCATTTTATGAAATCTGGCAAATGGATAACAAAACTGCATTCTTTAATGGATTTATTAAAGAAGACTTGTATATGATGCAACCAGAAGGTTTTGTCATTCCTAAAGGTGCTAACAAAATGTGCAAGCTCCAGCGATCCATCTATGGACTGGTGCAAGCATCTCGGAGTTGGAATATACGCTTTGATAAGTTGATCAAAGCATATAGATTTATACAGACTTGCGGTGAAGCCTGTATTTACAAGAAGTGAGTGGGAGCACTACAACCTTTCTGATAAGTATATGTGAATGACATATTGTCGATCGGAAATGATGTAGAATTTTCTGGAAAGCATAAAGGAGTGTTTGAAAGGAGTTTTTCAAAGAAAGACCTTGGTGAAGCTGCTTACATATTGGGCATCAAGATCTATAGAGATAGATCAAGACGCTCGATAAGACTTTCGATGAGTACATACCTTGATATGATTTTGAAGTAGTTCAAAATGGATCAGTCAAAGAAGGAGTTCTTACCTGACTTGTAAGGTGTGAAGTTGAGTAAGACTCAAAGCCAGACCACGGCAGAAAAATATAGAGAGAATGAAAGTCATTCCCTATGCCTCAGCCATAGGTTCTATAAAGTATGCCATGCTGTGTACAAAACACGTTGTGTACCTTGCCATGAGTTTGACAGGGAGGTACAATAGTGATCCAGGAGTAGATCACTGTACAGCGGTCAAAATTATCCTTAGTAATTAGATGACTAAGGAAATGTTTCTCGATTATGGAGGTAAAGAGTTCGTCGTAAAGGGTTACGCCAATGCAAGCTTTGACACTAAATCCAGATGACTCTAAGTATCAATTTGGATGCGTATTGAAAGTGGGAGCAATTAGCTAGAGTAGCTCCATGCAGAGCATTGTAGACATAGAAATTTGCGAAATACATACAGATCTGAATGTGACAGACCCGTTGACTAAACTTCTCTCACAAGCAAAACATGATCACACCTTATTACTCTTGGGTATTAATCACATAGCGATGTGAACTAGATTATTGACTCTAGTAAACCCTTTGGGTGTTGGTCACATGGTGATGTGAACTATGGGTGTTATTCACATAACGATGTGAACTATTGGTATTAAATCACATGGCGATGTGAGCTAGATTATTGACTCTAGTGCAAGTGGGAGACTGAAGGAAATATGCCCTAGAGGCAATAATAAAGTTGTTATTTATATTCCCTTATATCATGATAAATGTTTATTATTCATGCTAGAATTGTATTAACCGGAAACTTAGTACATGTGTGAATACATAGACAAAACAGAGTGTCCCTAGTATGCCTCTACTAGACTAGCTCATTGATCAAAGATGGTTATGTTTCCTAACCATAGACATGAGTTGTCATTTGATCAACGGGATCACATCATTAGGAGAATGATGTGATGGACAAGACCCATCCGTTAGCATAGCACTATGATCGTTTAGTTTTACTGCTATTGCTTTCTTCATGACGTATACATGTTCCTATGACTATGAGATTATGCAACTCCCGAATACCGTAGGATCACCTTGTGTGCTATCAAACGTCACAACGTAACTGGGTGATCATAAAAATGCTCTACAGGTGTCTCCGAAAGTATTCGTGGTGTTGGCATAGATCAAGATTAGGATTTGTCACTCCGAGTGTCGGAGAGGTATCTCTGGGCCCTCTCGGTAACACACATCATAATAAGCCTTGCAAGCAAAAGACTAATGAGCTAGTCACGAGATGATGTGTTACGGAACGAGTAAAGAGACTTGCTGGTAACGAGATTGAACTAGGTATAGAGATACCGACGATCGAATCTCGGGCAAGTAACATACCGATGACAAAAGGAACAACGTATGTTGTTATGCGGTTTGACCGATAAAGATCTTCGTAGAATATGTAGGAGCCAATATGAGCATCCAGGTTCCGCTATTGGTTATTGACCGGAGATGAGTCTCGGTCATGTCTACATAGTTCTCGAACCCGTAGGGTCCGCACGCTTAACATTTGATGACGATCGGTATTATGAGTTTATGAGTTTTGATGTACCGAAGGTAGTTCGGAGTCCCGGATGAGATTACGGACATGACGAGGAGTCTCGGAATGTCCGAGACATAAAGATTGATATATTGGACGACTATATTCGGACACCGGAAGTGTTCCGGAAAAGTTTCGTATTTAACTGGATTGCCGGAGGGGGTTACCGGAACCCCCCACGAGGGGGGATGGTCCATTGTGGGCCTTGAGGAAAGGAGAGAGGCAGCCCATAGAGGCTGGCCGGCGCCCCACCTAGGGATCCTAGTTGGACTAGGATTGGGGGGGGGGGGCGCCACCTCTCCCTCTTTTCCTTTCCCTCTCTTCCTTCTTGGTGGACTCCTACTAGGAATAGGATTGCAATCCTATTCTTAGTAGGATTGCCCTAGCCGCACCATAGGAGGTTGGCCGGCCCTCCTCCCTTGCTCCTTTATATACGGGGGCAGGGGGGCACCCAAAGACACACAAGTTGAATTGTTCCAGCCGTGTGTGGTGCCCCCCTCCACAGAAACACACCTCGGTCATACCGTCACGGTGGTTAGGCGAAGCCCTGCGCCGGTGAATACATCATATCCGTCACCATGCCGTCGTGCTGACGAAACTCTCCCGTGAAGCTCAACTGGATCAAGAGCTCGTGGGACGTCATCAAGCTGAACGTGTGCTGAACGTGGAGGTGCCGTACGTTCGGTGCTTGATCGGTTGAATCGCGAAGAAGTTCGACTACATCAACCGCGTCACTTGACGCTTCCGCTTCCGGTCTACGAGGGTATGTAGACACACTCTTCCCTCTCGTTGCTATGCATCTAGTAGATAGATCTTGCGTGATCGTAGGAAAATTTTAAAATACTACGTTCCCCAACAAAGATAAGCATGAATACTAAGAGCAGAGCACGATAGTAGCTATTAAAAGATAAAGAACACACACAGCATGATAGACATGAAAATTCTATGTAATGTTCTAGGTAGAGGTGGAGCGTGTTTCTCTCCCACATAAAGGAATGCTGAGTTCCGACTCGTTATGAAAAACTAAAAAGAAAACTAAAAGCAAGACGCTCCAAGCATAGCACATAACATATGAAGTGTTAAAAATATAGCGAAACAAAAGACGAACTGATAATGTTGATGGAGAAGGGGATGCACGGGGGCATCCCCAAGCTTAGACGCTTGAGTCTCCTTGAATATTTCTTGGGGGTGCACGGGGGCATCCCCAAGCTTGAGCGCTTGACACTCCTGAATCTTTTTATCATCTTCCCTCGCACACTTGAAAACTCCCTTCATACACAACTCATCATAATCTGATTAGCTAGGTTAGTACCCTTAATAAAATAATTATACCTTGCTGGAAATAAGGATATTCTTGAAGTTATACTGTTTCTCAAGATTGCCAAAAGGTTTTTGCAAAGAAAAAGCAAGTTCTTAATTTGCAAAGTGAAGGTAAGGCAAAACAGGACAGAATCTGTGAAAAACAGAACAGTAGGCAGTAATTGACCTGTTCGGGGTACTTCTGCAACTCAAATCGAAAAACTCAGAACTGACGCACGAAAGACAATTATATAGAGAACGCTGTCGAAAAAATTCAGACCAAAAAGATGGTCTGGTGATTTTATACGAATTTTTCTATCCAGGGACAGAATCTGTTTCCTGGACAGCACCTCACAACTTTTGAACTTTCTAGCAATCAGAGGCTATACTTGGCACAAATATGAAAAGCAAAGATACAATGATGATGCTACAGCAGTAAAAAACATCAAGACACAACAAAAGAAAACAAAATTATTCATGTGGGCTGCCTCCCAAAAGCGCTTTCTTTTATGCCTTTAAGCTAGGCATAATGCATAGATCAAATTTTATCAAGAGTAAAAGAATAACTAGCCCGTACAACAGACTCAAAAGGTAACTTGACCTTCTTACGAGGGAAGTGTTCCATCCCTTTCTTGAGAGGAAACTGAAATTTTATATTACCCTCTTTCATGTCAATGACAACACCAACGGTGCGCAAAAAGGGACGTCCCAAAATAATTGGACATGAAGGATCACATTCAATATCCATAATAGTGAAATCAACGGGCACATAATTATCATTGACAACAATAAGAACATCGTCGATCCTCCCCAAAGGTTTCTTTATGGAAGAATCAATGAGACGAACACCAAAAGAACAAGAATCATAAAGTTTCAATTTAAGCATATCATATATTCTTTTGGGCATAACAGAGGTACTAGCACCAACATCACATAATGCATAACAAGAGAAGTCATTCAAATAAATTTTTATCATAGGATCCCAACCATATTCTAGCTTTCTAGGTATGGAGGCTTCTACTCTAAGTTTCTCCTCCCTAGCTTTGATAAGAGCATTAGTGATATGCTCCGTGAAGGCAAGGTTAAGCGTGCTAGTGCGGGGATCTCTAGACATTTTGTGAAGGAAATCAATAACTTCTGTAAGAGTGCAATTATCAAAATCAAGGTCACGAGCATCAAGTAAAGTAGTAGTGGTGTCCTTAAGGTTCACCTGTTTGGTAGTTTCTATAGCATCACCATTAATAGGTCCATTGGGACCAGGAGTACATTGGGTGCTAAGAGTGTGAACATTCTCAATAACTTGGATAGTAGCAACAGTGTAGTGGGTAGGAAGGCTCTTAATTCTTTCCTCTTCCTCCCTTTCTCTAGCCCATCTTTATTTTAGCTTAGCCATCATCCTAATGTTTTCATTAATTTGTAATTGAGTGGCATTAATAGGGATGACTTCCCTCTCCTTAAGAGGAGAAGTTTCAATTTTTAGCAATTTTACCTCATTGGCTAAGTGGTCTACCTTAAAAGAAAGATCATCTAGTTTATGTAGTTTCTCTTCTACATTCTTATTAAAGGCTTTTTGGGTAGTGATGAAATCTCTAAGCATGGTCTCTAGTTCAGTATTGGAGTTCTTGGTACTAGGATAAGAATTGTTGTTCCCATAAGAGTTAGAGGGGAACGGTCTAGAATTGTTACCAAAGTTACTCCTATAAGCATTGTTGTTAAAATTGTTTCTAGAGATAAAGTTCACATCTACTTGTTCTTTAGCAATCAAAGAATTTAAAGGAACATCACGAGGATCAATAGTAGATTGCTTCGAAAGTAGAGACATGATCAAGTCAACTTTTTCATTGAGGGAGGAAATCTCCTCGACAGAGTTTACCTTCCTACCTGTTGGAGCGCGTTCGGTGTGCCATTGGGAATAGTTGGTCATCATCTCATCGAGAAGCTTTGTGGCAGCACCAAGTGTAGTTGACATAAAAGTTCCTCCCGCGGCCGAGTCTAACAAGTTCCGCGAGCTAAAGTTCAAGCCTGCATAAAAAGTTTGGATAACCATCCAAGTAGTCAAACCGTGAGTAGGGCAGTTCTTGATAAGAGATTTCATACGTTCCCAAGCATGGGCAACGTGTTCATTATCCATTTGTTTAAAATTCATGATGTTTCTTCTAAGTTGGATAATTTTAGCAGGTGGATAGTATTTTCCGATAAAAGCATCTTTGCACTTGTCCCATGAATCTATGCTATTCCTAGGCAAAGACTGAAACCAAATTTTAGCTCCTCCTCTCAAGGAGAAAGGAAAAAGCTTAAGCTTAACAATATTACCATCTATTTCTTGGTACTTTTGCATATCACAAAGTTCTACAAAGTTGTTCAAGTGTAAAGCAGCATCATCTCCAGCACCGGAGAATTGTTCTTTCATAACTAAGTTCAGTAAAGCAGGTTTAATTTCATATGAAGGTGCTCAAGTGGCAGGTGTAGTGATAGGTGTGCTGATAAAGTCATCGTTGTTGTGACTAGTGAAGTCACACAACTTGGTGTTCTCGGTGGAACCCATAGTCGCAAGCAAGCAAGATAACTATTTTTGTGATTTTCGATAAAAAGGAACTAAAGCAAAAATGAAAAGTAAACTAACAAGATTAAAAAGCAAAGGTAAAAGATAGCATGCAACTCCCCTATCCTGAAGAGTGGAGTCCCCGGCAACGGCGCCAGAAAATACTCCTTGATGGGCCTCAAACCCCTCGTTGGTTACCCCAAGTGGAAGGTGTAAGATGCAGTAAGTAGAAGTGTTTTCCCCTAGCAAAGATGCCAAGGATCGAATCACCAGAGACTCCTAGGTTCAACAAGTAGGTGTTAATTGCTAACAGCGCAATTAGCAATCAACGTGGACCTGCACACAGATACAAATAACTTTTCTCCCAACGAGTACAGAGAGGTTGTCAATCTCTCCGGCCTGTAGTTCACAAAGGGTTAAAAGCAATATGATAGTAGTGATAGATAGTGTTTTGCAATAGTAAGTAAAATAGCGAAAAGTAAATAGTGGATGTGATCAATGATGGTAATATGGACCGGAGTCTCATGATGTTCACTAGTGATGTCTCTCTCCCAAAAGACGATAAAACAGCTATGTGAGGTAAACAAATTACAGCTGGGCAATTGACAGGACCCACGAGCGCATACAAATGCTGATTACATTGCAAGAAAGGTTGGGGTTCAAAGCATGGGCGGTACGCCAAAGTAAGAAGACCGAAATCCATCAATATCTACTACTAATCATCCACCTTGAGATATCTATCCAGAACATCTCGCTGGTATTAAGTTGCGAGTCCCACCCATAGTGTAAACTCAATGCAACAGACAACTTCATTAAAAGAACTTTGTGTAAAGTAAACAATCCTTGCACCCGCGGGCACAAGCACCGTTGTTTTCCCCCTTGTGGCAACAGCACATCCCCTAGACTCATGTTTCTATCACTCAAGATAGTCATCGAGGGGCATGAACCCACAATCGAGCATAACGTTCCCTCTTGGAGTCACTACTTACTACTCGGCCAAAGCAATAAATAACAACGGAGAACATGCAAGAATTACTTATGAACTAAAATATAATAGAGGTGAATCAAATATATTACTCAAGATCAATCTGAACATAATCTCATAATCCATCGGATCCCAGCAAACTCAACATAGCAACAGCATAAGGATTACATAGGTGCCTCGATCATGTAGGGCAGCTCACGAGGACTAATTAGTGAAGCACAAGAACGGAAGGAGAACATCACATAGCTACTGGTCATGGACTCATGGTCCAAGGGAGACTACTCACGAGTCATCCGGGAGGCGTCCATGGTGGTGGAGAAGCTCCCGGTGGTGATCCTCCCCTCCGGCAGGGTGCCGGGAATAGTTCTCCTGGTGCTCCCGATCTTGGAAGCGGCGGCGGCGGCGGAACAGAGATGGGATCGCGAAAAGAAGTCCTGTTCTGAGGGTTACGGGGAACCCTTTAAATATATGCCAAAGTAGGGCACCGGGGGAGTCCCGGGGGGCCCAGGCGCCCCCCCGACGCGGCCCAGGGGGGGCGCGCCCACAGGGCGCCTGGAGCCCCTGTGCCCCCCCCAGGCTGCCCTTCGGAGGCAGTGTAGTTTCCGGATCGCTGATTTTTTATATAATTTTTGTGGATTTTTCTGGGCAGTTCTCGAAACGTGAAAACCTGAAATACAAAAACAGCCCTTCACGGGCGAGAGCTTGTGCAACCCTTCACGGGAGAGGACCCACCTCAGGACCAAGTCACCAACTTCAAGTGTTCTTATGCGGACGCTGCGGCAGTGGTACCGCCGCAGCGCCGGCTGGTAAAGCGCCGCCCTTAGGGCCGCTCGGTGGCGACCCTCCTTGCCGACCACGAGGTCCATCCGCCAGGCGGCGTCCTGGTATTCCTCATTGAAGGCCAAGACCCGTGGGGAGCGATGCTTGACCTCGTGAGGGAGGACCGCCTCCGCCCCATAGAGGAGAAGGAAGGGAGTCTCGCCCATAGGTTTGGTGGAAGTGGTTCGGATTGACCACAGTACGAACTGGAGTTCGTCGATCCAGCCCCAGCCGCAAGCCTCGAGCTTCTTCTTGAAGCTGTGTGTCTTGAGGCCACGCAAGACTTCCACGTTGGCACGCTCAGCTTGGCCGTTGCTCCTGGGGTGGGCCACCAAAGTGTAGCAGATCTGTGTTCCAAGGTTAGCATAATATGACCTGAAGAGGTTGCTTGTGAACTGCGAACCGTTATCCGTGATGATGCGGTTGGGGACCCCGAATCGCCTCAGGAGGCCCTGGATGAACTTGACGGCTGACCCGGCTGGGATTGCGCGAACATGCTCCACTTCCACCCACTTGGTGAATTTGTCGATGGCGATGTACAGGAAGCGGTAGCCCCCAGCGGCCCAAGGGAAAGGACCTAGGATGTCCAATCCCCGGACTGCAAAGGGCCAAGAGAGCGGAATCGTCTGGAGGCCTTGTGCCGGCTAGTGGATCTGCTTGGCGTGAAACTGGCATGCCTCGCAGGTTCGCACGAGCTCCGTGGCGTCGTTGAGCGTCGTGGGCCAATAGAAGCCGCTACGAAAGGCCTTGCCCACGAGGGTCCGTGACGATGAGTGATGACCACAGTCCGTACCGTGGATGTCAGCTAGCAGCTCGCGCCCTTTCTTTCTCGAGATGCACCTTAGTGAGACGTTGTTCGGGCTCCTCCTGTAGAGTTCACCGTCTTGGATGCAGTAGGCAGAGGCCTGTCGGACCACGCGTTCTGCGTCTTCTTCCTTGTCTGGTAGGGCATCATGCTGTAGGTACATCTTGAGTTCTTGGGTCCAGTACCCCTCCTCGGGCTCTGAAGCAAGCAACAAGCAGGCTCCGGACGTTGGTCCGCAGGATGGGGCACCGTCCAGGGGCGCTGTTGGCAGCCTCTGCCAAGGGGAGGCCGGCTCTGGTACTGATGGTGCTGCTAATGGCTTGAGTAGTCGCTCCTCGAAGACGCCTGGCCTTTGGGGCTCCCGTCTGGAGGCTCGTTTGGCAATATCGTCCGCTTCTTTGTTGGTGCCTCGCGGCACGTGCTGCACTTCCAGCCCTTGGAATCGCTTCTCCATCCTACCCACTTCCTCCAGGTATGCCCCCATGTGCTCATCCTTGGGCTTGTACTTCTTGTTGGAGAAATCAACGAGGAGTTGCGAATCGCCCCTGATGGTAAGGCGCTTGACCCTTGGCGCAGCGGCAGCTTTGAGCCCGGCAATTAGGCCCTCGTACTCGGCAATGTTGTTGGAGACCTTCTCGCCCTGCTGGAAGCAGAGCTGCACAGCGTAGTACAACTTATTCTGAGTGGGGGATACCAGCACGGCGCCAGCCCCCGCACCGAGGCGTGAGAAAGCACCGTCAAAGGACACCACCCATCCGTCTGGGGCTTCAGCACCGGGGGCCAGCGAATGGTCTTCGTTGGCCCCCCGCTCGGGCGCATCAGTCCATCCCGCCATGAAGTCTGCTAGAGCTGCTCCTTTGATCACCCGTGTGGTGCTAAATTCCAGCTGGAATGCTTGAAGCTCGATGTTCCACTCGGCGACCCTCCCGACGACGTTCGGGCCCCTCAGCACCTTCTCGAGAGTGTATGATGAGACGCCCTTGATGGGGTGACCTTGGAAGTAGTGGCGCATCTTCCTGGAGGCGACGAGGAGTGCCAGAAGCAGCTTCTAGGGCATCGGGTAGCACGAGTGCGCGTCACGCAGTACTGTGCTGATGAAATATACCGGGTGCTCCACGAGGGTCGGCGCAGCAGGGTCCGCTGGCACCTCTCGAGCCTTAGGAGCTTCTTGCTGAGCGGCGGGGCCGCCAGTGCCCATGGTCGAGTCCGCCCCTGAGGCGGTGTCAGGGGGCGGCGCGGGCCCCGAGGGTGCCGAGCCGCCTGGTGGCCTTGGTGTCCGGAGCTTTTCCTCGTGCTCCACGACCACTGCTGCACTGGCGGAATGAGGCGTTGCGGCGAGGTAGAGCGTCATGGGCTCTAGGGGTCGTGGTGCTACCTTGACCGGTGAACTGGTGAGATACTTCTTGAGGTCCTGAAAAGCGGCGTCGGCTTCTGGACTCCACTCAAAGGGGCCCTTCTTCTTCATGAGCTTGAAGAACAGGAGGGCGTGTTCCCCGAGCTTAGAGATGAAGCGCCCCAGGGATGTCACACACCCGGCGAGCTTCTGCATTTCCTTCAGGTTTGTGAGCGGCATCATCTTCTCGATGGCCTTGATCTTCTTCGGGTTGGCCTCTATGCCTCGGTGCGAAACCAGGAACCCTAGCAACTTGCCGGAGGGTACGCCGAACACGCACTTCTCCGGGTTGAGGCACAGCTTCACCTTGCGCAGGTTGGCAAATGTTTCTTCTAAGTCCTGGATGAGGGTAGTGGCCTCTTTGGTCTTCACCACTATGTTGTCGTCGTAGGCCTCCGCATTCCTCTCGAGCTGAGGGCCGAGGGTGATGTGCATCAGGCGCTGGAAGGTAGCGCCCGCGTTCCTCGGCCCGAAGGGCATGCAGGTGTAGCAGTAGACCCCGCATGGGGTCAGGAACACCGTCTTCTCCACGTCTTCCACCGCCATCTTGATTTGTTGGTAGCCCGAGAATGCGTCAAGGCAGCAGAGCAAGTCGCACTCGGCCGTTGAATCCACGATTTGGTCGATGCGCGGAAGAGGGAAGGGGTCTTGAGGGCCGAACTTGTTGAGGCCCGTGAAGTCGACGCACATGCGTTCTTTGCCCCCTTTCTTCGGGACGATGACGGGGTTAGCCAGCCACTCAGGGTGCCGTACCTCCCATACGACACCGGCCTCCTCCAGCTTCCTAACCTCCTAGACGATGAAAGCCTGCTTCTCCGAGGCTTGTCTACGCGCCTTCTGCTTGATGGGGCACGCATTGGGGCACACCGTGAGGTGGTGCTCAATGACATGCCTTGGCACCCCGACCAAATCTGCGGCCTTCCAGGCGAACACGTCCTTGTTGGCTCTGAGGAAGCCAACCAGCGCCGCCTCTTGTTTTGGATCCATGCCCGTGTCGATGGTGAAGGTGGCTCCTGAGCCTTCTTCGTCGGCAGGCACTTGCTTTGTCTCTGCAGGGTCCAGAGAAAAGAGATGCTTCTTCTTGGCAGGCGCGGCCTCCGGAGGCTCCGGAGCCCCCTGCGCCATTGTGCGAGCTGCGGCAGCGAAGGCCTTGTACACGCGCCCGAGGACCTGAAGGGCGGCCTTAGGGTCCCCTTTGACGGTGATGATACCACTGCTCCCGGGCATCTTGACAGTGTTGTAGCCCGGGTGAGTTGCCGCCATGAACATTGCCAGGGCAGGGAAACCGAGGACGGCGTTGTACGGCAGGCGGCTGAGTGCAATGTCAAAATCGATGAGCTCAGTCCGGTAGTTAGCTGGTGTATCAAAGGTGACTGGGAGGCTGATCTGGCCGAGCGGGGCGGCCGAGCCCGCGGCCCCCGAGAAGGGCTTGGTGGGAAGGAGCTGCCTATAGCACAGAGGTAGGTGACGGAAGGCTTCGGGAGAGAGGATGTTGAGGCCGGTGCCACCGTTGATAAGGGTTCTTTTCACGGCCACCCCGCAGATGGTAGGCGTGCATACCATGGGGAGAGCGCCAGCGCCGGCCGCCTCGGGGGCGAGGTCGCCGGGGCCAAAGGTGATGGTGAGCCCTGGCCCATCCTGCGCCCTCAAGGCCTCTCGCGGCTGGGCAGCAGATCCAACCTGCCGAAAGTGCGACTTGGCATGCCGAGTAGACGCCGGTGCTTGGGACCCACCGAGGATGGAGGAGACTCCGCGGTAAGGCCGCCTCTCGCAGCTGACGCCCCACAGCTCCCAGCTGCGGGCCGTCCGCGTGGTGCGGGTCTCGACGGGCGGCCGGTACTAGGCCCGCCGTCGCCCCACCAAGAGCGCGACCGGCGAGGCCACGGGAAGCGGGAGTGGTGGTGCAGGCCGTCCTCCGTTTGACTGGCCGATAGAAGCGTCGGGGAAGAAGGAGGAGGGGCGCGCATTGGTGGCGCAATCCGCTGATGCTGCCCGGTCGGCGGGGAAGGAGCCAGCCCCCGCACGGCTGTGGCTGGCTGCAGCCATCGTAGAGGCGCCGCACCGGAGAGGGGAAGTGAGGTCGTCGGAGACGCGAGATTTCGACACTCCCCCTACCTGGCATGCCAAATGTCGGATTCAGGGCCCCGCAAAACCCGTTAAGTTCGAACACACGGGCGTGAATGAAGATCTCTCAAACTCACGTCTACCTAGTGCCTCACTCTCGTCTCGATGGAAGGATTCAAGCAATCAACAAACAAGCACACAATAGTTTATCCAGGTTTGGGCCACTGTGTGGTGCAAGACCCTACTTCCTGCTTTGGTGGATTGGCTCCGGGCGAGCTAGAATATGAACTGGTACAAGGGTTCCTGAGCTCAGG
Source organism: Secale cereale (assembly GCA_902687465.1). Taxonomy (NCBI): domain Eukaryota; kingdom Viridiplantae; phylum Streptophyta; class Magnoliopsida; order Poales; family Poaceae; genus Secale; species Secale cereale. Next base: position 289,441,137 of record LR738712.1, read on the forward strand.
AGGGTCAGGGGGCTGGTGTTCTTGCTCCTTATGCGGTGGCAAAGTGTGTGAGTCGATCCCTTTCTTAGTGGGAATCCTAGCTACTTATATAGGCGGCCATGGTTCTCTTCCCCCGAAATGTTTAGGCGGGAAGGGATTCCACAACGGCCATATTTGAGCGGGAATACAAGGACGTTCCTACCCTGACAAAAGCAGTCTTCGCCTGCAAAAGGATCAGGCGATGACGCGGTGGTGGGCTCGACGGTGACATCCTCCTTGTCGTCCTTGCGGTCTTCGGTCTCCTAGCACCAATGAGGAAACCTTTGCCCTGCTCCTCGAGATCTTGCGACTGCGCTGTCCCCTTTGCACCGAAATGGTAACTGAGCCGCTGGTACCTGCTGACGTAGTGCGTCACTGTTGACATCACTGCCTCCTCCTTAGGCAGGCTTGGCCTTGGATTCTCCGCCCCTCTGGAGCGCCTTGCCGAGGCCTTTCCCGAGGAGGTCTTGGTGTTGTTCTCCTCGCTAGGCCTAGCACCTCGCGAGGGTCTTGAGAAGATGGTCGAGTAGCTGGGCCGTACCAGGCCGCTTGTAGGAGTGCGTCGCGGCCCGCAGATTGGCAAGTCTGGGTACCCTGGTTCCCAGTACACCGACAAATACCACCAAGTAATTCAAGGTTCCATGGAGCACCACTCGGAAGCAGAACCAGCAAGAAGAAGTGAAGACTACCCCATATCCAAGTTTTCGTATTCCTTTCCACGCCTAGTCTGGGAATCTCGAGGACGAGATTCTTGTTAGGGGGTAGCTCTGTCACACCCTGATTTTCATGCCACAACACTTAAGCTAATAATAATGCTAAAATGTGGTTTGGCAAAAACTTTTGGGTGTATTTGACCTTGCTTGATTGGTTTTCTGTTTTCTGTTTGCTAGTGCTCTAAAAATAAAATAAATCCTCCTACTCTTATACTTCATCTGCTTGATCCAAAACCTTTTCCCAATGGTCATGCCATGCGTATAGAACAACATAGTATTTTCTTATAAACATAATTTGGCCAAATAGTATTTTCTAAAATTAGTTTTCCAAAAACCTGAATTGAGGTTTGTACTTCAAGTACCTTATTTGGGGTGTGGAAAATCTTTCAAAAAGTATATTTGAATCCTATTTGGTATAGGACTCCAGTAAACCCCAAAATCATAACTTTAAAAGTTATGTTTATATTTTATTTAAAAGCTTTTTCTTTAGGCCAGAAATGGTCTTTAATAGGTTAAAATTATTTAACTGTTTCAAAAATATTTTTCAAAATTCAGGGAAGCTCATAGGACATATATTGTCCATATATAAGTGTTTCAGCACATGGTCATGTTCAAAATATTGGACAAATCCTTCAAAAACCCTTTCTGGATATTTCAAGCTTTTGAAATATTTACAAAGGAAATATTTTCTGAAAATTCCAGGGAAATTCTATCATGTCAAATATGACATATTTGATGATCTTACAAAGCCTCATACCTTGAAGATCAACGAAACATCATCAAATCCCCTCAAAACCATTTCTGTCCATTTTGAAGTTTGAGCAACTTTACATTGCCAAACTTGTCCAAATGCTCTCAAACTTGGTGCACATGCTAAAATGGTCTAATTATGCATCTAGAAAAAACGGCACAAGTATTGGAGAAGCATAACTTGATCTAAGTGCCCCAAAACCCTTTGTGACCAGATCCAAATTTGAACAACTCTACATTGCCAACTTTTTACTTGTGACCTCAAATTTTGTGGACATGATCAAAACCCCAAATGATGACACTACACCAAGTGGTGCATCAAGGAGGGATGATTTGCATAGCTAAATCTTGGAAAAGACATTTCTGTTGAATTCTTGGGTTTACCAAAGTTACATTGGCAAGTTTCTTTAAATGAGCTCAAACTTGGTGGAATACCATATTTCTATATGCCATTTGATCATGTTAAGTCTCATGTCAATTGGGAATCATTTGCTTGCCCAAAACACTATCAAACACCTTCTGGTGATTTTCCTAAACAGATATTTTCACCTCTTTCCTTGTTCTCCTTGAGCTAGGCTTTTTACCACAGCATCTCCTAGACCCCTTGTACCTCGAGCAGCAATGGCTGCACCACAGCTCAATGATTGAGGGGGTAAAACCCCATTTTACATCTCTGGACAACCACTTTCACCCTTCTCTCTCAGCACTCTATCATTCTAGAAGCCCTCCAGAGCATCCAAGGCCACCACCCCTTTGTTTACTCCTCATCTGACCCCCTAGACACTAGTGGCCACGCCCTGGGAGCCAAAAAGATGCCAATGGCAGCCATATGCGTGCACTGGAGCGCACTACAGTGCACCAGAGCACTGTAGCCGCTCACTGCCCGAGCCACCCCACAACCTCGGGCCTCCCCAGCATGTCCCCCTAGGTCGCCTCGACGTCTGGGACACGGCACGTCGTCGGCCCCTTCTCCCTCTTCCTCATGCTGCCTCCTCCACACGCGCCACGTCCGCCCGAGAGCTCTAATTGGTGCGCTCACACACGCGAGGCCTCTGGCACCTCCTCGCTCTCATTCTGCCTTCCCTTGGCCTGGACCAGGTCCACGAGCGCCCTGGACACGCCCCGGAGAGCCTATTCGGCCTCCAGAGATAGTTATGGCCTCGCCGGCGCACGGCCCTGCAGTGCACCTTCGCCCCATCTGCTTCCCCTAGCTCCTAGAGCCCGTCTGGACCAACCCAGAACTCTCCTTGTGCCCTCCAGCCACCTCCACGACCGGAGCCTTGCCGACGGCCTCTGCCTAAATTTGCACCCACCACTCCTCCTCCTCTCCTCTAGACCGCACGAAAACACCTCCACCATCACCGCGAGCCCCTCCCGTGCTTCTCCCTCTCCTCCCCGTGGCCGTGTCCTGCTCCCTGGAATCGCTCGCGCCGCCGTTCGCCTCGGTCAGGGCTCGCCCTCCTCGGCTCGCCCCTGTGGGCATGGCACACACCCACGGTTGCGGATCATCCTCCTGAGCACGTCGGTGGCCAGATCACCAGAAATGGCGGCATGTGGCGCCGGCCAGCCGCCGTCGAAGCCGTCCCTGCCTCTGCTCTATTCGAGAGGGAGGTGGGGGATGAACACGACAGGCGGGCCCTGCCTATTGGCCGGCCAGGAGGGCTGAGCCACTGGCAGGTGGGCCTCGTTCGCCCCGCGTAAGTGGAGATGGGATCGGCCTGCCGTCGTCTTCCCTCGGGGAAGGCACATTTCCAGGAATGCGTCTCCTGCATCGTCAGCCCGAGCGCGACCGAGCAGTTGGGTCGGCCCACTGCTAACTCCCGCCCAGTGCGTTGTATAAGGGTATAAAGTCTGTCCCTTTTTCTTTTTCTTTTTCCAATAAACTTCAAAAATCCATAAATATTTCAAATAGATTCCAAATTTGATGATTCAAATTTCTATGAGTTCATAAAATCATGCTCTATCACATGGTGTAACTTGCACATTTTTCCAGAAAAACTTTCTTCACAAATAATTAGCAAATCCTATTTTTCCATTTCTGTGATAAACTTTAGAAAATCACAAAGAGCTCAAAGTTGATCCAAATGCCATGATTCAAATTCATGTATACTTATATGCTCATAACTTAGTTTTTGAACATTTTTCCCAATGCTTTCTGTGCCACATCAAGTATTATTCTATTTATCCATGTATAGCCAACTTGGCAAATTCATAGGAAAATCATTTGAACTCCAAATCCAGTGAAACCAACTCCTAGATGCTTCTAAAATCATTCCTTGTTAAATGGGTGGCTTTGCCCATTTTTCAAAATAATTCTTCTGTACACTTCTTACAAATCCATTAAACCCCCTGATTCCATCATATTGAAATGTTCCAAACTATCCATTGATCCAATGCCTATGAAACCACCTTGGTCATTTTTCATATGACCAGAGGTATCCTAGAAAAGTCCAACTCCTATTTTTAGAGCAATTTTTTTTGCCTTGTTGTGTTGCTTATTATGATTGTTCCGTCGTTAGTTGACGAAATAAACGAAGTACTTGGAGATGGACCAGAAGGTTTGAAGACTCTGAAGGACAAGGCAAGCAGCCCTTTGACCATATTGAACCCTTTTATGTCATGAAAGAATTTTCATCGTTTCATCGAGTGCATGATATATCTTGAGTGGAAACCATGCTAGGCTTGCCTCCGTTACATACCCCATTGATACTTGTATTGTACATAGCTCTATTATGTTTAGAGTTGTGTAGGTTGGTTGAATATATATGCTATAGTAGTTGGTTACGCAAAAATGGGTCAGGATTATGCATGGAAAGAAACAAGTGTGGTTGACATACTTGCAAATAACCTAGTGGGTCACACTAATGCCCCTGGGAGATGATGAGGAACTAGGGCACTACTTGGTGGAGAAGTAGTGTACCGAGGCTTGATGAAGGTGTTGTTTACGAAGACGGATTAGATTTAAGATTTGTCAACCGTCCCAACCAAACATGTGCATCCACTCTACCCTCATATGGGAAAGGGCATTATTGATTACCTAGGTCGATACTAGCATGGTGCCCGCATTACTAGTGACGGGGGTGACATGAGGTCACTCTCGGGGCAGGGTCGTGTTTGGATAGGCAGCCATGACTTTTTTCACAAGGCACCGAACACACCGTTGGTACCCCGTGCCAGTGGTATGTGATGAATATGGGTGCAAGGCTCAACAATTTTTAAGATGTGAAATGTTGGGCACGGGGGGTTACTACCAATCGAGTGGACTCTATGTTAGTGTGGTCTAGGGAAAGATAGTGATCACGTGCTTACCCTGGGTACTTGAGGTACCGCGGGTCATGGATGGCATGGAAGTTCCCCGGATCTTGTGGGTAAAGTGTGCAACCTCTGCAGAGTGTGAAACTATTCGAATAGCCGTGTCTATGGTCAAGGACAGTTGGGTGGTGATGCTTAGACTCTGTCCTTAAGTTTCTGGAAAACAACACGGTTTGGTAAATCTTTTGACGTGATTGTGAGAAAGTCACGATGAGCTTGAGCAAGAGTTGTTCATAACTCTTTCTCGATGTTGATGTATGTAAACTCCTGATACTTGTTGCAGACGCATGCATGCCCTTGTTATATGTTCATCATACATGCATATGAAAAACTAGCTTTTCGCAAAACTGCCAATTTAGCAATAGAGCCTTGCATAATTATTCCGTCATCACACTTGGGTTGCTTGCGAGTACATTCAAAGTACTCATTGGCTTGCCACTGGTTATTTCATTCGCCAGGCATGAAAGAACAGGATATGAAGATTTCTTGGTGACGAACATGCGAGCTAGGACACTTCCCAGTCAGAATGCCTGTAGAGTTAAGGCAGATGGCATGGGTCCAAGTTGTTATTGAAGATTTTCACTACAATGGTATACTCAAGACTTGACCATAATGGTCACAATTTGTGTAATACGGTATGTATGGATGTAAGACTCTTGTTATTCAGCTTCTGTGTGTTCAGTGAGCATTGATCTCTGGGATCACTGTACACGTGCATTCAGGGATCACGACTAATGAGTCGGGGTCCCCACAAAGCTGGTATCAGAGCCATCCTGACTGTAGGAAGCCTTAGTTAGCATGGTCATTAGTTAGGGTAAAACTATTCCAAAACTATTACTAGTTTTCAAAACTATCTATACTTCTCTTCCCTTCTCAGTTTTTTTTCGAAAACTAGGCTATACTTTTCTTATTGATCTCTTCCCCCTTCAAAACTATTGGTTGCTAGAACCCTTGTGCCGTTAACCACGGGATTTCCTGAAATCCCCGCGGATAATCTAGAAGGACGACACCTTGCCAAACACTCACCCACCTCTTCTGAACACAAGATTGGCGACACCACAACAAGATGATGCCAACAGAAGATACATCCTCGAGGAATGAGGACATGAAGACCCAGAAGATGGTGACACCCTTGACACCGCCCCAAGATGATGCAGCCTTGGCCTACCATGATCATGGCATCCGTAATGCAAGAACATGCTATACATTGCTAATAGAGCAACCATGTCCTTACCGTTGTTGTATCGGCAACCACCGGTGGATGAGAACCTCGCCATTTGGTCCGCCTCACTATAGTGAGCAGGAAAACGGTTCTCTTCATCCCCAGCTCTTGGTGAAGATGTTGTCATCGACGTAACCGACATGTTGGACCTCTATTATGCCTTGTTATTGTCATTGCATAAGGATTACCTACCCAGTACCGTCGACACCTTAGAAGACAAAAGGGGTTGTGTGGGGACCCCGACTTAGAAGTCGAGATCACCGAATGCACGTGTACAGTGATCCCAGAGATCAATGCTCACTGAACACACAGAAGCTGAATAACAAGAGTCTTACATCCATACATATCGTCTTACACGAATTAAGGCCATTATGGCCAAGTCTTACATAAATAAAGCCTCACGAGCTGAATAGCAAATAACTCAAATAGCGGAAGTCTTCGATAATAGGTAGAACCCATGCCATCTGCCTTAACACTACAGGCATTCTGACTGGGATAGCGTCCTAGTTCGCATGTTCGTCTCCAAAGAACTCTTCATCATATTCCTGTTCTTCCATGCCTGGCCAATTAAATAACCAGTGGCAAGCCAATGAGTACTTTGAATGTACTCGCAAGCAACCCATGATGTGGTACAAAGTAACAGTGCAATAATGAACAATCTAGCAAAGAGCTAGAAATAAATATTCTACCATCAAGTTTATGCATCAATAAACTCGCGTAACCTCGAAGGCAGGTTACCGATATCAACATGAATATGATTCAACTCATCGAGTCAAGTCACCACCTTGACTCTCATACACACACATGGTTTTGCAAACATTGGACGTAGCCCAAGAGCGGTTACCCAACTGTCCTTGACCATGGACACGGCTATTCGAATAGTTTTACACTCTACATAGGTTGTACACTTTACCCACAAGATCCGGGGAACTTCCGTGTCATCCACGACCCGCGGTACCTCAAGTACCCGGGGTAAGCACCCGATCATTACCTTTCCTTAGACGACACTAACATAGAGTCCACTCGTTGGTACACGGCCCTCGAGTACAAACAATAGATCACGGGACTTGCCCTAATTTCAATGTCACGCGTACCCGAAGGGACCAACGGTGTGTCCGGTGCGCTGTAAAAACAGTCATGGACGTCTATCCAAGCACGACCCCGTCCCGGGAAAGACCTCAAGTGTTCCCGTCACTAGTAATGCGGGCACCATGCTAGTATCGGCCTAAGTAATCAATAACGCCCCGTCCCATAAGGGGTAGAGTGGTTGCACATGTATGGTTGGAATAACGGTCGCAACTTAAACCAATCCGTTTGAAAAACACACACTTGTCTCGGTACACCACTTCGTCATCAAGTGGTTACCCAACTCATCATCTCTCTCGGGCATGAATGGCACCCGACTGGGTTTTATGCAAAGATTTCAACCACGAGGGTTCATGTCACACATGCATCACTACTCATTACTACTAACCATATGCATTGCATCTAGCACATGGCAAGATCAAAAGTAAAGCATGCATCATGTGGTGGTTTCAACTAGGTCACCACCGTAACCCTATCATCATGCATCGGAAACAAACGGGTTCCGAAGAACAAGTGTATCATGGTCAAAGGGCTGCTTGCCTGGATTGGCTTGGTCTTCAAAGTCTTCAAATCCTTCTCCTTCTCCTTATTCAGCAACTTCGTCAAATACGGTATCTATACGTCGCATAATAACAACGGAAAAATAAGACCACAAATAAAACAGAAAAATCAAAGTTCTCAGAAAAATGTCATCTCATTTTTGTAAAATACTAGAGGCATTTCTAAGATGGGGGAAATTCTTAGTTGAAGTTTTGGAGTAACAGAATGGAATCTATTGATTTTAGAACAGGAGTTTTATTGCTCAAATTTGAATTTAAATTTGAACAGAACAGACAAGTTTCATGGATGAGAGTGAAAGTGACACCATTAAATAGGTTGGAATATTACATGAATTTAGGAGTTGGAATTATTTCATTTGGATCAATATTCTTTTCTATAAAAAATGTTTGAATTATTTACAGAAAGGAAAAAAGAGAAAATGCCCTGTGCAGCTGGGCCAGAGGGGCCACAGTGCACGGCCCAGGGCATCCAGCCCAGCCGCTCGGGCGCCAGCGCGCGCATGTCAGGTTTTCAAACCTGACAGGCGGGGCCCGGCAGTCAGTGGCTATGAGGAGGGGGAGAGAGGGGTGAGGATGACAGGCGGGGCCCGCCTGTCATCTCCAACCTCACGACCACGGCGACGGCGAGCTCACCGGCGTTGATTCCGGCCACGACGACGGCAACGGAGGGCAGGAACGGGCTCAGCGTCGTGTTGCGGAGGTAGCGGTGGTGGTGCGGCACGCCGGGGAGGTCGGGTTCGCCGACGGCGAGGTGGGACGGCGGAGGAGCTTCGGGAGGTCGTCGCTCCGGCCAATTCCAACTGCCACGGAGAGGGGAAAGCGAGGGGAAAGAGTCAGTGGTGCACGGTGGTTCTAGATCGGCCAAAAGGAGGGGCAGAAGAGGCCCGTACTGCGAGATCACCAGCGGCCCGACGCGGCGGAGCTCCTGTCGATCCCGAGCACAGAAGCTCTTTGGGGATGAACTAGTGATGCTGGGGGACTGAGGAGGATGTGGAGAAGCTGCTCGTGCTATTGGAGAGGCTCGGGGGGTCCTATATATAGGGGAACGGCGGAGCCCCGTGGTCCAGTGCGCCGGCGAGCTCCCGCTCGACGCTACACCGCACGGGAGGTGATGGGAGTGAGTCCACGGCGTTGCTGGACGAGCTCTACGTCCATATGAGCTGAGAGGAGGAGCGGGGAACCTTCCAGGCCGTGCGCGCGTGTGAGCCCGAGGAGTGGGCGTCGCGGGCGGCCGGTGCGCGTGCGGCGACGGTCACTGGAGGGCGCAGGAGGAGGGGGGACAGCGCGGCGTGGTCGCGGACATCGAGGCGCGTTGAGAGGCGCGAGGGGGAGGCCCGAGGCTGTCGGGGGCAGCTGATTGGGCGAAGCTACAGTGCGGTGGCGCACTGTAGCGTGATCCAGATCGCCCGAATGGCTGGCACATTCGTGCCCTCGCCGCTCTGGTCATGTCGAACGTGCCCAAGATTGTCTAGAAGGTCAAGGGAGGAGTAAAGAAATGGCCTGTGGCCTTGGATCCTCTGGAGATGCTGTGAGAGAGAGAGGAAGCTGGTAACTTGGTGAGAAATGGCTGTCCAGCAGGGTGAACTAGGGTTTTTACCCCTCAATCATGGAGCTGGGGTCCTGGGGAAGTTACTGGAGGTGGCTAGTAACTGGATGAACATGTGGTAGAAAGTTGAGGCCATGGTAAAAGGTGAAAGTGATCAAGAAGAGGGTTTTGGTAATTCTGCAGAAGGTGTTTGATCAGTGTTTGGTCAAGAAAATGGTCTTCACTTGCCATGACACTTAGCAGGATTGAATTACATGTGAAAATAGGGTGCTTCACCAATTTTGGGCTCATTTGAAGAAACTAGCCAATGTAACTTTGGTGAACCCTAGAAAACAACAGAAATAGCTTCATCTTGTTTGAGTCAAGCTAATCATCTCCCCTTGATGCACCACTTGGTGTGGCATCATCATTTGGGGTTATGATCATGCCCACAAAGTTTGAAGCTCCAGGTAAAAGGTTGGTAATGTGAAGTTGTTCAAATTTGCATTTGAACAGAAAGGGTTTTGGGGTGATCTGATCAAGTTGCTCTATTCCAAATCTTGTGCCATTTGGTCTAGATGCCTTATTAGGCATTTCTAGCATGTGCACCAAGTTTGAGAGCATTTGGACAAGTTTGGCAATGTAGAGTTGCTCAAACTTCAAATATGGACAGAATGGTTATGGAGGGTTTTGATGATGTTTTCTTGCTTCCCAAGGCATGGGACTTGGCAAGATCATCAAATATGTCATATGTGACATAGAATTTCCCTGGAATATTTGGAGAATATTTCCTTTGTAAATATTTCAAAAGGTGGAAATATCCAGAAAGGGTTTTAGAGGGATTAGCCCATTATTTTGATCATGACCAAGTGCTAAAACTCTTATATATGGACAATATATGTCCTCTGAGTCTCCCTGAATTTTGGCAAATATTTTTGAAATAGTTAAATAATTTTTCCCTATTAAAGACCATTTCTGGCCTTAAGAAAAAGCTTTTAAATAAAATAGGAAAATAACTTTTAAAATTATACTCTTGTGGTTTCTGGGAGTCCTATGACTACTAGGTCTCAAATATACTTTTTGAAATAATTTTCTCACCCTAAATCAAACACTTGCAGTGCAAATCTTAATTCAGGTGTTTTGGAAAACTAAATTTATAAAATACACTTTGGCCAAATTAATTTTGTAAGAAAATTCTATACTGTTATATAACACTTGGCATGATCATTGGGCAGAAGTTTTGGGTATGGAGATGAATTCTACAAGAGGGAATAGTTAACTTTATTGAGCACATGAAAAATCACATGGAGAAAAACTCAATTCAAATAAAAGCCAAATGATGCCAAAAAAAAATTTGTTGGTCCAAATTTTCATGCTTCATTGATGCAAATAACATGTTACAAAATGCAGGGTGTGACAGGTTGTTATGATTAAGAAGACAAGAAGAGACCAAGTCAACGCCAACTACGAGGAGACACCTTCACCACATCATCTCATCAGGCGAGAAGTTGTTGAAGATTCTTCAGGCTCAACCCGGATCGTTCATCAAACAACTATAAGGGACATAGCAACACCTGAGGAAAACTAAGTAGACTGCACGAGGCACAAGGCACGACTGCTAAGTCCGAGAACCCCTAGGGTAGGATGAGTCGTGTACCCCCTATGCGCAGTCGAGTCCGTATGATGGTTGGAATAGAACCATGATTGTGTGTTTCTTTTTTTATTGTTTGTGTTTTGATATAAGTCGCACTGTTGCCCTAGGCAACAAGTACATGACTATATCACCTTCCTTGACTTGTTTCTTTTGTTTCGCCCTGTTTGCACCTGTTTGTTTGCACTTGCACTATAGAACCCCCTTTAGGCATTCCCCTCCTCTATTCTACTTCTTCCCACTCTTCTCTCTCCTCAACTGTAGACCAGCAAGACAAGATACACCAAGGATTCCAACTCGGCAACCAACTAACAATGAAGACTTCTGCTACAATCTCCACGACCAAGTGCAACCCCGTGAAGTTATGTTTAACCCTCCAGACTAGAAACCCATTCCTAGACCCTTTGAGACTTCACGAGATACTCCAGCACGAATCCTTAACCATGTGCCTAACACATAGAATTACAAGAAAACTAGTTAAGCCTCTATAACCTTGCACAACACTGGGTTCGTAATGGAACTAGTGGACACAGTGAGTGAGCACATTTTCATCCTAATATAGCTCAAGAACTAACGATGCCATAGATAGACTAATTTGAGGATATATGAAAGATGATTTGTTGACTTTATATCAGTGACTTCGAGGAATTATCTGAGGCCTTGATGGATTGTGAGGTTTTCATGTTGGTGGGATCATGATTAATAGAGTAGCGTAACTTTCATCGCCATGGTGTAACTTGGATTTGCAGGGCAATTGTGATCACAAATTGGAATTCTTTGAAGTAAAGGGTTTTGACTTCATCAGAGGATATTGATTACAGATAGTTAGCATTACGATAATGACTTCGGGGAAACAATTCTCGTTGGGCATGAGATTTGGATTTATGTAGGTAATTCTGGTTGGGTGTAGATGCTAAATATGTCTACATGGTCTGGAGTAAATTGGATTTAGACTGTTGATCTTGATCATGATACCATATTTCTCGGTGAATGGCAAACTAGGAGATTGGATTATTTTTTGGAGTTGAGTTAGGGATCTATACAATCATGACCTTGGAGTTTACTTGACCATGATGTTGGGAATTTGGTGGACTTACTGTAGCAATGGATAGCCCTTCCAAGTATTTGGGTATTATAGGGACTTTAGATCTTGTGGAACACCATAGACATCGGATTTGTAGAATTAGTGGATTATCTGGTGATTGATGGAAGTTAATGCCCTATTAGTGTTGATTCATAGAAAGGAAACAAGATCTTGGAGTGGGTTACGATGTGTCTCCTTAGGATAGAGATGCATTATCTTGAACTGTGGAAGAATGGGACGAGCACTTGGATTGTCGTGATTAATTCCCGCTTGGCAGCTTTTATGCCCTACCCATGGATTTTTAGGGGTAGACATACATATGAGTTTGGGGATCATAGACATGTATAATTTTGTTAGATCTCCTCTAAGGAGCCATGAGGATATCTATAACATGAGAGATGATTGGAGTTGACCTATGCGAGATGATGCTTTCGGTGGTAAGGTTATTTGTTTAAGGACTAGGTGAAACTATTGGCGTCTCAGGAACTGTGCTTAAAGATAAGATAATAGACCTGAATCCGACATTTGGCGCACCAGGTAGGGGTACATCGGAGTCTCTCCTCTTCCGATCAGTTCCCCATCGCTTCACGATCTCCATTGCGGACGCTCGTCGAGTTCGTGCTGAGCGCCGGGCCTCTCTTGCCGCCTCGTGGCTCAGACCACACCTCCAGGCGACGGCATCCCCCATCGTTCTCCATCGCCGGCAGCGGACCCAGCCAACTAACGTTCCCGCGAGCAGCAAGAGTCATCGTTCCCGCTCTCCGCACGGTGCAACGGCCGAACCACAACTCCATCACTGCCTCCTGCGACCGCTTCATCCTCCCACCCTCGTCGCGGTCCGACAAATTCGCAGGCCGCTCTGCTCATGGCGCGAGAGCTCCCGCGCTACCGCCTGGCCCACGACCTCTACGAGGAATGGCTGGACGACATCCTCGAGCTCGTCAGCGCCGTGAGCGAAGCACCAATGTCATCCCGCTCGTTGCCTCGTTCACCACCTCAGGCGGGCGACCTGGCCCACATCGCACATCATCCTACTCTATGGCGTGATGTCGTCCCCGAGCCAAGTCGTGAGGCTCCCGAGCGCGACCAGCCAAGCAGGGCTCCTGCGCGCAATGAAGAAAGCTACCAGGTGGTGCAGAGGCCCCAAGTTGAGGTGCCCGCGCTCCCAATGCCGCCTCTTCACGGTCGCGCGCCGCCTCTCGCAGCGGCACGTGAGCTTCCTGATCAAGCTCCACCTCAGTGGCTGGCACCCGGGGGCACAACAGGCTGCCGGGCTTTCATTCTGAAGCTACGACAGGTCTTTTGGCCCAGCAAGTTCAAACCAGATTTGCCTCCACACTACGATGGAACACCCGACCCCACTAAGTTATCGCGGCTCTATGAGCTAAGCATCGAAGCAGCCAGTGGAGATGAGAAGGTCATGGCCAATTGGTTCCCCATGGCCCTCAAGGACGGTGCATGCTTGTGGCTCCTAAACCTTCCAAAGGGGTCGATCTGTTCCAGGGAGGAGCTGCATGAGCTGTTTATCTCGAACTCCAAAGGGACTGGTGACCTCGCCCCTCCGATAGGAGACCTACGGCGTATCAAGCAGCAGCCGGGGGAAACCTTGAGCAAGTACATCCGTCATTTTACCAATGTCCTCATCAAGATTCCCAAGGTGTTAGATGAGGCCATCATCTCCGCGTTCACTGACGGCGTTCGGGATGTCAGGATGAAGGAAGCTTGCTATTCATGAAGATTTATGCTCAGCCTTGGAGATGTTCAACATGGCAGTAAATTGTGCAAGGGCGGAAGAGGGTCGCCTCTCGCTCACAGAGCTGAATGAGGATGACCCAAAAGACACGAAGGCCAAGACCAAGTAAGCCTAGCGCAAGGGGCCTGCTGTGCTCGCAGCTGAGCCAGAGATAAAGCGTGGGTGCAACTACCCCGAGTCCTCCAAGGGAAGCCGCCCATTCTGCTTCTTAAACAATGTGCACATCCACAAAACCAACGACTGTCGGGAGCTCAGAGCCATCCGTGATGGACGCCTTGGTCTTCGGCCCGAGCGCTGCGCACGGGGCTACGACCGCGGAGGTGGACGAGGCGGAGGACGTTAGCAGAACTGAGGCTCTCGGCAAGGCTGGCATGACCAGCCTTGCGAGTTCCACCTGCAGGGCCAGCCCCGCGAGGGCATGTGGAGGGATCAGCCTTGTGAGGGTCCATGGAGGGACCAGCCTCGTGAGGACCGCCCGCAAGGCAATGCCGGTCTTCCTCCACTGCCTCCACCACCAAGAAGGAATGAATTTTGCAACCAAGACGATGGGGCTGGGGGCTTCCAGGATCCTCGTGCCATCGTTTGCATCCTGGTTGGCGCTCAGGCCCCTGCATCTCACCGTGTCTTCAAGCGGTTTGCTCGTGAAGTGAATGTACTCCTCCTCAAGCTCAAGATAACATGCCTGCTCAAGTGGTCCATGTACGTTATGACCTTCGACTCAGCCGACCAGCTCAAGTGCGTGGCCGCGGCCGGCGCCTTTCCACTACTTTGCTGCCCCACCATCAACAATGTGCTCGTCTCCAAGACCTTCATCGATGGAGGAGCTCGACTCAATGTCCTCTCCATCGAGACCTTCGATACACTCCAGGTGTCGTACGATCAGCTCTAGCCGACCAAGCCCTTCTGTGGAGTGACCAACTGCTCCACCACCCCGATAGGTCAGGTTCGCCTTCCTGTCACCTTCGTCGACCGCAAGAACTGCCACATCGATCTCATCGACTTCGACGTCACCCATATCCATCTCCCATACAATGCCATCCTCAGCTACTCAACACTGGCCAAGTTCAGGGAAGGAACCCACCACAGCTACAACGTCCCCAAGATGCCAGGGAGTGGTGGCATCATCACGGTCGCCTACAACGGGGAAGACGCGGTGTGCTCCCTCGAGCATGCCTACCAAGTTGTAGTGGTTGAAAACTCAGATGACGAGGGTTTTGCTTACCCACCTGAAGCTGCCCCGAAGAAGAAGAAGCTGCTACTCACCCTGGGGCCTCAAGAGGGCGGAGCACCTAGTAGCCATGCTTCAGGACCTACGCCCACTGACGGGGCGCCATCCCCTCTCGCATAGGAAGGCATGCCGGGCGCGCCGCTCAGACTGGACTCAGGGACTCTCCTCTAGAGGACCTCTGACCTGGCCAACGTAACAAGGGAGGCGCTCCGTCACCAATGGAGGTGGGCTTCAGCGCATGTTTCCACGAAGAGGGCACAGGGTGTGAGGCGCAAAGTACTCAATAGTTTGTCACCAAGGTGATCAAGGATCTTCAGGAAGCAAGGGTGATGTGAGGCGAGCATGTTCCCGCATCACCAAGAACCACCTCTCTATCGACGAGGGAAGGGGGCTGTGAGTCTACGTCAACATCATGGGGCTCAACAGAGCCGTGTCTCAGGAGATCTTCTGGCTGTCCCATGTGGGTCGGTGCGAGGGTCCCCCTCACAGCTACGTTTGCATGCCTTTCAGCCTGCCGAATAGCACGACCCTGCACCAGCATTGCATGCAGCGCATCCTGGCAGCTCACGAGGCCAGGGACTAGGAGATCCTGGCGATGGAAGCTATGGTCCTTTGTGAGCCTCCCGGACCACAGGAGCTTCGCGAGATCCAGGGACCGGACTACTCATGAGGAGCGACTTTAGCGGTAGGCATCTTCAGCTATGGTGACGTTTCTTGTTCCATTAAATTGGGGGCACCCCACGGGCTGCATCATCCCCAAGCCATGTGGGTCCGTCCCTACGGTGTTTATCGTCTCTTCTTCACATTTCTGTTGGGGGCACCCCTCGGGCAGCATCATCCCCAAGCCGTGTGGGTCTGTCCCTATGGCATATATTGTTTTGCATCTGTTAAGATCTTACCTTATTCTTGTCATGAGTTATCCCGAGATTATCGCCTGCTCCCCTGGTGTTTCGAGACCCATCGCGGTTCCCATGCAACACCGACCTACCGGTTGCTCATTCCAAAGAATCGCAGACACGGTGCTTGTGCTCGGGTCCATCCGTGTAGCGCCGAAAAACACGAGAGACCGAGCTCTGATTCGCAGCCAGCCCTGCGCACATCACCTCCCCAGGTCCATAGTGCCCACGCGTGCAAGTGGAAAGGTCGACGACAGTGAGGCAAGTGCTGTCGTGGACTATGACCGCCTTGTGAAATTGACTCGCAGGGTCCTTCGGAATCAGTCTTAGGTGGCTTTGCCGGTCACTCCTATCGATGCGCCCCGCTTGCATGTCAAAAGAATGGCTCCTGAGCATCGCACCTCAGGGGCTCCTCCTGGTTCAAGAGCCCTCACCGCCTGGCCTTGACCACGGCATGATGAACTGGCATAGCAGTGGCGGCTGAGCTTCGCTCGAGGACCAGGACCCGAAGACATACAGCTTTGCCTGCGTAAATGGGAGAGAGACCGGCACGAGGCTCACCTAGAGGCGCTATCGCAAGGGCACAACTAGACACCATACAAGGAATTCATCGCAAGATAAGTCACCCTCGTGTGATAACTTAAACTGCGTACCCTGACGCTTCGATCTTTGTGATCTCATTCGTGCAATGTCATTTTCCTTTTTGATCTCATTCGGACCCCCCTGAGCATCACGCCTCAAGGGATCTTACCGGACCTCGGGCCGCTCACCTCCTGGCCTTGACCATGGTGTCACGACCTGGCATACCAGCGACGGCTATAGCCTGCCTGGGGCTGGGTCCTGTTGGCATAGAGCACCGAGCTACCGCGAGGACGAAAAAGAATACAATGCACTGGCGAGACGTGCGGCCCCAGTACTAAGCATGGAGCAGTGACATTATGACAAAATTATTACAACTTCTTACATGCCCCCACGGGGCTTGACATGATTCTGTGCAGGGAAACAAAGGAGGAAGCTAGGAGAACCGAGACAGGAACATCACTTCCAACACAGGGCAGACATAGACGCCCTGCTCCGGGCGTGGCGGGAGCTTGGAGGCTCGTAGCTTTCATCGTCACTGTACTCTGGAGAGTCGTTGTACTCCGAGGGCTCACTGTCACCGCTGGAGGAGCTGCTGACAAGGTCAAGGGAAATATCAGTACATGTGCCCATGTCATGCAGATTGCCCCTCCCGGTGCAGCACTCCAGGCGTCGGCCATCCTCACCAAATACCTTGAAGCAAAGCGTGGAGGCTCCATCGTACTTGAGATGGATGGAAGAGGCCCCTCCATGACGGCAAGCCCGGGCGATCTCGCCCCATCCACGGGTCATGATGTCATTGCGTAGAGGGATGACCTCGACCTCTGCCTCTGAAGCTTGGCTACAGCACCCGGCGTGCCGCAACCATAGCTCGGCTGGCCCCCTCGGTGGCATCAGCTCACTGAAGAACTTAGGGAGCTGAATCCATGACAGATGCGGCATTGCCGCCCACAGGATGAACTCGCGAGGCGAGCTCCCAGCATGTGTCCGCACGCCGGCAGGTAGCACAGACACAGCCTGCTCCCTGTGATCCTCACCGATAGCGGGTTGGCGACGCCCTCCTACCCTGCACCTTGCTCCAGGACGTACAGGGGGAACGGGAAGCCAGGAGGAGGTCGCTCCAACCAAGGACGTGTCACTTCGGAAGCCTCGCCGGTGTCACGCGAGTGACCCAACCTCTTCTTCAATGGGAGCGGCCCGGGCTCCTCTCGGGGGGCTATGACCTTCTCCGCCACGGAGAACCTCCTTATGGGTGCCATGGACCCTTCAATGAGATCGAAAAGCAAGAGGGCGAAGGAAGGAAGGACGAGAAGCAAGGGATGGAAATGAGTAGAGGGCTATACCCCTCCTCATTTATAGCAAGAAGGAGGTGAACTGCCGGCCTCCATTAATGATGATCTTTCTTTGCATGCAACAGGCTCCAGTCAAGGCTGAACAGTTGTAGAGGCAGCATGGGGAAGTGGAGACGCCGACATCCCATCTGGCCACCACACGTCGATTGGGCCACAGGCGATTAGGGCCCGCGGCATTTCGCCCTTTCCCTTTGGCTTCACCTCAAAGCCAAGTCCGAGCGTGCCTTGGGCCTGAGGGCTAGCGTCTCCGTTCTCGCAACCAGGGTACCTAGACTTGCCTGCCTGCGGCCCTTGACGTGGCTCCTTCACCGCCTTGGTACGGCCCATCTTTAGCATCGACAGTCAAGACCCTCGCGAGAGGGAAAGCCTCACAAGGCGTACGACACCAAGACCTCCGGAGGGAGCAGTCTCGGTAGGCTGGCTCCCGAGGGGTGGAGAACCTTATGCACCCCATACTTCATGAGGTTCATATGATGCAAGCCATGACGACCAAGGCCAGGCGGGCGCCAGCGGGTGCAGGATGACCAGTTTCCTCTTTGGTGCTAAAGAGGCAAGCGTAGACGTGGAGTCCCGAGGAATCAACCAAAGGTTTCCATTCTTATGCAACAAGACAAGGATCGCTAGGACGGCGGGATGGAGGTCATCGTCGAGCCCACCGTGGCATTAGGATCAGATGCTTTGCAGGAGAAGACCAACTTTAGTCAGGATAAGATGTACTAGTGGTCTCCCTTCAAATTTGGTCGTTGTGGGATCCCTTCCCGCCTATATTTTGGGGGAAGAGGACCAAGGCCACTATAAATATAGGATAGCCACCACCATAGGAGGGCATCAGATCCAAGATACAACAGATCATTGAGACCTCCCTCTAGACACACACACCATCAAGAACACACCTCGCGAGGTTGTTCACCAATTGTACTAGTTCTTCCTCAGCCCACCTCGGGGCAATCCACCACATTGCAGGAGTAGGGCCACTCACAGCTAGGTGGCATGAACCTGGGTAAACTTCCCTATGACATGTTCTTTCTTCTTTCTTGAGCTAGTTTGTAGAAATGGCGAGTAGACTGATAGGGGGAGTTGAGTTCTTCGCACACACCCTAGTGTTCAAACTTACAAGGGTTTTGCGAAGCCCTGAATCCGACAGGGTGGGCCTCTTCATCAAAGATGATGGGCGTGCGGGACCACTTGAGCGGCTTCCAAGAATCTGCCGCTGGCTCCACGACATTGACTTCACGCTCCCACTTTTTAAGTTGGCGGTGAGAGGAGTACAAAGATGCACCCCCATCAATGCGTAGGAAGTCAGTAGCTTTATCGATTTCATGCTCATTGGATTCCTATTCATCTCCTTCATCACTCTCGTCGTCACAATCCTTCTTCTCACGTCCTCTGACGGGTTTTCCTTGATACTCAGGTTCCTTGCCGGGATGACTCACTCTGTCGCCCCGGTCGTTCCCGCTAGTGCCATCCTGGCCCTTCTCCTTATCCCGCTTCTCGTACTCAACCCTCTACCTGTTGACGAGCTGCTCAACCTGATGACACTCTTCAAGATCGTGGCCTTTGGTCCAATGGATCTTGCAGTACGGCCCATCACCTTTCCTAGCTTTTTCGGCACCCGCATCTTCATGGCAGCTAGTGCACGCGTCAACTTCTTTACCTGGAGCCTCTGTTTTGGCCTTCTTGTCGGTAATAGGTACACTAGATCCTTCAACGGTCATCACTGCCTTATCCTTGAGTTTCTTGTTCTTCTTCTTCTAGTTGGTGGCGTCGTCATCGTCCTCTGAGTCGGCGGCGTCGCCATCTTCTTCTCTGGGGAATCGCCTGTCACATCCCCAGTTCTGGTCTGCTTTGGTCCAGTTAGTCTTGTGTTGCATCATGTTTAAATTTCTCTTAAACTGAAATGGGGATGACTAAACCCTAGCACCAGATGAAACCAACTAGGTTCAATTAAAATATTTTTTCAATGAACCCAAAATGCCTTTGGAAAAGTTCATCATTTTTGGATTGGTTAAAGACCTCTGCCAAAAATGTTGCACATATTTCTAGGACCATTCTGGATTTTTGAGTTAATCCATATTGTATTTGAATTAGAGCATTTAAATTCTATAAATAGTTTAAATGCTCTAATAATTGTGAAACTAGTTGAGGGCTATTGAAATTAATTCAATATGTGCCCACAAATATTTTCATGAATTATGAAAATGCTCTAGCATTTTTAATAAAGCAAAACAAAAACAGAAAATAGAAAACAAAAACATAATTAGAAAAAGGAGAAGGATTACCTGGCCTTACCTGCGGCCCACAGGCCGGCCCAGCACTGTGCTGGCCCAATGCCAGTCATCCTCCTCCTCCCGCCAGGAGGACGAGGGCGTGTGCCCGGCGCCCGCAGCCACGCGCCGGCCACCTCCAGCCTGCCTGCTTCCTCCCCGACCCCCCTGGAGGCGCCACGACACCCCTGGCACCCCCCTGGACTTCTCCCACTCTCCTCGGTGCCCCCCCTCCTCTGCTCTCTCTTCCTCCCGCGTCCGAGCGGAGCTCGTCGCCGCCGTTCGCCGTTGCCGTGGCCACCAGCATCCCCACGCCCGGCCAGTTAGCTCATGAGCTCCGCCTCGGCTCCGTGAAGCTCTAAGACGACGCACGCGACGCCAGGTGCCCCGATGCCACCCCATCTTCACCGTTTTCATCGCCACGGCCGGCGATCGCCGCCGCACGATTCGCGCCGTCGAGGATGCCCCCGAGCACGCTGGCCTTCCCTATGGATTCTCTGTGAGCTCCTGCTCCGAACCCCTCCCTTCCCCGCTTCTTTTGCACCGCGTAGCCCCGCTGCCACCGGAGCCGAAAGCTTCTCGCCGCCGGCGATGTTGCAGCCGTGGCCACCGTCGCCCAGGGCGGCAACCGAGCACACAGACGTGCTCAGCGCAACACCAGAGGCCCAAAAACCCCTTCCGTTGCTCCTTCCGTGCCCCGTATCACCGAAACCACCGAGGCCCGATTCCGGCCGCCGCCCCTGAGCTCGCCGCAGACGATTCCGGCCACCCCAGCCTCCGCCAACGCCACCGTTGGATGCGCTACTCCGTCCTCTTCCCGTAGCTGCTCCCTGCGCGCCAAAAGAACCCCCGTAGGTGAAACCCGACGCGCTCCGCCGCGTCCAGCCTCGCCGGCGGCTAAACGCCGGCGGGATGACCGTTTTGACCGGCGAGGTTAACCTTCCCCGAGTCGCTGACATGTGGGCCCTGGGCCCTGTTAGTTTAATTTAAGTTTTGTTAAACTTAATTAACCCTACTGACACTGACATGTGGGCCCTCGCGCCTAATTAGGTTAGTCTAAACTTTCCTGTTTAGCCTAGTACTAACCTGGTGACCCCACATGGCAGTTTGACTTTGGCCAAGTCAACATCGACTGGACCCACCTGTCATGCACACAAACCAGCCCTTAGACACTGACCAGTGGGCCCCACTGGTCAGGTTTGACTGGACCAGCCCCTGTTGACTTGCTGATGTCAGCATGACTTAGTGCTGACGCAGTAACTACTTTCTGGGATTTTAAATAAATCAGAAATGATTTATTTATTTCAGAAAATAGCCAAAACTTGTAAAAATCATATAAAATCAACCGTAGCTCAGATGAAAATAAATTATATATGAAAATAATCAGAAAAATTCAAGGAATCTGTTTATGGCATTTTCATGCATGTTTGAACAAGTTAAACCTGCTGATCAGGTCAAATCAATTAAATGGCATTTAAATAATCACATATGAAGTTTGAATTTGAACTTTTGGTTCAAACCAACTTCATTTAATTGTGTTGCTAGTTGCATCAGCTCAATCAACAGCATATTGCCATGTCATGATCATGCATCATATTGTCGCATTGCATTGATTGTGTTCTCTCTTGTTTGTCGGTGCTTGTCCCCTTTCAGTAGACGTGTTCCGATGATGTGATCGATGACACCGATGAAGACTCAATGTTATCTTCAGAAGTGCCAGGCAAGCAAAACCCCATTGAGCATTCCGATACAATCCCACCCTCTCGCTCTTGCTCTCCTTTACTGCATTAGGACAACAACGCTTCAATTGTTACCTGTTGCGGTAGTTGAACCCCTTTCCATTGCATGACCCGTCATTGCCACAGTAAATAGTTGAAACCCACTAGTATGAGTAGGAGTTGTTTGAGCCATGTTGTGCCTACTCATTGATGCTTTCTGGTTATGCCTACTATTGCTTAGAGTTGTGTCAGGTCTGATTCATCGGGGATGAATTGGAATGGTGACGAACTTGTCCTAATGTGTGTGAGCTAAGTGTGTGAACACGATTTGGTAAAGGTAGCGATGAGAGGCCATGTAGGAGTACATGGTGGGTTGTCTCATTGAAACCGTCCTCAGGAACTGAGTTCTGTGTTGGTTGATCCATGAAACAGCTATTACCACACATTGGGCCCTGAAATATGACCCCGCTCGACTTATTGACTGCCCTTGTTCTCCGTCCAGGAGTTGCAACTAGTTTCTGGTGTTTGTAGATTACTGGAGGTCGTGCGCAGTGCTGACCCTCGGGGTGGACTGTGACACGGCAGGTACGTGGCACGGTGTACCGGTCGCCCGTTTGGTGACGCGGGAACCCTGTACACATCGTTTGGGGCCGTGAGCGACACCCCGGCCGGATCTCCCCAAGGATGGAACCCAAATAGGTGATAAACCTGGACGAGAGACTTGAGTCGTTGGTTAGGTCGTGGTCTACACCCACGTCGGCTTTCGCTTGAAGTCTGCCGAGCACATGTCGTGTGCAGACGCTAAGTGGTGGAAACATGTGTGAAGAAGCACACCCCTGCAGGGTTAAATATAATCTATTCGAATAGCCGTGTCCGCGGTAATGGACTTCTGGGTTGCCTATTACAGTTCATAGACAAGTGAAAGTGGATACTCTAAAACGCGCAAGATAAGCGTGAGTGCTATGGATGGCCTTCTCGTAGGGAGACGGAAGCGGATCCATAGTGGTGTATTGATTGGTGAATATGTGGACTCGTGTGCGCCACCTCAAAAGAGTTACTTACAGTTGTAGTTTAGGATAGCCACCGAGTCAAAGCTGGCTTGCTGCAGTCAAACACCACCACCCCCTTTGTTGATACTGATGCATATGTAGATAGATCTGATGTAAGTCTTGCTGAGTACCTTTGTACTCACCTTTGCTTAATTTATGTTTTTGCAGAGAGACCTCAGTCTCGCTAGTGGTTCCACGTGGACTTCGACGTTTAGCTTGTTACCTCAGCTACGATCTTGTGCCCTTGGGAGGGTCTTGTAGATAGTCAGGCTTCTTAGTATTTTCCATTTGTAGATGTCTGTACTCAGACATGTAATGCTTCCGTTGCCTGTATGCTCTGTATGTTGGGTCATGTGACCTCTGATTGTAATAAATGCTATGATGGCTCTTCTGGGCCTTTATCTATATGAGTTGTTGAGTTATGTTGTGATGCCTTGTTGTTCAGCACATACTTGCATGTTATGCGTACGTGTAATGTGTATTGCTATGTGTGGGATCTGACACCTAGTTGTTTACCTTTGGTAGCCTATCTTACAGGGAAATGTCTCCTAGTGCTTCCACTGAGCGTTGGTAGCTTGCTACTGCTCCGGAACACTTAGGCTGGCCGGCATGTGTCCTTCTTCGTTCGTGTGTCTGTCCCTTAGGGGAAATGTCACGCGTTGTTCCTTTAAGTCCTTGTAGCTTGCTACGACTTGGGTTCATACGTTGATGACCGACACGTTCGTTGCTGGGTCATGTATGCCTGTCTCTGTAATTTGGTGCCACTTTTGGTTTATAACAAGTCATGTCGGCCCGGTTTCTCTGTCATATGGATGCTAGCGACACTATCATATACGTGTGCCAAAATGCGCAAACGGTCCCGGGGCAGGTAAGGTGGCACCCGTGGGGATACCGTGCGTGAGGCCGCAAAGTGATATGATGTGTTACAGGCTAGACCTGTGTGACTTAGGATCGGGGTCCTGACATCGCCTCCCCTCCTCCATGCGATCACACTTATCCACCAGAGTGTATATCTCATTCAAAGTGTTGGGCAGCCACACATTCATCTTGGAACGTATCCTGTGGTTGCGCATGTTGGACTGGAATGCAATGATCACTGCCGCTGACTGAATGTCTGGAATGTTCTTGTGTACCCGTCTGAACCTTTGTATATATTTTGAAAAACTCTCTCCTTATTTTTGCCGAAGGATTTGTAAGTCGCTTTGCCGCCCTGGTTGTTGATGGTCACCCGTAAAGGCGCCAACAAACTCATGGCACAGGTCAGCCCAAGTCGATATAGAGATCTCTAGCAGGTGCATCAGCCAAGACATAAAGCTTGGCTTGATCGCCAAAGGAAAGTAATTGGTGAACACCTTCTCCTCTCTTCCCTCTGCAGCTTGAACGGTGATGGTGTAGATGCTCAAGAACTATGCCGGGTTCAATCTTCCATCACACTTCTCAAGTATCTCTGGCTTGAACATGCAGGAAGATGGCTAACGGACTTGGCGCAGCTCGCGGGGGAAAGTGGGGCACCTAACCGCGAAATGTACGTACACACTCTCACTGAGCGTAGGCTCATCAACGATGGGGCCATTGCGCCTATCAGCCTAGTGGTGGGTTCCGCGGCGGCGCTCGATGGTGACGCACGCCCCCCCCCCACCTATCATCTAGGGCTCACCGTTGGTCTTGACGTGCTCGAGGGTCAGATGAAGCCATCGATACGTCGTCAGGTTCTTGGTCTCGTGGCTCTGGCTGCGGTCTCTGCGTTGGTTGCTGTGGAGGGGATTGCATCATAGGTGTTCCCCCCTCACTACGTCCAACAGCTCAGGTTGTTTTTGAAGCCTGGGGAGGTCGTGATGGGCCTGCTCACTATGATCTTCCCGCCTCGGCAATGCTTATAAAACTATGAATGGTGGATTTCCACTGATCCATTTGATCGACTGTTGGTGGAAATCTCAATAGGAGTTGGGCCCGCGTAATGGCCTCCTAGGAAGTGCTCGACAAAGACAACAACGTAGACCGCAATGTTGCCTAACTTCTAATGGCGTTAGCATTGGCAGCGTCGTGCTCTCCCTGTCGTGAGACGGTCACCAAGGTGTCGTGGTGACGGGGCGAATGTGCTTGTGGACCGGCG
Organism: Secale cereale; assembly: GCA_902687465.1. Classification (NCBI taxonomy): domain Eukaryota; kingdom Viridiplantae; phylum Streptophyta; class Magnoliopsida; order Poales; family Poaceae; genus Secale; species Secale cereale. Next base: position 289,466,010 of record LR738712.1, read on the forward strand.
GCTCCTTTTGGTGCATCAGCTCGGTCAGCTCGTCCCAGGGCGGCGCGTATCCAGCGGCTGCACACGCAGTGGGGGCAGCTGGAGGGTCACGGTTCGCCCGAGAGGGAGCATCACCGTTACAGCTATGCTCATCGAGGGAATGGAGAGGTGGAGACGGGATAATCTCTCCACCCGCATTCGTGGAGCATGGCCCCTAGGATGCCGCTGATGTTGTCCTCCTCCGGCGCCTCCTGTTCGTACTTTGGCCGCAGGGGAGGTGGTGGCGACACCGCCTTCGCTAGCCACGTCCCCGTGGCGTCCACATCCTCGTGCGCCATCGCAGCCCCCGCGGGCTTGGCGACCGCGTGCCGAAGGGCTTTCGGGGTGGAGCAAGCGCTTCCTACTACCTGGAGTGCCAAAGATGTCGAGGGAAACCACGACCGCCTATGAAGCCCCGGGCCCCTTGTGGTTCGGCAAGGGGGAACAATGCGTTGCACAAAGAGTGAAGGGTGTAGAGCAGCGCGGCAGCGATGGCATGGGTAGTTTTACCCATGTTTGAGCCGCCGTGAGGAGTAAAACCCTACTCCTGCTTTGCTGTATTGATGGAGTGGACCGTAGTGGAGACGAAGTACTCTAGCCCGATAAGGGTTCCTAGGGGCGAGAGCAACTACAGGCGTATGAGTGTACAATGGTCTAAATCCTTTCTACGGTTGCCACGGCCCTCCTTTTATAGCTCATGCGGTCACCACAATGGCAAATCAGTCATTATGTACTGATTTTGTAGCAAACAGTGCTATCATACCTAAGTGTGCAGATAGAAGAAGGCGCATTACATGCGCCGCATAGTTTCATATCATTGCATAGCTCGGCAAGCCTTACCGGGCTGATATTCCACCTTCTCGCCTGCATGCGTGCCACGTCACTGGAAGGGTCTCATCTATAGGTTATTTCCTTTGAAAGTGGCTGCCACTTACCGAATTACGGCCACTTAGTCACCGATTGATGACTTGAGTTGCTGTGAGGTGGATCGGTTGAGCCTTGGTGGGGTAAGCCCACTCTCCGCGTCTCCAGCAGGCCTGCTGGAACTTGTATTCAAGGAAATCCCGTCCTCGCCGAGCTCGCAATTAAGTTGGGGTCGAAAAACAATGACTTGACTCCAGCCATATGACTAGTGCATCCACTATCCATTATCCATTATGTACACCCAGAGACAGAGTCATCCAAAAGAATTAGGCTTTCTTGACCACCCACATTTTTGCAGGTGGCTTCGAACTAGTAGAGCGAGCAGGATATGATTTCCTTCGATAAGCATAATTGTTGCTCGATGAGCTACAAGCATAATTGAAACAATAAGCAATTAAATTGCTTCCACAAGCATGAGCATAATGATTGAGTGAGCTATGCATGCACTCATTCTGTCGAACTTTTTCTACTTTCATTGCTGCGAGAGTAGTAATAGCCACCCAAATAGCTTTCTTTGGAGCGCCATTTCTGCTGTGTGGCCCAACATAGCAAGCAATTGTCTCACCATATTGATCTTTAAATAACTTATAGTTCTCTGGAGAATCATCATGAGCATATCCAGGGATAGGTGAGTCATATCCCGAAAGTAAAGCTGGAACCAGTATTTTGATTTTTGTTGGCACCCACACAGTTCCAGGATATGGATTAGGTTCCTAGTAAGAACCATCTATGTTCAGTTTCCTTTCGAAACTAACACCTTATTTCCTAGGATGTTTTGTGAAGAATAGATTTCTTCAGGACGTCACAAAGGGTTTGATGTCCTTTGAGAGATTTGCACATTCCTGTCTGGATAAGATCCTTCGACCTAGCATTTTCATCAGAAACGGAACCATTTTCCTCGATTGAGGGGTCAGCATCCATGGATGATTCACCATATGATTATGCATTTGATCGTTCGAGGCATTTTAAACATGGTGGCACAAACACTTCAGGTTTCTGTTTCAGTTGTTGGGTGAGAAGAGAATTTTCTCTAATCAAATCCTCATGATCCTCTTTTAGTGCCACAATTTCATGTTTCCTTTTTAGGAATGATGGGTCAATCTTTCGTGGTCGTCCGAGACAAAATCATGATGATTTGACAGTTCTTCCACTCGTGACTTAAGATTATAATACTCTTCGGTCAACGACTGGTTTTTCTCCATCTCCTCAACCAACAACCCTTCAGACTTCCTGAGGGTTTTCTTAAATTTCTCAAGAGAGTTTTGTTGTATATTTTCAATTTTGATCAATTTAGCATGGTCATCCTTGTCAGATTTCGGGTTTCGCAAACCCTTGAGAGGTTCAAACTCTGGGGTGTACATGAAGAACACTCCCTCTCCAGCGCGCTCACCCTATGATTCCACGGCCTATCTCGACAAACTCAAAGAACAAAGGACATAGAAGTTTATACTCGTTCGGGCCACCCTGTGGTGTAATACCCTACTCCAGTGTGTGTGGTGGATTGCCTTGTATGGCTGATGATTAACTAGTACAAGGGATGAATAGCCTCTGGAGGAGAGGTGTTCTTGGGCTCGGATGAGCTTGTGGTAAGTTTGGGGTGGAATGGATCTGATGCCCAACATGTTCAGACCCCCCTCTATAGTGGTGGCTAGGTCCTATTTATAGTGGCCTTGGTCCTCTTCCCAAATATCGGCGGGAAGGGATCCCACAATGGCCAAATTTGAAGGGGAACAACTAGTACAGGTTATCCTGACAAAAGTAGTCTTCGCCTGCCAAAGGCTCTGCTGGTGACGCCGCGCCGGGCTCCACGATGACCTCCGTTCTGTAGCCTTGACGGTCCTTGGTCTTGTTGCATCGATATGGAAACCTTTGCCTGATCCCTCGGGACTCTACGCCTGCGCTTGCCCTCTTATAACTAAAGAGGAAACTAGCACACTGCGCCCGCTGGCGCCCGCTGGCGCCCGCCTGGCCTTGGTCGTCATGGCACACGTCACGTGAACCTCGCAAGGTGCTCCTTGCATAGATATCTCCGCTCCTCAGGAGCCAGCCTAGAGAGACTGCCCCCAGGGAGGTATTGCTACCGCCCGCCTCGTGAGGCTTGGCCCCTGGTGAGGTTCTTGAGTTGAAGTTGCTGAAGCTGGGCCGCACCAGGCCGCTGATGGAGCCACGTCATAGCCCACAGGCAGGCTGGCCTGGGTACACCCGCTCCCAGGACGCCGATAGTAGCCCCCAAGCCCAAGGTGTGCACAGACTTGTCTTCGAGGCAAAGCCAAAGGGGGAAAGGGTGAAGTGCCTCGGGCCCCAATTGCCTACGGCACTGGTCAAGGCGTGGCGACTCGATTAGACGTGGGCGTCTCCATTTCCCCATGCCGCCTTGAAATCCGCCTGACCTGGTGGCCGCCATCGCTCATATAGCCCGGCCTACCCTGTTGGCAGCGTGCTCCCACCACTCCTCCGTTTTCCAGAGAAGAACAGCTCCTCTCCTTGCCTGACCCAGCGCCAATCCCCGCCGCCATCATGGCGCCATGACAGAAGAAGAAGGGGAAGGGGAAAACCTGCACCTCGGTCCCTGCGCCTCAAGCCTTCGAGCTTGCCTTTGAGAGGTCGGTGGTGGTCGAACAAGAGGGGCTGAGCAAGGTCTGCCCTGCTCTCGGTTCCAGCTTCAACGAATGTGGGCGACTGTGGCTTGGCCGGCTTCTCGCTTCGCGGTCGACAGGGCGGCCACCGAGATCCCTATCAATCTTCACGCCCTCTGGGCTGGACTAATTCCTCCCTTCTCTAACTTCTTCAACGTCGTGCTCTCGCATTACCAAGTTAATGCACTGCACCTGGATACCCAATCCGTCGTGCTCCTTGCCGTCATCACCTTTGTTTGCGAGGCCATGGTAGGCATTGCTCCTTCCGTGGCCTTGTTGCGCCATTTCTTCTCACTGCATCTGACAGACGATCGCTAGTGCTTGGGGTGCATGACCTTCCATGCCATAGCCGCGATGTCCAACTCGGGGATCGACTTTGACCTTTCGCCAACCGCGGATGGGTTTCGAAAGCGGTGGGTGTTTGTCGATGTCGGTGTGTGCAATCCTCTTCTTCTGCTCCCTCGAGCTCCGGCCGTTCCAAGCCTGGCTGGCTGCATGCAAGGGTCGATGACCCGCGGCTCGCCCATGTCTGGCGTCTGCTGGCCAGGCTAAGGGACCTCGGGCTAACGGCGCCGGTTGTGGTGAAGAAGTTCATCAAGTGTCGCATCGCTCCGCTCAAGCGTCACTCCCGCCCATTGTGGGCCTTCTACGGCTACACTAACCACATCAGGCTCCATGCATCCGCGCTTCCTCCTGAGGTGCGGTGGACGGTGTTCGAGCTCCTGACGGACGACTCGGTGCTGGCCAATCTGCCGGAGGAGGGTTGTCTATTGTACTACTGCTACAACATGGATGAGTTCGTGCGACAAATACCTCTCTTTGACGCATGGGGACTGCGTCCGGCTGGTCTCGGGGAACCACGCGAGAATATTCTCGATGCAGTCTCCTAAGCGCCCACCCCAGGAGAGCATGCAGGTAGGCGGGCATTGTCGGACGCCGGCGCGGCGGTTGATGAAGAAGCAGTGTGCTCTGCAGCCCCTGAGGCGCCGGCTCCTGAGGCTTGGAGGAGCTCTCCTGACGCAGCGCTTGGTGAGCCACTTCAGACCGAGGCTGCCGAGGTCACCTTATCGGGAGCCCCGAATATTGCCCAGACGACGGTGGTCACGCCCAGGGCTTCGGCCAGCTCCGCTTGGACTTCGTGTCTCTCCGCAAGAGGAAGGCGCTCCTGAGCCGCGATGGTTCCGCCTACCGGCCACTGAAACAGAGGAAGCACATAGCCAATGACGGGTAAGTACCTTATCTGTGTGTTTCCTGGGTGTTGTGTTCCTTTCTGACCCTAACTCTTCAGGTCTCCATCAACTAGGGCGGCAGAATCCCCTGAAAAGAGACCCTCGCCTTCTCAAGGCTCCTCGTTGGCCTTGAGCGCGGCCCTCCGGGGCCTTCGAGGGCGCGAGTTTTGCGGAACAGGTGAACACGCCACCATAAGGCCTGGACTTCACATTCCTGTCGTCCCTCCTTCGCGGCCTCGCCTGGAGTGTTGGAGGCGTGCCGAGAGCCCTTCTAGTGATCGTCCCCTACAGCTGGGCAAACCCCATCTTCGGCTTTGTATCCGAGCCGCCTGGCCTTGTCTTGCAAAGCCCCCACCAAGGCCCGAGACGCAGCAAGTAAGGCGCCAGCCTCCAGCCCCCAGTCGGAGGAGGGTGGGCCATCCCAGGCTTCCCCGATGATCGACGACGCAGAGGATGGGCCCGGCCGCGTATTTTAATTCGCGCGCGGATGCAACATCGTCCACCATGAGCTTCTATAGGACGCGATGGGAACGCTGAGCAGGCTCGGGGAGGAGCTTGTTGATGTAGACACCCGCCTAGAGGCTAGCGGACAAATGACGTCAGTTGAAGGTGGCCACCAACTTCAGCCATCTCTAGCACGAACGCGCCGGTGCGAAGGCCGAAGCGTCCCTCGCGGCTTCTTGTGAAGCTAGTGCCCAGGCTCTAGAGGAAGCCATGTAGGCGGATCGACGCTGCAAGGTTGCCGAGGAGCATCAGCGGAAGCTTCAGGATCTGAACGACTTCCTCGAGAAACAGGTGGAAAAGCATAGGGGAGCCTTGGCGTCGATGAGGGGGGCGCCTTCGGACGAGAGGGAGATCGAGAAGCGCAATGAGGCAATGATGCTAGAAGCCTTGGAACGTAGCCTCGAGCAGGAGCAGCTAGAGACGAGGGAGCACCACATGAACCTGGACGAGGATGTTGTCTCTGCTCGTGAGGCCAAGGTTGAGGAGGAGATCGACCGGAGGGTGGCGAATGCCAGCGCAGATCTTGCCAAGGAGTATGGCCTGAAGTTGGGGCTTCTGCAGGTAGAGGACGATGGAAGGACTGCTGCCCTTAGGATGAAGCTGGATGAGGCAGAGCAGCGTGAGAGGGCCGTTACGGCGATCCAGTCTTCTGCTCAGGCCAAGCTGGTCTCCGCGCATGTCGACCTGGCCTTGGTCCAACGGTAGGTTGATGAAGCCGTGGTTCCTGCGCAGCAAAACAGGGACGAGGCTTGCCATCGACAGTTGCTGCAGCACGAGCATGCCCCCTTGCTCCAGGCTCTTTGGGTGAAGGCTAACCGGGCGCTGGGGGCCATCTGGGAGGTGAGCGTCCCTCACCCCCACGTGGAGGATTACGCCGGCCACCTCGACTTTTTTACCAAGGTCGTGACGCGCCTGGAGAGCCGGTCCACGAGGGCTTGCGAGATCATCAAGGAGAAGAGTCGGGGCCTCATTGGCACGCGTTCTCGTGCATCTTCAGGCATCTTCAGAACCTCGACCCCCACCTTCATTTCGGTGCCGTCATAGCCCCCGTGATCGTGGCTGTCTGGGAGAATCTGGCGCACTGGGTGGATGACCACGTGGATGCCTTGGTGAGAGCGTTCATCACTGAAGACGAAGAAGCGGTGGTCGCGGTGGATGAAGACGGTGTGGTTGATGATGGTGAAGTCGACGCCAGTGATAGTGTTAGTAGCGCGTATGAGAGCGACTAGGGTGCCACTGTGAGCTGCCCATCCAGTCGAGCCTGCATTCGTCCGCTAGAACCTGTATACAAGGACTTGGACATGGCCCCGTAGGGTGTGAGAGTATTTTGGAGGGGGGTGCCACCCCCCTTTTTGCGTATGTAAATTAATATTCTTCCCTTAAGCTAGATCTGTAAACTTGCCTTCTGGGCCCGTGAGTTCCTGAGCTGGGTTGCGGCCAAGACTTATCTTGATCCCAGCAGGCTCGAGTTCGTCCTAAGGCGGCCGATGCACCTTACTCCCGAGGTGTGTCCTCTTGGTGGCCTGTGGACTCCTAGATCTCCTAAGGGGTTGGTTGATTCGCTCGTGGGTGCCTAACAAGGAGCAAAGGCCAGGGCAAGGCTGGGTGCACGTGCGGCAATGCCATGGTCATGATACTCCTGACCCCGGGGCGATCGCCGCTGGCGGGCTTGCCATGCGAGGGTGTCTTGCCTCCACCATGCCCAGTTCCGCTTGCGAGGTGCTCGCTAAGGGAAGGGTAACAGACACTAGCCTCGAAATGAAGTAAAGCACATAACCAAAACACAAGAAACCAACACGAACACGAGAAGATCCCCCCAAAGTTTTGCATAAAAGAGATTCCATGTTCAACTCAAAAAAAGGCGCGGCGAATCGAGTTACAAAAAAGGGGGCGAAAGAAAATGCCATATCCGACACCTAGCTAGTCTTCTTGTCTTCCACCAGCGCAGAGCTAAGTGCATTCACTAGCTGTGGGCATAGTCATTGGCGGACTGTGTTGACGGCCATTGCGGAGCATGGTGCTTCCACTAGGACGTGGGTGGAGCCCCCGAGGCACGAGGACGGATCTCCGGAGACTCCGGGGCGTGTACAGCCCCACTCATTATTACGTGAGAGTGTCTCGGGCGGAGACCTTCACAGGCGAGGGCCCCGCCCTACACCGCTCCTGACCACCGTTGGGGCGTCCGGAAACTAGGAAGAGACCAAGGGGCAAGGAGGACGCTAGCGGCACCCTCAGCGACCACGGGCCCTCTGCCTGGGGTCAGGGCCCTCCGGCACCTCCCCCAGCAGAGAACATACCTCCGGACACGAGGAAGGCTCTGGCTCCTGGCTCTCCCCGTGCAACCCCCGGTGTGCCACTCTCGCCGGGAGCGGAGCTGCCGCTCTGGGGCCTCCAACTACCACCGCAGGATGGTTCTCCTGCAGCCCATAGTTATTATACGCCTGCTCCCGAGTTATTGGCTTTACTCTGCCTTCGTCATTGCTGAAGGGGTCGGTGAAGCCTTCGGGCCACTCGCGCGGTGTCTCGGCCTCGTGCGTCTCGCAGTCCCATCCTGGCCTGGGAAACGACCCGGGGTCTTCCCCCAGCACGTACCCCAAGCTCACCATGTAAGGTACGTAGGCCTCCATGGTCGCTCTGCTTGAACCTTCGCGTGTGCGCCTCGCACCTTGAGCCACCAGCCATGGCATCTAGCTCCGGTGGCAGCTGGGTGACATTCCGGTGAGTCCCCGCGGCAGAACACTTGCCATCGCAACCCCAGGCGCTGGCATCGCCGAGGCCGGGCCGGCCGCGGCAGGGTCCATGATGGCGCCTTCCGACCCCCAGAGAGCTCTAGGGAACGCGCGTGTCTGCCGGGCCCTCGCAAGTGCTTTCGCCACAAGTTGAGCTGTGTGCATAGAATAGAAAGGCGGTGCACCCCTACAGGCTGCGTCTAGTAGCTCGACGATGCGCTCCAGCGGCATACCACGGCCACATTCAGGCAACCTGCACCACAGCAATTCTCGGGCCACGATGAGTGCGGCCCGCGTGTTCGCATGTTCCCGCCTGGTGTATGGATACGTCACCGCATTGAAGTTTGACGAGCGCACAGCGGAGCGCGCGCGTCGTGGATTGAGGGCGGGAGGCCCCTGTCCATGCCGCCCGCGTCCGGCGGTGCCGGGTGGCCTGTGGGCAGTCCGAGCTGCTTGGACGGTCCAGGCAGCCCAGCGGTCGGCTTGAGTCCTCCCATAGTCGGCCATAAGGGTTGCTGGGCGGCAGTGAGTCAAGATAGAAGAGACGCTTGAGCGCACCCCTACCTGGTGCGCCAAATGTCGGATTTCAGGTTCTGCAAACCCATGAGAGGTTCGAACTCTGGGGTGCGCATGAAGAACACTCCCTCCCCATCGCGCTCACCCTACGATTCCATGGCCTAGCTCGACGAACTCAAAGAACAAAGGACACATAGGTTTATACTGGTTCGGGTCACCCTGTGGTGTAATACCCTACTACAGTGTGTGTGGTGGATTGCCTTGTATAGGATAGGATTAACTAGTACAAGGGATGAACAACCTCCGGAGGAGAGGTGTTCTTGGGATCGAATGAGCTTGTGGTAAGTTTGGGGTGGAATGGATCTGATGCCCAACCCATTTAGATCCCCCTCTATGGTGGTGGCTAGGTCCCATTTATAGTGGCCTTGGTCCTATTCCCAAACATTGTCGGGAAGGGGTCCCACTAGCAAAAGTAGTCTTCGCCTGCCAAAGGCTCTGGTGGTGAAACCGCGCCGGGCTCCATGATGACATTCGTTCTGCACCCTTGACGGTCCTTGGTCTTGTTGCACCTGCGCATGCCCTCTTTGCACCAAAGAGGAAACTGGCACACTGCGCCCGCAGGCACCCGCCTAGCCTTAGTTGTCGTGGCTCACGTCTGGTGAACCTCAAGAGTTGCTCCTTGCATAGATTTATCCGCTCATCGGGAGCCAGCCTAGAGAGACCGCCCCCAGGGAGGTCTTGCTGTGGCCCACCTCACGAGGCTTGGCCCCTCGCGAGGGTCTTGAGTTGTAGTTGCTAAAGCTCGGCCGCACCAGGCCGCTGATGGAGCCACGACATGGGCCGCAGGCAGGCAGGCCTGTGTACCCCCATTCCCAGGATGCCGACAATCCTCATCAGAAAAATATTGACTACCGGAGTCACCCTTGTGAAGTTTGGAGGATACCTTTTCCTTTTGATGCTTTGGCCATGACACAGTAGGAAAGAGATTCATTGTCGCTTGAGTACTTGTCGAACAGGTTCAATGTGGGAGTGGAAGCATAGGCTATGTCAACCATGCTAGAATCGAAATCCTCATCGGATTCATCATGTTCTTCGAGGGAAGACGATTATTCATGCCAACGTATGCCTTGGTTGAGATTTATTCTTGCGGTTGGAGGAGGATTTGGAAGGATTCCTTTAGGAAGATCTTGACGTAGATTTTGATGTGGAGCTATCCTTCTTCCTGAAGAACTTTCTTGTTTTCTTCTCGTCATCTGAGTCTTAGTTCTTGCTCTTGCCTTTGCCTTGATAGTTGCCAGAATCATTGTTAGTGCAACAAACCCTAGGTCCATTGCCGCATATAGTGCACAGGCCCATGGACAAGTTTTCAACACCAAGATCAGATCAAGGCTCGAAGGTGTCAGCACTTTGAGGAATCAGAGAGCTGTCCATGGAGAACAAGACAACCAACGCTAGTCGACGAGGCGCAATATCACCAGAGGAAGAGCCCTCCTTGCCGAGCATGCAAGCTTGGCGGGGTGGGTTCGCCCCGGAAGGAAGCCTCCAACATCACCCTGGCAAAACGCAACCCCACAACGACGGTCGTCATCAATCTGTGCGGTGTCAAGCTCCTAAGTGGCTCAGTGGCTGCCTCCTTCCACATTGTAGCCACTCCCTATAGAAAGAACCCGCAAATGACACACGTCCTGCGATGTGTCAACCAAGAAGGCGTGGAGCTAACAAAACAGCCCAGCAAGGCCTACCGGGCGAGCCATGATGTGACACTGGCCGGCAAATTTAATGCGCTCTGACAGCCTATAGAGTAAGGTATGATAGTACTGTTTGCTATCAAATCAGCCTAGAAAGACTGATTTTCCACTGTGGTGAGCCCTTAAGCTATAAAAGTACGCCCATGGCAACAGTAAGAAGTATTTGGCCATTCGAACCCACACACATTCATACGTGCGCGACTGCTCTCGCCCCAAGGCCACCTTGCCGGGCAAGAGCATCGTGCTCTTTTCCACCATTCCACCATCAATCCACCAAAGCAGGAGTAGGGTTTTACACCTTGCGACGACCTGAACCTGGTAAAAACTGCTTGTGTGATCTCTATTATGCTGCACTACGCTTTCTGCTCTTTGTGCAACGTGCCCATCCCCCCGCCGAACCAAAAAGGGACTCCTGTCCCATAGGTAGTCCTGGTTTTCCCGCAACATCTTTGGCGCGCCAGGTAGAAGGGTCACTTGCATGAACCTGAGAGTGTGAGCAGCGCGTCATCTTCATCACCAGCGCCTTCGTCTTTGGCTCCATAGACCATGGTGCCCAAGAAGAAGTCCGGTGCTGCAGCTCACCCATCCACTTCGACGGCCTCGCTGCCCACAACCGCCAATGCCAGGGAAAATGCGGGTATGTATGGGAATGCGTACGCTGTCGGGGATGTGGTCAACGCAGGCGGCGTCGCTACCGCACCCCCTGAGGTCGAAGCAGGAGCGGGAGGCGCAGGAGTAGGACAGCATCAACAACATCCCAGTGGCCACGCCCCACGAGCTATGAGCAGAGATATTATTCCTTCCGTACATCCTCGCCCAGCCGAAGAGCATACACTTTGCGGTGTTGCTCGTTCTGGGGTGAACCACAACTCTGCGGCCGCTGTCATCGCGGGTGCGACCGCAGAGCATGCGCCACCCCTGGGACGAGCTAAGCTAACCACTATGCTCGAAGGAGCCTCTGGCCCGCATGCGCCTCCGCCTCATACCCACACCATCCAAGTGGCTAGTTCCCAGTGACGAGGGGACGTAGCGGTCCACATCATCATCACCAATGCCAAGCACCGCCTCGAAAGCTATGGCGTGGGCCTAACTGTTGCTGAGATGTTCGCCGGCGGCCGATCAGATGGATGAGTGGCAAGCCACCATCCAAAGTCTGATTGATTTCACCGAGGCGGGAGGATCACGGTGAGCTGGCCCATCATGACCTCCCCAGGCAACAGCGATGGCCCACGCTACTGGCTGTATTGAGGGGGCCACCCCCATAGTGCAGTCGCCGCCACGGCGGCCGGCGCGTGAGCCACAACAGCAGGAGCCAGACAATGCCTCGATGGCCTCGTCGGACCATCGACCTCATCAAGGCCAACCACGAGCCCCAGAGGACAGGCAGGGGGAGCGCGCGCGCGTCACCATCGAGCAACCCCGCGGCGACCACTACCAGCCCGATGGGAGGAAACTCCCTTAAGAAGAAAATGGTGTCGAAATCGACTCAAAAGATGACGACGATACCACTAGTCAGAAGAAGAAGAACAAGAAGCGCAGTAAGAGACAAATGGATAAGGAAGTAATTACAATCTATGTGTCGAAGCCCCCGGCAAGGAGGTTGCCACGTGCAATGATTGCTGGGAAGCTGCGACTGCCAAGAAGGCTGGGAAAAGTGATGGCCCGAACTACAAGATCCATCAGACCAAGGGTACCAGCATGTTTCAAGGAGTTAATCCCGGGAGGAGCCGTCCTAAGGTAAAGATCATGTTGCTGGTAACATTCGGGGGAGAGTTGACCTTCCGGACTGAGAAGTTTGTGTTTGATGTGGTTGATCTCCCTTGCCTTAGAATGAACCCTTGGACGCCCAGCTCTGGCCAAATTCATGTTGGAATCCCACTATGCCTACAACATCTTGAGGATGCCAGGAGCAATGGGAGTCCTTTCCATTCCATCTGACGAGAAGGACACAATCATTTGCGTGGATAAGATGTACCGGGATGGAGTTGCGGCAGAGGCTGCAGAGATCACTGGTCCCGCCAAGGAGAGCAAGAAAAAGAGGAATCTGCTAAGAGCCCTAGTGAGGAGCCCAGAAAGCACACCTCTCCAGAACGCGCTATGCCTGTTGATGACTTGCCGGAGAGCTCCAACAGCATTCGATCCAAAATTGCTGCACCTGCTGTGAAGAAGGTCCCGCCAGGGCTGGATGGCACTTGTGGTACATTTACTATTAGTGGCACCCCTTGATGACAAATAGGAAAGTGTGTTTGTTGCATTCCCATGGACGAATGCCGATGTGTTTGCTTGGCAACCATCTGACATCCCCGGTGTTCCCAGGTAGGTAATTGAGCACCACCTTGTTGCCTGCCCACATGCCAGGCCCGTCAAGAAGATGGTTCAGAAGCAAGCTTTCGGGAGGGAATAGTTCATTGCCGAGGAGACCAAGAAGATTAAGGCAGATGGTTTGGTCAGAGGAGTGCTGCATCCAACATGGTTAGCAAACTTGGTGGTCGTACGCAAGGCTAATGGAAAATGGAGGCTGTGCATCGACTTCACTGATCTGAACAAGGCCTTCCCAAAAGACCCATTTCCCTTGCCGTGCATCGAACAAATCATGGAATCCACTTCAGGTTGTGATCTGCTCTCTTTCATGGATAAATATTCTGGATATCATCAGATTTTTATGTACATGGAAGACGAAGATAAGACTTCGCCGCCACCCGGGCAGATTCAGTAGTTCCACCACATGGTTAGTGATTTCGTGATTACTTAGCTTCATTGTGATGTTCCCAGTGATCAGCATTGGATTGAGGGGTGGGTTTGTTTGTGTTTCGAAGTGTTGCATCTAGACATGCTATCATGGATCATCCACCTTACGATCTTGGCAATGGTCACTTTGTTTGTTTCATACTGCACAATCATGGAATCAATCATAGAGCTACTAAAGGTTTTTGTCGTTGTTGGATTATGCTTCTGGGAATCCCTCTGGATTACCACACCACCCAGTATATATCTGATGTGGTTAGTACTTTTGGTCGTTTCCACCTGTGGCTTGAGGAGGACCCACACATGGTCAGAACTCTGGTTTATGCTTCTTTCCCATGCCCTGAGCAAGGTCCTCGTGATGTGGTATATCGGGAATATGCTGATTGTGGAGCTACTCGTATTTCTTAGACTGCACCTGCGTATGTTCTGTCGGCTGAGTTCGCTGATATCCTTCCTGCTGACGAGGATCAGATGCCTCTGAACGGCAACCCTCATCCCCTGCCCGGTGAGTTGTAGTTTGACAATATCAACTTTGTTATGCCCGAATTTCCTCAGTTAGGCTGGGATGATCCACCAGCACCACCACATCCTGCCAATCAGCATAACAATCACCATGGCGATCTCAATGATGATGTTTTAGTTGAAGATTGGGTTGAGGACAATGACCGACAAGTTGTTTCCCAGGAACCAGTAGTACTGCAGCATTCTGGGCCAGCTTCTAGCTCTGAAGATGATAATCATCAAGCTCTGGTAGTTTATCAGTCTCATGTGATTCAACCACCGATCATTGTTGGACGCGTTCTTACTATTTTTGGACCTGAACTACCACCAGTTATGCAATGGTCTAGCTGCTTTACTCGTGTGATGCCTTTCTTGGAGACCATGCAGGTGCCCAAAGGAATGCCAACTCTTAGCACTTTAAGCCAATTGTCTTATCAAAGATATCATGGGAAGTATCCTTTTCATATTCCAAGTTGGGCAACAGGTTGGTGTTTCACCCAACACCACCACGTAAATTTGTGGCGGTCCACTCCAAGCCTAGTGTGGCACGTGCTCTCTGTTCTGATTCAATTGTGGAAAGGTCGTGTGACGCCCGGGTAATCATGCTACAGTAAACACTACTAATGATGCCACGTCACTGAAGTCACTGTTGTAATTTTGCGTTATTCAACCCCGTTTGAGTTCATAATTTAAAATACAAGTCATATAATTAATTCTTCAAATAGTAGATGGAAAATGTTCATTGGCTTAAAGAAATTCACAAACTATTTTTGATGTAGAAACCAACCTCTTTTGAGTATTTAAAGTGGCCATAACCTATTTAAGACTAAACCAACAACACCTAAATTTGCCCATTGAAATTCAAATCCAATTTAAATGAGTTCATATAGCCCCCAAACTTTTAGTGGCAGTCCTTATTATTGTTTATTATTTTTGACACAAGTCTCACGTTTAACAAAATTCATATTTGTATTAATTTAAAGTGCAAAACAGTAAAGAGATATAAAAAAAACAGAAACGGAAACAAAAAAAGGGCCCATGTGGCCTGGGAGAAGCCCAACCCACACCGCACTCATCTGCCTCCTCGCTACAGGAGCCGCGGGGGATCGTGGCGTCCATCCCATGGCGCCCCGGTCTCGTGGCGACCATCC
>LR738712.1:289491961-289540181 GCA_902687465.1 Secale cereale
CCTACGGTCGCCTGACTGCCCCGCCTCCGCCCGCTGCTAGCGTTGGCTGCAGCGCCTCAACGGCTGCCCCCTTGCCAACTTCGCCGCCCCCCCCGACTTCCTCCTCACCGGCCGGCCTGCAGCTCCGTAGCGCCGCCATGTGATCCGCCCCGTCCGGCACCAGGCCCCGCACTGCCGCCCCAGCGCACTGCGCCTGGCGCCCCGATTTGTCCCAGGTGCGCCCGTTCGGGCGGGCGCCCACTTCACCGCTCGCCTAGCGCCCGTTAGGCCAGTAGGGCCACTAGCAGCTGGAGCCGAGCCCCCTGTAAAAAAAAGAAGTTAAAAAAATAGATATAAAAATAATTAATAATTAATTAATTTGTTAATTTAATTAAAAGATTTAGTTAAACAAATTAATTTGGTTAACTGCTAAGCAGTCAATGACAGTGGGGTCCACTAGATAATTGGTGAATTAATTAATCTTATCTTCTGTTAATTAGTCTAGTCTATGACAGGTGGGTTCCACCTGTCAAGTTTGACCGGTCAACAGGTCAGTTGACCTGCTGACGTCATGGTGCAGTCATGATGACATCATCAATCACTATTCTGGATAATGTTAGATTTAAATAAATAATTAATTCTAGAAAATGTTATAAACTTTAGAAAATCATATAAAATAATCCGTAACTCGGATGAAAATAATTTATATATGAAAGTTGCTCAGAATTTCGAGACGAATCCGAATACGCGGTCCGTTTGTCAACCACACGTCCCTAGCATAGTGAACCTTCAACTTTTCACCTCGGGTTCATCTGTCCGAAAACATCAAACACCGGGAATACTTTCGCGGATGTTTCCCCCCTTCGTCGGTATCACCTCCTATCACATTAGGTCACACGTAGCACCCCGTTTTGCCATGTTATACTTTGTGGTGTGATGTTTTGCTTTATATTTATTGTTTCTCCCCCCTCTTCTCTCCGATAGACATCGGGACTGAGACTGCTGACGGTGCCACTGTGATCGACTGCGTCGACGACGACCCATCATTCTTGCCAGAGCAACCAGGCAAGCCCCCCCCCTTGATCAACCTGATATCGCCTACTCTTCTCTCTACTGCTTGCATTAGAGTAGTGTAGCATGTTACTGCTTTCGATAATCCTATTTTGCTGCATAGCCTGTCATTGTTGCTACAACTTTTGATACGTACCTGCTATCCTAATGCTTAGTATAGGATGCTAGTATTCCATCAGTGGCCCTACACCCTTGTCCGTCTGCCCTGCTATTCTATCGGACCGTGATCACTTTGGGTGTGATCACGGGTATATACTATATACATACTTTACATGATACATGATGTGACTAAAGTCGGGTCGGCTCATTGAGTACCCGCAAGTGGTTCGATGTGGGGGCTGAAAGGATAGGTGGCTCCATCCAGGTAGTGATGGGCCTGAGTTCCCGACGGCCCCCAAGTGGATCTTTGTGGCGGAGCGACAGGGCAGGTTGAGACACCTAGTGGAGAGGTGGCCTGGCCCTGGTCGTTGTCCGCGGTTATTTCATAATAACACGCTTAACGAGTTTGGATATTTGATCTGAGTCTGGCCATTGGCCTATACGCACTAACCAGCTACGTGGGAATAGTTATGGGTACTCGACGTCGTGGTATCAACCGAAGCCTTCTTGACGTCAGCGATTGAGCGGCGCGCGCCGGGTTGGACCGCGTAACGCAACTTCCTTAGTAATGGAGGTTGCTACGTCTGCTCACCGGCCGCGTACGCAACGTGCAGGTGTGCGTTGGGCGATGGGCCCGGACCCCTGCGCGCCTAGGACTTAGACCGGCGTCCTGACCTCTCTGTTGTGCTTAGGTAGGGCTGCGACGTGTTGATCTTCCGAGGCCGGGCATGACCCTGGAAAGTGTGTCCGGCCAAATGGGATCAAGCGTGCTGGGTTATGTGGTGCACCCCTGCAGGGAAGTTAATCTATTCGAATAGCCGTGTCCCTCGGTAAAAGGACGACCCGGAGTTGTATTCCGACCTCATGACAACTAGAACTGGATACTTAATAAAACACACCCTTACCAGTGCCAGATACAACTCGGTGGTTGCTCTCTCACAGGGTGATGTGCGGGAGTATCGCCGAGTAGGGTTATGCTATACAATGTTACTTGGTGAACTTACCATCTACTCCCTGTTAGGGAACGTAGTATTTTAAAATTTTCCTACGATCACGCAAGATCTATCTACCAGATGCATAGCAACGAGAGGGAAGAGTGTGTCTACGTACCCTCGTAGACCGGAAGCGGAAGCGTCAAGTGACGCGGTTGATGTAGTCGAACTTCTTCGCGATCCAACCGATCAAGTACCGAACGTACGGCACCTCCGTGTTCAGCACACGTTCAGCTTGATGACGTCCCACGAGCTCTTGATCCAGTTGAGCTTCACGGGAGAGTTTCGTCAGCACGACGGCGTGGTGACGGATATGATGTATTCACGGGCGCAGGGCTTCGCCTAAGCACCGCGACGATATGACCGAGGTGTGTTTCTGTGGAGGGGGGCACCGCACATGGCTGGAACAATTCAACTTGTGTGTCTTTAAGTGCCCCCCTGCCCCCGTATATAAAGGAGCAAGGGGGGAGGCCGGCCGGCCCTCCTATGGTGCGGCTAGGGTGCAATCCTACTAGGAATAGGATTGCAATCCTATTCCTAGTAGGAACTACCAAAGAAGGAAGAGAGGGAAAGGAAAAGAGGGAGAGGTGGCGCCCCCCCCCAATCCTAGTCCAACTAGGATCCCTAGGTGGGGCGCCGGCCAGCCTCTATGGGCTGCCTCTCTCCTTTCCTTAAGGCCCACTATGGACCATCCCCCTTCGTAGGGGGTTCCGGTAACCCCCTCCGGCAATCCCGTTAAATCCGAAACTTTTCCGGAACACTTCCGGTGTCCGAATATAGTCGTCCAATATATCAATCTTTATGTCTCGGACATTCCGAGACTCCTCGTCATGTCCGTGATCTCATCCGGGACTCCGAACTACCTTCGGTACATCATAACTCATAAACTCATAATACCGATCGTCATCAAATGTTAAGCGTGCGGACCCTACGGGTTCGAGAACTATGTAGACATGACCGAGACTCATCTCCGGTCAATAACCAATAGCGGAACCTGGATGTTCATATTGGCTCCTACATATTCTACGAAGATCATTTATCGGTCAAAACCGCATAACAACATACATTGTTCCTTTTGTCATCGGTATGTTACTTGCCCGAGATTCGATCGTCGGTATCTCTATACCTAGTTCAATCTCGTTACCGGCAAGTCTCTTTACTCGTTCCGTAACACATCATCTCGTGACTAACTCATTAGTCTTTTGCTTGCAAGGCTTATTATGATGTGTGTTACCGAGAGGGCCCAGAGATACCTCTCCGACACTTCGGAGTGACAAATCCTAATCTTGATCTATGCCAACACCACGAATACTTTCGGAGACATCTGTAGAGCATCTTTATGATCACCCAGTTACGTTATGACATTTGATAGCACACAAGGTGTTCCTACGGTATTCGGGGGTTGCGTAATCTCATAGTCATAGGAACATGTATAAGCCATGAAGAAAGCAATAGCAGTAAAACTAAACGATCAAAGTGCTATGCTAACGGATGGGTCTAGTCCATCACATCATTCTCCTAATGATGTGATCCCGTTGATCAAATGACAACTCATGTCTATGGTTAGGAAACATAACCATCTTTGATCAATGAGCTAGTCTAGTAGAGGCATACTACAAACACTCTGTTTTGTCTATGTATTCACACATGTACTAAGTTTCCGGTTAATACAATTCTAGCATGAATAATAAACATTTATCATGATATAAGGAAATATAAATAACAACTTTATTATTGCCTCTAGGGCATATTTCCTTCAGTCTCCCACTTGCACTAGAGTCAATAATCTAGCTCACATCGCCATGTGATTTAATACCGATAGTTCACATCGTTATGTGAATAACACCCATAGTTCACATCGCCATGTGACCAACACCCAAAGGGTTTACTAGAGTCAATAATCTAGTTCACATCGCTATGTGATTAATACCCAAGAGTAATATGGTGTGATCATGTTTTGCTTGTGAGAGAAGTTTAGTCAACGGGTCTGTCACATTCAGATCCGTATGTATTTCGCAAATTTCTATGTCTACAATGCTCTTCATAGAGCTACTCTAGCTAATTGCTCCCACTTTCAATACGCATCCAGATTGATACTTAGAGTCATCTGGATTTAGTGTCAAAGCTTGCATCGGCGTAACCCTTTACGACGAACTCTTTATCATCTCCATAATCGAGAAACATTTCCTTAGTCATCCAGTTACTAAGGATAATTTTGACCGCTGTACAGTGATCTACTCCTGGATCACTATTGTACCCCCTTGACAAACTCATGTCAAGGTACACAACATGTTTGGTACACAGCATGGCATACTTTATAGAACCTATGGCTGAGGCATAGAGAATGACTTTCATTCTCTCTATATTTTTCTGCCGTGGTCTGGCTTTGAGTCTTACTCAACTTCACACCTTACAAGTCAGGCAAGAACTCCTTCTTTGACTGATCCATTTTGAACTACTTCAAAATCTTATCAAGGTATGTACTCATCGAAAGTCTTATTAAGCGTCTTGATCTATCTCTATAGATCCTGATGCCCAATATGTAAGCAGCTTCACCAAGGTCTTTCTTTGAAAAACTCCTTTCAAACACTCCTTTATGCTTTCCAGAAAATTCTACATCATCTCCGATCGACAATATGTCATTCACATATACTTATCAGAAAGGTTGTAGTGCTCCCACTCACTTCTTGTAAATACAGGCTTCACCGTAAGTCTGTATAAATCTACATGCTTTGATCAACTTATCAAAGCGTATATTCCAACTCCGAGATGCTTGCACCAGTCCATAGATGGATCGCTGGAGCTTGCACATTTTGTTAGCACCTTTAGGATTGACAAAACCTTCTGGTTGCATCATATACAACTCTTCTTTGAGATATCCATTCAGGAATGCAGTTTCACATCCATTTGCCAGATTTCATAATCATAAAATGCGGCAATTGCTAACATGATTCGGACAGACTTAAGCATCGCTACAGGTGAGAAAGTCTCATCGTAGTCAACTCCTTGAACTTGTCAAAACCCTTTCGCAACAAGTCGAGCTTTGTAAACAGTAACATTACCGTCTGCGTCGGTCTTCCTCTTGAAGATCCATTTATTTTCGATGGCCTGCCGATCATCGGGCAAGTCAACCAAAGTCCATACATTGTTCTAATACATGGATCCCATCTCAGATTTCATGGTCTCAAGCCATTTTGCGGAATCTGGGCTCATCATCGCTTCCTCATAGTTCGTAGGTTCATCATGGTCTAGTAACATGACTTCCAGAACTGGGTTGCCGTACCACTCTAGTGCGGAACGAACTCTGGTTGATCTACGAAGTTCAGCAGAAACTTGATCTGAAGTTTCATGATCATCATCATTAGCTTCCTCACTAATTGGTGTAGGAATCACTGGAACGAGTTTATGTGATGTACTACCTTCCAATTCGGGAGAAGGTACAATTACCTCATCAAGTTCTACATTCCTCCCACTCACTTCTTTCGAGAGAAACTCCTTCTCTACAAAGGATCCACTCTTAGCAACAAAGACCTTGCCTTCGGATCTGTGATAGAAGGTGTACCCAACAGTTTCTTTTGGGTATCCTATGAAGATTTACTTCTCCGATTTGGGTTCGAGCTTATCATGTTGAAACTTTTTCACATAAGCATCGCAGTCCCAAATTAAAAAAATGACAGCTTAGGTTTCTCGTCAAACCACAGTTCATACGGTGTCATCTCCACGGATTTAGATGGTGCCCTATTTAACGTCAATGTAGCTGTCTCTAATGCATAACCCCAAAAGCAATAGTGGTAGATCGGTAAGAGACATCATCGATCGCACCATATCTAATAAAGTATGGTTATGACGTTCGGACACACCATTACACTGTGGTGTTCCAGGTGGCGTGAGTAGTGAAACTATTTCACATTATTTTTATTGAACGCCAAACTAGCTAACTCAAATATTTTACGTCTACGATCATATCGTAGAAACTCTTATTTTCTTGTTACGATGATTCTCCACTTCACTCTGAAATTCTTTGAACTTTTCAAATGTTTCAGACTTGTGCTTCATTAAGTAGATATACCCATATCTGCTCAAATCATCAGTGAAGGTCAGAAAATAACGATACCTGCCGCGAGCTTCAACACTCATTGGTCCGCATACATCAGTATGTATGATTTCCAACAACTCTGTTGCTCGCTCCACGGTTCCGGAGAACGGAGTTTTAGTCATCTTGCCCATGAGGCATGGTTCGCAAGCACCAAGTGATTCATAATCAAGTGATTCAAAAAGTCCATCACTATGGAGTTTCTTCATGCGCTTTACACCAATATGACCTAAACGGCAGTGCCACAAATAAGTTGCACTATCATTATTAACTTTGCATCTTTTGGCTTCAATATTATGAATATGTGTATCACATGATCGAGATCCAACAAACCATTTTCATTGGGTGTATGACCATAGAAGGTTTTATTCATGTAAACAGAACAACAATTATTCTCTAACTTACATGAATAACCGTATTGCAATAAACATGATCAAATCATATTCATGCTCAACAGAAACACCAAATAACACTTATTTAGGTTCAACACTAATCCTGAAAGTATAGGGAGTGTGCGATGATGATCATATCAATCTTGGAACTACTTCCAATACACATCGTCACTTCATCCTTTAACTAGTTTCTGTTCATTATGCAACTCCCATTTCGAGTTACTACTCTTTAGCAACTGAACCAATATCAAATACCGAGGGGTTGTTATGAACACTAGTAAAATACACATCAATAATCTGTATATCAAATATACCTTTGTTCAGTTTGCCATTCTTCTTATCCGCCAAATATCTAGGGCAGTTCCACTTCTAGTGACCATTTCCTTTGCAGTAGAAGCACTTAGTTTCAGGCTTGAGTTTAGCTTTGGGTTTTTTCACGGGTGTGACAACTTGCTTGTCATTCCTTTTGAAGTTCCTCTTCTATCCCTTTGCCCTTTACTTGAAACAAGTGGTCTTATTAACCATCAACACTTGATGCTCTTTCTTGATTTCTACCTTCGCCGATTTCAGGATCGCGAAGAGCTCGAGAATTACCTTCGTCATCCCTTGCATATTATAGTTCATCACGAAGTTCTACTAACTTGGTGATAGTGACTAGAGAACTTTGTCGATTACTATCTTATCTGGAAGAATAACCCCCACTTGATTCAAGTAATTGTAGTACCCAGACAATCTGAGCACATGCTCACTGGTTGAGCTATTCTCCTCCATCTTGTAGGCAAAGTACTGTCAGAGGTCTTATACCTCTCGACACGGGCATGAGTATGAAATACTAATTTCAACTCTTGGAACATCTTATATGCTCCGTGGTGTTCAAAACGTTTTTGAAGTCCCGGTTCTAAGCCGTAAAGCATGGTGCACTTAATCTATCAAGTAGTCATCATACCGAGCTTTTGTCAAAACGTTCATAACGTCTACATCTGCTCCTGCAATAGGTCTGTCACCTAGCGGTGCATCAAGAACATAATTCTTCTGTGCAGCAATGAGGATAATCCTCAGATCACGGAATAATTCAGCATCATTGCTACTAACATCTTTCAACTTGATTTTCTCTAGGAACATATAAAAACTAAACGTGGAGCAACATCGCGAGCTATTGATCTACAACATAGATATGCTAATACTACCAGGACTAAGTTCATGATAAATTAAAGTTCAGTTAATCATATTACTTAAGAACTCCCACTTAGATAGACATCCCTCCGGTCATCTAAATGATCACGTGATCCAAATCAACTAAACCATGTCCGATCATCACGTGAGATGGAGTAGTTTCAATGGTGAACATCTTATGTTGATCATATCTACTATATGATTCACGCTCGACCTTTCGGTCTCCAGTGTTCCGAGGCCATATCTGCATATGCTAGGCTCGTCAAGTTTAACCAGAGTATTCTATGTGTGCACAACTGTCTTACACCCGTTGTATTTGAACGTAGAGCCTATCACACCCGATCATCACATGGTGTCTCAGCACGAAGAACTTTCGCAACGGTGCATACTCAGGGAGAACACTTATACCTTGAAATTTTGTAAGGGATCATCTTATAATGCTACCATCGTTCTAAGCAAAATAAGATGCATAATAAGATAAACATCACATGCAAATCAAATATGTGACATGATATGGCCATCATCATCTTGTGCTTTTGATCTTCATCTCCAAAGCACCGTCATGATCGCCTTCGTCACCGGCGCGACACCTTGATCTCCATCGTAGCATCGTTGTCATCTCGCCAACTATTGCTTCTACAACTATCGCTACCGCTTAGTGATAAAGTAAAGCAATTACATGGAGATTGCATTTCATACAATAAAGCGACAACCATATGGCTCCTGCCAGTTGCCGATAACATTACAAAACATGATCATCTCATACAAAACCGTATAACTCATCATGTCCTGACCATATCACATCACAACATGCCCTGCAAAAACAAGTTAGACGTCCTCTACTTTGTTGTTGCAAGTTTTACGTGGCTGCTACGGGCTTAGCAAGAACCGTTCTTACCTACGCATACAAAACCACAACGATGTTTCGTCAAGTATGTGCTGTTTTAACCTTCAAAAGGACCGGGCGTAGCCACACTTGATTTAGCTAAAGTGAGAGAGGCAGACACCCGCCAGTCACCTTTAAGCAACGAGTGCTCGTAACGGTGAAACCAGTCTCGCGTAAGCGTACGCGTAATGTCGGTCCGGGCCGCTTCATCTCACAATACCGCCGAAGCAAAGTATGACATGCTGGTAAGCAGTATGACTAGTATCGCCCACAACTCATTGTGTTCTACTCGTGCATATCATCTACGCATAGACCTGGCTCATGATGCCACTGTTAGGGAACGTAGTATTTTAAAATTTTCCTACGATCACGCAAGATGCATAGCAACGAGAGGGAAGAGTGTGTCAACGTACCCTCGTAGACCGGAAGCGGAAGCGTCAAGTGACGCGGTTGATGTAGTCAAACTTCTTCGCGATCCAACCGATCAAGTATCGAACGTACGGCACCTCCGTGTTCAGCACACGTTCAGCTTGATGACGTCCCACGAGCTCTTGATCCAGTTGAGCTTCACGGGAGAGTTTCATCAGCACGACGGCGTGGTGACGGATATGATGTATTCACCGGCGCAGGGCTTCGCCTAAGCACCGCGACGGTATGACCGAGGTGTGTTTCTGTGGAGGGGGGCACCGCACACGGCTGGAACAATTCAACTTGTGTGTCTTTGAGTGCCCCCCTGCCCCCGTATATAAAGGAGCAAGGGGGGAGGCCGGCCGGCCCTCCTATGGTGCGGCTAGGGTGCAATCCTACTAGGAATAGGATTGCAATCCTATTCCTAGTAGGAACTACCAAAGAAGGAAGAGAGGGAAAGGAAAAGAGGGAGAGGTGGCGCCCCCCAATCCTAGTCCAACTAGGATCCCTAGGTGGGGCGCCGGCCAGCCTCTATGGGCTGCCTCTCTCCTTTCCTTAAGGCCCACTATGGACCATCCCCCTTCGTAGGGGGTTCCGGTAACCCCCTCCAGCAATCCCGTTAAATCCAAAACTTTTCCGGAACACTTCCGGTGTCCGAATATAGTCGTCCAATATATCAATCTTTATGTCTCGGACATTCCGTGACTCCTCGTCATGTCCGTGATCTCATCCGGGACTCCGAACTACCTTCGGTACAACATAACTCATAAACTCATAATACCGATCGTCATCAAACGTTAAGCGTGCGGACCCTACGGGTTCGAGAACTATGTAGACATGACCGAGACTCATCTCCGGTCAATAACCAATAGCGGAACCTGGATGTTCATATTGGCTCCTACATATTCTACGAAGATCTTTTATCGGTCAAAACCGCATAACAACATACGTTGTTCCTTTTGTCATCGGTATGTTACTTGCCCGAGATTCGATCGTCGGTATCTCTATACCTAGTTCAATCTCGTTACCGGCAAGTCTCTTTACTCGTTCCGTAACACATCATCTCGTGACTGACTCATTAGTCTTTTGCTTGCAAGGCTTATTATGATGTGTGTTACCGAGAGGGCCCAGAGATACCTCTCCGACACTTCGGAGTGACAAATCCTAATCTTGATCTATGCCAACACCACGAATACTTTCGGAGACACCTGTAGAGCATCTTTATGATCACCCAGTTACGTTGTGACGTTTGATAGCACACAAGGTGTTCCTACGGTATTCGGGAGTTGCATAATCTCATAATCATAGGAACATGTATAAGCCATGAAGAAAGCAATATCAGTAAAACTAAACGATCAAAGTGCTATGCTAACGGATGGGTCTAGTCCATCACATCATTCTCCTAATGATGTGATCCCGTTGATCAAATGACAACTCATGTCTATGGTTAGGAAACATAACCATCTTTGATCAATGAGCTAGTCTAGTAGAGGCATACTAGGGACACTCTGTTTTGTCTATGTATTCACACATGTACTAAGTTTCCGGTTAATACAATTCTAGCATGAATAATAAACATTTATCATGATATAAGGAAATACAAATAACAACTTTATTATTGCCTCTAGGGCATATTTCCTTCACTCCCTTCCACTACTACAAGACGGAGGCTGCGAGAAGCAAGGATACTTGTTACTATCCAGCTACTCTCATCTACTGCTGCAAGATGGAGGTGGCCAGAAGCATAGTCTTCGATTGGATTAGCTATCCCCCTCTTATTCTGGCATTCTGCAGTTTAACCCACATATATTACCCCTTTACACAGATACCATTGCTTATGTAGTGTAGATCCTTGCTTGCGAGTACTTTGGATGAGTACTCACAGTTGCTTTGCTCCCCCTTTTCCCCCTTCTTTCTTCTTTCTGGTTGACGCAACCAGATGGTGGAGTCCAGGAGCCAGAGGATCCAGATGATGTTTTCTACATGGAGTTCGGCTTCGAGGAGTAGTTAGGAGGTCCCAGGCAGGAGGCCTTGCCTTTTTGATCGTTGCTATATTTGTGCTAGCCTTCTTCAGGCAAACTTATTTAACTTATGTCTGTACTCAGATATTGTTGCTTCCGCTGACTCTTGTGTATTCGAGCCCTCGAGGCCCCTGGCTTGTAATATAAAGCTTGTATTATTTTAATTTGTGTCTAGAGTTGTTTTGTGATATCTTCCAGTGAGTCCTTGATCTTGGTCGTACACATTTGCGTGCATGATTAGTGTACCGTCAAATCGGGGGCGTCATAGGTCGGCTCCAATTGATGACACAGGTCCTTCTGATTCTTCTCTCCTGTCTGACATGAAGATGAATTCATTCAGCTTCACTGCCACTGCCAAGGGATCACGCCGCCCTCACAAGCCCAATGCTGTTGTGGTTGAGTCTGAAGTCAGACAAAGTGCTAGGCTTTGAGCTCGTAGAGATGGTTTCAAGAAGAGTTTGCCAAAACCAATTTCTTTGGAAAAACCTTCGGCCAGGCCTCACAAGAAATGCAAAATGCAGGATTGTCCTCCTGTTCATGAGCCAGAGGAGCCGCGGGATGTGATCCCTCCACCAACACCAATCAGAGTTCTGCGGCAAATTGGAGGTCGTCTTGGCATCGCTCCAGAGAAGCTCACTGCCGACCAGCTTAACGCGGGTCCTGCATCTTCTGCTTCAGCTTTTTCGTCAAAAGATACTTAGTTCCTTGGCTCATTTGGGTTTATGGTTAACCCCTGCTAAAACCATTTATCTAGTGCTTTATTTCCTTTCCGTACTCTATGCTAAGTATGATGTGTGGCGGTTTGTGACTCACCATTATGTGGTGGTCTTTTGCGTCTCTCTTCATTTGGTTTGTAATGAATCAGAATACCTTTAGGGACTGGAAAATATTTTGCTGGAATGTGCGAGGTATGAACTCTGATAATCGTTAGCGTATTGTTCGTCGGAAAATTGATGAAAGTGGTTGCCCAGTTATTTGTTTGCAAGAGGCAAAATGTGAGGTCATGGATCAATGTTTTATCCGCAAATTTTGTCCTCGGCGTTTTGATCATTTTGTTTTTGTTCCCTCTATTGGAGCCTCTGGTGGTATGATATTCCTATGGAATTCTGCAATTTTCAGTTGAAAATTGATTGAATCTTTAAGTTATCGTATCACTATTGAATTCCAATCTAAGCATAACTCTGATGTTTGGACCTTGGTCACTGTTTATGGACCATGTCTGAATCCTCCTAGAGATGAATTTATAACATGGCTTCATAATCTAGTTATACCTGTTGATGACAATTGGTTATTGCTGGGAGATTTTAACTTCTTGAGATCCATGGACAACAGAAATAGGCCAGGTGGTAATATCAACGACATGTTGCTGTTTAATGAGGTTATTGGACACTTGGGTCTAATTGAGCTGCCTTTAAAAGGGAGAAGATTCACATGGTCTAATATGCAAGATGTACCTCTTTTGGAACAAATTGATTGGTTTTTCACAACAGTTAATTGGACATCACTCTATCCTAATACGATGGTGGTACCCCTGGCTAGGTCTGCATCTGATCACACAACCTATGTGGTCACCATCAAAAAAATTATTCCCAAGGCTAAGATTTTTTGTTTTGAGAATTATTGGGTCAACCTCCCTAGTTTTTTTGGATTGTGTCAGAGACTCTTGGTCCAAACCTGTGCACAGGAAATCAGCTGCTGCTGTTATCTCTACTAAATTCAAAAGCCTTAGATATGCTCTTAAGGTTTGGCATACTAACCTTTCCAAGGTTAAAGCTGTTATTACTGATTGTAATATGGTTATTCTCTGTCTTGATACTCTTGAGGAGCAGAGGCCTCTTTATTTGCCTGAATCCAATTTTAGAAGAATTGTGAAGCTACATTTGGAAGATGTTCTTAGTTTACAATTTATTTACTAGAAACAAAGATGTACCATCAGGAATATAAAAGTGGGAGAAGAGAATACCAAGTTCTTTCATGCCATGGCAACTGAAAGATTTAGGTCAAACACTATATCTAGCATTATTGTGGATGATGAAGTGGTCACTGATCATTCTGCTATGGCAGCTCTATTTTTGAAAGATTTTAAGGAAAGAATGGGATGTTCCAATGATATTCAAATGGGTTTTGATCTTAAGACAATTATTAAAAAATTTGAGGGGCTTCAGGAATTGACAAAACAATTTTCTATTGAGGAGATTGATCTGGTTATTAAGCAAATGCCACCAGATAGGGCCCCTGGACCAGATGGTTTCACTGGTCTCTTTTTGAAAAGTTGTTGGGATCTAATTAAAGAGGACTTCATGCTTTGAGTGCAGGCATTCTATGATGGAAATCTGGATCTTGAGTGCATTAATAACTCCTTGATCACCTTGATACCCAAGAAAATCAGTTTTGTGACTTTGAATGATTATAGGCCAATTTCACTTACCAACACATGTTTGAAGTTCTTAACCAAACTGCTGGCTAATAGGTTGCAAAGAGTGATTTTGTCCTGCACCCACAAATACCAGTATGGTTTTTTGAAGTCAAGATCTATTCAAGACTGCTTGGCTTGGTGTTTTGAATATATACATCAATGCCAAGCTTTCAAGAGGCCTATTGTGCTGCTCAAATTGGATTTCACAAAGGCTTTTGACACTATTGAGCATGAGGCTATTATCAGCATCCTCAGATACAAATGTTTTAATGAGAAGTGGATTATATGGGTCAGAAATATATTATCTTCTGGATCTTCCTCTATATTACTCAATGGAGTGCCTAGAAATCACTTTCATTGTAAGATAGGTGTCAGACAGGGGGACCCTATGTCTCCTCTGCTTTCTATTCTAGCTGCTGATTTGCTTCAATTTGTGGTCAATGATATGTGTGACAAGGGCATCCTAACACTACCAATACCCACAAATTGCCAGGATTACCCTATAGTCCAATATGATGATGACACCCTCATTGTTTTACCAGCTGTGGATCATCAACTTCTTGCCCTGAAGGATATGTTGGATATTTATGCTACTTGCACTGGATTATCTGTCAACTTTGCTAAGTCCATGATGATACCTATCAATGTCTCTATTGAGGAAGCCAACAGATTATCCAGTGTTTTACGCTGTAAACTGGGATCAATGCCTTTTACTTACCTTGGTTTGCCCATGAGCACCACTAAGCCCTCTGTACAAGACCTAATGCCCTTAGTGCATAGAATTGAGAGGAGAATTTCTTCTACCTCATGTTTTCTTAACCAAGGTAGGAGGTTGCAATGGTTACAGTCTGTTCTTTGATCAATGCCAATATATTTTCTATGCACTTTGGACATCCCCCCTGGTATACTAAAACAAATTGAGCGTATATAGAGGTAGTGTCTTTGGAGAGGGATTTCTCACACCCCAAGACAATCTCTTGCCGCATGGAACCTTGTTTGCCTACCAAAAAACAAAGGTGGTCTCGGTGTTCTGAACCTAAGAATTCAGAATGAAGCACTCCTCATGAAATTCCTGCACAAGTTCTACAATCATCATGACATACCTTGGGTTAGTTTGATCTAGGACTCTTACTATCATGAATCTATGCCTCATTCAACTATCCTTTGTGGATCCTTCTGCTGGTGTGATGTTTTCAAGCTTTCCACCAAATACTTAAACTTTGCAAAGCCCTCTCTTGGTAATGGGAGGTCTATTCCCTTCTGGACTGACCCTTGGATCTTAAATCTAAATTGATCTTCCATCAGTCAAAGTTTTCCACGTCTATTATCTTTTGTGATTGATGGACACCTTTCAGTTGCTCAGGTTATGGAACATGATATCATGGAGAGCTTTCACTTGCCTATTTCAACACATGCTTTTGAAGAGCTTCAATCTCTAAAGCTAGTTTTGGCAACATATGTGACTTCAGCAGAGAATGATAATTGGAATTGGCCTTTCAATAAGGGGTGTTTCAGGCCTAAATCTTACTACACTCAGGTGCATCAGAATATTGTGGTTGATCCTATCTTGCCATGGATATGGAAAATGTTTGGCTGGCTGCTGCTCAGGGACAGTCTGAACACCAGAGACATGCTTCAGCGCAGGCACTGGCATGTGGATGATCATACATGTGTTCTCTGTCTTCATCTCATTCATGAAGATGTGGGCCACCTCTTTTTCTCATGCAATTTCAGTCAAATAGTTTGGAACTATCTACAAATCTCTTGGGAACCAGTGCCTGGTATGACAACATACCAGATGGCTTTGCAAGCCAGGTCTAACTTTGGCAAGCCTTTCTTCACTGAAGTGGTCTTCACTGCTGCTTGGAACATCTGGATCATTAGAAATAGAAAAGTTTATAGAAATGAACAACCACTTTTTAAGATCTGGAGACACAATTTCATTCATGACATGGCCCTTTTATCTCATAGGATCAAATGTAAATTCAAGGATAGTTACATGGACTAGCTTACTAATCTACCTTAGTTTTTTATATAGGCTAACTTCTTTGTAAGTATCTCTAACCTTAGCTGTCACTGTACTTTGTATTGATTTTTTATGCTTTCAATAAAGTGGGTTGTGAGACTTTTTGCCTTGCAGTATATAGTCAAAAAAAGAAGATAAGACCTCATTCATCACCCTATGTGGCACGTACTGCTTCGTGCGCATGCCTTTTGGGTTGAAGAGTGCCAGGTCTACTTTTGTAAGAGTAGTCTAGATTGGTTTGAGTCACAGCTGCACAAGAACATTGAAGCCTATATGGATGATATTGTGGTCAAAATAAAGGACATGTCAACCCTCATCCAGGATTTGGAAGAGACATTTGTCAATCTACCCAAGATCAACTTGAAGCTGAATCCGGAGAAGTGCATGTTTGGTGTTCCCTATGGCAAGCTACTTGGTTTCTTTGTGTCCCACCATGGGATAGAGGCCAACCCTAATAAGATCAAGGCTATCGAGCAGATTCAAGCACCAAAGATAGTCAAAAATGTCAGGCGCTTGACAGGGTGTGTTGCTACACTTAGTAGATTCATCTCCAACTCCGCCGAGCTTGCCTGGCCATTCTTTAAGAAGGCATGACCCGTGAAGTGGACCCCGTAAGCAACTAAAAAAGCTGTTAGCGCAGCCTTAGTTGAACAGCAGGAAGTGTAGGAAGAAGCAACCTCAGTTAGCGTCCCATCCAGAGAAGAGTATTAGAACAACTCGGCAAGGTCAGATACGGGTCAGGACAGGAAAGAGCACTGCAGCGGAAACAACCCCAAGGACACGGCAAGGAGGTAAGTGGTGCAGTGCCTGGTGTACTTCATCAGCTCACTGTTGCAGGGGGCTAGATCTAGGTACTCTGGTGTGCAAAAGTTAATTTTTGGCCTAGTCATGGCCTCGAGGAAACTGCGACACTACTTCCAGGCCCATGAGATCACGGTTGTTACACGCTTTCCGTTGCAAAGGATTCTTCGGAACCCAGAGGCTACAGACAGGATAGTAGAGTGGGCATTGGAGTTATCCAGCTTTGGCCAGAAGTTTGAAAGCTCCTCAACAATATAGAGCAGGACGTTGTGAAAGTAAAACTAATCACTGGGTGGTTTTGGTAATTAATAACAACATATAGCTCATTGAACTAATATCCTTTCAAGATAAATATTTCAAGAAGTTCAATGGATGGCATGGCATGGATTAGAAATGTGGACCCCTCAAAATGCTAAGGACAAAGATTGGCAAAATTTCAAGACTCTACATTTTGATTTTAGTGATCCAGGATCACATTGAGTCCACAGAAAAAGCCAATACTATTAAAAGGGGATGAGGTGTTGCTTAATGGTCTACTTGCTCAAAGTGCTTAGTAATATGCTCCAAATCCCTCAACCACTTTTTCATTTCCACATATGTCCCAAACCTAGAAGTCAAACTCGGCCCCACCAATTTGATGTATCTGGCACCACCGAGTTCACTTGACATAGCCATTGCCACAAACTCTAATCAGTTTGGTCTCACCGATAGGAATCTTGGTCCAACCGAGATGAGAATGCAAACTCTCTGTTTCCTCTTCCTGACATTTTGGTCTAACCGAGATGAGAGAATCGGTCCCATCGAGTTGGCATTGCAAACTCTCTGTTTCCTCTTTGTAACATTTCGGCCTCACCGAGATGAGCGAATCGGTCCCACCAAGTTTGCTTGATCAACACTTTGTTTGCCTATTACCAAAATCGGTTTCACCGAGTTTGACTAATCGGTCAAATCAAGTTGAGGTTTTGCCCTAACCCTAACACATCGATCTCACCGAGTTGATACTATCGGTCCAACCGAAATGTCTATTGTTCAAATGCTTCGATCTGACAGAGTTCTTTCATTCCGTCTGACCGAGTTGGGTCAAATGTGTGTAATGGCTAGATTTTGTGTGGAGGCTATATATACCCCTCCACCCCTTCTCCATCAGAGAGAGAGCCATTAGAATGTTCCTACACTTCCACTATTCATTTTCTGAGATAGAACCACCTGCTCATGTGTTGAGACCAAGATATTCCAATCCAACCACAAGAATCTTGATCTCTAGCCTTCCCCAAGTTGCTTTCCTGTCACAGCCCTAGAGTTTGCTTGTACCAAGTGGCTTGCATACATGCAGTATGTTCTTTTCCAAGAAATTTGAAATGGGGATTGATAAACCCTAGCACAAATGCTTTCAAATAGGTCCAGTTAAAAGATTGCATTCAATGTTTCCAAAGTGTTCTTATTAATTGTTTGATATTTTTGGCAAGGCTTTCGCAGCAAACCAAAAATAATGAACTTTTTTAGGAATATTTTGGGCATGGAATTTAAATTATTATTGTATTTGAATTTGGATTATATTCATAATATATAGAATATATTTTCAAATGACTTTGAAATGTTTTATGTGCTTTTGGAAAAGTCCACCTAGCAACATAAAATTGTTTAGAGGGTTTTTGGCACTGGTTTGAAACTGTTGGAATTTCAAACAGTGGCAAGATTCAAATCAAAATGGAAAACAAAAATAGAAAAGAGAAACAAAAAGGTGAAAAACAGGGAAGCTTACCTGGGCTCACCTGAGCCGGCCCAGCCCACCTGGCCTCAGCCAGTCACCCCCTACCTCTGCCAGCAGGCAGAGGAGGGACAACGCACGTGCGCCGAGCACTCCACGCAGCTCCCTGCTTGCCTGCATCGTCCGCGCCACCGCGACGGCTCGCGTCTTCTCCTCGGCGCTGCCCTGACCCCCTGGACACCAATCTCCCCTCTTCTGCTCTCTCCCTCATCCTCTCCTGCTTTGGCCGAAGACGCCGCCAGCTTGCCGTCGCCGCACGCATAGCCACCGCCTCCCCCACTTTTCCCTGGTGTGTCCAAGAGCTCCGCCACGACGCCCTTGACGTCTCCGTCGACTCACGTGATGCTGGACGACCCGGAACGCCACCACCGTCGCCTTCTTCAACCTCGGGTCGCCGAGACCCGCCTCGCCGCCCCGCTCGCTCAGGCGCCTCCCCGCCCCATTCGTCTGCACTATCCGACTCACTGTGAGCCACCGCCCTCTCCACTCTGTCTCTTCCCCTCGCGCGTGACCTATAGCCGCTGCCACGCAAGAACCGAGCGCCGCCGTCCGCCATAGCCGAAGCTCTGCTTGACACCGAGCTCGTCCCGCCTTCTACCGTTGCCCGACATGCTCCGGGTGTTCCACTGATGCGTCCCCGCTGCTCCACTGCGTTGCTAGCAACCCGCAGCCCCGCGCCCGAGCACCACCGAAACAGGGCCGCCGCTCCGCCCGTCGCTGCCGTCGCTACACCCCACATGGGCGGCTGCAACGACCACCGTTGGACGCACCACACTGCGGACGTCCTAGCGCATCCACCCGCACCACGAGCCATGGCCGGAAACGGCCGGCCGGCGATCGCCGCTGCGCCGGAATTAGCACCGTCGGTTAGCTGCTGGTTAACCACACGGTTAGCACTAACTAACCCTCCACTTAGACACTGACAGCAGGCCCCACCCATAGTCAAACACCAGTCAGCGCATAGTTTGACCGGGATTAGTACCCGTGTCACTGACGTGTGGACCCCACACGTCAGGTTTGACCTGGACCGCGCCCTGTTGACTCGCTGACATCATGATGATGCAGTGCTGATGCAGTAAAGCCTTTCTGGAATTAAAATAAATCAGAAAAGGTTTAGAAATTCCAGAAAATGCTTTAAACTTCTGAAAATCATATAAAATCAACCGTAGCTCACATGAAAATAATTTATATATGAAAAATGATCAAAAAAATCCAAGGAATCTGTTTATGGCATTTTCATGCATGTTTGGACAAGTTAAACCTGCTGATCAGGTCAAATCAATTAATGACATTTAAATAACCACATGTGGAGTTTGAATTTGAATCTTGGATTCAAACCAACTTCATTAAATTCATTGCTAGTTGCATTAGCTCAAATCACAGCATATTGCCATGTCATGATCATGCATCATATTGTTGCATTGCATTGATTGTGTTCTTTCTCTGTTGCCGGTGTTTGCCCCCTCTCAGTAGACGATGTTCCGACGATGAGATCGATGACACCGATGAAGACATAGTGTTATCTTCAGAAGTGCTAGGCAAGCAAACCGCCTTTGAGCATTCCGATACAATCCCACTCTCTCGCTCCTGCTCTCCTTTACTGCATTAGGATAACAACGATTGAACTGCTTTTGCTGCAGTAGCTGAACCCCTTTCCTCTGCATGACCTGTCATTGCCAAAGTAAATAGTTGAAACCCACTAGCATGAGTAGGAGTTGTTTGAGCCATGTTGTGCCTACTCATTTATGCTTTCTGGTTATGCCTGCTATTGCTTAGAGTTGTGTCTGGTCTGATTCATCGGGGAGGACTTGGAATGGTGATGAACATGTCCTACTGTGTGTGAGCTAAGTGTGTGAACACGATTTGGTAATGTTAGCGGTGAGAGGCCATGTAGGAGTACATGGTGGGTTGTCTCACTGGGACCGTCCTTAAGAACTGAGTTATGTGTAAGTTGTCCAATGACTAGCTACTACCACACATTGGGTTCCGGTAACTCGACCCCTCTCGACTTATTACTAAACTAGATTTCTGTCCAGGAGTTGCAAATAGTTTTTGGTGTTTTTAGGTAGTGCTAGTAGTCTACCAAGTGGCACCCGGTACAGGTGGGCTTGGGACATACTAGGTGAAGTGGCCCGGTGTACCATGTTGCACCCGGTTGGTGGCCTTGGGAACGCTGTACACATCATTTGGGGCCGTGAGCGACACCCCGGCCGGATCTCCTTACGGATGGAACCCGAATAGGCGATAAACGTGGACTAGAGTCTTGTGTGGTTAGTCAGGTCGTGGCCGACACCCTCGCCAGGCTTCCGCTTGAAGGTTCCTGAGATACACGACGTGTACATGGCGGTAAGTGGCGAGAGCGTGTGTGAAGAAGTACACCCCTGCAGGATTAACATGATCTATTCGAATAGCCGGGTCCGCGGTTATGGACTTCTTGGATGCTTACGTGGTACATAGACAAGTGGAAGTGGATAGTCTAAAATACTCATTACAAGTGTGAGTGCTATGGATGGCCTTCCCGTAGGGAGACGGGAGCGGATCCATAGTGGTGTATTGTTTGGTGAATATGTGGACTCGTGTGCGCCACCTCAAAAGAGTTACTTGCAGTCGTAGTTTAGGATAGCCACCGAGTCGAAGCTGGCTTGCTGCAGTCAAACTCCACCACCCCTTTGTTGATACTGATGCATATGTAGTTAGTTCTGATGTAAGTCTTGCTGAGTACCTTTGTACTCACGTTTGCTTAATTTATGTTTTTGCAGAGAGACTTCAGTCTCACTAGTAGTTCCGCGTGGACTTCGACGTTTAGCTTGTTATCTCAGCTACGATCTTGTGCCCTCGGGAGGGTCTTGTAGATAGTCAGGCTTCTCAGCCTTTTTCATTTGTAGTTGTCTGTACTCAGACATGTGATGCTTCCGTTGCTTGTATGCTCTGTATGTTGGGTCATGTGACACCTGTTTGTAATAAATGCTATGATGGCACTTCTGGGCCTTATCTATCTGAGTTGTTGAGTTATGTTGTGATGCCATGTTGTACAACACATACATGCATGTTATGCGTACGTGTAATGTGTATTGCTATGTGTGGGGTCCGACACCTAGTTGTTTACCCTTGGTAGCCTATCTTACAGGGAAATGTCTCCTGGTGCTTCCACTGAGCCTTGGTAGCTTGCTATTGCTCCGGAACACCTGGGCTGGCCGGCATGTGTCCTTCTTCGTTCATGTGTCTGACCCTTAGGGGAAATGTCACGCGTTGTTCCTTTAAGTCCTTGTAGCTTGCTACGAATTGGGTTCATACGTTGATGACCGACACGTTCGTTGCTGGGTCATGAATGCCTGTCTCTGTAATTTAGCGCCACTTTTTGTTTATAACTAGTCTTGTCGGCCCGGGTTCTCTGTCATATGGATGCTAGCGACACTATCATATATGTGTGCCAAAATGCGTAAACGGTCCCGGGCCAGGTAAGGTGGCACCAGTGGGCATACCGTGCGTGAGGCCGCAAAGTGATATGATGTGTTACATGCTAGACCTGTGTGACTTAGGATCGGGGTCCTGACAACCTAGTGCTTGTGCGTGCTCTCAAGAACTTGAGCATTCCCATATTCATCAAGGTTTTAACAATATCCGTGTCAAGGATCCTGGCAACACGACATACTACCATGATGAATAATGATGGATGGTGCAGATGCAAAGGAAGATAACACTTTCTCATATTTCACCTTAGCGGAGTCAAGGGGAAAAATATGGATGATCGACCGAGAGACATTTAGCACTCCGCTTCTAATGTTCTTCTTGATGTGCTGGTTGGTGGGCTTGGGAACCCTGGTTGGTGGGCTTGGGAACCCTGTACACATCGTTTGGGGCCGTGAGCGACACCCCGGCCGGATCTCCTTACGGATGGAACCCGAATAGGTGATAAACGTGAACTAGAGTCTTGTGGGGTTAGTTAGGTTGTGGCCGACACCCTCGCCGGGCTTCCGCTTGAAGATTGCTGAGATACACGACGTGTACATGGCGGTATGTAGCGAGAGCGTGTGTGAAGAACTACACCCCTGCAGGATTAACATGATCTATTCGAATAGCCGGGTCCGCGGTTATGGACTTCTTGGATGCTTATGTGGTACACAGACAAGTGGAAGTGGATACTCTAAAATACTCAAGACAACTGTGAGTGCTATGGATGGCCTTCCCGTAGGGAGACGGGAGCGGATCCATAGTGGTGTATTGTTTGGTGAATATGTGGACTCGTGTGCGCCACCTCAAAAGAGTTACTTGTAGTCGTAGTTTAGGATAGCCACCGAGTCGAAGCTGGCTTGCTGCAGTCAAACTCCACCACCCCTTTGTTGATAATGATGCATATGTAGTTAGTTCTGATGTAAGTCTTGCTGAGTACCTTTGTACTCACGTTTGCTTAATTTATGTTTTTGCAGAGAGACTTCAGTCTCACTAGTAGTTCCGCGTGGACTTCGACCTTTAGCTTGTTACCTCAGCTACGATCTTGTGCCCTCGGGAGGGTCTTGTAGATAGTCAGGCTTCTCAGCCTTTTTCATTTGTAGTTGTCTGTACTCAGACATGTGATGCTTCCGTTGCATGTATGCTTTGTATGTTGGGTCATGTGACCCCTGTTTGTAATAAATGTTATGATGTCTCTTCTGGGCCTTATCTATCTGAGTTGTTGAGTTATGTTGTGATGCCATGTTGTACAACATATACTTGCATGTTATGCGTACGTGTAATGTGTATTGCTATGTGTGGGGTCCGACACCTAGTTGTTTACCCTTGGTAGCCTATCTTACAGGGAAATGTCTCCTGGTGCTTCCACTGAGCCTTGGTAGCTTGCTACTGCTCCAGAACACCTAGGCTAGACGGCATGTGTCCTTCTTCGTTCTTGTGTCTTTCCCTTAGGGGAAATGCCACGCGTTGTTCCTTTAAGTCCTTGTAGCTTGCTACGACTTGGGTTCATACATTGATGACCGACACTTTCGTTGCTGGGTCATGAATGCCTGTCTTTGTAATTTAGCGCCACTTTTGGTTTATAACTAGTCATGTCGGCCTGGGTCCTCTGTCATATGGATGCTAGCGACACTATCATATACGTGTGCCAAAATGCGCAAACGGTCCCGGGCCAGGTAAAGTGGCACCCGTGGGGATACCGTGCGTGATGTCGCAAAGTGATATGATGTGTTACATGCTAGACCTGTGTGACTTAGGATCGGGGTCCTGACATTTCCACTCAAGTCTTCTTTCCACCATATCTGAATATTCGTGAGGGAGTTGTGTGTTGGGGAGACTATCACATGAAACACAAGAGCAATGAGATCATCATCTAGACACCATTTATTACCTTTTGGAGAGTGGTGTCTCCTAGATTGGTTAGGTGTCACTTGAGAGCCTCCGACAAGATCGTGGAGTTCAACCAAGGAGTTGTTAAGGGCAAGAAGATCGCCTACTTCGTGAAGATCTACCCTAGTGAGGCAAGTCCTTCGTGGGCGACGGCCATGCTGGGATAGACAAGGTTGCTTTTTCGTGGACCCTTCGTGGGTGGAGCCCTCCATGGACTAGTACAGCTGTTACTCTTCGTGGGTTGAAGTCTCCATCCACGTGGATGTATGATAGCAACACCTATCGGAACCACGCCAAAAACATATGTGTCTCCAATTGCGTTTGCACCCTTCAAACCCCTCCCTTTACCTTCATATGCAATGCTTTACTTTCTACTGCCACAACTCTAGAATTGCATGTGTAGGAATATTATTTGACTTGGGCTAAATTGCTAAAAACTGTCAAAACATAAAATTGGGAAAATACTAAGCTTTACTTGGTCAATTAGTCTAATCACCCCCCCTCTAGACATACTTTCGATCCTACAAGTGGTATCAGAGCTTTGGTCTCCATTTTCCTTGATTTACATAGCTTCGGTGATCATAGCCTTGGTTTCACAACCTAAGAGAGAATGGCGTCTAGCGAGGGAAGTTACCACCATAGAGGTCCTTACTATGATGGTACTAATTTTGCTAGTTGAAGCATAAGATGAAAATGCATATTCTTGGACATAACCCCGCCGTCTGGGCTATTGTGTGTATTGGTTTGCAAGGTGAATTCTTCGATGGGAAGGAACCGAATCCTGAAGCTAACGCTGAAGAATTGAAGATGTTGCAATACAATGCTCAAGCTTGCGATATCATCTACAATGGATTGTGTCCCAAAGAATTCAACAAAATCTGCCATCTTGAGAATGCAAAGGAAATTTGGGATGATTTGATTGATATGCACGAAGGTACCAACTCCGTCAAGGAATCCAAGTTGAATGTGCTTCAAAGTCAACTTGACAAGTTCAAAATGAAGGATGGTGAAGGTGTCGCTGAAATGTACTCTAGGCTTGCTCCCATCACAAATGAGATTGCCGGCTTAGGAAGCGAAGAAATGACCGAAAGATTCATCATCAAGAAAATCCTAAGATCCCTAGATGGAAAGTATGACACCGTGTCCACATTGATCCCAATGATTCCCAATTACAAAGATCTCAAGCCAACGGAAGTTATTGGTAGAATTTTTGCTAATGAGATGTCACTCAAGGATAAAGAAGAGCTTCACAACACGTCTAGTGGCGCTTACAAAGCTTCATGTAATGCTCCTACATCATCTAGTGAGAAACAAGTCTTCAATGGAGAGTTGAACTTAATGGTGTAGAACATTAACAAATTCAACAAGAATAGAAGCAAAGAAAGAAACTCCAAGTCAAGGTCCTACTATAACAAAAGATCTTCTAGTCATGATCGGAACTGCTACAATTGTGGGAGACCCGGACGCTACTCAAATGAGTGTATAGATCCACACAAGAGAGGAGAAAACTCACCCAAAAGGAGAAGTAGAAGAGAAGATTCACAACCAAGAGAGAGAAGTAGTAGAGATGATCGTTATGAACGAAGACCCTCTCGTAAAAGCAAAGGTTCAGAAAGGAAGGACAAATCATCAAGGAGCTATACAAGATGAAGACATCAAGATCATGTTGGTGAATGGGTATTAGGTTCTGACTCCGATGACAACTGCGAGAGAAGCTATTACTCCGACTCTGAAGATACTATAGATGAAGGTGTTGCCAAAATATCCCTTGTATCATCCAACTCCTACGCCATATTTAACTCACCAAATGAAGGAATTGGAAGATGCTTCATGGCTAAAGGCCCTAAGGCTCGGAGATGATGATTTACTTGTTGGTAGCAATAGTGATGAGAACTATGATGAAATTTCTATTAAGTTAGCTCTTGAAACTACCTAAGAATATCATTGAGAGCTTTTGAGGATCATGAGAAGCTATGATTTGAAAAGTTAAATCTAGAGCAAGACCATCACTTCTTGAAAGCAATCAATGATGATCTTCGTAATAAAAGTTCTTCTTACATTGTCAAGCGTTTACTCTTGTCTACCCACATGCCACAAGTAAAGTCTAACAATAAGAACAAGAAAGATTCTTCCTCTATTAGTAACAATGATCATGATAAATCCAATGTTTTGCTTTTAGTAGTTCTCTTGATTCTGATTCTCTTAGCCAAGTTACACTTGAGCAATAAAATAGCTTAGTGAAAAGAATTATGGAGAAAGGTGTTTACAAGAGACTTGCCAGGAGTAAGCATTTCGAAGAAATTGTACGCAAGCAAGGAAGACACCGGAAGAATCAAGGTGTTGGTTTTGAACAAAAGTTCAATGCCAATGGAGCTGAGTGGGAAGAAGATCAATACCCCAAGACAAAGTTTGTTCCTCGACAAGAGATGTATGATCCTACTTCCTTGAAGGGGAAACAAGCCCAAGATGATCTTCCACCAGAAGACAACAAGCTAAAAGGCAAGGACAAGCTTCAAGAAGAGATTGATGCATTTGAAGAAGCTCCTAAAGCCTTGGTCAAGTGGGTTCCCAAGAATAATTCAAGTTCTACTTCATCAAGTACATCTACAACTCCAAGGATTCCCATCAAGATGATGTAGATCCCTAAGAAGAAGAACTAGAGAGTTCTAGAGGGTGACTCTGCGAAGATACTTCACTAATATTCATATTGGCAAGGACAAGTGCAATAAACTTCCACATCTTGAACTAGTTCAAGGAGTCACAAACCCTCTTGTTGGTAAGACAAGGGACAAGTTAACCTAATGCTTTGATGGACATCATCTTGTGTGCAATCCACTCTATGTCCATGGATATATTTGTTTGTTCCTTGTAGAACTAACCCATGTAGGTATTGAAAGTGCAACTCACTCCAATAGATTGTCCAAATGATCTACATCAACATTGAGCATCTATATCTTCAACACCTACATGAAGTTATTATCGACAAAACCCAAGGTTAGTTCATCCCTCTTAGGGTGCATATCACATCTAGGGGGAGCTTTACTCTAAGAATTGATCTAAAGCAACTCTTATGGTGTGAACACAACAATGCTTTATGTAAAAGTGGTAACCCCACTTGTGCATAAACGATGAGTATGACCTATGATCAAATGTTTTCATTTGACTCCTAAGTCAATATACTCAAACATAGATGACCGAGCCATCGCCAATTGCGTAATAGATGATAGAGTGTTTGTGCATGCTTTGCCAAAATATTCCATCTACTATCTTATTGTGTGAGCATGTTGAGTGCAAATTTTTCTCATTCGAGGACATCCATTTGTAGCTTTGATTGTTTGGCTTTCTTCTTTTGCCAGATGGATGGACAATAATGTGGGGACCCCAACTAATAAGTCGAGATCACCGAATGCATGTGTAAGTGATCCCAGAGATCAATGCTCACTGAACACACAGAAGCTGAATATAAAGAGTCTTACATCCATACTTACCGTATTACACAAGTAGGACCTTTATGGTCAAGTCTTGAATATAACATCGCAGCGGAAATCTTCAATAACAACTTGGACCCGTGCCATCTGCCTTAACCCTACAGGCACTCTGACTAGGAAGCGTCCTAGCTCACATGTTCGTCACCAAAGAGATCTTCATCTTACACCTGTTCTTTCATGCCTGGCCAATAAAATAACAAGTGGCAAGCCAATGAGTACTTTGAATGTACTCGCAAGCAGCCCAAGTGTGATGACAGAATAATTATGCAGGGCTCTACTACTAAATTGGCATTTTTGCTTAAACCTAGTTTATCATATGCAAGTATGATCAACATATATCAAGGACATGCATGCGTCTGCAACAAGTATCGGGCGGTTACAAACATCAATATCGAGAAAGAGTTATGAACAACTCATGCTCAAGCTCATAGTGACTTCCTCACGAATCCAGTCAACAGATTTACCAAACTGTGTTGTTTTCCAGAAACTTATGGACATTGTCTAAGCAGCACCACCCAACTCTCCTTGATCGTGGACACGTACATTCGAATAGTTTGACACTTTGAAGAGGTTGCAAACTTTACCCACAAGATCCGAGGAACTTCTGTGTCATCCACGACCCGCGGTACCTCAAGTACCTGGGGTAAGCACTCGATCACAATCTTTCCCTAGACGACACTAACATAGGGTCCACTCATTGGTGCACGGCCCTCATGTATAAGCAAAGTATCGTGGGACTCTGCCCTTTTCACATTATCACACATACACGAAGGGACCAATGGTGTGTCTGGTGCCTTGTGAAAACAGTCATAGCCACCTATCCAAGCACGACCCCATCCCGAGAGTGACATCAAGTTACCCCCGTCACTAATAATGTGGGCACCATGCTAGTATCGGCCTAGTTAATCAATAATGTCCTTTCCCATATAAGGGTAGAGTGGTTGCGCATGTTTGGTTGGGACGGTCAACAAATCTTAAATCTAATCTGTCTCCATAAACAACACTTTCATCAAGACTCGGTACACTACTTCTCCA
Organism: Secale cereale; assembly: GCA_902687465.1. NCBI lineage: Eukaryota > Viridiplantae > Streptophyta > Magnoliopsida > Poales > Poaceae > Secale > Secale cereale. The sequence continues at coordinate 289,519,950 of LR738712.1, forward strand.
CCAAGTAGTGCCCTAGTTCCTCATAATCTCCCAGGGGCATTAGTGGCACCCACTGGGTTTTTTGCAAGTATGTCAAACCACACTTGTTTCTTTCAATGCATAATCCGGATCCATTTAGCGTAGCCAACAACTATAGCACATTTCTAGAACTCATCAACACAACTCTAAGCAAGGATAGAGTCATGAACAATGCAAGTATCAACGAGGTATGCAATGGAGGCAAGCCTGGCAAGGTTGCCATTCAAGGTATATCATGCACTCAGCAAAGCAATGAAAATGCTATTATGATCTAAAATGGTGCATCATGGTCAAAGGGTTGCTTGCCTTGTCCTTCAGAGTCTTCGAACCTTCTGTTCTATCTCCAAGTACTCCGTCTATTTCGTCAACTAACGACGGAAACAATCATAATAAGCAACACAACAAGGCAAAAATAAAAGTGCTTTAAAAATAGGAGTTGGACTTTTCTAGGATACCTCTGGTCATATGAAAAATGACCAAGGTGGTTTCTATGGAATTGTATAAGTGGATATTTTTTATCATTTCAATATGGTCAGATCAAGGGATTATTTGATTTGCAAGAGGTGCACAGAAACATTATTTTGAAAAATGAGTAAAGGCACCCATTTAACAAAGCAGGACTTTAGAAGCATTTAGAAATTGGTTTCACCAGATTTGGAGTTCAAATGATTTTCTTATGAATTTGCAAAGTTGGCAATACATGGAGAAATAGACCAATATTCCATGTGGCATAGAAAGTAATGGTAAAAATGTTCAAAATATAAGTTATGAACATATAAGTATCTGGGAATTTTAATCATGGCATTTGGTTAAAAAGTGGGCTCTCTGTGATTTTCTAAAGTTCATCACAGAAATGGAATTATGGGTTTTCATAAATATTTGTGAAGGAAAGGTTTCTGGAAAAATGTGCAAATAGTACCATGTGATAGATCATGATTTATGGAGTCACTGGAAATTTGAATCACCAAATTTGGACTTCAAATTAATTGTTTATGGAATTTACAAGTTTACAGAAAAAGAAAAGGGAAAGGGAAAGGGTTTATACCCTGATACTGCGCATCGGGAGGAAGATAGGAGCGGGCCGGCCCAACTGCTCGGCCGCGCTGGGGCTGACGACGGAGGAGGCGTATTCCTGATAATATGACTTCCCCGAGCAAAGACAATGGCAGGCAGAGCCCGTCTCCACTTACGCGGGGCAAGCGAGGCCCACCCGCCAGTGGCTCAGCCCTCCTGGCTGGGCGATAGGCGGGGCCCGGTTGTCGGGTTCACCCCCACCTCCCGCTCGAACAGAGCAGAGGCAGGGTCGGTGTCGACGGTGGCTGGCCGGTGCCAAAGGCCGCCGTTTCCGGTGATTTGGCCACTGGCGTGCTCAAGAAGACGATCTGCATCCTTCGATGTGCGCCATGCCCATAGGGGCGAGCCGAGGAGGGTGGGGCCCTGACCGAGGCGAACAGCGATGCGAGCGATTCCAGGGAGCACGACACGTCCACGAGGAGGAGAGGGAGAAGCACGGGAGGGGCTAGAGGTGATGTTGGAGGTGCTCTAGTACGGTCCAAAGGGGAGGAGGAGGAGTGGTGGGCGCGAATTTAGGCGGAGGCCGACGGCAAGGCTCCGGCCATGGAGGTGGCTGGAGGGCACAGGGAGATGTTTCGGTTCGTCCAGAGGGGCTCTAGGAGCGAGGGGTGGCTGATGGGGTGGAGCGGAAGACCCGGGCGGCCTAATATAGGAGAGGACGTGGTGCACCGCGGGATCGTGCGCCGGCTACGCCATAGCCGTCTCTGGAAGCCAAATTGGCTCTCCGGGGCATGTCCAGGGCGCTCGTGGACGTGGTCCAGGCCAAGGGAAAATGAAAGGGGGAGTGGGGCTGCCAGAGGCTCCGCGCGTGTGAAGCCGCTCACTGGAGCTCGCGGGCGGCCAGCGCGCGTGTGAGAGAAGCAGTAGGAGGGAGAAGGAGGCCAATGCAGGATAAGGCCGACAGGGTTGCGTGTCACGGATGTCGAGGCCACCTCGGGAGACACAGTCCCGGCGCCCAAGGTCATCGCACTCTCTTGGAATGGGTGAGCTACAGTGCGAGGGAGCATTGTAGCATGCTCCAGAGCGGTAGCTCTGCATGCCACGGCATAAACAAAGTGTCCTGGGCGTGTCCTCTTGTGTCTGGAGGCTCTAGGGAGGTGTAAAGAATGGGGAAGATGCATTAGATGCTCTAGGAATCCTCTGGAGGGGAGGAGGGGTTGAGAGAGAGGGTGAATGGTGTTGTCCAGAGGGGTAAAGTGAGGTTTTTACCCCTCAATCATTGAGCTCCGGCCATGGGAGAGTTACTAGAGTTAGAAGTGGTCTAGGAGATTCTGTGATAAAAAGCTTAGCTCATGGAGAACAAGGAAAGAGGTGAAAATAGCAGTTTTGGAAAATCACCAGAAGATGTTTGATGGTGTTTTGGGAAAGAAAATTGAGTCCAAATGACATGAGACTTAACAGGATCAAAGGGAATATAGAAAAAGGGTGTTCCACCAAGTTTGAGCTCATTTGAAGAAAGTTGCCAATGTCACTTTGGAAAACCCTAGAAATCAACAGAAATGGCTTTTCCATGATTTAGCCATGCAAATGATCCCTCCTTGATGCACCACTTGGTGTAGTGTCATCATTTGGGGTTGTGAGCATGTCCAAAAAATCTGATGTCACAAGTAAAAACTTGGCAATGTAGAGTTGCTCAAATTTGGATCTGGTCGGAAAGGGTTTTGGGGCGCTTTGATCAAGTTATCCTTCTCCAATACTTATGCCATTTGGTCTAGATGCATAATTAGACCATTTTAGCATGTGCACCAAGTTTGAGAGCATTTGGACAAGTTTAGCTATGTAAAGTTGCTCAAACTTCAAAATGGACAGAATTGGTTTTGAGGGAGTTTGATGATGTTTTCTTGATGTTCAAGGCATGAGGCTTTGTAAGATCATCAAATATGTCATAACTAATATGCTAGAATTTTCTTGGAATCAATCATGAAAATTTCTTTTGTAAATATTTCAAAAGCTTGAAATATCTAGAAAGGGTTTTTGAAGGATTTGACCAATATTTTCAACATGACCATGTGTTGATACTCTTATATATGGACAATATATGTCCTATGAGTTTCCCTCAATTTTTACAAATATTTTTGAGATAGTTAAATAATTTTAACATATTAAAGACCATTTCTGGCCTAAAGAAAAAGATTTTAAATAAAATAGAAAAATAACTTTTAAAATTATACTTTTGTGGTTTAAGGGATTCCTATACCTAATAGGAGTCAAATGTACTTTTTGAAAGATTTTTCACACCCCAAATCAGGTAGTTGCAGAACAAACCTCAATTCATGGGTTTTTGGAAAAACTAATTTTTAGAAAATACTTTTTGGCCAAAATATTTTTTAAGAAAATACAATACTGTTCTATACACATGGCATGATCATTGGGAAAAGGTTTTGGATCAAGGAGATGAAGTATAAGAGTTCGACGATTTATTTGATTTTTTAGAGAACTTGCAAACAGCAAACAGAAAACCAATCAAGCATAGTCCAAATCACTCACAAGTTTTTGTCAAACCATTTAGCATGCTTATTAGCTTAAGTGTGATGGCATGAAAATCAGGGTGTGACAGACCTACCCCCCTTACAAGAATCTCGTCCCTGAGATTCCCAGACTAGGTGTGGAAAGGAATACAAAACTTGGATTTGGGGTAGTCTTCACTTCTTCATGTTCTTGTGCTTTCGAGTAGTGCTACTTTGAACCTTGGAGTACTTGATTGTATGGCTTCATGCATGACATTCTTCTTGATCCCGGTTGCCAAGGGATTTCTCATGTAGGTCAGGTTGGGCTAGACATCGATGGCTTGGTGATTGATGTCCTCGTAGAGATCGGGTTAGTTAGGAAGTTGGAAATATTTCTAGAGTGGTGTCGTGTGGAAAGACATTGTGCACATTGGGTGACTCGGGTGGTAACTCTAGCTGGTAGCCGTCTATTCTTGCAGTGATCTTGGAGAGGGCCGATAAATCTTTGTGTGAGCTTCTCTTTGACCTAGGAATGCTTGGTTCCTTCTAGAGAAGTGGTTTGCAGATATGCCTGGTCTTCGTCGCGGAAGTTTACTTCTTGATGACGGTGGTTGCTGTAGTTCTTCCTTATTGACATGGCGGTCTTCAAATGTCTTCTATCCAGCTGACTGTCTCTTCCTTTGCCTTCGGGTAGACAAGTAGGTCATCAAATAATGATGTTACCCAACTTGTCCAAGTACTTCATGGCAGTTTGTCCATAGGGTTTATAAGGTGGGCTGGGGTATTAGAGGTGGTCTCGGTTGAGTATTGGCAAAGGCCTTCTCGACCTAGAGCCAAGGCCCGTGGTCATGATCTGACCATCTTGTGGCTTGGTGGGGCCTAAGGGTTTCAGGATTCTAGTGTGCGAGTGATCGTTTATCATCATATCCTTAAGCACGGTTTCTAAGATGCCAATAGTTCTACCTAGTCCTACAATTCCTTATACCACTGAAAGCATCATCTCGCATAGGTCAACTCAAATCACCACTCATGCCATACATATCCTCATGACTCCCAAGAGGAGGTCTAACAAAATTATACATGTCTACGATCGCCGAAAATCATATGTATGGCTATCCCTAAGAATCCATGGTTAGAGCATACAAGCTGCTGAGCTTGAATCAAATATCACAATCCAAGTGTTCAGACTATTCTTGCAAGGTCCAAGATAGTGCATCTCTATCCTAAGGAAACGCGTCATATGCCACTCCAAGATCGTGTGTCCTTCCTATGAATAAACTCCAATAGCCCATTATTAATCCTATAAATCCAATGTTTATGGTGTTCCACATGATCTTCGAATGTCTTATAATCCCCAAATACTTGGAAGGGCTATCCATTACTTTAGTAAGTCCACCAAATTCCCACCATAATGGTCAAGTAAACTCCAAGGTCATGCTTATATAGACCCGGAAATCAACTCCGACAATCAATCCATTCTCCTAGTTTATCGTCCACCGAGAAACATGGTATCATGATCTGTCTAAATCCAATTTACTCCGAACCATGTAGACATACTTGACATCTATACTCGACTAGAATCACTTACCCAAATCCAAATCCCATGTCCGACGAGAATTTCCGCACTTTCCCCCATGTCATTATCGCAACATTAATTATCTCCTGTCAATATCCCCTAGCTAAGCCAAATCCTCATACCTCCAAGAATTTCAAATTCCGATCATAATTGTCCTACAAAATCCAACTTACTCAGGGTAATGAAGGCTATGATACTATATTGACATGATCCTACCAAATTCATCTATCAACATGAAAGCCTCATAATCCACCAAATATCCTCATATAATTCCTCAAAGTCACTGATATAAAGTCACCAAGTCATTTTTCCCCTATTCCTATATCCTCAATCGGTCTTCCTATGGCATCGCCAGTTCTTGTGCTATATTAGGATGTCAATGTGCTCGTTCACTATGTCCACTAGTTCGATAAGGAACCCAGTGTTGTGTAAGGTTACAGAGGCTTAACTGGTCCTCTCGCAATTCTATGGGTTAAGCACATGGTTAAGGATCCGTTCTGGGGTATCTGTGAAGTCTCGAAGGGTCTAGGGATGGGTTTCTAACCTTGAGGGGTAAACATAACATCACGGGGTTGCACCTGGTCGTGCGGGTTGCAACAGAAGTCTTCATTGTTAGTTGGTTGCCGGGTTGGAATCCTTGATTCTTCTTGTGTTGCCGGTCTTCAGTTGAGGAGAGAGGAGAGAGGGAAAAGTAGCATAGAGGAGGGGAATGCCTAAGGGGGGGGGGTTCTATAGTGCAAGTGCAAACAAACAGGTGCAAAAAGGGCGAAACAGAAGAAACAAGGTAATGAAGGTGATATAGTCGTGTACTTGTTGCCTAGGGCAAAAGTGTAACTTATATCGAAACACAAACAATAAAAACAAGCAACACACCATCATGGCTCTATTCGAACCATCATACGGACTCGACTGCGCATCGGGGGTACACGACTCATCCTACCCTAGGGGTTCTCGGACTCAGCAGTCATGCCTAGTGCCTCGTGCAGTCTTCTAAGTTTTCCTCATGGGTTGCTATGTCCCTCGTAGTTATTTGATGAATGATCCGGGTTGGGCCTGAAGAATCTTCAACAACTCCTCGCCTGACAAGGTGATGCGGTGAAGGTGTCTCCTCGTAGGTGGCATTGACTGGTCTTCCACTGTCTTATTATTCATGACGAACCTTTTTGCATTCTAAGGAGTCGGTGGTTCCAGGTGGCAAACCTTTATGCAATGATATTAACAAGGCATAGTAGAGGTCCAATCCGTCGGACACATTGTTGACAATATCATCACCAAGAGCGGGGAATGAAGAGAACCGTTCTCCTGCTCACTATAGTTAGGCGGACCAAATGGCGAGGTTCTCATCCACTGGTGGTTGCCGATACAACAACGGTAGTGACATGATTGATCTATTAGCAATGTATATCATGATCTTGTATATCATGTGCCCTGGTCATCATAGGCTAAGGTTGCCCCATCTTGGGGTAGTGTCGAAGGTGTCACCATCTTCTAGGTCTTCATGTCCTCATTCCTCGAGGATGTATCTTCTGTTCGCATCATTTTGTTGAGGTGTTGCCAATCTTGTGTTCAGAAGAGGTGGGTGAGTGTTTGGCAAGGTGTACTCCTTCTAGGATACCCACGAGGGTCACAAGGAATCCCGTGGTTAGGGGCACAAGGGTTCTAGCGACCAAAAGTTTTAAAGGGGAAGAGATCAATAAGGAAAGTATAGCCTAGTTTTCAAAAACTGAGAAGGGAAGAGAAGTATAGATAGTTTTGAAAACTAGTAATAGTTTTGGAATTAGTTTTACCCTAACTAACGACCATGCTAACTAAGGCTTCCTACAGTCAGTATGGCTCTGATACCAGCTCTGTGGGGACCCCAACTCATAAGTCGAGATCACCGAATGCACATGTATAGTGATCCCAGATATCAATGCTCATTGAACACATGGAAGCTGAATAACAAGAGTCTTACATCCATACATACCGTATTACACAAGTGGGACCTTTATGGTCAATTCTTGAGTATAACATTGCAGCGAAAATCTTCAATAACAACTTGGACCCATGCCACCTGCCTTAACCCTACAGGCATTCTGACTGGGAAGCGTCCTAGCTCGCATGTTCGTCACCAAAGAGATCTTCATCTTACACCTGTTCTTTCATGCCTGGCCAATAAAATAACCAGTGGCAAGCCAATGAGTACTTTCAATGTACTCGCAAGCAACCCAAGTGTGATGATAGAATAATTATGCAGGGCTCTACTACTAGATTGGCATTTTTTCGTAAAGCTAGTTTTTCATATGCAAGTATGATCAACATATATCAAGGACATGCATGCATCTGTAACAAGTATCAGGAGGTTACAGACATCAATATCGAGAAAGAGTTATGAACATCTCATGCTCAAGCTCATAGTGACTTCATCACGAATCATGTCAACAGATTTACCAAATCGTGTTGTTTTCCAGAAAGTTATGGACATAGTCTAAGCAGCACCACCCAACTGTCCTTGACCGTGGACACCGCTATTCGTATAGTTTGACACTCTGCAGAGGTTGCACACTTTACCCACAAGATCCGGGGAACTTTCGTATCATCCACGACCCGCGGTACCTCAAGTACCCAGGGTAAGCACCCGGTCACTATCTTTCCCTAGAGGACACAAACATAGGGTCCATTCGTTGGTGCACGGCCCTCGTGTATAAGCAAAAGATCGTGGGACTCTGCCCTTTTCACATTATCACGCATACACAAAGGGACCAACGGTGTGTCCGGTGCCCTATGAAAACAGTCATGGCCGCCTATCCAAGCATGACCCCGTCCCGAGATTGACCTCAAGACACCCTCGTCACTAGTAATGCGGGCAGCATGCTAGTATCGACCTAGGTAATCAATAATGGCCTTTCCCATATAAGGGTAGAGAGGTTGCGCATGTTTTGTTGGATGGTCAACAAATCTTAAATCTAATCCGTCTCTGTAAACAACACTTTCATCAAGACTCGGTACACTACTTCTCCACCAAGTAGTGCCCTAGTTCCTCCTCATCTCCCAGGGGCATTAGTGGCACCCACTGGGTTTTTTGCAAGTATGTCAAACCACACTTGTTTCTTTCAATGCATAATACTGATCCATTTAGCGTAGCCAACTACTATAGCACATTTCTACAACTCATCAACACAACTCTAAGCGAGGATAGAGTCATGAATAGTGCAAGTATCAACGGGGTATGCAACGGAGGCAAGCCAGGCAAGGTTTCCATTCAAGGTATATCATGCACTCAGCGAAGCAATGAAAATGCTATTATGATGTAAAGTGGTTCATCATGGTCAAAGGGTTGCTTGCCTTGTCCTTCAGAGTCTTCCAACCGTCTTGTCCATCTCCAAGTACTCCGTCTATTTCGTCAACTAACGATGGAAACAATCATAATAAGCAACACAACAAGGCAAAAATAGAGGTGCTCTAAAAATAGGAGTTGGACTTTTCTACGATACCTCTGGTCATATGAAAAATGACCAAGGTGGTTTCAATGGAATTGGATAAGTGGATATTTCTGATCATTTCAATATGGTCAGATCAAGGGATTATTTGATTTGCAAGAGGTACACAGAAACATTATTTTGAAAAATGAGCAAAGGCACCCATTTAACAAAGAAGGATTTTAGAAGCATCTAGAAAATGGTTTCACCAGATTTGGAGTTCAAATGATTTTCTTATGAATTTGCAAAGTTGGCAATACATGGAGAAATGGACCAATATTCCATGTGGCATAGAAAGTACTGGTAAAAATGTTCAAAAACTAAGTTATGAACATATAAGTATCTCGGAATTTGAATCATGGCATTTGGTTAAAAAGTGGGCTCTCGGTGATTTTCTAGATTTCATCACGGAAATGGAATTATGGGTTTTCATAAATATTTGTAAAGGAAAGGTTTCTGGAAAAATGTGCAAATAGCACCATGTAATAGATCATGATTTATTGAGTCACTGGAAATTTGAATCGCCAAATTTGGAGTTCAAATTAACTGTGTATGGATTTTACAAGTTTACAGAAAAGGAAAGAGAAAAGGGAAAGGGTTTATACCCTTTTACTGCACATCGGGCGGAAGATAGGAGTGGGCTGGCCAAACTGCTCGGCCGCGCTCGGGCTGACGATGCAGGAGGCATATTCCTGGGAATACGCCTTCCCCGAGCAAAGACGTTGGCAGGCAGAGCCCGTCTCCACTTACGCGGGGCGAGCGAGGCCCACCCGCCAGTAGCTCAGCCCTCTTGGCTCGCCGATAGGTGGGGCCCAGTTGTCGGGTTCATCCCCCACCTCCCGCTCAAACAGAGCAGAGGCAGGGGTGGCGTCGACAGCGGCTGGCCGGTGCCATAGGCCGCCGTTTATGGTGATCTGGCCACCAGCGTGCTCAGGAAGACGATCCGCATCCTTCGGTGTGCGCCATTCCCACAGGGGCAAGCCGAGGAGGGAGGGGCCCTGACCGAGGCAAACGGCGGTGCGAGCAATTCCAGGGAGCACGACACGACCACGACGAGGAGAGGGAGAAGTACGGGAGGGGCTAGAGGTGATGTTGGAGGTGCTTTGGTACGGTCCAGAGGGGAGGAGGAGGAGTGGTGGGCCCGAATTGAGGCGGAGGCCGGCGGCAAGGCTCCGGCCATGGAGGTGGCTGGAGGGCATGGGGAGAGGTTTGGGTTGGTCCAGAGGGGCTCTAGGAGCGAGGGGGCAGATGGGGTCGAGAGGAAGACCCGGGCGGCCTTATATAGGAGAGGGCGTGGTGCACCGCGGGGTCGTGCGCCAGCGAGGCCGTAGCCGTCTTTGGAGGCCCAACTGGCTCTCCGGGGCGTGTCCAGGGTGCTCGTGGACGTGGTCCAGGCCAAGGGAAAAGGAACGGGGTAGCGGGGAGTGCCAGAGGCTCCGTGCGTGTAAAGCCGCTCACTGGAGCTCGCGAACGGCCGGCGCGCGTGTGAGAGAAGCAGCAGGAGGGAGAAGGAGGGCAAGGGAGGATAGGGCCGACAGGGTTGCGTGTCACGGACGTCGAGGCCACCTCGGGAGACACGGTCCCGGCGCCCAAGGTCATCGCACTCGCTTGGAATGGGTGAGCTACAGTGCGGGGGAGCACTGTAGCATGCTCCAGAGCGCGAGCTCTGCATGCCATGGCATAAAAAAAGTGTCTTGGGCATGTTCTCTTGTGTCTGGAGGCTCTAGGGAGGTGTAAAGAATGGGGAAGTAGCATTGGATGCTCTAGGAATCCTCTGGAGGGGATAGGGGTTGAGAGAGAGGGTGAATGGTGATGTCTAGAGGGGTAAAGTGATGTTTTTACCCCCTCAATCATTGAGCTCCGTCCATGGGAGAGTCACTGGAGTTAGAAGGGGTCTAGGAGATGCTGTGGTAAAAAGCTTAGCTCATGGAGAACAAGGAAAGAGGTGAAAGTAGCAGTTTTGGAAGATCACCGGAAGGTGTTTGATGGTGTTTTGGGAAAGCAAATTGAGTCCAACTGACATGAGACTTAACAGGATCAAATGGAATATAGAAATAGGGTGTTCCACCAAGTTTGAGCTCATTTGAAGAAAGTTGCCAATATAACTTTGGAAAACCCTAGAAATCAATAGAAATGGCTTTTCCAAGATTTAGCCATGGAAATCATCCCTCATTGATGCACCACTTGCTATAGTGTCATCATTTGGGGTTGTGCGCATGTCCACAAAATTTGAGGTCACAAGTAAAAAGTTGGCAATCTAGAGTTGTTCAAATTTGGATCTGATCAGAAAGGGTTTTGGGGCACATTGATCAAGTTATCCTTCTCCAATACTTGTGCCATTTGGTCTAGATGCATAATTAGACCATTTTAGCATGTGCACCAAGTTTGAGAGCATTTGGACAAGTTAAGCTATGTAAAGTTGCTCAAACTTCAAAATGGACAGAAATGGTTTTGAGGGAGTTTGATGATGTTTTCTTGAACTTCAAGGCATGAGGCTTCGTAAGACCATCAAATATGTCATAACTGATATGCTAGAATTTTCTTGGAATCAATCAAGAAAATTTCCTTTGTAAATATTTCAAAAGCATAAAATATCCAGAAATGATTTTTGAAGGATTTGACCAATATTTTGAACAGGACCATGTGTTGAAACTCTTATATATGGACAATATATGTCCTATGAGTTTCCCTAAATTTTAACAAATATTTTTGAGACAGTTAAATAATTTTAACCTATTAAAGACCATTTCTGGCCTAAAGAAAAATATTTTAAATAAAATAGGAAAATAGCTTTTAAAATTATACTTTTGTGGTTTAAGGGAGTCCTATACCTAATAGGAGCCAAATGTACTTTTTGAAAGATTTTTCACACCCCAAATCAGGTAGTTGCAGAACAAACCTCAATTCAAGGTTTTTTGGAAAAACTAATTTTTGGAAAATACTTTTTGGCCAAAATATTTTGTAAGAAAATACTATACTATTCTATACACATGGCATGATCATTGGGAAAAGTTTTTGGATCAAGGAGATGAAGTATAAGAGTTGAATGATTTATTTGATTTTCTTAGAGCACTTGCAAACAGCAAACAGAAAACCAATCAAGCATAGTCCAAATCACTCAAAAGTTTTTGTCAAACCATATTTTAGCATGATTATTAGCTTAAGTTTGATGGCATGAAAATCAGGGTGTGACAAATAATGCCTAAGAACCCCCTCTAGCTATCTATGCTTTTCTTGTCTAAAACTTTATTCATGCTACATCACAAAGTTTGATCAAGTAAGATTCGAACCCTCTAAGTGAGGAGCACTCGGAATCACCGATTCGTCATAGAATTAAACTTCCAAAACCACTTAGTGTATTTCTTCTGACCGATTCATCCCGTTTGGACATACCGAGTCCATGAAGTTGATCTAGATTTTCAATATCGGTGCAACCGATTAGAATAATTCGGTCACACGAAGTTGCAGTAACTGCTAGCAGTTTTGCATCATGGTGCCACCGTGTCGCCCACTCGGTCAGACCCACAGGGTCTAGATATATATACCCACGGGCCAAACCTTGGAAAGTTTTTCGAATCTTTTCGCCTGCGCCTGTCCAGCTCTACAGACTCGAGGTCTCCGGATCATCCTCTCGTCGCCAGTGAACGCCTACCACTCGTCTCTGCCACGGTCAACGGGAATCTCCGTCGTCTTTGTCGCCATAGCGAACTCATCGCCGAGTTAGGGTATGCGTTTTATCCTTTGTGTTTTCTCAATCTGATATTTAGCACAAAGTCAATTCCATGTTTCTTGCCACGTTTGAGATCATCTTGTCCAGCGAAATCTCCCTCTAGATTAGATTTGATTCAAAAATTTAGGGTTAGGTCTCGGCCGAACTCATCTCGGACCGACCGAGTGGTAGAAATCAGTCTCACCGATCTGGCTTAGGCCATTGCACTTGTGACTTTCCTTCTGAGCGAATCTTACAAATCGGTGTGACCGATTTAAACTCTTAGTGAAACCCTAGTAATCTCGGAGTCACCAAACTATGTCTCGGTCTGACCGATTTCACCAGTTTAGAATCTCAAAGTTGCTTCGGTGTCACCAAGTTTAACAAATTAGTAGCTCCGAAATGCTTTCTGTCGAATCCTAAAACTATGTTTTTGATTCAATTGTTTTGGAAAAATCTCTGCACTTTGTGATGGTCATCCACTCTACCTCACTTATAAGTATTTACAGGGTAAGCTCGCAGTTTCAGATATGTCTGATGGCAGTGATAGCCAGAACAGGTCAGGGGATCAGGAAGATCTGAGTGAGGGCTCTAGTCCCTCCAAAAGCTGCTACTATGAGAGCAGCAGAAGCACTCCAAGAAATTTGCCAAAGGCTGCCACCTATACAAGGAAGAAGAAAAATTCTGACAGTGAGGATGAAGAATTTGTGGCTCAAGAGGAAGTCACTTCAAGGAAGAAGGCTGTCAACAAGGAGGAAACTGCTAGAGTTGTCAAGCCTGGACTGAACAAGAAGGCCCTTGTCAAGAGAGCTCCAATGTCAAAGGCCAGAGCTTCCACACAAGAAACCATGGTGTTCACTCGTGAAACAAGAGATGATGAGCCAGCATGATCTAAGAAGAGAGCTACGAAGACTACTACCAGAGTGATTGGCAAGCCATCTATGAGAGATGATGATGATGCTGATGATGATGCACATGAGTCTGATGCACCTGCTGCAAAGACTCAGAAGCTGATGGGGGATGCCAGCCAGGGCTACTCCATCCAAGCCCAAAGCTTCCCCCAAATCTTCAGCACCCAACAGATCCGCCAGAAACATTCCTGTAGCTGAAAAGAGCAAGGCCCAAGTGCCAGATGTTCCAGAAAGAGCCAGATGAAGAAGAATAATCCTCAGATGATGATGAGTTCATGATGCTTAGGAAACTTAAGGCAAAAATTCTAGATCATAATGATGCCCATCTTGTTGCTGTGAAACTGATAAAGGATGCAGGTCTGAGACGTTGGAGACAGACTAATCCATATGCTACCACAAGGAGAACGGTTGTGGACTATAGACTTCACACCAAGGAACATCGGGACTTCTATGAGACAATGTTGTTGGACAAGAAGCCCATTTTTTGTGACATGAAGTGTGTTGACTGGAAATACATCGACAAGCATGCTGATTTCTTTCCATGTGCGCATGAAAGCTTTAGGCAGAATGAAGTTGATAAGTTTATTGGGAAGAAACTGACCAGATGGAACGATGAGATGATCATGCAATTCTTATCAACTGCTCAATTCTATCCAAATGGGAGAATTGTATGGATGACTAAGGGAACCAGATACCAATCAACAGTTGCTGAATGGGCAAGTTTGATCAATGCCCCCGGGAGGATGACAATGACACAAATGTGTATGCCAAGACCATGAAGGATCATGACTCTATCCCAAACATGTACAAACCAATTCCTGACAAAGACTTGAAGACTCACAAGCTTGGCTCTATATATCATCTGATGTCTCGACTGACCACCATCAACACCATCTTGAGGTACACTTTATTGAAAAGTTAGGAGATCATAGAATGATCTGAGGTCACTCCATTAACTTGATCCACATGTTTGATGTTCCAGAAAAGTTCAAGGTCATGAGCCTGATTATGGAGACAATCAAGAGGAAAGCAGCAGACAAGAAGAGGTCTTGTGGATATGCCCCTCACATTGAGATGTTGATGAACTCCAGGTTGGAGAAAGGGACAGATATGCTTGACAAGAGGCATCTACTTCGTAGGCCCGAATTTGAGGACAATGAATTTCTCATGGATGCATCCCATCCTACTTCCGTTGAAGGCCAAGAGAAGATTGCACAAGCAAAGGCAGCAAAGCTAGCAAGTGCTTCTGGAGCTCCCAAGACCAAGCAAGATCAGCTTAGTTATCTGCTTGAGGCAACTCTGAGGATTGAGAAGAGTTTGGCCAACATGACTCAGAATCAAGCAAGCCTTGAGAGGATCAGTGAGGCTAAGTTCTATGATCTAGATGTGAAGCGAAGGTCACAGAGATCCAGACAGCCTTCGAGAAAATCAAGAAAGATGCTGAGGATAGAGATGCAACCAATGCTTTTCAGAGAGTCCCGAGAGGACCAAGATCTTCAGTTGTGCCTGTTGTCGACCCTAGTCCTACACTTTCAGCTCCTGTAGCCACTGCCACAGTTGTTCCTCTAGTATCAACACCTCCAGTTCCACAGACTTCATCGCAAGCGTTTGCAGATGCTCTTCTCTCCATGCCATCTACGTGCACTAGAGCCACCAGCGAGAAGACTTCTTCAGCAGCTACCAGCGACCGTTCCTAGAGTGTCGTATAGCACAATGCATTTTTGAGCTTTTTGGTAACTTGTTCTATGATAAGCTGGCTTATTAGGGATGGTAGACTACTCATATAAATAAGGAATTCCTTTCTTTTCCGGAAGCCCATTCGGATAGAACTCCAAAGTTAAGCATGCTCAGCTTGGAGTAATTTCAGGATGGGTGACCAACCGGGAAGTTGCTCCCGGGTGCGCACGACTGAGGACAAAGTGCGCAGAAAAGACAAGTATTGATATGTGGGGCCATTCTAGATCCCGCGAGGAGTAACGACCACCAGCGGGTGTGTCTGGGGAGTTACAAGGTTGTATCAGAGCCGACCCTCGCGGTTACACGGATATTTCCGGACAGGTGCTCGGTCATGTTGTTCATGACGTTTGTGACCCGTCATGGCACACGGCATGACACATGTATAAGACTGGATGCACAGACGTTTGTGCCAAGACGGAACGTTCCTGTGGCCCGACGAGGACGTCGGTTCTGAGTGGAGGTGTATGTGATAGCCCGGCTTATTAGGGATCGTAGACTACTCATATCAATAAGGAATACCTTCTTTTCCGGAAGCCCATTCAGACAGAACTCCAAAGTTAAGTGTGATCAGCTTGGAGTAATTTCAGGATGGGTGACCGACCGGGAAGTTGTTCCCCGTTGCGCACGAGTGAGGACAAAGTGCGCAGAAAAGACTAGTATTGATATATGGGGCCAGTCTAGATCCCGCCAGGAGTAACGAGCACCGGCAGGTGTGTCTGGGGCGTTACATGTACCCAAAGGGGGAGAAAGTGTATGGATCATTAGGTTTCGAGAGATAGTGTCTTGGTTCTATTTGTTGGATTTACTTGCTTCTTCGTTTCATCGTTTGATTATTGCTACAATTTGCTTATGTGTGTGAGATACTTTATGTGCTTGACCATATCATATTGTGCTTAATGTGTGCCTATTTGATTGTGTATGATCATTCACTTGCCTATGTCGATGATGAGTTCTTATTGCTTGAATCTTATCATTTTGAGTGCTCCACCAAGATGTATGTGACATGGAAGAGTAACCCATTATCCTAATCGATTGTGCATTTG
Source organism: Secale cereale (assembly GCA_902687465.1). Taxonomy (NCBI): domain Eukaryota; kingdom Viridiplantae; phylum Streptophyta; class Magnoliopsida; order Poales; family Poaceae; genus Secale; species Secale cereale. The sequence continues at coordinate 289,535,923 of LR738712.1, forward strand.
CATTCAAAAGCAAATCTTAAATAATACACAAGTTTAGGGGGAGCTCTTGCTTATAACATACTACTCAAAGCAACGATATAATTCATTCTTATTATCATTTGTCAAAGCTTTGATCTATATGTTGTCATGAATTTCTAAAAGGGGGGACATTGAAAGTGCAACTATTCCTAGGGTGGTTTTGGTAATTAATAACTACATATAGCTCATTGAACTAATAACCTTTCAAGATAAATATTTCAGGAAGTTCAATGGATGGCATGGCATGGATTAGAAATGTGGACCCCTCAAAATGCTAAGGAAAAAGATTGGAAAAAGCTCAAGACTCTACATTTTCATTTTAGTGATCCAAGATCACATTGAGTTTGTAGGAAAAGCCAATACTAATAAAAGGGGATGAGGTGTTGCTTAATGGTCTACTTGCTCAAAGTGCTTACTAATATGCTCCAAATAACTCAACCACTTTCTCATTTCCACATATGTCCCATACCTAAAAGTCAAACTCGGCCCCACCAATTTGATCTATCCGGCGGCACCGAGTTCACTTGACATAGCCACTGCCAGAAACCCTAATCAGTTCGTTCTCACCAATAGGGATCTCGGTCTCACCGAGATGGGAATGCAAACTCTCTGTTTCCTCTTCGTAACGTATTGGTCTAACCGAGATGAGCGAATCGTTGCCACCGAGTTGACATTGCAAACTCTGTCTTTCCTGTTCATAACGTTTTGGTCTTACCAAGATGAGTGAATCAGTACCACCGAGTTAGCCTGACCAACACTCTGTTAGGCTATTACAAAAATCGGTCTCACCGTATTTGTGTAATCGGTCAAACCGAGTTGAGGTTTTGCCCTAACCCTAACGCATCGGTCTCACCGAGATGATACTGTCAGTCCCACCGAAATGTCTAATGTTCACATTTTGAACTACTTCGGTCTGACCGAGTTCTTTCATTCATTCTGACCGAGTTGGGTCAAATGTGTGTAATGGCTAGATTTTTTGTGGAGGCTATATATAACCCTCCACCCCTTCTCCATCCGAGTGAGAGCCATCAGAATGTGTCTACACTTCCGCTATTCAATTTCTGAGAGAGAACCACCTTCTCATGTGTTGAGAACAAGATATTACAATCCAACCACAAGAATCTTGATCTCTAGCATTCCCCAAGTTGCTTTTCACTCAAATCTTCTTTCCACCATATCCAAATATGCGAGAGCGAGTTGAGTGTTGTGGCGACTATCACTTGAAGCACAAGAGCAAGGAGTTCATCATCAACACACAGTTTATTACCTTTTGGAGAGTGGTGTCTCCTAGATTGGTTAGGTGTCACTTGGGAGCCTCCGACAAGATTGTGGAGTTGAACCGAGGAGTTTGTAAGGGCAAATCGATCGCCTACTTCATGAAGATCTACCCTAGTGAGGGAAGTCCTTCGTGGGCGACGAACATGGTGGGATAGACAATGTTGCTTCTTCATGGACCCTTCGTGGTTGGAGCCTCGCGTGAACTCGCGCAATCCTTACCCTTCGTGGGTTGAAGTCTCCATCGACGTGGAGGTACGATAGCACCACCTATCGGAACCATGCCAAAACCATCCTTGTCTCCAATTGCGTTTGCACTCTCCAAACCCCTCCCTTTACCTTCATATGCAATACTTTAATTTCCGTTGCCACAACTCTAGAATTGAATGTGTAGGAAGATTGCTTGACTTGTGATAAATTACAAAAAATTGTCAAAAGTTAAAATTGGAAAGAGGCTATGCTTTATTAGGTCAAGTAGTCTAATCACCCCCCCTCTAGACATACTTTCGATCCTACACGTTGGCATAGTTTATTGCAGAATGGACACCAACCCTTCATGAGGAAATGCTAGAGATAGTTGTTTCCGGGAAGGAATCCCCCCATAAACGGATCATGTATTTTGATGGTGCCTTCTCCCTACAAGGTGTTGGAGCTGGCGTACTTCTCGTTGGCCCCTCCGGGGAGCACTTGAAGTACGTTGTCTAGATGCATTTTCCCTGGGAGGAGGCGACCAACAATTCAACAGAGTATGAAGGGCTCCTTGTCGGGCTCAGGATCGCGACCAAATTGGGTATCAAGAAGCTGATCATTCGAGGAGATTCAAAACTTGTGGTGAGACAAGTCAATAAGGATTACCAAAGCCCATTGATGGAGGCGTACATCGAGGAAGTGAGGCGGTTGGAGGAACACTTTGATGGATTGCTAACAGAGCACGTACGACGTGCAGAAAACAACATTGTTGATCATCTATCAAAGTGTGGTGCACAGAAGCTTCCTGTAGGACCGGGAACTTTTGTTCTCCATCTGACTCATCCCTCCGTATCCCCAGCAACAATGGCCCGAAAGAGGAGGAAATTGGACTCTGGTAAGCCTGTCTCGGTAAAGCCTTCCTGGGCACTTGGGAGGGACCCTGCCGCGAACAACTCCCATTCGCTTGCCTGGTTGCACTCTCCTGTAGGGCCTTAGGTCCTCGTGGTCCAGGAACAATCCCCAACAAATAAGGAGGTGTCGCTAGTTCTCGTACTGAGCCCCAGACTCCAACTTGGGCAAGGCACATAGGCCACTTCCTCCAAACAGGAGAACTTCCAAAGAGCAAGGAGAAGCTGAAAGAGTAGCCCGGAGGGCGAGTATGTATGAGTTTCTCAATGAAACTCTATACAAAAGGATGCCCAATGGTGTGAAATTGAAGTGCATTTGCCAGGAAGGAGGAAAGGAACTGCTGGAAGAAATACACAAAGGCATGTGCGGCTCACACACTGGATCTAGGGCGTTAGTTGTGAAAGCATTTTGTCAAAGATTCTATTGGCCCACAGGCATCCAAAATGTGATCGAGCTACCCACCAAATGTGAGGCCTGCTAGTCACATTCTAGTAATATCCATCAGCCTGCCCAAGCTCTTGAGACAATCCCTTCGTCATGGCCGTTTTCGGTCTGGGCTCGATATCCTCGGCCCTTTCTCCCGAGCTGCCAGGGGCTTTGAATTCTTTTTTGTTGCTATCGACAAGTTTACAAAGTGGCCAGAAGTAGATGCCGTGAGAAAGGTGACTGCCGAGTCAACTATCAAGTTCTTGAAAGGATTGGTGTGCCGCTTCGGTGTCCCTGACCAGATCATCACCGACAAGGGCACCCAGTTCATGAGTCGCGCCTTCATGCAATATGTTCATGCCCTCGAAAGCAAGATCTCATTCGCCTTTGTTACACATCCCAGAAGCAAGGGACAAACTGAGAGGGCGAACACTGAAGAGTTGCGGGGCCTGAAGACAAGAAAATTTGATAACTTGCAGAAGTGTGGTAGGAAAAGGATGTATGAGCTCCTGGTTGTTCTCTGGTCCCTCAGAACGACACCAAACCGAACTACTGGGCAGAATCCCTTCTCCCTTGTCTATGGGGCAGAAGCAGTTATCCCCATGGAACAAATTTACGAGTCACCTCGAGTGCTTTCCTGCGATGAAGTACCGTGGGATCATCACCGGCATGATGTAATTGTGCTTCTCAAGCAGAATCATCTTTGGGCTGCTACACGTGCCGCACACTACCAGCAAGCCCTGTATCACTATCACATCCGTAGGGTTCACGCCCGGTTTTTGAAGAAGGCGACCTTGTCCTTAGGCGCGTTCAGTCTGCCAAGGGTGCAAACCTGTTATCGCCGAAGTTGGAAGGCCCTTAACGGGTGGTATGAGTAACTAGACCTGGCACAGTCCGTCTGGAGACTAGAGATGGCATTCAGTTGCAAAGCTCATGGAACATTGAGAATCTCCGCATGTACTACCCATAGGGCGCGGCTGTCGGGCCCTACCCGCCAGCCACCCTTTTGTACATGCCTTGCCTTAGTTGCATGTAACCCCTTGTACAAAGCCAGGCGCAACCCCTGAGCAACAGATAAATAACGAAGCGTTTAGTGGTGGCCCCCCGACAAGTTGCATGCATGCACAAGCATATCATGAGCATCCCATGTTCATGTAGATAAGATTACATTTGGCATCATTTTCGTCTACATACACCACAGGTTACTTCCACGTACTTGGTTCCCTAAGAGGAGATTAAAAGAGAAGCCAACATTGCAATCTCTGGCAAGCCAAATAGATAAGTCATTTCCTTTATCCATACTTGTTTTGTTAGGGCTTGTGCATAAGAAAACCTCTCTACCTTTCGAGACTTCGTTGCTCCGATCTTTCGACAGTACTAACACTGCTTTGGTCAGGACGATAACTGTGGACTTTGTCAGAAAATGATCGACGGGGGGGGGG
>LR738712.1:289540254-289553363 GCA_902687465.1 Secale cereale
AGTACCTCTTCATGCCTTACACCCGGTAAGCTCAGCTTTGTGGTAACAAGGCTGAGGGTATCATCAAGGTAACCTGCAAGGGGAAACTTGTTTAATTGGAAGTATAGAGGCATCCCACCTATGCATGGACACGTTACATGCATGAGTCCCCGACAAGTTTTATCTTTTTCATTAATATGCTGATAAACAAGTACAAATCTTATAGAACACAAGCATGGATAATAGGAATTAGATTTATTTGAATTAATGTTTGGCAAGTGCCTACAAGTTTAAGATTGAAAAAAGATAAGTGCCCCGTAGTCCCCTTCTCTACTCCTCCTTTCCAAGATACTGCAGCAAGAGGGGAAGGGTAAAAATGAGCGCCTGGGAAGAGAAGGTGATGAAGGAAGCAATATGAGTGGCTCCCCAATTACCGCCACCAGGACCGACAAGACGCGACAGGGCGAACGAAACCGGAAGCCACGATGAGGCCTGCCGGGAGTCCCGCTGGTGGAGTGCTGACGAAGGGTGGATGCACCAAGGAAGAGGTGGGTAATGGAAGATGAGGCAGCGGACCGCCAGGTCGGGGCAAAGGCTCCAGTGCCGTCGTACTCTGACCTGACGGCCTGCCTCCCATCTCCTCCACCCTCCCTCACAATCTTCCGGCCACCGCCGCCCCGGAGGGACGCGTCGAGGGTCGAGGGGCCGCTATGGCCCGCGGGTGGTGTGCACTGAGGAGACGTGCAAGGTCACTGGCATGGCCCGCCACCTCTCATGAAGGGGTGGCAAACTGTAGCGGCATCACCCGTAGCACGTGCGGGATGTTGCCACCTACCTCGGCGGGCAGGAGGGCACCACCAACTTCACCATCAGCCCCGGCCCCGCTGGAAGAAGCAGTGCTGGGACATCCATTATCCCGAGCATTGAACTCCAGAATGCAGCCTAAAACACCAGAGGCCTCGTCGACGGGATGATGAGAATCGACGATTCATGATGAAAGATGACATCCCACGTCGAGCGACTGACCTAGGCGAAGGTGGCGAGCGCTCCGGCATCCGGACGATGTTCACCACCTCCCTCACCCTGGACGCCCCGGCCATGACATCTCCCCACATTTTGGACCAGACTCACTCCCCTAGCGTCAGCACAAGCATTCGACATCGCTATCCACAAGCTACTCTTCGGGGCCTGGCTCCAAGTTCTCCTCTTCAGCATATGTAGAAAAGCAAGGAACAGAGGAAGAGAGGAGTATGGATGAGTGCCCCCGCTCCTCCCCCGCGCCTCCTTTAATAGGGAAGCTGGGAGTGGGAGCTGATTCCCCGGTGGGTAACCGCCGCCCTCATCCACCAATCCAAGAATGTCGGGCCCCTGCCTTGACGCTCTTCCGCACCACACGCCTTCGTTACCTACCCCACTCAATGCATGAAGTATATGTGGCTAAGGATAAGGGCATGGTGTGAAGAGTGAATTGGTAGTTACTCCCCTATGCGTTAAAGTCATTCACGGGCCATTACAAAGGATGGTCACACCAAGATTGGCGTTATGCGACGCGCGGGAGATGTGGAAACTTGCCCGGGCTCAAGGTAATGAAGAAGCAAAGAAGATCTCAAGGGAGGCAAGCTGCTACCGCGCCTCTACATGTGCACTGGTTAGAGCCTACCTCGGAGACGCCCAGCGGCGCGACCGTGCCAGGCATGGGGCCTCATATCTGTCGAACAAAACCCTGGGTCCATTGCCCCAGACTATGCACAGGCCCAAGGACAAGTTTTCGACACCAAGATCAGATCAAGGCTCGAAGGTGTCATCTCTTTGAGGAATCAGAGAGCTAGCCAAGGAGATCAGGACAACCAATACCAGCCGACGAGGCAAAATATCACCAGAGGAAGAGCCCTCCTTGCCAGGCATGCGAGCTTGGCGGGGTAGGATCGCCCAGGAAGCAAGCCTCCAACATTGCCACGACATTCCTGTGGTAGCTCGCGGAGGCATACCGCCACCCCACAACGACGCCCGTTGTCAATCAGTTCCGTGTCAAGGTCTTAAGTAGCTCAGTGGCAGCCTCCTGCCACATGGCAGTGACTCCCTACAGAAAGAGCCCACAAACGACACCCGTCTTGCAACGTGTCAAGCAAGCAGGCGCGAAGCTGGCAAAACAACACGACAAGGCCTGCCAGGCAAGCTGTGATGTGACACTGAGCGGCGCATTTAATGCGCGTTGTCAACCTCCAGAGTTACGTATGATAGCACTGTTTGCTATCTAATCAGCCTATAAAGTCTAATTTGCCACTATGGTGACCCCTTAATCTATAAAAGGAGGCCCATGGCAACTGTAAAAAGGATTCAGCCATTCGAACCCACAAACACTCATACGCACGCGACCGCTCTCGCCCCGAGACCACCTTGTCGGGCAAGTGCGTCATGCTCTTTTCCACCATTCCACCATCAATCCACCAAAGCAGGAGTGGGGTTTTATGCCTTGTGGCAGCCTGAACCTATGTGAAAAATGCCCGTGTTATCTCTGCCATGTTGTGCTACGCATTCCGCTCTTTGTGCAATGTGCCCATCCCCTCGCCGAACCAAAAAGGGACTCATGTCCCATAGGTGGCCGTGGTTTTCCCGTGACAATCATATCTTCCACTTGCACGGATTTGAGCTTCCCAAGGACGACAGTCCAAAACGAAGTGTCCATGTTTTTTGCACTTGAAACAGGTGCATTCTCCAGTGGTTTTGATGAAGATACTGACCTGCCAGAATTGCTTGAACCTTTTTTCTAGAACTAACTCTTCATGTGAAGTCGCTTAAATCTTTTTGTGATTAACGCAAGATCTTTGCTGAGCCTTTTTGGATCATCTGAATCTTCTTCAATCTTGAGGGCATGAGTTTTGCTGTGACTTGAGCCATAAAGATCTCTCTACTCTTCACCTTGTTCTCGTGGGTGTTCAGTCTTTCCTTGATATCAGCAGAGTCGAGGGTTTTGAAATCACTACATTCACGAATCATCATGACAAGAGTGTTGAATGAACTACCAAGATATCGAAGCAGTTTCTTCACAACTTCATGGTCAGTGATACCTTTGGCGCTCAGATCTTGAAGCTCATTTGCTATGTCACTGAGACGATCAAATATTTGCTATGTCATTTCCAATGCGCTTGAAGCGATTGAATTTCGCCTGAAGTGTATCGATTCGAGCCTCTTTCTGAGTTGATACTCCTTCATTGATATTCTCAAGGACATCCCACAAATCCTTCATAGTTTCACATTGGCGATACCGAAGAAATTGCGCTCATGAGAGATGGCCACTCATTTAATCTTTGGCTTGAGCATCCATCTGAATGAGATTCTTCTATTTCTTAGTGGGGGCATGAGGTATAGCAACGTTGAATCCTAGTTGTACCACATTCCACATGTCAGCATCTATCGCTCCGAGAGGGCTCATCATCTTCTCCTTCCAGAAGCAATAGTCCGTCCCATCGAAGATGGGGATCTTGAGATGTTGTCGGTGTTCTAGGAATCAAGGTACCCAGACTTGCCTGCCTGCGGCCCATGACGTGGCTCCTTCACCGGCCTGGTACAGCCCATCTTCAGCATCGACACTCAAGACCCTCACGAGGGGCCAGCCTTGCGAGGCGGACGACATCAAGACCCCCGGAAGGAGAAATCTAACAAGGCTCTCTCCCGAGGGGTGGAAATCTCTATGCAAGCCCCCACCTCGTGAGGTTTGGATGACGCAAGCCATTACGACCAAGGCCAGGCGGGCGCCAGTGGGCGTAGGATGATAGGTTTCATCTTTGGTGCTAAAGAGGCAAGCACAGTCGCGGAGTCCCAAGGAATCAGCTAAAGGTTTCCATTTCCGTGCATCAAGACCATGGTTGCTAGGACGGCGGGACGGAGGTCATCACTGAGCCCACTGTGCTATCAGGATCAAAGGCTTTGCAGGCAAAGACCACCTTTAGTCATGATAGGATGTACTAGTTGTCTCCCTTCAAATTTGGCCGTTATGGGATCCCTTCCTGCCTACATTTCTAGGGAAGAGGACCAAGGCCACTATATATAGCTTAGCCACCACACAGAGGGGGGCCGATCATTCAGACCTCCCTCACCACACAAGCAAGAACACACCTCACGTGGTTGTTCAATCACTGTACTAGTTCTTCCTTAGCCCAGCTCGAGGCAATCCACCACATTGCGGGAGTAGGGTCACTCACCGATAGGTGGCCTGAACCTGGGTAAACTACCCTGTGTCATTTTATTTCCTGTTCCTTGAGCTAGGTCATAGAGATGGCGAGTAGGCTGATAGGGGAAGTTGAGTTCTTCGCACGCACCCTAGTGTTCAAACTTACAATGGTTTGCGAAGCCCTGAATCTGACCTTTGGCGCGCCTGGTAGGGGTGCGTCGGAGTCTTTCTTCTTCTGACCGTTCCGCCACCGCCTCACCGTCTACATGGCGGATGCTAATCGAGTTCATGCTGAGTGCCGGGCTGCCCTCGCCGCCCGCGTGGCTCAGACTGCGCCTCCAGGCGACGGCATCCCCCGCCGTTCTCCATCACCAGCGGTCGACGTTGTCACCGGCCCTATTGCCCGAGAGCAACAAGATTCGTCGCTCCCCCTCTCCGGGCGACGCGATGGCCGCACTGCAACACCGTCATTAGCTCCAGCGGCTACTTCATCCTACGAGCAGGCTGCGCTGCTCACAGAGCGTGAGCTCCTGTGCTACCGCCCAGCCGATGAATTCTACGAGGAATGACTGGTCCGCATCGCCGAGCTTGTCAACGCTGCGGGAGAATCTCTAGCATCGTCCCGCTCTCTGCCTCCTCCACCACCTCACACGGGCAACCTGGCCCACGGCGCACCTCCTGCTCCTCCTCCTCTCTGGCGTGATGTAGTCCCCGAGCCAAGGCGTGATGCTCCCAAGAGCGACCAGCCGCGCAGGGCGCCTATGCGCGATGAGGAAAGCAGCCAGGTGGTGCAGCAGACCCAAGGTGAGGTGCGTGTACTCCCAGTGCTGCCTCGTCAAGGTCGTGCGCCGCCTCTCGCAGCGGCCCGTGCGCACCCTGATCAGGCTCCTCCTTAACGTCGGGCACCCGGAGGCGCGGCAGGCTGACGGGCGTTCACCCTGGAGCCGCGACGTGTCGTTTGGCTTGGCAAGTTCAAGCCAGACCTGCCTCCGCACTAGGATGGAATGCCCGGCCTTACTTAGTTCCTACCACTCTACGAGCTGATCATCGAGGTGGCCAGTGGATACGAGAAGGTTATGGCCAATTGGTTCCCCATGACCCTCAAGGACGGTGCATGCTCGTGGCTCCTGAACCTCCCAGCAGAGTCGATCTCTCCCTGGGAGGAGCTGCTCAAGCGGTTCATCTCCAACTTCGAAGGGACTCGTGACCGTGCCCCTGTGATAGGTGACCTTTGGTGTATCAAGCAGCAGCTGGGGGAAACCTTACGCAAGTACATACAACGTTTTACCAAGGTCCGCATCAAGATTGCCAAGGTGCTAGACAAGGCCATCATCACCGCGTTCACTGACGGCGTCCGGGACGTCAGGATGAAGGAGGAGCTCGCCATTCATGATGACTTGGGATCGGCCTTGGAGATGTTCAACATGGCAGTCAAGTGTGCAAGGGCAGAAGAGGGTCGCCTCTCGCTCGTCAAGCTCCATGAGGTTGACCCAGAAGACAAGAAGGCCAAGACAAAGGAAGCCAAGTGCAATGGACCTGCAGTGCTCACGGCTGAGCCAGAGATGAAGCGTGGGTGCGACTATCCCAAATCCTTCATGGGAAGCCGTCTGTTCTGCGTCTTCCACAACGTGCACAACCACAACACCAATGACTGCCAGGAGCTCACAACCATCCATTATGGACTCCTTGGCCGTTGTCCCGAGAGCAGCGACCGAGGCTACATCCGCGGAGGTGGTGGAGGTGGAGGATGCTGGGAGAACCATAATTCTCGCCAAGGCTGGCGCGATCAGCCTCGTGAAGACCACATGCAGCGCTAGCCTTGTGAGGGCCCTTTGTTGGGGCCAACCTCATGAGGGTCCATGGAGGGACCAGCCGCGTGAGGACCATTCGCAAGGCAACGCTGGCCTTCCTCCACTGCCTCCACCGCCAAGAAGGAATGAGGACCACAGCCAAGATGATGGGGCTTGGGGCTTCCAGAATCCTCGCGCCATCACTTGCATCCTAGGTGGCGCTCAGGCCCTAGTATCTTACCACGTCTTCATGTAGTTTGCTCGTGTGGTGAATGCAGTCCTCCCCAAGCTCGAGAAAACGCGTCCGCTCAAGTGGTCCAAGTACGCCGTCACCTTCGACTTAGCCGACCAACTCAAGTGCGTGGCCGTGGCCGGCGCCCTCCCGCTACTATGCTCGCCCACCATCAGCAACGTGCTCGTCACCAAGACGCTCATCGACGATGGAGTAGAACTTAAAGTCCTCCTCGTCTAGACCTTCGACACACTCCAAGTACTATATGATCAGCTTCAGCCTACTAGGCCATTCTCAGGTGTGATAGACGGCTCCACCATCCCGATAGGGCAGGTCCGCCTCCTTGTAACCTATGGCGACCGCAAGAACTACCACACCGAGCTCATCGACTTTGACGTCGCCCACATTAGTATCCTGTACAATGCCATCCATGGGTACCCGGCCTTGGCCAAGTTCATGGCACCAACCCACCATGGCTACAATGTCCTCAAAATGCCAGGAAGCGGCGGCATCATCTCGGTCGCCTGCAACGAGAAGGACGTGGTGTGCTCCCTTGAGGGTGCCTAACAAGCTACAGCAGTTGAGAGCTCAGATGCTGAACGCTTTGCCTACCCACCTAAGGCTTTCCCGAAGAAGAAGAAGCAGCTTCTCACCCTGGGGCCTCAAGAGGGCGGAGCACCTGAAAGCCATGCCTTAGGACCTGCGCCCATGCTACATATCGAGCTTGCGTTGTATTCCATCGAAGAGGAAAGGGTGATGCAGAAGAGTAGCGTAAGTATTTCCCTTAGTTTTTTAGAACCAAGGTATCAATCTAGTAGGAGACCACGCGCGAGTCCCTCGCACCTGCACAAACAAATAAGAACTTCGCAGCTAACGCGATAAGGGGTTGTCAATCCCTTTACAGTCACTTACGAAAGTGAGATCTGATAGAGATGATAGTTTGATATTTTTGGTATTTTTGGATATAAGAACAGAAAGTAAAAGCGTAAAAGTAAAGTAGATTGTAGATTGATATGTGGAGAATAGACCCGAGGTCCATAGTGTTCTCTAGTGGCTTCTCTCATGATAGCGATATTCTATGGCGGGTAAACAAATTACTATCGAGCAATTGATAGAAAAGCGAATAATTACGAGACTATCTAGGCATGATCATTATATATAGGCATCACGTCCGAGACAAGTAGACCGAAACGATTCTACATCTACTACTATTACTCCACACATCGACCGCTATCCAGCATGCATCTAGAGTATTAAGTTCATAAGAACGGAGTAACGCCTTAAGCAAGATGACATGATGTAGAGGGATAAACTCAAACATAGTGATATAAACCCCATCCTTTTATCCTCGATGGCAACAATACAATACGTGCCTTGCTGCCCCTGTCACTGGGAAAGGACATCGCAAGATTGAACCCGAAGCCAAGCACTTCTCCCATTGCAAGAACTAAAGATCTAGTAGGCCAAACCAAACCAATAATTCGAAGAGACTTGTAAGGATATTATAATCACACATAAAGAGTTCAAAAAAGAACCAAATATTTCTCATAGATAATCTTGATCATAAACCCACAATTCATCGGATCTCAACAAACACACCGCGAAAACAGATTGCATCAAATAAATCTCCTCGAATACCGAGGAGAACTTGTATTGAGATCCAAAGAGAGAGAAGAAGCCATCTAGATACTAGCTATGGACCCGAAGGTCTGTGGTAAACTACTCACAACTCATTGTGAGGCAATGATGATGATGTAGAAGCACTCTGTGGAAGATCACCCCCTCCGGGGGAGTTCCAGAACACGCCCCAAGATGGGATCTCATGGGAACAAAAGGTTGCGGCGGTGGAACTAGGGTTTTCTCTATTGTTCTGATAGTTTCGGGGTACGTATGTATATATAGGAGGAAGGAGGGCACCGGGGGCCAGACGGGGTGCCCACGAGGCAGGGGGACGCGCCCTATAAGGGGGCGCCCCCACCCTCGTGGACGCCACGACAGCCCCACTCCGTGGTTCTCAAGTCTCCCGTGCATATTTTGCTCCAAAAATATCTCTCCCGAAGGTTTCATTCTGTTTGGACTCCGTTTGATATTCCTTTTCTGTAAAAACCCTAAAACAAGCAAAAAAACAACAATCTGGACTGGGCCTTTGGGTTAGTAGGTTAGTCCCAAAAATAATATGAAACTGTATAACAAAGCCCATTAAACATACAAAACATCATAAATAATAGCATGGAACAATAAAAAATTATAGATACGTTGGAGACGTATCAAGCATCCCCAAGCTTAATTCCTGCTCATGCTCGAGTAGGTAAATGATAAAAACAGAATTTTTGATGTGGAATGCTAACCAACAAAGTTTTTCAATGTAATTCTCTTAATTGTGGCATGAATGTTCAGATCTGAAAGATTCAAGACAAATGTCTATATTGACATAAAAAATAATAATACTTCAAGGATACTAACAAAGCAATCATATCTTCTCAAAGTACTATGGCTAAAGAAAGCTATCCCTACAAAATCATATAGTCCGGCTATGCTCCCTCTTCATCACACAAAATATTCATATCATGCACAACCCCGATTTAAGCCAAGCATTTGTTTTCATACTCTATTCTTTCAAACCTTTCAACTTTCATGCAATACATGAGTGTGAGCCATGGACATAGCACTATGTGGAATAGAGAGGTGGTTGTGGAGAAGACAAAAAGGAGGGAGATAATCTCACATCAACTAGGCATATCAACGGGCTATGGAGATGCCCATCAATAGATATCAATGTGAGTGAGTAGGGATTTCCATGCAATGGATGCACTAGAGCTAAATATGTATGAAAGCTCAACAAAAGAAACTAATGGGTGTGCATCCAACTTTCTTGCTCACGAAGACCTAGGGCATTTGAAGAAGCCCATCGTTGGAATATACAAGCCAAGTTCTATAATGAAAATTCCCACTAGTATATGAAAGTGACTAAACATCAGACTCTCTATCATGAAGAACATGGTGCTACTTTGAAGCACAAGTGTGGAAAAAGATAGTAGCAATTGTCCCTTTTTCTTTTTTTTTCTTGTTTTTCTTTTTTTGGCCTTTCTTTTTTTTTTCTTTGGCCTTTCTTTCCTTCTTTTTTTTGGAGGGGCTTTCTTGATTTAGCCTTTCCTCACATGGGACAATGCTCTAATAATGATGATCATCACACTTTCATTGAATTACAAATCGATACTAGAACAAAGTATGACCTATATGAATGCTTCTAGTGGTGTACCGGGATGTGCGATGAATCAAGAGTGACATGTATGAAAACTTATGCATAGTGGCTTTGCCACAAATATGATGTCAACTACATGATCATGCATGGCAATATGACAATATGAAGCGTGTCATATGAACGGAACGGTGGAAACTTGCATGGAAATATATCTTGGAATGGCTATGGAAATGCCATGATAGGTAGGTATGGTGGCTATTTTGAGGAAGATATATGGTGGCTGTTTTGAGGAAGGACATATGGTGAGTGTATGGTACCAGCGAAAGTTGCGTGGTACAAGAGAGGCTAGCAATGGTGGAAGGGTGAGAGTGCGTAATATCCATGGACTCAACATTAGTCATAAGAACTCATATACTTATTGCAAAAATCTACGAGTCATCAAAACAAAGCAATCAACGCATGCTCCTAGGGGGGGGAGGTTGGTAGGAGTTAACCATCGCGCGCCCCCGACCTCCACACAAAGGTTGATAGTTTACAAATACCTCAGGCTCTAACTTCGTCACATAGCGGTTCACCATACGTGCATGCTACGGGAATCACTAACCTTAACACAAGCATTTCTCAATTTCATAATAACTCCACTAGCATGACTCTAATATCACTATCCTCATATCTCAAAACAATTATCAAGCATCCAACTTCTCATCATATTCAATGCACATAGTGTGAAAGTTTTTACTACATTGATATTGGATGTCTATCATGTGAAGGCTAGTTTTATAGCCAAAGCACATTATCATGATGTTTTAATAGACTTTCAAATGGATATAAGTGAAGCATGAGAGATCAACAATTTCTACAAAATATAATCACCACCGTGCTCTAAAAGATATAAGTGAAGCACTAGAGCAAAAACTATTCAACTCAAAAGATATAAGTGAAGCACATAGAGTGTTCTATCAACTCCTAGGCCATATTTAACTCTCTCAAATAGGTGTGTCCAGCAAGGATAATTGTGGAAAACTAACAAGCAATGACTCAAATGATACATGACGCTCCAAGTAAAGCACATATCATGTGGTGAATAAAAATATAGCTCTGAGTATAGTTATCGATGGATGAAGACGAAAGAGGGGATGCCTTCCTAGGGCATCCCCAAGCTTAGGCTTTTGGTTGTCCTTGAATTTTACCTTGGGGTGCCTTGGGCATCCTCAAGCTTAGGCTATTGCCACTCTTTGTTCCATAGTCCATCAAAGCAATACTCAAAACTTGAAAACTTCACAACACAAAACTTAGACAAAAATCTCGTGAGCTCCGTTAGTATAAGAAAACAAACCACTACTCAAAGGTACTGCAATGATTCATTCTTTGTTTATATTGGTGTTAAACCTACTGTATTCCAAATTATCTATGATTCATATTTCCCAATACTACTCATAGATGCATTGAAATAAGCAAACAGCACACGAAAAACAGAATTTGTCAAAAACAGAACAGTCTGTAGTAATCTACAGTTTTCGCATACTTATGTAACTCCAAAAAACTTGAAATAAATTGGTAAACTTGAGGAATTTGTCTATTAATCATATTCAAAAATAATAAACTAAATAGAACGCTCTAGTAAAATCTGGTGACCATTCTAGCGAGCGCTAACGATTCTGTTTTTCACAGCAAGATCATATAAACTTCACACAAGTCTTCCCAAAGGTTCTACTTGGCACAAACACTAATTAAAACAGAAAACCACATCTAAACACAAGATAGATGCAATATTTATTCCTAAGCAGAATCAAAAACAAAAAATATAAAATTGGGTTGCCTCCCAACAAGCGCTATCGTTTTACGCCCCTAGCTAGGTGTCACACCCTGCATTTTGTAAGATGTTATTTGCATCAATGTAGCATGAAAATTTGGACCAACAATTTTTTTAGCATCATTTGGCTTTTATTTGGAATTGAGTTTTTCTTCATGTGCTTTTTCATGTGCTCATTAAGGTCAACTATTCCCTCTTGTAGGATTCATCTCCATACCCAAAACTTCTGCCCAATGATCATGCCAAGTGTTATATATCAGTATAGTATTTTCTAAGAAAATTAATTTGGCCAAAATGTATTTTTATAAATTTAGTTTTCCAAAAACCCCTGAATTGAGATTTGCACTGCAAGTACTTGATTTAGGGTGAGAAAATTATTTCAAAAGGTATATTTGAAACCAAGTAGTCATAGGACTCCCAGAAACCACAAAAGTATAATTTTAAAAGTTATTTTCCTATTTTATTTAAAAGCTTTTTCTTAAGGCCAAAAATGGTCTTTAATAGGGAAAAATTATTTAACTATTTCAAAAATATTTGCCAAAATTCAGGGAGACTCAGAGGACATATATTGTCCATATATAAGAGTTTCAACACTTGGTCATGTTCAAAATAATGGGCTAATCCCTCTAAAACCCTTTCTGGATATTTCAAGCTTTTGAAATATTTACAAAGGAAATATTTTCCAAAAATTCCAGGGAAATTCTATCATGTCATATATGACATATATGATGATATTTCCAAGTCCCATGCCTTGGTAAGCAAGAAAACATCCTCAAAACCCTTCATAACCATTCTGTCCATATTTGAAGTTTGAGCAACTTTACATTGCCAAACTTGTCCAAATGCTCTCAAACTTGGTGCACATGCTAGAAATGCCTAATAAGGCATCTAGACCAAATGGCACAAGATTTGGAATATAGCAACTTGATCAGAACACCATCAAAACCCTTTCTATTCAAATGCAAATTTGAACAACTTTACATTACCAACTTTTTACCTGGAGCTTCAAACTTTGTGGGCATGATCAATACCCCAAATGATGAAGCTATACCGAGTGGCGCATCAAGGGGAGATGATTAGCTTGACTCAAACAAGATGAAGCCATTTCTGTTGATTTCTAGGGTTCACCAAAGTTACGTTGGCTAGTTTCTTCAAATGAGCCCAAATTTGGTGAAACACCCTATTTTCACATGTCATTCAATCCTGTTAAGTGTCATGGCAAGTGGAGATCATTTGCTTGACCAAACACTTATCAAACACCTTGTGGCTTTTTCCTAAAACCCTCTTCTTGATCACTTTCACCTTTCACCTTGGCCTCAACTTTCTACCACACGTTCATCTAGTTACTAGCTACCTCTAGTAACTCTCGCATGTCTCCAGCTCCATGATTGAGGGGTAAAAACCCTAGTTCACCCTGCTGGACATCCATTTTCTACCAAGTCACCAGCCTCTCTTCTCTCTCACAGCATCTCCAGAGCATCCAAAGCTACAACCGTAGTGCTTGCATCACCCTGGACCCCCCAGACACGGTGGACGCGTCCAGAGGACCAATGGCATGCCGTGGCATGCGATAAGGGCGCTCCAGAGCGCGCTAAAGTGCGCGCACGCACTGTAGCTTCGGCCAATCGTCTGCCCCCGACAGCCTCGGGCTCCCCCCTCGCGCCAGTCGATGCCCCTCGACGTCCGCAACCACCCCGGCGCTGTCCCCCCTCCTCATCCGCCCTCCAGTGGCCGTCGTCACATGCGCGCTGGCCGCCCGCAGCCTCCACTCCTCGGGCTCGCACGCGCGCACGGTCTGGAAGCCTCCCCGCTCCTCCTCTCTCCTCTAATGGACGTAGGGCTCGCCCAGCAACGCCGCAGACTCACTCCCGTCGCCTCTCGTGCGCTGTAGCATCGAGCAGGAGCTCGCCGGCGCACAGGTC
>LR738712.1:289553418-289662156 GCA_902687465.1 Secale cereale
GAGACCTCCTCTCAGCACCAACAGCTTCTCCTCATCCCCAGCATCACTCCAGCACCACCCGTTCTTCTCCAGAGAGCCCCAGTGCTCGGGATCGACCGAAGCTCCGCCGCGTCGGGCCGCCGGTGATCTCGCAGTACGGGCCTCCACCGCCCCTCTTTCTGCTTGATCTAGAACCACCATGCGTCACTGATGCCTTCCTCTCGCTTTCCCCTCTCTATAGCAGTCGGAAACGGCCGGAGCGATGACTTCCCGACGACCCTCCGCCGTCCCACCTCGCCGCCGGTGAACCCGACCTCCCCGGCGTGCCACACCACCACCACTACCTCCGCAACTCGACGCTGAGTCCGTTCCTGCCCTCCGTTGCCGTCGCGGTGGCCGGAATCAACGCCGGTGAGCTCGCCGTCGCCGTGGCCGTGAGGTTGGAGATGACAGGCGGGCCCCGCCTGTCATCCTCACCCCTCTCTCCCTCTCCTCACAGCCGCTTACCGCCGGGCCCCACCCGTCAGGTTTGAAAACCTGACGTGCGCGCGCTGGCGCCCGTGCGGCTGGGCTGGATGCCCTGGGCCGTGCACTGTGGCCCCTCTGGCCCAGTTGCACAGGGCATTTTCTTCTTTTCTTTTTCTGTAATTATTTCAAACATTTTTACATAAATGAATATTGGTCCAAATGAAATAATTCCAACTCCTAAATTCTTCTAATATTCCAACCTATTTAATAGTGTCACTTTCACACACATCCATGAAACTTTTCTGTTCTGTTCAAATTTAAATTCAAATTTGAGCAATAAAACTCCTGTTCTAAAATCATTAGATTCCATTCTGTTACTCCAAAACTCCAACTAAGAATTTTCCGCATCTTAGAAATCCCTCTAGTATTTAACAAAAATAAGTTGACATTTTTCTGAGCACTTTGATTTTTCTGTTTTATTTGTGCTCTTATTTTCCCGTTGTTATTATGCGACGTATACATACCGTATTTGACGAAGTTGCTGAAGAAGGAGAAGGAGAAGGATTTGAAGACTTTGAAGACCAAGCCAATCCAGGCAAGCATCCCTTTGACCATGATACACTTGTTCTTCGGAACCCGTTTGTTTCCGATGCATGATGATAGCATTACAATGGTGACCTAGTTGAACCACCACATGATGCATGCCTTGATCTTGATCTTGCTATGTGCTAGATAACATGCAAATAGTTAGTAGTGATGCTTAGTGATGCATGTGTGATTTGAACCTTCGTGGTTGAAATCTTTGCATGAACCCATCGGGTGCCCCTAATGCCCGAGGGTGATGTTGAGTTGGGTCATCACTTGAGGAAGAAGTGATGTGCCGGTAAATCTTGTGCATGGGTGAAATAATGGATTAGATTTATGTGTGACTACCGTCCCAACCAAACTTGTGCAACCACACTACCCCTTATGGGACGGGGCTTTATTGATTACTTAGGCCGATACTAGCATGATGCCCGCATTACTAGTGACGGGAAGACTTGAGGTCTTTCCCGGGACGGGGTCGTGCTTGGATAGACGGCCATGACTGTTTTTACAGGGCACCGGACACACCGTTGGTCCCTTCGGGTACGCGTGACATTGAAATTAGGGCAAGTCCCGTGATCTATTGTTTGTACTCGAGGGCCGTGTACCAACGAGTGGACTCTATGTTAGTGTCGTCTAAGGAAAGATAATGACCGGGTGCTTACCCCGGGTAGTTGAGGTACCGCGGGTCGTGGATGACACGGAAGTTCCCCGGATTTTGTGGGTAAAGTGCGCAACCTCTGCAGAGTGTAAAACTATTCGAATAGTCGTGTCCACGATGAAGGACAGTTGGGTGGTGCTACTTAAACTATGTCCAGAATTTTACTTCATCAGTGAAAGTATGTGTGTGATGAGTCAAGGTGGTGACTTGACTCGAGGAGTTGAATCATATTCATGTTGATATCGGTAACCTGCCTTCGAGGTTACGCGAGTTTATTGATGCATAAACTTGATGGTAGAATATTTATTCTAGCCCACTGCTAGATTGCTCATTATTGTTCAAATTGCATTGTTACTTTGAACCACATCATGGGTTGCTTGCGAGTACATTCAAAGTACTCATTGGCTTGCCACTAGTTATTTAATTGGCCAGCCATGGAGGAACAGGAATATGATGAAGAGTTCTTTGGAGACGAACATGGGAACTAGGACGCTACCCCAGTCAGAATGCCTGTAGGGTTAAGGAAGATGGCATGGGTTCTACCTATTATCGAAGACTTCCGTTATTTGAGTTATTTGCTATTCAGCCCTTGAGGCTTTATCTATGTAAGACTTGGCCATGATGGCCATAATTTGTGTAAGACGATATGTATGGATGTAAGACTCTTGTTATTCAGCTTCTGTGTGTTCAGTGAGCATTGATCTCTGGGATCACTGTACATGTGCATTCGGTGATCTCGACTTCTAAGTCGGGGTCCCCACAGAGCTGGTATCAGAGCCATCCTGACTGTAGGAAGCCTTAGTTAGCATGGGCGTTAGTTAGATGGGACCCTTTTTCAAAAACCTTCTGAACCTCTCTTCTTTTCTAAACCTGAGATTTCATCAGCTTATTAACCCCTCCTATTCCACCTTTGTAGATGGCCGCTGTACCCGAAGAGCACTTGACCACTGGGTTTTCCTTGCTTCTCGAGGATAGCCTCCAGGAGTGTCAGTTCCACCGAGCGCCCATCCTCACCTACCTTGAGCATTGGATTAGCGACACTGAGGTGGAGTACCATGTGGAAGTGATCGTGAAGGCAAACAATCCTCCCACAAGTTGGTTCTTCGAGGGACCCCAGATGGCAACACTACCTCTCGCTGTCGAGGCTGCTGCACTCAAGGCACTAACCCGTCTCCGCGAGCTTCTTCCGGAGATGGCAGCCAAGATGACAACTAGCTTCTTACCTTACCGGAAGGAAGGTGAAGAAGAAAGCAGCACACTAGCCCCTCCACTGAAGGAAGGAATCTCGCTTCGGTTCCAGACCTACTTTAGTCTATGTGCCGACAGCTTGGCACAAGACTTGGCCTCGGAATCAATGAAGCTTCGGGAAGAACTTCACAAGACCAAGGCACTTCTTCGTCGAGCCCAAGAGAAGACTAATAGGATCAAGAAGGAAGGAGCACCTTCTGGACAGTCCGCTATCGCATATCGAGGCGGAAGGCCCTCCGAGGATGTATCTTCCAAGAATGAAGAACCACCTCGGCGACGCCGGATGACGGCAAGGGAATATCACAAGCTTTTCCCTGCACCACCGACGAAGCACCGTCGTATCCAACTCCTCCACTCCCCCACACCCTCAAGTGACAAGGGGGCCCACACAGATGAAGACAAGGAGGAAGACCCAGAAGAGCCGGAATACGCGACCGAGCATTCCGCCGCTTTGGCATTATTCGCTACTCGGATATGCCAGTTGTGACCCCTACGGTAGGATAGGTCGTGTAACCCCTATGCGCAGTCGAGTCCTTGTATGGTTCATATGAAACCATCTAGTGTTTGCTTTTGTTGTGTCTGGATGTATGTCGTATTCTTCCTTCGGGAATGTGTAAACGACTGCATCACCCATTTGGATTTTAATGAATGTGTTTGGCCTTTCGGCCCTTGCATGATTTGATTAGTGTCACACCCACCCCCTTACTAGGCACCCATCTATCTTGCTTTCCCTCTTCCAAGTCATGAGACCTTTTACCGCTCCAACAGGATGCCTGTTGTAACTCGTACTGGTACCTCTACCCAACAGTCTGAAGCCGGAGCATCCGCTCAGCCAGAGGCAGGCCACGACCCAACCAACGACCAAGCTCCACCACCACCACCTCCTCCTAACATGGACATGGCTCAGCTTCTCCAAGCCTTCCGAGAGGAACGCCAAGCCAACACTGCAGCCCTTCAGCTGATTGCTCAAGCTGTCACCAACAACCGCCAGCCGGCGGGGAATGGCAATGGACGTTCCACATTGGCTGAGTTCAAGAAGCATGCACCGCCAACCTTTATCGAGACTGCTGAACCCCTGGATGCAGACGACTGGATCCGCTCCATTAAGGAAATACTGGAACTAGTCGGATGCACCGAAGACCGCGAGAAGGTGGCTTATGCAGCCCACTGCCTCAGGGGGACTGCTAGAGCTTGGTGGGATGGACTCAAGGTCATGCATGCTGAACAAGACATCACTTGGGTCAACTTCAAGGTAGAATTCTGCAAGGCCCACATTCCTTCCGGAATCATGGCTATCAAAAAGCGTGAGTTCCGAGGCCTGAAGCAAGGAAGTGGCACTGTCAAGGAGTACATGCAGAAGTTCAGTGTCCTGTCAAGGTATGCCCCTGAAGATGTTAGCACTGATGCTGCAAAAAGGGAGCGCTTCATGGAAGGCCTCAATCAGACTCTGCAATACTCACTTGTCGTGTGCGACTGCCCATCCTTCCCTGACCTGGTGAACAAAGCACTTATGCTTGAAGACAAGCGGCGTGCTTTGGAAGACACTCGCAAGCGCAAGATGGTCAGTAAGGGAAGTTCCAGCAACCAGAAGCCTCGTCCGTGGCAGTCAGCCCCGGCCAAGCCAACCTATCAGCAACCAAGAGCTCCTGCACCTCGTGCCAACCCAAGGCCAGCTCTCAACCCCAATACCAGTGGTGGCCACAAGATCAACAATCCAAACCAAGTCACTTGCTTTGGATGTGGTCAGTCCGGACACATCTCAAGGGTGTGCCCCAACAAGAAGCCTGATGCCCCGCGCCCCAATGCGCAGGACCAGGGACAAGGCCGCGGGATGCCACCAAGGAACCCAGCTCCTCGCAATCCACCTAACCATGGGAAGGGGCGTGTGAATCACGTCACTGCTGAAGAAGCCCAGGAAGACCCGGACGTCGTGCTGGGTACGTTCCTTGTCAACTCAGCACCTGCAACTGTCTTGTTTAATTCTGGAGCAACGCATTCATTTGTCTCTCAAAGATTTGCATTAAAAAGTGGCATGACCCCTACACCCCTGAATAACCCTACGGTGGTACAAACCCCCGGAGCAGAGATGAGAGCCAAGATAGGCTGTAAAGGAGTCAGTATTACCATTAACGATGTAGATTTCCTAGCAGACCTCATCGTCCTGAGATCACAAGGCTTGGATGTGATCCTAGTCATGAATTGGCTCAGCAAGCACCAAGGCTTGTTATACTGTGCCAATCGGACAGTCACTATGACCAATGACCAGGGAGTCGAAGTCAAGTTTGCTTCCAACTCCTCTTCCACTCAAGCCGCTCAAGTCAACTGTGTGTCTGAAGTTGGGCTAGAGCAAGTACTGGTGGTATGTGAGTATCCTGATGTCTTTCCAGATGAACTACCGGGTATGCCCCCTGACCGTGACATTGAACATTGAGTTCATCATCGAGCTCGTGCCCGGGGCAGGACCCATCTATAAGAAGCCTTATAGAATGGGGATGGAAGAATTAGCCGAGTTGAAGAAGCAACTGGAAGAGCAGCTGAGGAAGGGATTTATCCGCCCAAGTGCCTCTCCTTGGGGATCTCCTATTCTGTTTGTGGCAAAGAGGGACGGTACCATCCGCTTATGCATTGACTATCGTTCCCTCAATGAAGTTACAATCAAGAACAAATATCCACTTCACAAGATCGAAGATCTGTTTGATCAGCTCAACGGAGCCAAGGTGTTCTCCAAGATCGACCTCAGATCTGGGTACTACCAGCTGAAGATCAGACCCCAAGATATTCCGAAGACAACATTCGTAACCAGATATGGCCTGTACGAGTGCACGGTCATGTCCTTTGGGTTAACCAATGCCCCAGCTTACTTCATGTATCTCATGAATAAAGTCTTCATGGAATATTTGGACAAGTTCGTTGTTGTCTTCATTGATGACATTCTTGTCTTCTCGAAGTCGGAGGAAGAGCACGAGCAGGATCTGAGGATGATCCTAGACAAGTTTCGGGAGCACCAACTGTATGCCAAATTCAGCAAGTGTGAGTTCTGGCTGCATAAAGTTGGATTCTTAGGTCACGTCTTGACCAAAGAAGGATTATCAGTTGATCCCTCAAAGATCGAAGCCGTGACCCAATGGCAATCTCCAACGACCGTCAAGGAAGTCAGAAGCTTCCTCGGACTTGCGGGCTATTACCGCAAATTCATGGAAGGATTCTCTAGCATTGCACGGCCAATGACTCAGCTCCTCAAGAAGGACAAGAAGTTCGAGTGGACGCCAAAATGCGAAGAAAGCTTCCAAGAGGTCAAGAAGAGATTGACCACCGCCCCAGTTCTGGCAACACCTGATATTCACAAGGAGTTCGTGATATATTGTGATGCCTCTCGAACCGGATTGGGAAGTGTTCTGATGCAAGAAGGACGAGTCATAGCCTACCTCTCCAGGCAGCTACGACCTCATGAGGAGAACTACGCTACTCACGATCTTGAGTTAGCGGCAGTAGTTCATGCCTTGAAGACATGGCGGCATTACCTCCTAGGGAAACGGTGTGAGATCTACACAGACCACAAAAGTCTGAAGTACATTTTCACCCAAAAGGAATTGAACATGAGGGAGCGAAGATGGTTGGAACTCATCAAAGACTATGACCTCAGTGTTCAATATCACCCCGGGAAGGCTAACGTGGTGGCCGATGCCTTAAGCCAAGAGGCTTGCTCCTTGAATGCCGTTATTCAAGAAAGGCAGCCAACCTTGTTTAAGGAACTCGAACAATTCAGTTTGGAATAGGTCACCCCTGGATTTCTGGATCATTTGGAAGTCAGACCGACACTGATGGACGAAGTCAAAAAGGCACAAGACGGACACTCAAGCATTGAAGGCATCAAGAAGAAGATGAAGCTAGGCAAGGCCCCAGGATTCTCCGAAGACGAGCACGGGATTGTTTGGTACAAAGGCCGCATCTGCGTACCAAACAACACAGAGCTGAAGAACCTGATCCTGCAAGAAGCCCACGACACTCCGTATTCCATCCACCATGGAGGAACCAAGATGTATCAAGACTTGAAGGCACGATTCTGGTGGCACGGGATGAAGAGAGAGATTGCAATCTATGTTGCAAAGTGTGACGTGTGCCAAAGGGTTAAGGCTGAATATCAGCGACCTGCCGGATTGCTTCAACCACTCAAAGTTCCTGAGTGGAAGTGGGATAAAGTCAGAATGGACTTCATCACTGGATTACCAAGGTCGAATAAAGGACATGACTCTATCTGGGTCATAGTCGATCATTTGACCAAGGCGGCCCATTTCATTCCTGTCAAGACCACTTATGATGGCAACCGGCTGGCAGCTCTCTACATCGACAGAATCGTAAGTCTTCACGGCGTTCCCAAGGAGATTGTGTCATATCGAGGAACCCAGTTCACCTCAAGGTTCTGGAAGAAGTTCCAAGTAGCCTTGGGAACCAAGTTATCTTTCAGCATGGCTTTCCACCCACAGACCGGAGGTCAGACAGAACGAGTCAATCAGATTCTCGAAGATATGCTCCGAGCCTGTGTCTTGGCATATGGAGCCAAGTGGGAAGATGTAATGCCCAGGATGGAGTTATACCTCCTACGTGTCGAGGCACGACTTAAAGGCATAAATCCATCCTAGAATGATCTCAAGTTTGGTATCTTTGCACGACTCATGTAAAAGAGGGATTAAATTGCAAAAGGAGATAGTTGGCTTACACTCGCCACTTCACACAATACATTACATAAGCATAACATCATTCAAAACATCACAACCCGACTACGGGCAAAGATCCAAAAGAAAGATACCAAAAACAACATAAGCCACAGGTCAGGATCGAATCCTAGTAGAAACCACTACTGAACATCGAAACGTCACAAGCAAACGGCCACACTCTTCAACGAGCTTCCAGTGAAGAACTTGAACCAACTCCTGCATCAAACTTGGCTGAACCTGCATCTGGTGTGGTGAAGTAACTGTGAGCCACAGAGGACTCAGCAATCCCGTTCCCGGGTAACACGACTATTTAAGCCTTGGGTGAGGACAAGGCTGAAGAAGAACGAGAGGTGAAGAAACAACAAGAGTCTGCAGCAGCAACTAGCACTAACTTACGTAATAGAGAGCGAGAAGAGAAGTGCATCGGTCGAGAGATGATCACGAAGTGATCCTAGCTAAAGCCGGTCAAACATAACCCCACCGTGTTCAACTCCCGAATCCCTATTCGGAAATTGACAGTCACGGAACACACGCTGGTAGTGTATTAGAAACATTGTGTCGAGTTTTCTACAACCGGAATTAACAAGCTCCCATCTGCCACATAACCGCGGGCACGGCTTTCGAAAGTTCAAACCCTGCAGGGGTGTTCCAACTTGGCCCATCACAAGCCCACGATCCGCGGAGTCGCAACTCCATAGGTGGGAAGACCCGAGTATTCTCGGAATCCCGTGCTCAAGTTAAACCGAACTAAGGTAAGGCTAATCCAGCAAATCCTTCCGGCGTGTCGACACCCTGATAGTAGCCGCGCGTATCTAAGTCTCAGGACACGACCGGATGGGTGATGCTACAGGTTATACCAGATACCTCGGGTTGCCCCAAGGCGGCCCTGCAGGACCCCCGTTTGGGACCAACGCCATTAGCACTGGCCCCCCCTGCTATGCAGAAAAGAATCTCCAAGGAGCGTCCCCCTTATGCAAATTAATTAATTAATTAAGTTGTTATTATGAGGCAAATAGTACCAATGTTGGGGTTTGCTGGAAAAGACTTAGCACTTAGCGGTTTATCAAGGGGGTCCCATACACCCCAACCGTGTTAGGAACGCATAATCAAGGAACATAACACCGGTTTATACGGTTCCTAACGGCATGAGTGGAACAAAACACCAAGCAAAAGGCTTAGCCTTCCACCCTGCCAGTATATAGATGATTTCATTTTAAGCATTTATATAGTGTGACATAACCCAACCAAACTTCAACATGAAGCAAGCATCTTCGATCTTCACCTGCAGCTAACAATGCTATAAGAGGGGCTGAGCGAAGCGTACTTAGCCAAGCAACGGTTTGCATAGGTAGGGTGGTTAAACAGGTTCATGGTTACAAGTAGGAGGCTGACAGGAAAACATGGGCATCGAGGCAAAAACTATAGAGCGATACTCTAGCAATAGGCAAAATAGTAATGGTATCCGGGTTCGGTCATCTTGCCTGGGATTCCACAAGGGAGAGGAACGGATCCAAGAAGAAGACGGAGCAACAGTCGAGCGGATCCTCACAACTCCGGAACGAAACCGAAGCTAACAAGAGAAGCAACCGGAAAGAAACAAACAACACGATAAACACACATATCATAAACATGGCATACGATGCACAAGCAAGCATGATGCATGTCCAGTTTAAATAAGCATGGCATGGCAAAGTGCACAAACAAATACTACAAGTTAAGTGGAGATCAATATGCAACGAGTTGCATATTGACGAAACACCACATTTAATTATTTAGTTGACTCTCATTTAATTACAAGACAAGATTAATTGTTTTTAACATGGCAAGAGGTGAAGCATAAAGAAACTACACTATTTAGGCAATTTAAATGAGGCCGGAAAATAACAGCAACATATCCGGAAAAACCCCATGAGCATGTTTAACAATTATTAAAGCAACCACAATTAACATTCTCATGTTGTTATATGATGCGGATGACATGATCAAGTTTTATGCAATTATTAAAAGGTTGACTTAAAGGAGATATGAAGTATTGTCACCGTGGTGAAAGGAAAGGGCTCCACGGCAACGATCCGAAATGATGCAAAGGCAACAACTCGGTTCCGGTAACTCGTTGAGAGTCCGGTGCAAAAGGTAGAAGGCGTGAGCGAGTCAAACGAGATGAAAGAGGTGGGGCGATCCCGTTACCGGGTTCCCACGAGTCGGTGACGAGACAACCGAGGAACATGAAAAAAGGTCGGAACGGGCACGATGCACACACGGGAGACATTTCATACAACCACAAGCAAGCATCACACGGGTCATCCACGGGGTCGTCTCGGTATACCTTCGAAGCGTGCGTTTCGGGGCGGTTCGAGACGTAGAGGAAGGAGTCGAAGTAGTGGAAGTAGTGGTACACGAGTCGTGGTACACGGGGCGACGGTAGTGGTACATGCCGTAGAGGGAAGTAGGTACACGGGCGACGGTAGACGTTCACGTTCCGTAGTGGTACACGGGCGACGGTAGGGGTACTTGGGTCTCCGAGTAGTCGTTCTCGAGCTCGTAGCCGTTCGGTCGTCGTGGTACTTGTCGGGGCCGTAGGGGTACTCGTGGCGACCGTGTAGTCGAACTTGACGGGTCGTCGGCGACTCGAAGAGGTACACGGTTCGTCGAGGTACTTGTTGTTCCGTGGTTACTTGAGAAAAAAAACATCAACAGTAACCGAAACAACAAAACAAAAAACAAAAAAAAAAGGAAAAAAGGGGTTGCACGGCGCTGCGGCGCTGGAAAACACGGCGGGCGGCAGGCTGCTGCCGGAGGGGCGCCAGGCAGGGGCGTGGCTGCTGGACTCCTGGAGGACGAGGCCGGCGACCTGGTGAAGAGTGAGCAGCCGGGGCGCGGCTTGGGCGTATGGGCATCGAGCCCTGGCTCGACGGGAGGCCGTCGGGGCTTCAGGCGACGGCGAGGCACTCCTGGCCGCAGGCGAAGAAGGCAGGGACGGAGGCGAGGGAGCCGGGGCGCACGGGAGGACGAGGTGGAGGCCGGCGTCCATGGCGCGGCGGCGGCGGATGGCAGTGGCCGGGGCGCCGGACAAGGCTGGACTTGAGGAGCTCGACGCAGGACGGGCGACGGTGCCCTGGAAGGAGACGGAGGCAGGGGCAGCGCCTCTGCCCGACCGGAGGGAGCGGGGCGCCAGGCGCGCATGGAGGAGATCGAGGTGCGGCGCCCTGGAGAGGAGGGCTCGGGCATCGCGGGGGAAAACGCGGAGGACGTCGGGGCCGAGGCGCTCGCGCTGCCAGCCGCGTCCGCGGGAGGAAGAGGCGACCTAGGGGCTCTGGCGTGGAGGGACGAGTGCGGCGGCTGAGGGAATCGGGGAAGGACGCGAGCGCTGCGGTCGGGCTGCGAGAGAAGGAACGATGCGGCGGCTGGGGGGGTCGAGGAGAGGGAGAGATGAGTTGCGGGCTAGGGTTAGGAAGATATCGGGCCAGATGAGCCTAAGGCCGGCGGCCTGGGCCAAGGAAGGAGAGGGGGCTGATGGGCCAAACGGCTGGCTGGGCTGCCTCTCTTTATTTTAAAACTGCTGTCGTTTTTCCAAATAAAACAGAAAACAAAAGAGGAATAGAAGAAAAGAGGAGTTAGGAAAAGACTTAGGGCAAGGGGTAAAAATCCCTAGACTCACAAAAATGTCAGGGATTTAAAAAAAATAGAAGGAGGTTTTTTTGGAAGAACCTCGAAACAACGGAAAAGAATTATAGGGAAGGGTTTTTGAAGGAAACTCGAAGTGAGAAAGACATGGGGAAATTATGCAAGTGTGTTACGGTGATTCCGAAGCAATGGAATATTATTATATAGCTCCCTAAAATAATGAGAGACTTTTATATGTTATAAAGAGAAGACATCTTCCCTCGATTTAAATGAACCGAAGGTCCACACGATTTATTAGGTTGAGATGCAAAAATAAAATATGACATGATGGCATGATGACATGATGCAATGCAAAAATAAAAACACAAGCACAAAAGAAACACACGGGCAACCCGGAACATCTGGAATCTTCTAGAATCTTCTGGGATCTTCTGGGACGTCGGTCTTCGGGCGTCACAACTCTCCCACACTAACAGAGGATCTCGACCCGAGATCCTAGAGATATCACCGGGTAAAAACGGAAGGGGAAGAGGTAAAACAAAGTTGCTTCTTTCACAGACGAGTGAAACCAAGAACCTTGAGAGGTTGAGCAAACTTGAAAGAAAGAATGCAACGGAGATGAACGAAGATGAAAACTCCGTTAGAAAAGAGGAACAAGGAACATAACAAGAACCTTGTAGGTTGAAAGACATGAAACAAGAGCTCACGGACCAAATAATATGAAACTGCAACGGTATAGCCAAGGAATAAGAATGACAGAATTTGGACAGCACTCCGTCTGAAAATGGAAGGAATTAACAAGAACTTGAGAAGATGGGATGATACTTGATGAAAACAACAACACATTGCCTCCGAAACAATTAAAAGAATGGCACAAGGGGTAAGAAGGATTCAGACAACACTCCGGTTAAAAGATAGGCACAACTTGAAAAAAATGACGGAACAGAATGAAGAATACAACACTCCGGTTAAATGATAAGCAAGGGAAAAAAAACATGATCTCGACAAAAAACGAGATGATGGTGCAAAGAGAGCAATATCACAATGCCACCGGAATGAAAGAATAGAATAAAGATCCAAGAAAGAATTGAACGGATAAGAAAAGACAACTTCTCTCAAAATTGAATTTGAAAGATCATCCTTACGAAGAAGGGTTGAACAGAGTTGTTGAAATTCAACAACGAAACAAATAAGCTTGATGTGGGCTTATGGAAAACATCTCAAAATTAAGAGGTGACAACGAGCCACTTACGAAAAATTTGATTGGATTGAGATCAACAAGGAGACGATAAACTTATTTCACGGAGAGGATAAATGAAGAACTTGGGTCATTTATAAGCACCATAATAGCAACAATCCTTAGGGAAAGCTTTAGGTGAAATACAACCCAAGATTACTTCAACTAATAAATTGAAGGGTTGAAAAGATCTCCTGAACAAGAAAATGATGGGTTTAAATATCTCATTCTTGAAAACTCGTGAATCATGAAACATGAAGGAATTGTCAAGAATGACATAACACCATCTCAAAGATAAGGTAGAAAGGATTGCAATTGGAATGCATGAT
The DNA here is from genome assembly GCA_902687465.1 of Secale cereale. Taxonomy (NCBI): domain Eukaryota; kingdom Viridiplantae; phylum Streptophyta; class Magnoliopsida; order Poales; family Poaceae; genus Secale; species Secale cereale. The sequence continues at coordinate 289,566,265 of LR738712.1, forward strand.
GAAGAATGCTTGAGCTCCAACAAGAATCTTGATGAAGACTTCAAGGATGAATTAAATGATGATGAACCACCATGAGATCTCCGGTAATGAAAGCATGAGAAGTGAAAGATGAAAAGAATAAGATTCAAGGCCCGCGATGAATTAGATGGAGCTTTGAAATGATATAAATGAAATAACATGGAGCTCCGGAAAGAAGACGAAAAACTTAGAACCAAGGATATGATATGATGAACAAGCTCCAGACAAAAGAATTAAATCACCTGAAGGAACAAGAATAAGAGTTATGTTATGCATCTCCTTCACCAATTAAATTGATGACAACCAAAGGATTTGGCAAACTACTTATTCTCGTTGGAAAGAATTAAAGAGAGATCTCGCACAAGCTTGGGAAAAATCTTCAACGAGGCACCGGTAGGATTGTGAAAAGAACAAATGAATTGATATGGTAACAAGGAAGAGTAATCTTGAATGAACCACCGTAAGAATGTGGAGACGAACGAAGAGACATCAATGAAGAATATTTGGAGGACGAAGTTGAAAACTGAGAACGAAGAAATCTTCTGAAATGATGGCCTTCGGAGGAACAAAAGGAAAAGAATTCACGAAAAGCTTCGGATGGTATGAAAGGATCTCTTCACAATCGGAACAATAATGAGGATGGTATGAAGCTAGAACCACGAATCTTCAAGAGAACGGGTCAAAATTAAGAGAAACACTTCTGCGGTCTCCAAATGCTGAGAATGAAGACGAGAAATGCCATGAAGAATTGTTGAGCACTCCGGAATGAGAATTAGAAGGTTGAACCAAGGATGAAAAGAATTGGAAAGTAAACTTGGAGAAGGCATGTGACTGATGGAAAATCATTCTTACGTCACACTTTAAAAGAATTCTCCAGAAAAAAATTAGAAGAGTCAGGTAAGATCCTGGGAAAAGACCTGTGGGTTAGGGCCCACTAAAGAAATCACCGTTAGAAAAGATTGCTTGAGAGATATTGCACCGGTTGAATTAAATGGCTTGAATAAGATGACAAACTCAAAATAGCTTGAACGGAATAAGAATGGAATATGAATCTTCAGCACTCCGGATATGAATAGCAAGAGGAGAATGATTAATTGGTGCACCGGAATAAGAAAGCATTGTGGAAAGAGGAAAAGGATAAGATCAACACCGAAATCTTGAATTACATCCACCTGAAGAATTAGAGAACAAAAGAATGATGAACTAGAAGCTCTTGAGCATCTTCACGATAAATCATCGGATAAGAACATTGAAGGAAAAGAATGAAGAAAATATCACATGAATAAAATGGATATTTCATCTGAGAATTTCTGGCGCCAAGAAGAAAAAAAAGGGGAGGGAGGGCGGGGAAAAACAAAGATGACTTGGGATGAATGAAACAGACAAATCGTCAAATTTCTCAATGGCGTCCGTATGGAATAACTTGAAGAGAAGACACCCCGGTGGGAAAAGAATTTAACATGACAATCTTGATGATCAAGAAGGACCAGCACTCTCATAGAAATATGAGAACACCGATTAAGAAAGGTATGGAATCAACATTTGACATCGAAGCAACTCGAATACCAGAATCAAAACAAGACAAAGGATAGATATGTAGCAACAGAATCTTCACAATATCATCCGAGCAAAGAATGAACGAATGAATACCGCGGGTACAACAACTTGTCGAGAAGCCACTTGGAGAGCAAAATGAAAATAAAAAGGAACAAGGAACAGATAGAACAAATACAAGATAGAAGCTTCGTTCGACATCTTCGTGCTGAAAGCTCATGGAACGTGTTACAAAAGGGTTTTGTCATCCCCGGATCAGCATAGCCAAGGACCCTTTAAGATGCAACTCCCGATCAGAACAAGTCCATAAAACCACTTCACTCAATGCAGAACCCCGAACTTCATATCGAGCATCCGTTGGAAGAATGCCTAGAACTACTAGATGAACCCACCTATAGATTTCCGAAAGTTTCCAGTTATGCAATCAGGTGTTGGGGATACACGGGAAGCACCGCGCAATCAACTCTAAACCTACATCCAGGTGTATCCATCCTTCAACACATAACCAGTCTTTCTCGGAAACTGTTTACCTCGGACCTTCGAAAAGCATCCACTATAACAAGCTATGGCAATACTCTCGAACTACCTCCCCAGTACTGGGTGATGTCGGGGTTATCTTGCCACTGGCCGTATAGGAGAGATTTTCGATGTCGGCCGTCTTAAGTATTTAGTACTGCCGCGATATGCTTGTTACAATGATACCCCGAAGCTCAACTCCTCGGGAACAGGAGGCATCGGGAACAATATCCTTGTCACAAGAACATCGAAACAATTCCAGAATACTCGCGGGATCCTAAAAAAAATTTTGTGCATTTTTGAGAATAGAAGAGATAAGAGTAATCGTCAGGAGTCCTCACCAGAATGAAAGAGATGAGGAGCAAACAGAAATCCTACTCTCCGATATAAATATAGGACTCAAAACATTTTCAGTGTGTGCCTAGACTCAACCGTCAACGATTCGATCAATCAGTGGGGGCTTCTAGGTCGGAGAAGGCTCTGATACCAACTTGTAATGCCCAGGATGGAGTTATACCTCCTACGTGTCGAGGCACGACTTAAAGGCATAAATCCATCCTAGAATGATCTCAAGTTTGGTATCTTTGCACGACTCATGTAAAAGAGGGATTAAATTGCAAAAGGAGATAGTTGGGTTACACTCGCCACTTCACACAATACATTACATAAGCATAACATCATTCAAAACATCACAACCCGACTACGGGCAAAGATCCAAAAGAAAGATACCAAAAACAACATAAGCCACAGGTCAGGATCGAATCCTAGTAGAAACCACTACCGAACATCGAAACGTCACCAGCAAACGGCCACACTCTTCAACGAGCTTCCAGTGAAGAACTTGAACCAACTCCTGCATCAAACTTGGCTGAACCTGCATCTGGTGTGGTGAAGTAACTGTGAGCCACAGAGGACTCAGCAATCCCGTTCCCGGGTAACACGACTATTTAAGCCTTGGGTGAGGACAAGGCTGAAGAAGAACGAGAGGTGAAGAAACAACAAGAGTCTGCAGCAGCAACTAGCACTAACTTACGTAATAGAGAGCGAGAAGAGAAGTGCATCGGTCGAGAGATGATCACGAAGTGATCCTAGCTAAAGCCGGTCAAACATAACCCCACCGTGTTCAACTCCCGAATCCCTATTCGGAAATTGACAGTCACGGAACACACGCTGGTAGTGTATTAGAAACATTGTGTCGAGTTTTCTACAACCGGAATTAACAAGCTCCCATCTGCCACATAACCGCGGGCCCGGCTTTCGAAAGTTCAAACCCTGCAGGGGTGTTCCAACTTGGCCCATCACAAGCCCACGATCCGCGGAGTCGCAACTCCATAGGTGGGAAGACCCGAGTATTCTCGGAATCCCGTGCTCAAGTTAAACCGAACTAACGTAAGGCTAATCCAGCAAATCCTTCCGGCGTGTCGACACCCTGATAGTAGCCGCGCGTATCTGAGTCTCAGGACACGACCGGATGGGTGATGCTACAGGTTATACCAGATACCTCGGGTTGCCCCAAGGCGGCCCTGCAGGACCCCCGTTTGGGACCAACGCCATCAGCACTGGCCCCCCCTGCTATGTAGAAAAGAATCTCCAAGGAGCGTCCCCCTTATGCAAATTAATTAATTAATTAAGTTGTTATTATGAGGCAAATAGTACCAATGTTGGGATTTGCTGGAAAAGACTTAGCACTTAGCGGTTTATCAAGGGGGTCCCATACACCCCAACCGTGTTAGGAACGCATAATCAAGGAACATAACACCGGTTTATACGGTTCCTAACGGCATGAGTGGAACAAAACACCAAGCAAAAGGCTTAGCCTTCCACCCTGCCAGTATATAGATGATTTCATTTTAAGCATTTATATAGTGTGATATAACCCAACCAAACTTCAACAAGAAGCAAGCATCTTCGATCTTCACCTGCAGCTAACAATGCTATAAGAGGGGCTGAGCGAAGCGTACTTAGCCAAGCAACGGTCTGCATAGGTAGGGTGGTTAAACAGGTTCATGGTTACAAGTAGGAGGCTGACAGGAAAACATGGGCATCGAGGCAAAAACTATAGAGCGATACTCTAGCAATAGGCAAAATAGTAATGGTATCCGGGTTCGGTCATCTTGCCTGGGATTCCACAAGGGAGAGGAACGGATCCAAGAAGAAGACGGAGCAACAGTCGAGCGGATCCTCACAACTCCGGAACGAAACCGAAGCTAACAAGAGAAGCAACCGGAAAGAAACAAACAACACGGTAAACACACATATCATAAACATGGCATACGATGCACAAGCAAGCATGATGCATGTCCGGTTTAAATAAGCATGGCATGGCAAAGTGCACAAACAAATACTACAAGTTAAGTGGAGATCAATATGCAACGAGTTGCATATTGACGAAACACCACATTTAATTATTTAGTTGACTCTCATTTAATTACAAGACAAGATTAATTGTTTTTAACATGGCAAGAGGTGAAGCATAAAGAAACTACACTATTTAGGCAATTTAAATGAGGCCGGAAAATAACAGCAACATATCCGGAAAAACCCCATGAGCATGTTTAACAATTATTAAAGCAACCACAATTAACATTCTCATGTTGTTATATGATGCGGATGACATGATCAAGTTTTATGCAATTATTAAAAGGTTGACTTAAAGGAGATATGAAGTATTGTCGCCGTGGTGAAAGGAAAGGGCGCCACGGCAACGATCCGAAATGATGCAAAGCCAACAACTCGGTTCCGGTAACTCGTTGAGAGTCCGGTGCAAAAGGTAGAAGGCGTGAGCGAGTCAAACGAGATGAAAGAGGTGGGGCGATCCCGTTACCGGGTTCCCACGAGTCGGTGACGAGACAACCGAGGAACATGAAAAAAGGTCGGAACGGGCACGATGCACACACGGGAGACATTTCATACAACCACAAGCAAGCATCACACGGGTCATCCACGGGGTCGTCTCGGTATACCTTCGAAGCGTGCGTTTCGGGGCGGTTTGAGACGTAGAGGAAGGAGTCGAAGTTGTGGAAGTAGTGGTACACGAGTCGTGGTACACGGGGCGACGGTAGTGGTACATGCCGTAGAGGGAAGTAGGTACACGGGCGACGGTAGACGTTCACGTTCCGTAGTGGTACACGGGCGACGGTAGGGGTACTTGGGTCTCCGAGTAGTCGTTCTCGAGCTCGTAGCCGTTCGGTCGTCGTGGTACTTGTCGGGGCCGTAGGGGTACTCGTGGCGACCGTGTAGTCGAACTTGACGGGTCGTCGGCGACTCGAAGATGTACACGGTTCGTCGAGGTACTTGTTGTTCCGTGGTTACTTGAGAAAAAAAACATCAACAGTAACCGAAACAACAAAACAAAAAACAAAAAAAAAGGAAAAAAGGGGTTGCACGGTGCTGCGGCGCTGGAAAACACGGCGGGCGGCAGGCTGCTGCCGGAGGGGCGCCAGGCAGGGGCGTGGCTGCTGGACTCCTGGAGGACGAGGCCGGCGACCTGGTGAAGAGTGAGCAGCCGGGGCGCGGCTTGGGCGTACGGGCATCGAGCCCTGGCTCGACGGGAGGCCGTCGGGGCTTCAGGCGACGGCGAGGCACTCCTGGCCGCGGGCGAAGAAGGCAGGGACGGAGGCGAGGGAGCCGGGGCGCACGGGAGGACGAGGTGGAGGCCGGCGTCCATGGCGCGGCGGCGGCGGATGGCAGTGGCCGGGGCGCCGGACGAGGCTGGACTTGAGGAGCTCGACGCAGGACGGGCGACGGCGCCCTGGAAGGAGACGGAGGCAGGGGCAGCGCCTCTGCCCGACCGGAGGGAGCGGGGCGCCAGGTGCGCATGGAGGAGATCGAGGTGCGGCGCCCTGGAGAGGAGGGCTCGGGCATCGCGGGGGAAAACGCGGAGGACGTCGGGGCCGAGGCGCTCGCGCTGGCAGCCGCGTCCGCGGGAGGAAGAGGCGACCTAGGGGCTCTGGCGCGGAGGGACGAGTGCGGCGGCTGAGGGAATCGGGGAAGGACGCGGGCGCTGCGGTCGGGCTGCGAGAGAAGGAACGATGCGGCGGCTGGGGGGGTCGAGGAGAGGGAGAGATGAGTTTCGGGCTAGGGTTAGGAAGATATCGGGCTAGATGGGCCTAAGGCCGGCGGCCTGGGCCAAGGAAGGAGAGGGGGCTGATGGGCCAAACGGCTGGCTGGGCTGCCTCTCTTTATTTTAAAACTGCTGTCGTTTTTCCAAATAAAACAGAAAACAAAAGAGGAATAGAAGAAAAGAGGAGTTAGGAAAAGACTTAGGGCAAGGGATAAAAATCCCTAGACTCACAAAAATGTCAGGGATTTGAAAAAAATAGAAGGAGGTTTTTTGGAAGAACCTCGAAACAACGGAAAAGAATTATAGGGAAGGGTTTTTGAAGGAAACTCGAAGTGAGAAAGACATGGGGAAATTATGCAAGTGTGTTACGGTGATTCCGAAGCAATGGAATATTATTATATAGCTCCCTAAAATAATGAGAGACTTTTATATGTTATAAAGAGAAGACATCTTCCCTCGATTTAAATGAACCGAAGGTCCACACGATTTATTAGGTTGAGATGCAAAAATAAAATATGACATGATGGCATGATGACATGATGCAATGCAAAAATAAAAACACAAGCACAAAAGAAACACACGGGCAACCCGGAACATCTGGAATCTTCTAGAATCTTCTGGGATCTTCTGGGACGTCGGTCTTCGGGCGTCACAGAAGATTGTCTCCCTTTTGCCGAGTTCTCCTATAACAACAGTTACCAATCAAGCCTTCAGATGGCACCATTGGAGGTGTTGTACGGGCGCAGATGCCGCACACCCCTCAACTGGTCAGAGACTGGAGAAGGACTAGTCTTTGGACCAGATATTCTCCGTGCAGCAGAAGAGCAAGTCCAACTAGTCAGAGAGCGATTGAAGGCAGCCAAGTCATGGCAAAAGAGCTATGCTGACACTCACCGTCAGAACATGAGTTTCCATGTCGGGGACCATGTGTACCTGCGGGTAACTCCTCTGAAGGGAACCAAGCGTTTCCACGTCAAGGGGAAGCTCGCACCAAGGTTCATTGGACCCTTTGAGATCACTGCACGACGAGGAGAAGTGGCTTACCAGTTGGAACTACCACCTGAGCTATCCGATGTGCACAATGTATTCCATGTGTCACAACTCCGGAAATGCCTCCACGTTCCAGACAAGCCTAATATCTACAAGGATGTTGATCACCAAGCCATTGATCTGCAGCCTGATTTGACCTACCGCGAGAAGCCCATTCGCATTCTGGTCGAAGAAGAACGACGGACGCGAAGCCGTGCCATCAAGTACTTCAAGGTCCAGTGGAGCAACCACACCGAAGCAGAAGCAACCTGGGAACGTGAAGACTATCTTAGATCCGAGTTTCCCGATCTCTTTTAAGACCTAGTTTAGGAATCTCGGGGACGAGATACTTGTAAGGGGGGTAGGTCTGTCACACCCTGCATTTTGTAACATGTTATTTGCATCAATGTAGCATGAAAATTTGGACCAACAATTTTTTTAGCATCATTTGGCTTTTATTTGGAATTGAGTTTTTCTTCATGTGCTCATTAAAGTCAACAATTCCCTCTTGTAGGATTCATCTCCATACCCAAAACATCTGCCCAATGATCATGCCAAGTGTTATATATCAGTATAGTATTTTCTTACAAAATTAATTTGGCCAAAATGTATTTTTATAAATTTAGTTTTCCAAAAACCCCTGAATTGAGATTTGCACCGCAAGTACTTGATTTAGGGTGAGAAAATTATTTCAAAAGGTATATTTGAAACCTAGTAGTCATAGGACTCCCAGAAACCACAAAAGTATAATTTTAAAAGTTATTTTCCTATTTTATTTAAAAGCTTTTTCTTAAGGCCAGAAATGGTCTCTAATAGGGAAAATTTATTTAACTATTTCAAAAATATTTGCCAAAATGCAGGGAGACTCAGAGGACATATATTGTCCATATATAAGAGTTTCAACACTTGGTCATGTTCAAAATAATGGGCTAATCCCTCTAAAACCCTGTCTGGATATTTCAAGCTTTGGAAATATTTACAAAGGAAATATTTTCCAAAAATTCCAGGGAAATTCTATCATGTCATATATGACATATATGATGATCTTGCCAAGTCCCATGCCTTGGGAAGCAAGAAAACATCCTCAAAACCCTTCATAACCATTCTGTCCATATTTGAAGTTTGAGCAACTTTACATTGCCAAACTTGTCCAAATGCTCTCAAACCTGGTGCATATGCTAGAAATGCCTAATAAGGCATCTAGACCAAATGGCACAAGATTTGGAATAGAGCAACTTGATCAGAACACCCCAAAACCTTTCTGTTCAAGTGCAAATTTGAACAACTTTACATTACCAACTTTTTACCTGGAGCTTCAAACTTTGTGGGCATGATCATTACCCCAAATGATGAAGCTACACCAAGTGGTGCATAAAGGGGAGATGATTAGCTTGACTCAAACAAGATGAAGCCATTTCTGTTGATTTCTAGGGTTCACCAAAGTTACGTTGGCTAGTTTCTTCAAATGAGCCCAAATTTGGTGAAACACCCTATTTTCACATGTCATTCCATCCTGCTAAGTGTCATGGCAAGTGGAGATCATTTGCTTGACCAAACACTGATCAAACACCTTCTGGCTTTTTACTAAAACCCTCTTCTTGATCACTTTCACCTTTCACCTTGGCCTCAACTTTCTACCACACGTTCATCTAGTTACTAGCTACCACCAGTAACTCTCCCATGTCTCCAGCTCCATGATTGAGGGGTAAAAACCCTAGTTCATACTGCTGGACATCCATTTTCTACCAAGTCACCAGCCTCTCTTCTCTCTCACAGCATCTCCAGAGAATCCAAAGCTACAACCGTAGTGCTTGCATCACCCTAGACCCCCCAGACACGGTGGACGCGTCCAGAGGCCCAATGGCATGCCGTGGCATGCGATAAGGGCGCTCCAGAGCGCGCTACAGTGCGCCCACGCATTGTAGCTTCGGCCAATCGTCTGCCCCCGACAGCCTCGGGCTCCCCCCTCGCGCCATTCGATGCCCCTCGACGTCCGCAACCACCCCGGCGCTGTCCCCCCTCTTCATCCGCCCTCCAGTGGCCGTCGTCACACGCGCGCTGGCCGCCCGCAACCTCCACTCCTCGGGCTCGCACGCGCGCACGGTCTGGAAGCCTCCCCGCTCCTCCTCTCTCCTCTAATGGACGTAGGGCTCGTCCAGCAACGCCGCAGACTCGCTCCCGTCACCTCCCGTGCGCTATAGCATCGAGCAGGAGCTCGCCGGCGCACAGGTCCACGGGACCCCACCGTTCCCCTATAAATAGGACCCCCCGAGCCCTCCTCTCAGCACCAGCAGCTTCTCCTCATCCCCAGCATCACTCTAGCACCACCCGTTCTTCTCCAGAGAGCCCCAGTGCTCGGGATCGACCGAAGCTCCACCGTGTCGGGCCGCCGGTGATCTCGCAGTACGGGCCTCCTCCGCCCCTCTTTCTTCTTGATCTAGAACCACCATGCGTCACTGATGCTTTCCGCTCGCTTTCCCCTCTCTGTAGCAGTCGGAAACGGCCGGAGCGACGACTTCCCGACGACCCTCCGCCGTCCCACCTCGCCGCCGGCGAACCCGACCTCCCCGGCGTGCCGCACCACCACCACTACCTCCGGAACTCAACGCTGAGTCCGTTCCTACCCTCCGTTGCCGTCGCCGTGGCCGGAATCAACGCCGGTGAGCTCGCCGTCGCCGTGGCCGTTTGGTTGGAGATGACAGGCGGGCCCCGCCTATCATCCTCACCCCTCTCTCCCTCTCCTCACAGCCGCTGACCGCCTGGCCCCGCACGTCAGGTTTGAAAACCTGACGTGCGCGCGCTCGCGCCTGTGCGGCTGGGCTGGATGCCCTGGGCCGTGCACTGTGGCCCCTCTGGCCCAGTTGCACAAGGCATTTTCTTCTTTTCTTTTCTGTAATTATTTCAAACATTTTTACAGAAATGAATATTGGTCCAAATGAAATAATTCCAACTCCTAAATTCTTATAATATTCCAACCTATTTAATAGTGTCACTTTCACACACATCCATGAAACTTTTCTGTTCTGTTCAAATTTAAATTCAAATTTGAGCAATAAAACTCCTGTTCTAAAATCATTAGATTCCATTCTGTTACTCCAAAACTCCAACTAAGAATTTTCCCCATCTTAGAAATCCCTCTAGTATTTAACAAAAATAAGTTGACATTTTTCTAAGCACTTTGATTTTTCTGTTTTATTTGTGGTCTTATTTTCCCGTTGTTATTATGCGACGTATAGATACCGTATTTGACGAAGTTGCTGAAGAAGGAGAAGGAGAAGGATTTGAAGACTTTGAAGACCAAGCCAATCCAGGCAGGCAGCCCTTTGACCATGATACACCTGTTCTTCGAAACCCGTTTGTTTCCGATGCATAATGATAGCATTACAATGGTGACCTAGTTGAACCACCACATGATGCATGCCTTGATCTTGATCTTACTATGTGATAGATAACATGCAAATAGTTAGTAGTGATGCTTAGTGATGCATGTCTGATTTGAACCTTCGTGGTTGAAATCTTTGCATGAACCCATCGGGTGCCCCTAATGCCCGAGGGTGATGTTGAGTTGGGTCATCACTTGAGGAAGAAGTGATGTGCCGGTAAATCTTGTGCATGGGTGAAATAATGGATTAGATTAATGTGTGACTACCGTCCCAACAAAACTTGTGCAACCACACTACCCCTTATGGGACGGGGCTTTATTGATTACTTAGGTCGATACTAGCATGGTGCCCGCATTACTAGTGACGGGAAGACTTGAGGTCTTTCCCGGGACGGGGTCGTGCTTGGATAGACGGCCATGATTGTTTTTACAGGGCACCGGACACACCGTTGGTCCCTTCGGGTACGCCTGACATTGAAATTAGGGCAAGTCCCGTGATCTATTGTTTGTACTCGAAGGCCGTGTACCAACGAGTGGACTCTATGTTAGTGTCGTCTAAGGAAAGATAATGACCGGGTGCTTATGTCACACCCTGCATTTTGTAACATGTTATTTGCATCAATGAAGCATGAAAATTTGGACCAACAAAATTTTTTGGCATCATTTGGCTTTTATTTGGAGTTGAGTTTTTCTTCATGTGCTTTTTCATGTGCTCATTAAGTCAACTATTACCTCTTGTAGAATTCATCTCCATACCCAAAACTTCTACCCAATGATTATGCCAAGTGTTATATAACAGTATAGTATTTTCTTACAAAATTAATTTGGCCAAAATGTATTTTATAAATTTAGTTTTTCAAAAACCCCTTAATTGAGATTTGCACTGCAAGTGCTTGATTTAGGGTGAGAAAATTGTTTCAAAAAGTATATTTGAGACCTAGTAGTCATAGGACTCCCAGAAACCACAAGAGTATAATTTTAAAAAGTTATTTTCCTATTTTATTTAAAAGCTTTTTCTTAAGGCCAGAAATGGTCTTTAATATTGAAAAATAATTTAAGTATTTCAAAAATATTTGCCAAAATTCAGGGAGACTCAGAGGACATATATTGTCCATATATAAGAGTTTCAACACTTGGTCATGTTCAAAATAATGGACTAATCCCTCTAAAACCCTTTCTGGATATTTCAAGCTTTTGAAATATTTACAAAGGAAATATTCTCCAAAAATTCCAGGGAAATTCTATCATGTCACATATGACATATTTGATGATCTTGCCAAGTCCCATGCCTTGGGAAGCAAGAAAACATCATCAAAAGCCTTCATAACCATTCTGTCCATATTTGAAGTTTGAGGAACTTTACATTGCCAAACTTGTCCAAATGCTCTCAAATTTGGTGCACATGCTAGAAATGCCTAATAAGGCTTCTGGACCAAATGGCACAAGATTTGGAATAGAGCAACTTGATCATATCACCCCAAAACCCTTTCTGTTCAAATGCAAATTTGAACAACTTTACATTACCAACTTTTTACCTGGAGCTTCAAACTTTGTGGGCATGATCAATACCCCAAATGATGAAACTACACCAAGTGGTGCATCAAGGGGAGATGATTAGCTTGACTCAAACAAGATGAAGCCATTTCTGTTGATTTCTAGGGTTCACCAAAGTTACATTGGCTAGTTTCTTCAAATGAGCCCAAATTTGGTGAAGCACCCTATTTTCACATGTCATTCAATCCTGTTAAGTGTCATGCCAAGTGGAAATCATTTGCTTGACCAAACACTGATCAAACACCTTGCAGAATTACTAAAACCCTCTTCTTGATCACTTTTACCCTTCTCCTTGGCCTCAACTTTCTACCACAAGTTCATCCAGTTACTAGCTACCTCCAGTAACTTGCCCAGGACCCTAGCTCCATGATTGAGGGGTAAATACCCTAGTTCACCCTGCTGGACACCCATTTCTTACCAAGTTACCACCTTCCTCTTTCACTCACAGCATCTCCAGAGCATCCAAGGCCACATGCCATTTCTTTACTCCCCCCTTGACCTTCTAGACAACCTTGGGCACGTTGGACATGACCAGAGCAGCGAGGGCACGAATGTGCCAGCCATTCGGGCGCTCTGGAGCACGCTACAGTGCGCCACCGCACTGTAGCTTCGCCCAATCAGCTGCCCCCGACAGCCTCGGGCCTCCCCCTCGTGCCTCTCAACGTGCCTCGACGTCCGCAGCCCCCACCGGCGCTGTCCCCCTCCTCCTGCGCCCTCCAGTGGCCGTCGCCACACGCGCGCTGGCCGCCCGCAGCGTCCACTCCTCGGGCTCGCACGCGCGCATCGCCTGGAAGCTTCCCCGCTCCTCCTCTCTCCTCTAATGGACGTAGGGATCGTCCACCAACGCCGTAGACTTGTTCCCGTCGCCTCCCGTGCGCTGTAGCATCGAGCAGGAGCTCGCCGGCGCACTGGACCACGGGGCTCCGCCGTTCCCCTATAAATAGGACCCCCCCGAGCCTCTCCAACAGCACCAGCAGCTTCACCACATCTCCCGCAGTCCCCCAGCACCACCCGTTCATCCCCAGAAGGTCCCAGTGTTCGGGATCGACCGGAGCTCCGCCGCGTCGGGCCGTCGGTGATCTCGTAGTACGGGCCTCCTCCGCCCCTCCTTTTGCTCGATCTGGAACCACCACCCTCCACTGATTCTTTCCCCTCGTTTTCCCCTCTCTGTTGCAGTCGGAAACGACCGGAGCGACGACCTCCCGACGATCCTCCGCCGTCCCACCTCGCCGCCGGCGAACCCGACCTCCCCGGCGTGCCGCACCACCTCCACTGCATCCACCACTCGACGCTAAGCCCGTCCCTGCCCTCCGTTGCTGTCGCCGTGGCCGGAATCCTCGCCGGTGAGCTCGCCGTCGCCGTGGCCGTGAGGTTGGAGATGACAGGCGGGCCCCGCCTGTCATCCTCACCTCTCTCTCCCCCTCCTCTCAGCCACTGACCGCCGGGCCTAGCCCGTCAAGTTTGAAAACCTGACGTGCGCGCGCTGTCACCCGTGCGGCTGGGCTGGTTTGCCCTGGGCCGTGCACTGTGGCCCCTCTGGCCCAGTTGCACAGGGCATTTTCTCTTTTTCTTTTCTGTAAATAATTCAAACATTTTTACAGAAAAGAATATTGATCCAAATGAAATAATTCCAACTCCTAAATTCTTGTAATATTCCAACCTATTTAATGGTGTCACTTTCACACACATGCATGAAACTTTTCTGTTCTGTTCAAATTTGAATTCAAATTTGAACAATAAAACTCCTGTTCTAAAATCATTAGATTCCATTCAGTTACTCCAAAAGTCCAACTAAGAATTTTCCCCATCTTAGAAATCCCTCTAGTATTTAACAAAACTAAGTTTTATTTGTGGTCTTATTTTTCCGTTGTTATTATGCGACGTATAGATACCGTATTTGACGAAGTTGCTGAAGAAGGAGAAGGAGAAGGATTTGAAGACTTTGAAGACCAAGCCAATCCAGGCAAGCAGCCCTTTGACCATGATACACTTGTTCTTCGGAACCCGTTTGTTTCTGATGCATGATGATAGGGTTACGAGGGTGACCTAGTTGAAACCACCACATGATGCATGCTTGATCTTGATCTTGCTATGTGCTAGATGACATGCAAATAGTTAGTCATGATGCTTAATGAGGCATGTGTGATCTGAACCATCGTAGTTGAAATATTTGCATGAACCCATCGGGTGCCCCTAATGCCCGAGGGTGACACTGAGTTAGGTCATCACTTGAGGAAGAAGTGATGTGCCGGAAAATCTTGTGCATGGTGAAATGATGGATTAGATTTATGTGTGTCTACCGTCCCAACCAAACATGTGCAACCACACTACCCCTTATGGGACGGGGCTTTATTGATTACTTAGGTCGATACTAGCATGGTGCCTGCATTACTAGTGTCCGGAAGACTTGAGGTCTTTCCCGGGACGAGGTCGTGCTTGGATAGACGACCATGACTGTTATCACAGGGCACCGGACACACCGTTGGTCCCTTCGGGTACGCGTGACATTGAAATTAGGGCAAGTCCCGTGATCTATTGTTTGTACCCGAGGGCCGTGTACCAACGAGTGGACTCTATGTTAGTGTCGTCTAAGGAAAGGTAATGAACGGGTGCTTACACCGGGTACTTGAAGTCCCGCGGGTCGTGGATGACACGGAAGTTCCCCAGATCTTGTGGGTAAAGTGTGCAACCTCTGCAGAGTGTCAAACTATTCGAATAGCCGTGTCCACAGTCATGGACAGTTGGGTGGTGCTACTTAAACTATGTCTAGAATTTTACTTCATCGGTGAAAGTATGTGTGTGATGAGTAAAGGTGGTGACTTGACTCGATGAGTTGAATCATATTCATGTTGATATCGGTAACCTGTCTTCGAGGTTACGCGAGTTTATTGATGAATAAACTTGATGGTAGAATGTTTATTCTAGCCCTTTGCTAGATTGTTCATTATTGTTTAATTGCATTTATGAACCACTTCATGGGTTGCTTGTGAGTACATTCAAAGTACTCATTGGCTTGCCACTGGTTATTTAATTGGCCAGGCATGGAGGAACAGGAATATGATGAAGAGTTCTTTGAAGACGAACATGCGAACTAGGACGCTATCCCAGTCAGAATGCCTGTAGGGTTAAGGCAGATGGCATGGGTTCTACCTATTATCGAAGACTTCCGCTATTTGAGTTATTCGCTATTCAGCCCGTGAGGCTTTATCTATGTAAGACTTGGCCATAATGGCCTTAATTTGTGTAAGACGATATGTATGGATGTAAGACTCTTGTTATTCAGCTTCTGTGTGTTTAGTGAGCATTGATCTCTGGGATCACTGTACACGTGCATTCTGTGATCTCGACTTCTAAGTCGGGGTCCCCACAGAGCTGGTATCAGAGCCATCCTGACTGTAGGAAGCCTTAGTTAGCATGGGCGTTAGTTAGATGAGACCCTTTTTCAAAAACCTTCTGAACCTCTCTTCTTTTCTAAACATGAGATTTCATCAGCTTATTAACCCCTCCTATTCCACCTTTGTAGATGGCCGCTGTACCCGAAGAGCACCTGACCACTGGGTTTCCCTTACTGCTCGAGGATAGCCTCCAGAGTGTCAGTTCCACCGAGCACCCATCCTCACCTATCTTGAGCATTGGGTTAGCGACACTGAGGTGGAGTACCATGTGGAAGTGATCGTGAAGGCAAACGATCCTCCCACAAGTTGGTTCTTCGAGGGACCCCAGATGGCAACACTACCTCTCGCTGTCGAGGCTGCTGCACTCAAGGCACTAACCCGTCTCCGCGGACTTCTTCCGGAGATGGCAGCCAAGATGACAACTCGCTTCTTACCTTACCGTAAGGAAGGTGAAGAAGAAAGCAGCGCACTAGCCCCACCACTGAAGGAAGGACTCTCGCTTCGATTCCAGACCTACTTCAGTCTATGTGCCGACAGCTTGGCACAAGACTTGGCCTCGGAATCAATGAAGCTTCGAGAAGAACTTCACAAGACCAAGGCACTTCTTCGTCGAGCTCAAGAGAAGACAAATAGGATCAAGAAGGAAGGAGCACCTTCTGGACAGTCCGCTATCGCATACCGAGGCGGAAGACCCTCCGAGGATGTATCTTCCAAGAATGAAGAACTACCTCGGCGACGCCGGATGACGGCAAGGGAATATCGCAAGCTTTTCCCTGCACCACCGACGAAGCACCATCGTATCCAACTCCTCCACTCCCCCACACCCTCTAGTGACAAGGGGGCCCAGACAGATGAAGACAAGGAGGAAGGCCCAGAAGAGCCGGAATACGCGACCGAGCATTCCGCCGCTTAGGCATTATTCGCTACTCGGATATGCCAGTTGTGACCCCTACGGTAGGATAGGTCGTGTAACCCCTATGCGCAGTCGAGTCCTTGTATGGTTCATATGAAACCATATAGCGTTTGTTTTTGTTGTGTCTGGATGTATGTCGTATTCTTCCTTCGGGAATGTGTAAACGACTACACCACCCATTTGGATTTTAATGAATGTGTTTTGGCCTCTCGGCCCTTGCATGATTTGATTAGTGTCATACCCACCCCCTTACTAGGCACCCATCTATCTTGCTTTCCCTCTTCCAAGTCATGAGACCTTTTACTGCTCCAACAGGATGCCTGTTGTAACTTGTACTGGTACCTCTACCCAGCAGCCTGAAGCCGGAGCATCCGCTCAGTCTGAGGTAGGCCGCGACCAAACCAACGACCAAGCTCCACCACCACCTCCTCCGATCATGGACATGGCTCAGCTTCTCCAAGCCTTCCGAGAGGAACGCCAAGCCAACACTACAGCCCTTCAGCTGATTGCTCAAGCTGTCACCAACAACCGCCAGCCGGCGGGGAATGGCAATGGACGTTCCACGTTGGCAGAGTTCAAGAAGCATGCACCGCCAACCTTTATCGAGACTGCTGAACCCCTGGATGCAGACGACTGGATCCGCTCCATTGAGGAAATACTAGAACTAGTCGGATGCACCGAAGACCGTGAGAAGGTGGCTTATGCAGCCCACTGCCTCGGGGGGACTGCTAGAGTTTGGTGGGATGGGTTCAAGGTCATGCATGCTGAACAAGACATCACTTGGGTCAACTTCAAGGCAGAATTCCGCAAGGCCCACATTCCTTCCGGAATCATGGCTATCAAAAAGCGTGAGTTCCGAGCCCTGAAGCAAGGAAGTGGCACTGTCAAGGAGTACATGCAGAAGTTCAGTGTTCTGTCAAGGTATGCCCCTATAGATGTCAGCACTGATGCTGCAAAAAGGGAGCGCTTCATGGAAGGCCTCAATCAGACCCTGCAATACTCGCTTGTCGTGTGCGACTGCGCATCCTTCCCTGACCTGGTGAACAAAGCACTTATGCTTGAAGACAAGCGGCGTGCTTTCGAAGACACTCGCAAGCGCAAGATGGTCAGCAAGGGAAGTTCCAGCAACCAGAAGCCTCGTCCGTGGCAGTCAGCCCCGGCCAAGCCAACCTATCAGCAACCAAGAGCTCCTGCACCTCGTGCCAACCCTCAGCCTCAGCAGTATGCCAACCCCAGGCCAGCTTTCAACCCCAAAACCAGTGGTGGCAACAAGATCAATCCAAACCAAGTCACTTGCTTTGGATGTGGTCAGCCCGGACACATCTCAAGGGTGTGCCCCAACAAGAAGCCTGATGCCCCGCGCCCCAATGCGCAGAACCAGGGACAAGGCCGCGGGATGCCACCAAGGAACCCAGCTCCTCGCAATCCACCTAACCATGGGAAGGGGCGTGTGAATCACGTCACTGCTGAAGAAGCCCAGGAAGACCCGGACGTCGTGCTGGGTACGTTCCTTGTCAACTCAGCACCTGCAACTGTCTTGTTTGATTCTGGAGCAACGCATTCATTTGTCACTCAAAGATTTGCATTAAAAAGTGGCATGACCCCTACACCCCTGAATAACCCTATGGTGGTACAAACCCCGGGAGCCGAGATGAGAGCCAGGATAGGCTGCAAAGGAGTCGGTATTACCATTAACGGTGTAGACTTCCTAGCAGACCTCATCATCCTAAGATCGCAAGGCTTGGATGTGATCTTAGGGATGGATTGGCTCAGTAAGCACCAAGGCTTGTTAGACTATGCCAATCGGACAGTCACTGTGACCAATGACCAAGGAGTCGAAGTCAAGTTTGCTTCCAACTCCTCTTCCGCTCAAGCCGCTCAAGTCAACTGTCTGTTTGAAGTTGGGCTAGAGCAATTACCGGTGGTATGTGAGTATCCTGATGTCTTTCCGGATGAACTACCGGGAATGCCCCCTGACCGTGACATTGAGTTCATCATCGAGCTCGTGCCCGGAGCAGGACCCATCTATAAGAAGCCTTATAGAATGGGGACGGAAGAATTAGCTGAGTTGAAGAAGCAGCTGGAAGAGCAGCTAAGGAAGGGATTTATCCGCCCAAGTGCCTCCCCTTGGGGATCTCCTGTTCTGTTTGTGGCAAAGAGGGACGGTACCATCCGCTTATGCATTGACTATCGTTCCCTCAATGAAGTTACAATCAAGAACAAATATCCACTTCCCAAGATCGAAGATCTGTTTGATCAGCTCAGCGGAGCCAAGGTGTTCTCCAAGATCGACCTCAGATCTGGGTACTACCAGCTGAAGATTAGACCCCAAGATATTCCGAAGACGGCATTCGTAACCAGATATGGCCTGTACAAGTGCACGGTCATGTCCTTTGGGTTAACCAATGCCCCAGCTTACTTCATGTATCTCATGAATAAAGTCTTCATGGAATATTTGGACAAGTTCGTTGTTGTCTTCATTGATGACATTCTTGTCTTATCGAAGTCGGAGGAAGAGCACGAGCAGCATCTAAGGATGGTCCTAGACAAGCTTCGGGAGCACCACCTGTATGCCAAATTCAGCAAGTGTGAGTTCTGGCTGCATAAAGTTGGATTCTTAGGTCATGTCTTGACCGAAGAAGGATTGTCAGTAGATCCCGCAAAGATCGAAGCTGTGACCCAATGGCAATCTCCAAAGACCGTCAAGGAAGTCAGAAGCTTCCTCGGACTAGCGGGCTATTACCAAAAATTCGTGGAAGGATTCTCTAGCATTGCACGGCCAATGACTCAGCTCCTCAAGAAGGACAAGAAGTTCGAGTGGACGCCAAGATGTGAAGAGAGCTTCCAAGAGGTCAAGAAGAGATTGACCACCGCCCCAGTTCTGGCAACACCTGATATTCACAAGGAGTTCGTGATATATTGTGATGCCTCTCGAACCGGACTGGGAAGCGTTCTGATGCAAGAAGGCCGAGTCATAGCATACCTCTGTAGGCAGCTACGACCCCATGAGGAGAACTACGCTACTCACGATCTTGAGCTAGCGGCAGTGGTTCATGCCTTGAAGACATGGCGGCATTACCTCCTAGGGAAACGGTGTGAGATCTACACAGACCACAAAAGTCTGAAGTACATTTTCACCCAAAAGGAATTGAACATGAGGCAGCGAAGATGGTTGGAACTCATCAAAGACTATGACCTCAGTGTTCAATATCACCCCGGGAAGGCTAACATGGTGGCCGATGCCTTAACCAGGAAGGCTTGCTCCTTGAATGCTATTATTCAAGAAAGGCAGCCAGCCTTGTTTAAGGAACTCGAACAATTCAGTTTGGAATTGGTCACCCCTGGATTTCTAGATCATTTGGAAGTCGGACCGACCCTGATGGACGAAGTCAAGAAGGCACAAGATGGACGCGCAAGCATTGAAGGCATCAAGAAGAAGATGAAGCTAGGCAAGGCCCCAGGATTCTCCGAAGACGAGCACGGGATTGTTTGGTACAAAGGCCGCATCTGCGTACCAAACAACACAGAGCTAAAGAACCTGATTCTGCAAGAAGCCCACGACACTCCGAATTCCATCTACCCCGGAGGAACCAAGATGTATCAAGACTTGAAGGCACGATTCTGGTGGCACGGGATGAAAAGAGAGATTGCAACCTATGTTGCAAAGTGCGACGTGTGCCAAAGGGTCAAAGCTGAATATTAGCGACCCGCTGGATTGCTTCAGCCACTCAAAGTTCCTGAGTGGAAGTGGGATAAAGTCGGAATGGACTTCATCACTGGATTACCGAGGTCGAAGAGAGGACATGACTCTATCTGGGTCATAGTTGATCATTTGACCAAGGTGGCCCATTTCATTCCTGTCAAGACCACTTATGATGGCGACCAGCTGGCAGCTCTCTACATCGACCGAATCGTAAGTCTCCACGGCGTTCCCAAGGAGATTGTGTCAGATCGAGGAACCCAGTTCACCTCGAGGTTCTGGAAGAAGTTCCAAGAAGCCTTGGGAACCAAGTTGTCTTTCAGCACGGCTTTTCGCCCATAGACCGGAGGTCAGACAGAACGAGTAAATTAGATTCTCGAAGATATGCTCCGAGCCTGTGTCTTGGCATATGGAACCAAATGGGAAGATTGTCTCCCTTTTGCCGAGTTCTCCTATAACAGCAGTTACCAGTCGACCCTTCAGATGGCACCATTTGAGGTGTTGTACGGACGCAGATGTCGCACACCCCTCAACTGGTCAGAGACTGGAGAAGGACTAGTCTTTGGACCGGATATTCTCCGCGCAGCAGAAGAGCAAGTCCAACTAGTCAGAGAACGTTTGAAGGCAGCCAAGTCAAGGCAAAAGAGCTATGCTGACACTCACCGTCGGGACATGAGTTTCCATGTCGGGGACCATGTGTACCTGCGGGTAACTCCTCTGAAGGGAACCATGCGTTTCCACGTCAAGGGGAAGCTCGCACCAATGTTCATCGGACCCTTTGAGATCACTGCACGACGAGGAGAAGTGGCTTACCAGTTGGAACTACCACCTGAGCTATCCTATGTGCACAATGTATTCCATGTGTCACAACTTCGGAAATGTCTCCAAGTTCCAGACAAGCCCAATCTCTACAAGGATGTTGATCACCAAGCCATTGATCTGCAGCCTGATTTGACCTACCGTGAGAAGCCCATTCGCATTCTGGACGAAGCAGAGCGACAGACGCGAAGCCGTACCATCAAGTACTTCAAGGTCCAGTGGAGCAACCACACCGAAGCAGAAGCAACCTGGGAACATGAAGACTATCTTAGATCCGAGTTTCCCGATCTCTTTTAAGACCTAGTTTAGGAATCTCGGGGACGAGATTCTTGTAAGGGGGGTAGGTCTGTCACACCCTGCATTTTGTAACATGTTATTTGCATCAATGAAGCATGAAAATTTGGACCAACAAATTTTTTTGGCATCATTTGGCTTTTATTTGGAGTTGAGTTTTTCTTCATGTGCTTTTTCATGTGCTCATTAAGTCAACTATTACCTCTTGTAGAATTCATCTCCATACCCAAAACTTTTGCCCTATGATTATGCCAAGTGTTATATAACAGTATAGTGTTTTCTTACAAAATTAATTTGGCCAAAATGTATTTTATAAATTTAGTTTTTCAAAAACCCCTGAATTGAGATTTGCACTACAAGTGCTTGATTTAGGGTGAGAAAATTGTTTCAAAAAGTATATTTGAGACCTAGTAGTCATAGGACTCCCATAAACCACAATAGTATAATTTTAAAAGTTATTTTCCTATTTTATTTAAAAGCATTTTCTTAAGGCCAGAAATGATCTTTAATAGGGAAAAATTATTTAAGTATTTCAAAAATATTTGCCAAAATTCAGGGAGATTCAGAGGACATATATTGTCCATATATAAGAGTTTCAACACTTGGTCATGTTCAAAATAATGGACTAATCCCTCTAAAACCCTTTCTGGATATTTAAAGCTTTTGAAATATTTACAAAGGAAATATTCTCCAAAAATTCCAGGGAAATTCTATCATGTCACATATGACATATTTGATGATCTTGCCAAGTCCCATGCCTTGGGAAGCAAGAAAACATCATCAGAACCCTTCATAACCATTCTGTCCATATTTGAAGTTTGAGCAACTTTACATTGCCAAACTTTTCCAAATACTCTCAAATTAGGTGCACATGCTAGAAATTCCTAATAAGGCATCTAGACCAAATGGCACAAGATTTGGAATAGAGCAACTTGATCAGATCTCCCCAAAACCCTTTCTGTTCAAATACAAATTTGAACAACTTTACATTACCAACTTTTTACCTGGAGCTTCAAAATTTGTGGGCATGATCAATACCCCAAATGATGAAACTACACCAAGTGGTGCATCAAGGGGAGATGATTAGCTTGACTCAAACAAGATGAAGCCATTTCTGTTGATTTCTAGGGTTCACCAAAGTTACATTGGCTAGTTTCTTCAAATGAGCCCAAATTTGGTGAAGCACCCTATTTTCACATGTCATTCAATCCTGTTAAGTGTCATGGCAAGTGGAGATCATTTGCTTGACCAAACACTGATCAAACACCTTCTGCAGAATTACTAAAACCCTCTTCTTGATCACTTTTACCCTTCTCCTTGGCCCCAACTTTCTACCACATGTTCATCCAGTTACTAGCTACCTCCAGTAACTTCCCCATGACCCCAGCTCCATGATTGAGGGGTAAAAACCCTAGTTCACCCTGCTGGACACCCATTTCTTACCAAGTTACCAGCTTCCTCTTTCTCTCACAGCATCTCTAGAGCATCCAAGGCCACAGGCCATTTCTTTACTCCCCCCTTGACCTTCTAGACAACCTTGGGCACGTTGGACATGACCAGAGCGGCGAGGGCACGAATGTGCCAGCCATTCGGGCGCTCTGGAGCACGCTACAGTGCGCCACCGCACTGTAGCTTCGCCCAATCAGCTGCCCCCGAAAGCCTCGGGCCTCCCCCTCGCGCCTCTCAACGTGCCTCGACGTTCGCAGCCCCCACCGGCGCTGTCCCCCTCCTCCTGCGCCCTCCAGTGGCCGTTGCCACACGCGCGCTGGCCACCCGCAGCGTCCACTCCTCGGGCTCGCACGCGCGCGTCGCCTGGAAGCTTCCCCGCTCCTCCTCTGTCCTCTAATGGACGTAGGGATCGTCGAGCAACACCGTAGACTTGTTCCCGTCGCCTCCCGTGCGCTGTAGCATGGAGCAGGAGCTCGCCGGTGCACTGGACCACGGGGCTCCGCCGTTCCCCTATAAATAGGACCCCCCGAGCCTCTCCAACAGCACCAGCAGCTTCACCACATGTCCCTCAGTCCCCCAACACCACCCGTTCATCCCCAGAAGGTCCCAGTGCTCGGGATCGACCGGAGCTCCGCCGCGTCGGGCCGCCAGTGATCTCGCAGTACGGGCCTCCTCCACCCCTCCTTTTGCTCGATCTGGAACCACCACCCTCCACTGATTCTTTCCCCTCGTTTTCCCCTCTCTGTTGCAGTCGGAAACGACCGGAGCGACGACCTCCCGACGATCCTCCGCCGTCCCACCTCGCCGCCGGCGAACCCGACCTCCCCGGCGTGCCGCACCACCTCCACTGCATCCGCCACTCGACGCTGAGCCCGTCCCTGCCCTCCGTTGCCGTCGCCGTGGCCGGAATCCTCGCCGGTGAGCTCGCCGTCGTCGTGGCCGTGAGGTTGGAGATGACAGGCGGGCCCCGCCTGTCATCCTCACCTCTCTCTCCCCCTCCTCTCAGCCACTGACCGCCGGGCCCCGCCCGTCAGGTTTGAAAACCTGACGTGCGCGCACTGGCACCCATGCGGCTTGGCTGGTTTGCCCTGGGCCGTGCACTGTGGCCCCTCTGGCCCAGTTGCACAGGGCATTTTCTCTTTTTCTTTTCTGTAAATAATTCAAATATTTTTACAGAAAAGAATATTGATCCAAATGAAATAATTCCAACTCCTAAATTCTTGTAATATTACAACCTATTTAATGGTGTCACTTTCACACACATGCATGAAACTTTTCTGTTCTGTTCAAATTTAAATTCAAATTTGAACAATAAAACTCCTGTTCTAAAATCATTAGATTCCATTCTGTCACTCCAAAAGTCCAACTAAGAATTTTCCCCATCTTAGAAATCCCTCTAGTATTTAACAAAAATAAGTTGACATTTTTCTGAGCACTTTGATTTTTCTATTTTATTTGTGGTCTTATTTTTCCGTTGTTATTATGCGACGTATAGATACCGTATTTGACGAAGTTGCTGAAGAAGGAGAAGGAGAAGGATTTGAAGACTTTGAAGACCAAGCCAATCCAGGCAAGCAGCCCTTTGACCATGATACACTTGTTCTTCGGAACCCGTTTGTTTCCGATGCATGATGATAGGGTTACGATGGTGACCTAGTTGAAACCACCACATGATGCATGCTTGATCTTGATCTTGCTATGTGCTAGATGACATGCATCTAGTTAGTCATGATGCTTAATGAGGCATGTGTGATTTGAACCATCGTAGTTGAAATCTTTGCATGAACCCATCGGGTGCCCCTAATGCCCGAGGGTGACGTTGAGTTAGGTCATCACTTGAGGAAGAAGTGATGTGCCGGAAAATCTTGTGCATGGTGAAATGATGGATTAGATTTATGTGTGTCTATCGTCCCAACCAAACATGTGCAACCACACTACCCCTTATGGGACGGGGCTTTATTGATTACTTAGGTCGATAATAGCATGGTGCCCGCATTACTAGTGACGGGAAGACTTGAGGTCTTTCCCGGGACGGGGTCGTGCTTGGATAGACGACCATGACTGTTATCACAGGGCAACGGACACACCGTTGGTCCCTTCGGGTACGCGTGACATTGAAATTAGGGCAAGTCCAGTGATCTATTGTTTGTACCCGAGGGCCGTGTACCAACGAGTGGACTCTATGTTAGTGTCGTCTAAGGAAAGGTAATGACCGGGTGCTTACCCCGGGTACTTGAAGTACCGCTGGTCGTGGATGACACGGAAGATCCCCGGATCTTGTGGGTAAAGTGTGCAACCTCTGCAGAGTGTCAAACTATTCGAATAGCCGTGTCCACGGTCATGGACAGTTGGGTGGTGCTACTTAAACTATGTCCAGAATTTTACTTCATCGGTGAAAGTATGTGTGTGATGAGTCAAGGTGGTGACTTGACTCGATGAGTTGAATCATATTCATGTTGATATCGGTAACCTGTCTTCGAGGTTACGCGAGTTTATTGATGCATAAACTTGATGGTAGAATGTTTATTCTAGCCCTTTGCTAGATTGTTCATTATTGTTTAATTGCATTTATGAACCACTTCATGGGTTGCTTGCGAGTACATTCAAAGTACTCATTGGCTTGCCACTGGTTATTTAATTGGCCAGGCATGGAGGAACAGGAATATGATGAAGAGTTCTTTGAAGACGAACATGCGAACTAGGATGCTATCCCAGTCAGAATGCCTGTAGGGTTAAGGCAGATGGCATGGGTTCTACCTATTATCGAAGACTTCCGCTATTTGAGTTATTCGCTATTCAGCCCGTGAGGCTTTATCTATGTAAGACTTGGCCATAATGGCCTTAATTTGTGTAAGACGATATGTATGGATGTAAGACTCTTGTTATTCAGCTTCTGTGTGTTCAGTGAGCATTGATCTCTGGGATCACTGTACACGTGCATTCGGTGATCTCGACTTCTAAATCGGGGTCCCCACAGCTTACCCCGGGTACTTGAGGTACCGCGGGTCGTGGATGACACGGAAGTTCCCCGGATCTTGTGGGTAAAGTGCGCAACCTCTACAGAGTGTAAAACTATTCGAATAGCCGTGTCCACGGTCAAGGACAGTTTGGTGGTGCTACTTAAACTATGTCCAGAATTTTACTTCATCAGTGAAAGTATGTGTGTGATGAGTAAAGGTGGTGACTTGACTCGAGGAGTTGAATCATATTCATGTTGATATCGCTAACCTGCCTTCGAGGTTACGCGAGTTTATTGATGCATAAACATGATGGTAGAATATTTATTCTAGCCCACTGCTAGATTGCTCATTATTGTTCAAATTGCATTGTTACTTTGAACCACATCATGGGTTGCTTGCGAGTACATTCAAAGTACTCATTGGCTTGCCACTGGTTATTTAATTGGCCAGGCATGGAGGAACAGGAATATGATGAAGAGTTCTTTGGAGACGAACATGCGAACTAGAACGCTATCCCAGTCAGAATGCCTATAGGGTTAAGGCAGATGGCATGGGTTCTACCTATTATCGAAGACTTCCGCTATTTGAGTTATTTGCTATTCAGCCCTTGAGGCTTTATCTATGTAAGACTTGGCCATAATGGCCATAATTTGTGTAAGACGATATGTATGGATGTAAGACTCTTGTTATTCAGCTTCTGTGTGTTCAGTGAGCATTGATCTCTGGGATCACTGTACACGTGCATTCGGTGATCTCGACTTCTAAGTCGGGGTCCCCACACTAGGCACGATACATGGATAGATCTAGGTATTGCCATCTTTGGAAGGCAATCCATAAGTGGCTCTGATAATAGATTCATATGGTAATTTGATTTTCTTTCTAGAAAAGTGTTCTGTGCCTTTCCTTAACGGAAATTGGAATCAAATATTTCCTTCCTTCATATCAATAATTGCACCAATCGTTCTAATGAAAGGTCTACCAAGAATAATAGGACATGAAGGATTGCAATCTACATCAAGAACAATGAAATCTATGGGCACATAATTCCTATTGGCAACAATAAGAACACCATTAATCCTTCCCATAGGTTTCTTAATAGTGGAATCCGCAAGATGCAAATTTAAAGAACAATCATCAAGCTCATGGAACCCTAGCAAATCACAAAATGTTTTTGGGATAGTGGAGACACTTGCACCCAAATCACACAAAGGAAAGCATTCATGATCTTTAATTTTTATTTTAACAGTAGGTTCCCACTCATCATAAAGCTTTCTAGGGATAGAAACTTCTAACTCAAATTTTTCTTCATAAGATTGCATCAAAGCATCAACTATGTGTTTGGTAAAAGATTTATTTTGACTATAAGCATGCGGAGAGTTTAGTACGGATTGTAACAAGGAAATACAATCAATCAAAGAGCAATTATCATAATTGAATCCCTTGAAATCCAAAGTAGTGGTTTCATCACTATGCAAAGTTTTAATCTCTTCACTCCCACCTTTAACAATTTTAGCATCAAGATCTAAAAACTCTGAATCATAGGGACACCTTAAAGTAGAATCATCTCCAATCCTATATTCATCAAAATTTATACTAGAAAACAAGGATCTAATAGGAGACACATCAATAACTTTCAGATCTTCATCTTTATATAATTCTCTCTTTTAGCACGCATCCTAGCGGTTCTTTCTTTGCATTCATCAATGGAAATTATCATGGCTTTGAGAGACTCATTGATATCATGCTTAGGTGGGATAGATCTAAGTTTCAAAGAATCAACATCAAGAGTAATTATATCCACACTTCTAGCCAATTCATCAATCTTAAGATTTTTTTTTTCAAGCATAGTATTGAAATTCTTTTGCGAAATCATAAACTCCTTAACACTAGTTTCGAATTCAGAAGGCATCTTTCCATAAGAGTTGTTGTAGGAATTACCATAATTATTAGAGGAATTACTAGAAAAGGGCCTAGGATTAAAGTTCCCTCTATAAGCATTGTTACCAAAATTATTCCTACCAACGAAATTCACATCCAAAGATTCATTATTATTTTCAATCAAAGTGGACAGAGGCATATCATTAGGATCATAAGAAGCACTCTTAGCAGCAAATAATTTCATAAGTTCGTCCATCTTTCCACTAAAAACACTAATCTCTTCAATACCATGCACTTTTTTTACTAGTTGATCTTTTGGTGTGCCATTGAGAATAATTAACCATAATATTATCTAGGAGTTTGGTAGCTTCTCGTAAGGTAGTTTCCATGAAAGTGCCTCCCGCGGCCGAATCTAAAAGATTTCTAGAAGCAAAATTCAAGCCAGCATAAGAGTTTTGAATAATCATCCATAAGTTAAAACAATGTGTAGGGCAATTACGTATCATTAATTTAATTCTCTCCCACGCTTGTGCAATATGCTCATGATCTAGTTGCTCAAAATTCATAATATCGTTTCTAAGGGAGATGATCTTAGTAGGAGGGAAATACTTAGAGATAAAAGCATCTTTGCACTTATTCCCCGAATCAATACTATTTCTGGGCAAATAGGAAAACCAAGTTTTACCATGATCTCTAAGTGAAAAAGGAAATAACTACAATTTAATAATATCATTATCCGTATCCCTTTTCTTTTGCATATCACACAAATCAACAAAGTTGTCTAGATGGGTAGCGGCATCTTCACTAGGAAGGCCCAAATATTGGTCTTTCATAACAAGATTCAACAGAGCAACATTGATCTCACAAGATTCAGCATCGGTAATAGGAGCAATCGGAGTGCTAATAAAATCATTATTGTTGGTATTGGAGAAGTCACACAATTTGGTATTATTCCGAGACATAGTGACAAGCAAGCAATACAACACTCAAGCAAACAAGAAGCAAGCGAACAATAAACACACGACAGAAGAAGGGCAATTAAAACGGCAAGGTTAAAGTGGGGGACAGGAAAACGAGAGGCAAAAAATGTAATTCGAAGGATAAGGGTTTGTGATAGGTACCTGGTATATGACTTTTGCGTAAGCCTCCCCGGCAACGGCGCCACAAATTCTTCTTGCTACTTCTCGAGCTTGCGTTGTATTCCCGCGAAGAGGAAAGGGTGATGCTGCATAGTAGCGTAAGTATTTCCCTCAATTTTTGAGAACCAAGGTATCAACCCAGTAGGAGACCACGTGCGAGTCCCTCGCACCTGCACAAACAAATAAGAACTTCGCAGCCAACGCGATAAGGGATTGTCAATCCCTTTACGGTCACTTACGAAAGTGAGATCGGATAGAGATGATTGTTTGATATTTTTGGTATTTTTGGATATAAGAACAGAAAGTAAAAGCTTAAAAGTAAAGTAGATTGTAGATTGATATGTTGAGAATAGACCCCGGGGCCATAGTGTTCTCTAGTGGCTTCTCTCATGATAGCAATATTCTATGGCGGGTAAACAAATTACTGTCGAGCAATTAATAGAAAAGCGAATAATTATGAGACTATCTAGGCATGATCATTATATATATGCATCACGTCCGAGACAAGTAGACCGAAACGATTCTGCATCTACTACTATTACTCCACACATCGACCGCTATCCAGCATGAATCAAGAGTATTAATTTCATAAGAACGGAGTAACGCCTTAAGCAAGATGACATGATGTAGAGGGATAAACTCAAACATAGTGATATAAACCCCATCTTTTTATCCTCGATGGAAACAATACAATACGTGCCTTGCTGCCCCTACTGTCACTGGGAAAGGACACCGCAAGATTGAACCCAAAGCCAAGCACTTCTCCAATTGCAAGAACTAAAGATCTAGTAGGCCAAACCAAACCAATAATTCGAAGAGAGTTGCAATGATATTATAATCACACATAAAGAGTTCAGAAATGAACCAAATATTTCTCATAGATAATCTTGATCATAAACCCACAATTCATCGGATCTCGACAAATACACCGCAAAAAGGGATTACATCGAATAGATCTCCTCGAAGACCGAGGAGAACTTGGTATTGAGATCCAAAGAGAGAGAAGAAGCCATCTAGATACTAGCTATGGACCCGGAAGTCTGTGGTAAACTACTCACAACTCATGGTGAGGCGTTGATGATGATGTGGAACCACTCCGTGGAAGATCCCCCCTCCGGCAGAGCTTCGGAATAGGCCCCAAGAAGGGATCTCACGGGAACAGAAGGTTGCGGCGGTGGAACTACGGTTTTATCTATTGTTCTGATAGTTTCGGGGGACGTAGGTATATATAGGAGGAAGGAGGGCATCGGGGGCCAGACGGGGTGCCCACGAGGCAGGGGGCGCGCCCTATAGGGGGGGCGCCCCCACCCTTGTGGACGCCACGTCAGCCCTACTCCATGGTTCTCAAGTCACCCGTGTGTATTTTGCTCCAAAAATATCTCTCCCGAAGGTTTCATTCCGTTTGGACTCCGTTTGATAATTTTTTTCTGTAAAACCCTAAAACAGGCAAAAAAACAGCAATCTGGACTGGCCCTTTGGGTTAGTAGGTTAGTCCCAAAAATAATATAAAAGTGTATAACAAAGCCCATTAAACATCCAAAACATCATAAATATTAGCATTGAACAATCAAAAATTATAGATACGTTGGAGACGTATCAGCCCACGGATGGTGTGCCTTCCCCACTCGGATAGGAAGGTGCGCCCAGCGCCCCTCTCAGGCTGGAGTCACGGGATCTCCTCTAGATGGCCTCCGACCTAGCCAACGTCACGAGGTGGGCGCTCGGGCACCCTGTGGAGGCATGCTTCAGCACGCGTTTCCATGAAGAGGGCATAGGGTGTGAGGCGCTTGGTGCTGAGGAGTTCATCACCAAGGCGATCAAAGATCTTTAGGAGGCAAGGGCAATGCGAGGCAAGTGTCGCCCCACGTCACCAGTCACCGCTCCATTTACCAATGAGGGTAGGGGACTGCGAGTCTGCGTCAACATCCCATGGCTCAACAGAGCCCCGTCTCAGGAGCTCTTTTGGCCGTCCCATATAGGCCGGTGCGAGGGTCCCCCTCGCAGCTACATTCGGATACCCTTCAGCCTTCCGAACAGCGCCGCCTTGCACCAGCGCCACTTGTAGAGTATCCTGGCAGCTCGCGAGGCCAAGTACCGGGAGATCCTGGTGGAGGAAGCTCTGGTCCTTAGTTAGCATCCTGGACCATAGGAACCTCGCGAGGTTCAGGAGCCAGACGACTCATGAGGAGTGACATCAGCGGCGTGCATCTTCAGCTACTCCAACACTTCTCCCGCAATGGTGCCAGGTGACGTTTTTTGTTTCGTTTTAGATGGGGGCGCCCATCGGGCTAGATCATCCCCAAGCCGTGTGGGTCTATCCCTACGGCACATATCATCTTTTCTTCTCATTTAGATTGGGACTGCCCCTCGGGCTGCATCATCCCCAAGCCGTGTGGGCGTGTCCCTGCAGCTTGTATCGTTTGTGCATCTATTAGAACTCGCCTTACCTTTACCTACTTTACAAATATTACCTGACTGTCCGGCGCTTCGCTGCCATGAACGTTGTGTGCTCTCGCAAACCCGCCCTCGACCACCTCATGATTAAGGACTGGCATGGCGTCTGTGTCGTGTCCGTCCCTGCAGCGTAGCTAAACCTAAGTGGCTAAGCTGTGGCTCACGGTCCATCTCTCGTGTACGTCACCTCCCATGGCCCTTGGTGCCTTGTTCTCGTGTGAGGTAATCAGGGGTGGACGAGTCAGGGCGCACACCCGGTGCCTCGCCACCTCGAGGCCGCGCGCCGGCTGTCTTTCTTCAGGACCATTGCCTGAGAAGACTGGGCACGACGTCTGTGCTCGGGTCCATCCCTACAGCGTCGACAAATCCAACGGTTGAGCCCTGTCTGGCAGGACGGCCCCATTCATGTCACCTCCTGGGGTTGTTGTTGTTGTTTGGCCTTCTCATGCGATATCCTCAAGACATTCACTCGGCATGTTACCTAACCATCTTACAAGACCTTCACAAGTATTCCAAGACAAATTCAGGCGCAACCCGCCTTGAGTTAGGGCTTCGTGTGTCCCGCGCTGGCTCACGAGTGTCCATAACACCTCCTCCAGTCCTGTCGTGCAAGCCACCCGTCAGGACGGGGCTCTGCACGCCCCAGGGTCTCCACTTAGAGGGGGCCCCCACCCACGCACCAGTGGAAGCCCCATGCTCCGCGCTGGTGGACGACACTGTCGAGGAGCGGCTATGCCCATGCAAGTGCGGAAGCACCATGCTCCGCGCTGGTGAATAAACAACGGAGGGTGGCCTCGCGACAACAACAACTTCAGGAGAGCCACCAAGCTCACCCCCAGCCTCACCGCTCTGCTGTTCCTCGGGAGGGTGGTGTGAGGGGGCTGGGCACGGAGGCTACGCTCAGGTCACACCTGGCGTACACCACCTCGCCTGGTCCCTCGGACCTGCTCTTCACGCACCCCTCCCGAGCGAAAACTTGACGAGGAACATGTATGGAGGTTTGTTCGTACATGAAGGGGGGTCCCTGGGCATCGCGACCTAGGGGCCGAACTGGTAATGTAGCCCCTCAATCCTTGGTCTCGTCCTGGTGATCGAGACGCCCCAACGGCGGTTGAGGTATGCGCGGGGCCGGGTCCTACCGACGTAGAACGCTTGAACCTACACCCGCATCTCCTTCCTGATGTTGTTCGAACATCAAGGGCGACCCCTGGGCATTGCGACCAGGGGCCTAACTTTTCACGTAGCCCCTCAACCATTGGTCTCATCCTGGTGATCTGGATGCCCAAACGGCGGTGGAGGTATGCGCGGGGCCCGGCCCTGCCAACACAGAACGCTAAAGCCAGCAGAAAGGAAGATAGTGAAACCCTAGCAATTTTATACAAAAATTCTATCTCACAAAGGTTAAAAGCAGAAGTTCTTACGCCTCCACGAGGCACGATAAATGTTACGGGAACAACGCAGGAAGCGGTGGTGCCCCGTCCTCTTCTTCAGCCCTGGGCGCCAGCATCGCCAGCCTAGGGTGACCCATCGTCAACATCATCACCGTCTCCTACGTCGGCCCCCACTGTCGCAGCTACGGGGTCGACTGGACGAAACTACTGCAGCAGAGCCCCCAACTGCTCCACCACGACCTCGGTAGCGGCACCTTGAAGCTCAGAAGACGGAGGCTCAAGTAGGGCGCCAAAATCAAAGTTGGGGTCCTGGAGGTAGAGGTGGTGGTAGATGCGCATCGCGACCGAGGTGGTGAAAGCAAGAGCCTCCGCCTCCACCAAGGGGCTCAACTGGAGAAAACACCCTCAAGTTACATAGCAACCCTGGGGAGCAATCCGACGGGGCCCTCCTCTAGTGTTACCAGCGCCTTCCTGTACCCTCATCCATAAAGGAATCGAAGGGAGGTGCGGAGCCTCTCCTCGAGGGAGACGAAGGCATCGCGCTCCACAGTGTCCGCCTTCTCGGGCTCGGCAGGGGACCTCCGGGATGCTTCCACCTTAATGTTCATCTTCTCTTTGCGGCCACAGTCTATAGCTTGGTCTTGGGTTGCTTGTTGCAGCTCGGCGTCACGGTCGTCAAGCGCAGTAGCCCGGGCCTTCAGCTCCTTCTCCTGCTCCTCAAGACGTCGGGTTTCCTTGGCGCGTGCCTCGGTGAGAATCTTCAGCACGGCTTCCACCATGCGAAAGCGCTACTCAGCAACCTTCACACCGGCCCTTTCCAAGTCGCGTTCGGCCACGGCCACGCCAGCCACCTTCTCGCCCTCTTCGACGGCGGCCTCAGCCATGATCCAGGCTGTCCTAATGGACGAATTGGCCTGGAGCCACCCTACGATCAGCCTCAGGCATCATGTCGCCATGGGCAGTCACCATCATGGAGGTCAACCTGGAGCAGGTTCTGTGCGGCGAAGTGATAACCCACAAGTGTAGGGGATCAGTTGTAGCCTCTTTCGATAAGTAAGAGTGTCGAACCCAACGAGGAGCTAAAGGAAGAACAAATATTCCCTCAAGTTCTATCGACCACCGATACAACTCTACGCACGCTTGCCGTTTACTTTACCTAGAACAAGTATGAGACTAGAAGTACTTTGTAGTTTTTGTGGGATAGGTTTGTGTCAGGGATATTATTATTAGGTATAAACCGCCCAGGAGGGGCCGGTTTATGCCTATGGAGATTATTTCTACTGAAGCCCAGCCGAACATGGAGCAAGGCGCTTTAGTTCGAGAAGCTTAAGGCCCAAGAGGCGTTAGGGCCCATGATTTGTAAACCGCCATATAATGTGTAACTTGTGATGTAAGATAGGAAGGATAGAAACCGAGCCGGACATGTTTATGAGCCGGCCGCAGGATTCTGTAAGCCAGACCGAGCGTCAGCTCGTATATAAAGGGACGACCCGGCGACGGTTCAGGGAGAGAACAACAGTTCGAGACACACGCAAGCGGATTCGCTCCCTGGTCATCGAAACGCTAGCAATATTACACAAAACTAGATGTAGTCTTTTACCTTCATCGAAGGGGCCGAACTAGTATAAAATCCCTATGTCCTTGTCCGCTTTAACCCCTTTAAGCTAACTCATAGCGATGGCCTCACGACTAAGTCCTTTCGCTAGGACATCTGCGGTGACAAAACCACGAAAGTTGGCGCCCACCATGGGGCTATCGCACGATGGTTTCGAGTTCTTGAAGGGCGGCTTTGAAGAACTCAAGGGCTATGCAGTGGGCCGGATGACCAAGAGTCGTCGCGGCAAGATCTATATCGACGATGCAAGCTGGGGCCCCGAGGCCGATTCAATCGAATATGGGTACCGGGTCCCCTTTGGCGGCATCCACGTCTTCATCGGCAAGATCGGCGAACCGGGCCCTGAGCTGGACATCTTCCCCAACATCATCGAGCCAGCTCAGCGTGCGAGACCTGCTCGGATTCAGCCCGCCATTAAGCATGTCTTCGTTAGAGCAGTTCATGAAGTGCAAGCTGAGGACGGATCGGACTTTGGCAGTGAGACTGTTGTCTATTCCGGCGATGAATCGTCCTCTGGAGAGACAAAATCTTCATACCTGTTGTAGGATGGCCGATCCGAAGGCTATTCCGATGGTGATGGTATTCTGGACAACCTTGATCCGCTGAACCGGTTCGCCGTCTTCATGGCCGGATCACAACCTATGCAGCAATCATCAACTACAGCGGCGTTAACATCAGACACGGCGGGAGCTAGGGCTGGAGGTCCTGATCCGTCGTAGGCCGAAACTTTGTCCACCTTGGTCGATACTTTGACAGCGATGTTAACGGCAGAGGTAGCCCAGGGCAATAAGGAGCAACATGATGTGGAAGTCGCTCAGGTGAAAAGCCGGATAGATCAAGCCAAGTTGGACCTAGCTGCCGAGAAAACCAGGATGGTTGCGAAGCAGGCTGAGCTTGATGCTCAAGCTTATCGACTCATGTTGGATCAGACCGCTTCACACGAGGTAATGAAGAGAAGGCAGCGATCTCGCTTGCCACCGGTTTACAAAGCAAGGAACCGTTTTAACACGCCAAGGGCAGGGACCAGTAACCAGCCGGAGGTGAACCGAGGAGGAGCACCAAGCACAGGAGCGTCAGTCCAGCCACAGGCTACGGAGTCAACCCGCCAGGTTGTCCCACCACAGCATGTGCCCACCCCTCCCGGTCATTATACTAATCCATTGGATAACATAGTCGCCGCCGCTTCACGATTGGCCGCCCTTCCCATTGAAGGAACATCCCCTATAGCAGTGGAGGCACGACAGGCCAGGGACTTTTTGGAAACGGCGCTAACTCAACAGCAAGCTTATTCTCACAGCCGTGAGAGGATTCATTCAACCCCTCGCCCAAGCCGGAGTTATATTAGGCACCTGGACGAACCGGCCGTGTCAAGCAACGCGTGAAGACGTAACCCGCCGTGGAGGGATGATCCGACAGGAGGAGATGCGAATGCTCAGTGCGTGGTCGATCAGGGCAGGCAGCGCCGGGAGGCCGAGTTAGCAGCATAGTACGAAGCCCCTCAGCCAACGCCGGTTCGTCCGTCTACCTCAGTTGAACCGGGGGTGATGTCCAGCTCCTTGGGAGTGCCTTGTCTTACTCCCGCTTTACGCAACGTAAAACTACCCAAGGATTTCAAAGGACCACGCAAGGTGCCCAACTACACTGCGGATCTATCCCCTGAGACATGGGCCGAAAGCTATGAGATGGCGATGGAGATGCTTGATGTGGATGACGCAGCATGCGCTAAGTATTTCACAATGATGTTGGAGGGCACATCTCGCACTTGGCTGAAAGGCTTGCCACCTAATTCCATCGGATCATGGGCCGAATTGTGCCGCCGGTTTATTAATAACTTCAAAGACACGTGCAAACAGCCAATGTCCATCGTCGATTTAGCTGCCTGTGTTCAAGGAGAGCACGAATCAACAAGTCATTGGGTGCGTCGAGTGTCGGAGATCCTACATTCCTCCAACAGCATCAACCCAAGCACATCAGTTGTAACCTTGGAAGGCAATTGCCAGTTTGAACCTTTGAAGTTGAAGTTGGGATGGCTTAAATGTAATTGTGATGACATGGGGACGCTCATGGGCGCCTTGGTGAAGTATGCGGAATCAGATAGTGCCAAATACCTAGATTCTGATGAGGATAAGTCAGGGAAGGCGAAGAAGAATGGTAAAGCGCCAGAGCCCAACCCGGCGAATCAAGGATACAACGGTAAGCGTAAAGCGGATAGTAACTTAGATTTTGTGGCCAACACCAACGCTCAGGAGAACGGACAGTGCCGCAAGGGTGGACCACCCCACAAAATGGGAGGCCGCCTATTAATCTGGAACGCCAGATGAACATACCTTGCCCAAGGCACGGTACAGGAGAAAAGCTAGTTACACACCTCTAGAAGGACTGTTTCATTATGCAGGAAATCATGAGCCGGTCTCAGTACAATCATGGACCATCCAGCGGATCAGGTCCCAGTTTTCACGGGCCGGGTTATCAAGGCGGTGGATCCGGTTCAGGATTCCAAGGTAATAACAGCAACCACAATGAGCAGAATCAGCATAGCCAACAGCATGGCCAGGGCGGTTATAACAATCAGGGAAGTCAACAGCGCCAACAGCAGTAGCAGTCCGGATATCAGAATAATCCGAAGCAGTTGAGCAGTGGGCAGTATCATGTCTTCACCACGAGCTTATGTAAATGTGATCAGAAAGTTTACAAGAGGGCAGTACATTCTGTTGAACCAGCGGTGCCACGCTACATGCATTGGTCAGAACAGCCCATTGTGTGGAGCCGAGTGGATCATTCGCCCCGGGTTGACAATCCTTGTCAGCTGGCTCTAGTTGTCGCACCTCAGGTGGGTGGCTTCAAGTTTACCAAGGTGCTTATAGACGGAGGCAGCAACATTAACATTCTACTATGAGACTTTCCGGCACATGGGGCCGACAGATAAGAAGCTTCGGCAATCCAACACAGCTTTTCATGGTGTGGTGCCCGGTAAATCGGCATATCTAGTTGGTCAGATAGACTTGGAGGTCACTTTTGGAGATGAGCATGATTCCAATTCTTTGACCTTTGAAGTGGTAAAGATCAAGAGCCCGTATCACGCCCTGTTCGGGCGGGCGGTTTATGCTAAGTTCATGGCGAGGCCGTGTTATGTTTATCTAGAGCTCAAGATGCCGGGCCATAAGGGAACCATTACGGTCCATGGTAGTCGCAAGAGTGCGTTGGAGTGCGAGGAAGGTGATGCAGCGTATGCCGAGGCGGTTTGTGCAACTGAGGAGCTAAAATTTTATAAAGATAATGTTGATCCGGCAGATATGTCTCCGCTGAAAAAGCCAACCACAGAGCATGATCCGGCCTTGAAATTGAAATGAGCTGAAGAGACCAAACAGGTTGACTTTGTTCCTCGCGATTCATCCAAGCAGTTCACCATCAGTGCTAACCTAGATCCAAAATAGGAAAGCGCGCTCATCGAGTTCATCCGTGAGAATCGGGACATTTTTGCATGGAAACCTTCTGACATGCTAGGTGTACCGAGGGAACTCGCTGAGCACACTCTCAACATTGATCCTAAGTTTAAACCGGTTAAGCAATTTCTGTGCCGCTTCAATGAAGAAAGGCGCAAGGCTATTAGAGAAGAAGTGGCTAGGCTCTTGGCGGCAGGCTTTATAATTGAGGTGTTTCATCCAGAGTGGTTGGCTAATCCGGTGTTGGTGCTTAAGAAAAATGGCACTTGACGAATGTGCGTTGATTACACAGATCTGAACAAAGCTTGCCCAGCTGATCCCTGTGCCCTCCCCCGTATTGATCTGATCATTGATGCTACAGCAGGTTGTGAGCGACTAAGTTTTTTGGACGCATATTCAGGTTATCATCAGATCAAAATGGCAGTTAAGGACCAGGAGAAGACGGCCTTTATAACTCGCTTTGGAGCCTTTTGCTATGTATCTATGCCATTTGGGCTTAAGAGTGCCCAGACGACCTATCAACATTGTGTGCAGAACTGCCTTCATGGACAGATTGGGCGGAATGTTCATGCCTATGTGGATGACATTGTGGTGAAATCCAGGAAGGAGGAGACACTAATAACAGACTTGAAATAAACCTTTGATAATCTCCAGATTTACAAAATGATGCTTAATCCGGATAAGTGTGTTTTAGGTGTTCTGGTAGGCAAGCTCCTGGGATTCTTGGTATCAAATAGGGGAATTGAAGCTAATCCGGAGAAGATCAAGGCGATTATATCCTTGGCTAAACCGGCGTGCATCAACGATATCCAATGCTTGGTGGGCCGCATTGCGGCGCTCAGCCGGTTTATCAGCCGTTTGGGAGAGAAGGCCATCCCGCTTTATCAGATGATGAAAAAGACAGACCGTTTTTGTCTGGAGTGATGCCGCGGATGCTGCGTTTGAAGACTTGAAGAAGCAATTGGCAGAGCCGCCGGTTCTTGCTGCCCCAGTTGATAATGAGCCGATGTTGTTATATGTGGCTGCTAACGCCCGTGCAGTGAGTGTTGCCATTGTAGTAGGGCGCAAGGAGACACGCAAGGAATATTCGGTTCAACGGATGGTTTACTACATCAGTGAGGTGCTCATTGAATCAAAACAGAGATACCCGCATTGGCAGAAATTGGTCTATGGAGTCTTCATGGCAAACCGGAAGCTTAAGCAGTACTTTTAAGGCCATCCAATCACTGTGGTCAGTTTAGCTCCTTTGGGGGATATAATCCAGAACAGAGAGGCTACTGGTCGGGTTGCAAAGTGGGCCATTGAGCATAGCCCGCACGGATTGAAGTATGTTCCCCGTACTGCGATAAAATCCCAAGCATTGGTGGATTTCATCAACGATTGGACAGAGTTGCAAGCACCAGAGGAAAAGCCGGATCACACATATTGGACTATTCACTTTGATGGTTCCACGCAATTGGAGGGCTCGGGGGTTGGAGTCGTATTAACTTCCCCACAAGGTGATAAGTTCTGTTATGTCCTCCGTTAATGTTCCCTTGCACTAACAATGCAGCTGAGTATGAAGCTCTCCTCCATGTTCTGTGGATGGCTAAGGAGATGAATCTAAGCCGAGTTAAATGCTTTGGAGATTCAGACCTGGTGGTTCAACAGGTGTCTGGTAAGTGGGATTCTAAAGATCTACTCATGGTAGCATATCGACGAGAGGTAGACGCTGTTGCTGGAGACTTTAAGGGCTATCAGGTGGATCATATAGACCGACGAAAAAATGAAGCGGACGATGCATTAAGCTTGCTGGGTTCTCAACGTAAACCGGTGCCACCCAATACCTTCCTGGGTGTATTACATAATCTGTCGGTAAAGTTACTTTTAGAAGAGGACTTCGCCGTTCCTGATTCAGAGGCTCAATTGGTGGCGGCGCTTCATATTATTCCCGATTAGACGTTTCCCTACCTGGCGTACATGAACCGAGGTGAGTTACCAGAGGACGAAATTTTGTCTAGACAGATAATCCGGCGTTCCAAGTCAGTGACTATCGGCAGTGGAGAACTACATCATCGCAGCATCTCTGGGGCGTTTCAGCGGTGTGTGTCGCCGGATGAAGGCCGTGATATTCTTAAAGAGATCCATGAAGGAGATTG
Organism: Secale cereale; assembly: GCA_902687465.1. Classification (NCBI taxonomy): domain Eukaryota; kingdom Viridiplantae; phylum Streptophyta; class Magnoliopsida; order Poales; family Poaceae; genus Secale; species Secale cereale. Next base: position 289,605,969 of record LR738712.1, read on the forward strand.
TGGTCATCATGCCGGTTCAAAATATTTGGTGGCTAAAGCTTTTCGTCATGGGTTCTACTGGTTGACGGCTCATGCCGATGCAGAGGACTTGGTTAAAAAATCGGATGCTTGCCAGAAATTCTCACGACGCGCTCATATACCGGCTTAGGAGTTCAGGATGATTCCAATTACTTGGCCGTTTGCGACTTGGGGATATGTTCGGACCCTTCAAGAGATCCCCGGATAAGAAGACCCACCTTTTGGTGGCTGTGGATAAGTTCACCAAATGGGTTGAGGCGGAACCAGTCAGCAAGTGTGATGCAGCAACGGCGGTTCAGTTCATCAAAAAGGTGATATTTGGGTTTGGCTTTCCACACAACATTATAACTGATAATGGTACCAATCTATCCAAGGGGGCTATGGAAGAGTTCTATCAACGAGAACACATCCTCCTTGATGTATCATCAGTAGCTCATCCTCAATCTAATGGTCAAGCTGAAAGATCCAATCAAGAGATTTTGAGAGGCATTAAATTCCGGCTTATGGTCCCTTTGCAGAGGACGCCGGGTTGTTGGGTGGAGGAATTACCGTCTGTATTATGGAGCATCAACACTACACCTAACAGATCTACAGGGTACACGCCTTTCTTCATGGTATATGGAGCTGAAGCGGTCCTCCCTAGTGATATCTGTCATGATTCACCGCGGGTGGCGGCTTACGTCGAAGCTGATAATGAAAAATCATGGCAAGATGCATTAGACCGGCTGGATGAGGAACGGGACACGGCAGCAGCTCGATCGGCGATTTATCAGCAAGATCTGGGCCAGTACCACAGTCACCGGGTTAAAACCAGAACGTTTCAAGAAGCAGATCTGGTGCTTCGGCTCATCCAAGACCAGACAGACATGCACAAGTTGTCCCCGCCTTGGGATGGACCCTTTGTGGTCAGCAAGAACCTGCACAACGGATCATACTACCTCATTGACGTTCGAGAACATAAGGACTCACGTACGGCGGAGGAGGAGACCAGACGGCCGTGGAACATCGCTCTTCTTCGACCTTACTACACCTGAGCCATAGGCTCCGTTTTATGTACATATCTTTACAATGTATATATTATGATCAATATAATAAACCGGCGCCCCTGATTAAGCAGGGTATCAGCCGCCTTTTTTCATAAGAGTTTGTCACATGGGGGCTTCTGTGTGCAAGGGAGTTCCTATGGCCTCTTAAACCGGCGACCACGTCAAGACCATCATAAGAGCATAGCTCTTGTTGCTTCGGCAATTCCCACATGATGATGAGGGGCAAAACAGAGTTTTGATGCCTAGAACAACTCAAACATAGGCCCCGACGAGCATAGCTCAAATGCTACCTGGGGGCTCCTGATGCATAGCATCAACGAGTTGACAACCCTTGTAGTAGGCTATCAAGCCATGGCTTGGAAGCCTGGTGTATACACCTAAAACCCCGGATTAGCCTGCCTGCATTAAGTAAGTCACTCCGCCCAGGTAAACCTGGTACGACCCATCGAACGTATACACAAGTCAATCTTTACAGACCCTGAACTTGGTAACGTTAAATTGACGATCATCAAGTGTTTACACAAGTCAATCTTTACAGACCCTTAACTTGGTAACATTAACACTGATGATTTGGTTAAGGATTGAGGACCATCTTAACATGCTTTGTGATATGGTTAATGACAATAGCCTGGCAGCTCATAAAAAGCCTCGAATTTGGAGCCTGGTAGCTCGTAAAAAGCCTCGACTACACGGTCTTATTTGCCCAAAAAATTCTTTTTGATTTTTTTATAAATTTTTTATCTTTCAAGGTCATTGGTGTTCATCCAAGTCCATTTGTTCAGGGAGCAGATTACTATAAGTTGCCACTACACCTGCGTTTACAGGACCTGGTCTAGTTTTGATTATGCAATCACCAGTGCCATCTACAGTTAAACCGGAGTTTATCATAACCCGGTACGGTTTTATCATGAACTGGCACATGGTTAAGGGAGGCGTTGATACTTACATCTTGGATCATTTTATACATAGTTCAGGTTATAAACTTAGACCATGTGTTTGGGCATTATGACCCATCCGACGATAAACCGTCAGGACACTTCAAACATTGTTTTATGCAGAAACAAGTGGAGTAAACCGTCCAAGATATTATAAGCAAATAATTTTGAAGTCGCAAACTGAAGCAATTTCATACAAAGGGAAGTGCGAGACAACATAAATTATTTCAGCTACCCTATTACAAGGCGCTGGATAGCCCAAAAGAATATCTGTTTTTCCTAAAGTACTGGGCCATAAAATTTAAACCGGCGACGGCTTAGGACTCTGCGTGAGCTTGGTGTGAAGATTGTGGATTGGCTTGCTCCGGTTCTTCAATGGTCTCTTCCAGCTGCTGGAAGTCAGTGGTTGTCCAGTCAATCTTGGTCAGCGCTCGGAATATAACTTCATCGTTCACGAGTTCAGACGGATCAATATCAGGAGCAAAAGTGTGCTTACGGACGGGCGGAATAAGATTTTCAATGTCGTAAGCCGGAGGGTCGAGCCGCACATTTTCAGCATCATAACTCGGATGATATCGAGATAAATCAGCTTCATCAGCCAGTTTGTTGGCCAGGGGCCACATTTCTTTGGTTAACGCACGTAAATCGTCGTTGGAGAATGTTGATACGTCTTCCTTGATGCTTGGATAGCCGTTAATCACCTCTGCCAGATCAAGGTCAGGCACCCAAGCCTTCGCTCGAGTTAAGGCCATCAGAGCACCCGCCCAAGCAGATGACTTCTTATGCTCCACGAGGCGGGCAGGTAGAATGGACAACTTTTCCAAAGTAGCCTTGATTGTAGTGGGAGCCGGTTTATTGTGCGAGGCAGCACAGACTATCCCGTGGGCACCGGAATGATTGCTCTACCAGAGTATATGCGGCTTTCAATTTCCTTCGCATATCATCGCCAAGATGAGCAATGCGTCTTCCTGTATTAAAAAGTATGAGTTAAACCGGAATGGTACAGGACTGCAATGTTCAGGGCTATGTTAATAGTACTTACCAAAGATGGCAGTCATCATGGCATTTATCTGCTCCTTCAATCCGGACAATTCCTCTGTCACCGGATTAAGAGCAGCCTCTGCATCAGTGGCCCTCTTCTCCAACATAGCTTTCTCAGAATCCCAGTCTGACCGCTCTTTTTCAAAATCTTTCTTCAGCTTTTCTATGTTTGCTAAAGCGAGTGTCAGCTCGTCTTTGACATTGATAGCAGCAGTTTCTTGGAACTTCAAAGTATCCCGGAGCTCGGTCACTTCAGAGGTTTTCTGGTTCAAGTCAGTTTGCCAAGAGAAAAGCACATTATATATTCATGAGACATCTCAGTCAAGTCCCAAGCACATAACAAATTATGCACTTGACACTTGGGGGATAATGTGTATTTGCATTTAAAATAGACCTTTTTTCAGTCAACTCCCAAGCACATAACTAGTTATACACTTGGCACTTGGGGGCTAATGTGACATTATTCATAACAGAATTCAACTTGAAGTCCCGGTTCATCCTAAAGGAGTAAGCCGGCCCTTGGGGTCTACATATGTGCAAAACAAACTATCTACTGGATCTACTAAAGTCCCGGTTCACACTAAAGGGCTAAACCAGCACTTGTGAGCTACTTTGGAGTAAAGGATAAAGTTACAAGAGGTAAGCAGAAATAGAGTACAAGCAAAAGGCAGAAAGGTTACCTCATAGCGCTCCTTCATCATATTTACCAATCCAGCCTCATGATCACGGCTGGTGTACAGCCGGTTTAGAAAGTCGGAATGGAGTTCTTGGGCACTGAGCTGGGCGTAGCTAGACAAATAAGTACTCCACTTGCCTTTATCCTTGCTAGGAATTTCATCCTTGGAAGTATGCTTGGACAAAGCGGCAGGCTCATCGGGAGCAGTAAAGCCAGTCCCAGTGATTTCAACATCTCTAGTTGAAGCGGCCGTTTGCTTAGTGGGACTAGCAGGAGCAGGGCTGGCTCGGGTAGGATTGGCCGGATCAAGGTCACGGTCCATTGGATCGCTCCCCTGATCAACAAAGACTTCGTGATCCACAGTGGGAGTAACATCTGCAGAATATCAGCATTGTCGTCAGAGGGTTCAGCAAATTCAAGATTTTCTGCCGGTTTAGGAATTGTGTTATCGACTATCGGTTTATTTAGTTTCGCCTTTTTGCTAGGCTTGGATTTACTGTGAAAGATAAAGATAATGAAAATCAGAAGAGTGAAGACAAAAGTTAAACCGGATAAAGTGGAAAACAGCTTACCCAGGAACAGTCTTGAGGGGAGGAATCTACGTGGCTGTTGATTCGCCAGAAGATGAATGAGGAGTTTCCTGATAATTCGAATCAGATGGATTAAGAGGTTGTCGAATAAGACCTGCTTTGGGATAAAGAGTGTCTGGAGTGTGTAAAAACCTCGGAACGGCGCCTCCGGGCTGGAGTGTGCGGTAACCCGGTGGATTCAATAGCGTGGCCGCTATGACGAGTGGTGCAGCGAGCTTCATGTTGCCGTTTCTTCAAAATAAAGTTTGGATCCAAATAAGCGAAAGGATGAGAAAACTGTACTTTCTGGCTTGTCCGACGAATTTTTTGTGATGGCAGCGGTTCTGAACATCGTCAGCTTTACTGCCTTCAGCGTGTCCCTGGGTATAGTCATTGTTAATAAAAATGCAGATAAAGAAAAGACAAGGAAGTCAAAATAATCAGGTAGTACCTCGGAGGCCGGGTCATCATCTTCCGGATTGGATCCAGATGCGGCAGTGTTCTTTTTCTTGACAGTTTTCTTAATAGCCTTGGTCTTTAGGCGAGGTGCTTTTGCCGGTTTATCCTGGGCCTTCCTCTTCTAGAATGGATCATTACCCTGTTGAAGAAATAAAGACACTTCAAGACGAGTGTTGCAGACAGATTAAAACAAAGCAATATGAAAGGAATTTTACCGAGGGCGGTTTGTTGAGTGCATAGAAGGGGGCCAATCCGGTTTGACTGCAAGCTTCTATAGGTTCGTTCAGCAGTTTCTTGACGGATTCATTGACCTCATTTTTTGATAGCACCACTTCTGTATGGCGCAAAGGGTCCTTGGGGTTCCCAGTATACTCACACATTAAACCGGAGCGCCGGCTTAGCAGGAGAATACTCCAAGAAATCCAGCACCGGACAAAGTCAACCCCTGTCAGACCATTAGCCGTAAAGGCCCTGAGCTTTGAGAGCTGAGGAGCGTAACGAACTCGTTCCTGGGCACTTAGCCGCTGTGGACAGGGGTGGTTCTCCGAAAGATGGTGGGAGCGATAACCCGACAATGGATTCTCATGTTCTGGGGAAGTATCTAAGAAGTAGAACCAAGTCTGATTCCAGTCCTTTGAATGGCTGTGGAGACTGGCGTGAGGAAAACTAACGTCCTTCCTTTTCTGAATAGACATCCCGCCGAGCTCAATATTTGGACCGTCATGAAATTTAGTGCGGTGGTTTAAGTGAAAGAAATCCCGGAACAACTCAACTGATGGCTCCTCTTGCAGATAAGCTTCGCAAAAAACTTGGAAGTTGCAAATATTTGACACAGAGTTGGGACCAATATCTTTCGGATGAAGTTGGAAATTGGCTAGCACATCGCGGAAGAATTTTGACCCGGGAGGATTGAATCCCCAGGATAAGTGATGAAGAAAAACTACAAATTCTCCCTCTATGGGTTCTGGAGGACACTCTGATCCGGGGACCCTCTAGTGAAGGACATTTTTTGGGCCGAAAGCGCCAATTTCGGCCAGTTGCTCTAAGTTCTCCTCAATAACCCGGGATTGGACACAGTTGCAGGAGGTAAACTGCTTGGCTTGAGTGGCCATTTTTGAAAGGATGTCTGAAAACATAATGAAGAGCCGTTTTATGATTTAGAGCAAGCTAAACCGGCAGCATCTAGAAAGGTACTTATTTAGCGGCGATTTAGGCAGGGGCCTAATGGTATCTACCGGGTTAAGATAAGATATCTGGAACAGCTAAAAAACAATGGCCTCTACTGGATTAAGATAAGATATCTGGAACAGCTAAAAAACAATGGCGTCTACCGGATTACAGTGTTTGAGAAAGCTGAACCGCCAACAAGGGTATACAAGATACAGATCTGAAGTTGTGAAGAAACAGTTTTCGCACAGACAGTAATGAAAATACGGATCTACAGCATGCTGGAAATTCAGAGATATTGAGGTTATATTCAACAGATGTGATGAAGGTTCTGGCAGATGCAATCTAAACTAGTAACTTTGGGAAAGATAAAGACATGGTGAAGAAACGGAGTTACTCCTACAGCTATCAAATAGGAGATTCAGATCTGCACTAAAACTATCAGGCTATGACAAAGAACTAGGAAGAATAGTGCCTACCCGCAAGCTCTTATGAAGGAGAAACCCTAATAAGATCTAGGGGCAGGATAAGAAGGAAACTTACCGGAGCAAGCGAATGCGGAGGCGCGCCGGAGTTCTCTGGTCCAGTTAGGTTGATGCAGCGGCCAAGCTTGACGAAGACGCGGAGCTTGACAGCGGCGGCGGAGCTCGGGTATGAACAGGCGCGAGGAAGGAGAAGGCAAGGGACCAAGGGGGGGAAGGAGATACCCCCTGTCCTATTTATAAGCCGCAAAATGAAATGGTAGGCGCGGGAATCAAGCAGCCAAAAGAGCGGATATGGCAATATTCTGTTGCCTCGATCTCCGGAGCTTTCAATGAATAAAAGATAAAAACAGGTACAAGTGTTAAGTGAATAGATGACGTCACGACGGATTAAATGCGATCTGAGAAGATGACGTCACGCCGGTTTATGAAGCACTTGAAGCCGCGGAAGGGGACATCTCTACAAGACGTTGAAGATTGACATGAACGGGTTCAAATCAATCTGGGGCCTAATGTCAGGGATATTATTATTAGGTATAAACCGCCCAGGAGGGGCCGGTTTATGCCTATGGAGATTATTTCTACTGAAGCCCACCCGAACATGGAGCAAGGCGCTTTAGTCCGAGAAGCTCAAGGCCCAAGTGGCGTTATGGCCCATGATTTGTAAACCGCCATATGATGTGTAACTTGTGATGTAAGATAGGAAGGATAGAAACCGAGCCGGACACGTTTATGAGCCGGCCGCAGGATTCTGTAAACCGGACCGGGCATCACCTCGTATATAAAGGGACGACCCGGCGACGGTTCAGGGAGAGAACAACATTTCGAGACACTGGCAAGCGGATTCGCTCCCTGGTCATCGAAACCCTAGCAATATTACACCAAACTAGATGTAGGCTTTTACCTTCATCGAAGGGTCCGAACTAGTATAAAATCCCTGTGTCCTTGTCCACTTTAACCCCTTTAAGCTAACCCGTAGCGATGGCCTCACGACTAAGTCCTTTCGCTAGGACATCTACCGTGACAAAACCACGACAGTTTGCAAGAATATAAAGAGCACGTAAATAAAATTAGGGGCTGTTAAGATAAACAAGCAATAAATTTAATGATAGCGAGTGTGGAAAAGTGGTGGTAGGAGTTGCGAAATTTCCCCTAAGAAATTAACTATGTTACTAGACCGATAGCAAGTTTTATGTGGGAGAGGCCAGTGCTAGGATGTCATCCCTTACTTTCAATTCTATGCACTTATGATTGGAACTATTAACAAGCATCCGCAACTACGAATGTTCATTAAGGTAAAACCCAAACATAGCATTAAGATATATTGGTCCCCCTTCAATCCCGTATGCATCAATTTCTACGCTAGGTTGAAGCTTCTGTCACTCTTGCCCTCCAATGCATAGTCCTATCAACATACAACTAACCCTATGGTGTGATCCACGCACGCGCTCATATGATGGGCACCAAAGGACAGCAACATAACCATAAGCAAATTAAATCAAACATAGGAATTCACCAATCACCAATAGGACAACGATAATCTACTCAGACATCATAGGATGGCAACACATCATTGGATAATAATATGAAGCGTGAAGCACCATGTTCAATTAGAGGGTACAACGGGTTTGTCACACCCTGCATTTTGTAACATGTTATTTGTAACTTTGAAGCATGAAAATTTGGACCAGCAAATTTTTTTTTAGCATCATTTGGCTTTTATTTGGAATTGAGTTTTCTTCATGTGCTTTTTCTTGTGCTCATTAAAGTCAACTATGATCTCTTGTAGATTTCATCTCCTTATCCAAAACTTCTGCCCAATGATCATGCCAAGTGTTATATAACAGTATAGTATTTTCTTACAAAATTAATTTGGCCAAAAAGTATTTTTATAAATTTAGTTTTCCAAAAACCCCTGAATTGAGATTTGCACTGCAAGTACTTGATTTAGGGTGTGAAAATTATTTCAAAAGGTTTATTTGAGACCTAGTAGTCATAGGACTCCCAGAAACCACAAAGGTATAATTTTAAAAGTTATTTTCCTATTTTATTTAAAAGATTTTTCTTAAGGCCAGAAATGGTCTTTAATAGGGAAAAATTATTTAACTGTTTCAAAAATATTTGCCAAAATTCGGAGAGACTCAGAGGACATATATTGTCCATATATAAGAGTTTCAACACTTGGTCATGTTCAAAATAATGGGCTAAACCCTCTAAAACCCTTTTTGGATATTTCAAGCTTTTGAAATATTTACAAAGGAATTTTTCTCCAAAAATTCCAGGGAAATTCTATCATGTCACATATGACATATTTGATGATCTTGCCAAGTCCCATGCCTTGGGAAGCAAGAAAACATCCTCAAACCCCTTCATAACCATTCTGTCCATATTTGAAGTTTGAGCAACTTTACATTGCCAAACTTGCCCAAATGCTCTCAAACTTGGTGCACATGCTAGAATGACCTAGTAACGCATCTAGACCAAATGGCACAAGAGTTGGAATAGAGCAACTTGATCAGATCACCTCAAAACCCTTTCTGTTCAAATGCAAATTTGAACAACTTTACATTACCAACTTTTTATCTGGAGCTTCAAACTTTGTGGGCATGATCAATACCCCAAATGATGATGCTACACCAAGTGGTGTATCAAGGGGAGATGATTAGCTTGACTCAATCAAGATGAAACTGTTTCGGTTGATTTCTAGGGTTCACCAAAGTTACATTGGCTAGTTTCTTCAAATGAGCCCAAATTTGGTGAAGCACCCTATTTTCTCATGTCTTTCAACCCTGTCAAGTGCCATGTCAAGTGGACTTCATTTACTTGATCAAACACTGATCAAACACCTTCTGCAGAAATGCTAAAACCTCCAATTTGACCACTTTCACTTTTCTCCATGACCTCAACTTCTTACCACAGGCTCATTGAGTTACCAGCTACCTCCAGTAACTCCCCCAGCACCCCAGCTCCATGATTGAAGGGTGAAACCCCTGTTTTAACTTGCTGTACAGTAGGTTTCCACCATTTTACCAACACTCTCACTCTCTCTCTGCTTCCCCAGGGCATCCAAGGCCTCAGGGCATTTCTTTACTCCTCCCTCTATGTGCTGGACACTATTGGACACGCTGGATCGGACCAAACCGGCGAGAGAGCGACGATGCCAGTCAAACGCACGCTCTGGAGCGCGCAACAGTGCACCCCGCACGCTGGCTCCAGCCAATCGCCGATCCCCGACAGCCTCGGGCCTCCCCCTCGCGCCAGTCGAGGCGCCTCGACGTCTGCAACCTCCCCGGCGCTGTCCCCCCTCCTCCTGTGCCCTCCAGTGAACGTCGTCGCACGCGCACCGGCCGCCCGCTTCGGCCATTCTTCTGCTTCACACGCGCGCGCGCCTCTGACGCTCCCCCGCTCCTCCTCTCACCTCTACTGGACGTGGTGCTCGTCCAGGAACTCCACGGACTCACTCCGCTGGCCTCCCGTGCGCTGTAGCCTCGAGCCGGAGCTCGCCGGCGCACTGGACCAGGGTCTCCGTCGAGCCCCTATAAATAGGCCCTCCCGAGCCTCTCCAATGGCACCACAAGCCTCACTCCACTCCTCTGATCCCCCCAGCACCTCCAGTTCAACCCCAGGACGCCTCAGTGCTCGGGATCGACCGGAGCTCAGCCGCGTCGGGCCGACGGCGATCTCGAGGTACGGGCCTCCCCTGCCTCTCCCTCCACCCGTTTCGGAACCGCCGCACCTCACTGATCATTTCCCCCTTGTTACCCCTCTCTGTGGCTGCCGGAAACAGCCGCAGCAACCACCCTCCGACGAGCTTCCGCCGCCCCACCTCGCCGCCGGTGAACCAGGCCTCCCCGCCGTGCCGCACTACCACCACTGCAACCGCAACACGACGCTGGTCACGTCCCTGGCCTCCGTTGCCGTCGCCGTAGCCGGAATCCTCGCCGGTGAGCCCGCCGCCGCCGTGGCCGTGGGGTTAGAGATGACAGGCGGGCCCCGCCTGTCATCCCCCCACCTCTCTCCCCCTCCTATGTGCCGCTGACCCACGGGCCCCGCCCGTCAGGTTTGAAAACCTGACGTGCGCGCGCTGGCTCCCGTGCGGCTGGGCCAGTCCGTCTGGGCCGTGCACTGTGGCCTCTTCTGGCCCAGTGCACAGGACCCCTTTTTCTTTTTCTTTTCTGTAAATGATTTAAACATTTATACAGAAAAGAATATTGATCCAAATTAAATATTTCCAACTCCTAAAATCTTGCAATATTCCAACCTATTTAATGGTACCACTTTCATTCAAATCCATGAAACTTTTCTGTACTGTTCAAATTTAAATTCAAATTTGGGCAGTAATACTCATGTTCAAAAATCAATATATCCTATTCTGTAACTCCAAAACTCCAACTAAGATTTTTCCCCATCTTAGAAATCTCTCTAGTATTTTACAAAAATGAGTTGACATTTTTCTGAGCACTTTGATTTTTCTGTTTTATTTGTATTCTTATTTTCCCGTGGTTATTATGCGACGTATAGATCCCGTATTTGACGAAGTTGCTGTGGAAGAAGAAGGAGAAGGACTTGAAGACTTTGAAGACCAAGCCAATCAAGGCAAGCAGCCCTTTGACCATGATACACTTGTCCTCTGAACCCGTTTGTTTCCGATGCATGATGATAGGGTTACGATGGTAACCTAGATGAACCACCACATGATGCATGCCTTATTGTTGATCTTGCTATGTGCTAGATGACATGCAAATAGTTGGTCATGATGCTTATATGATGCATGTGTGATATGAACCCTCGTAGTTGAAATCTTTGCATGAACCCATCGGGTGCCCTAATGCCCGAGGGTGATGAAGTGTTAGGTCATCACTTGAGAAAGAAGTGATGTGCCTGTAGATCATGTGCATGGTGGAATGATCGATTAGATTTATGTGTGACTACCGTCCCAACCAAACATGTGCAACCACACTACCCCTTATGGGACGGGGCTTTATTGATTACTTAGGTCGATACTAGCATGGTGCCCGCATTACTAGTGACGGGAAGACTTGAGGTCTTTCTCGGGACGGGGTCGTGCTTGGATAGACGACCATGACTGTTTTCACAGGGCACCGGACACACCGTTGGTCCCTTCGGGTACGCGTGAACATTGAAATTAGGGCAAGTCCCGTGATCTATTGTTTGTACCCGAGGGCCGTGTGCCAACGAGTGGACTCTATGTTAGTGTCGTCTAAGGAAAGGTAATGACCGGGTGCTTACCCCGGGTACTTGAGGTACCGCGGGTCGTGGATGACACGGAAGATCCCCGGATCTTGTGGGTAAAGTGTACAACCTCTGCAGAGTGTACAACTATTCGAATAGCCGTGTCCACGGTCATGGACAGTTGGGTGGTGCTACTTAAACTATGTCCAGAATTTTACTTCATCGGTGTTGGTATGTGTGTGACAAGTCAAGGATGGTGACTTGACTCGATGAGTTGAATCATATTCATGTTGATATCGGTAACCTGTCTTCGAGGTTACGCGAGGTTATTGATGCATAAACTTGATGATAGCATATTGTTCTAGCTTCCTGCTAGATTGTTCATTATTGTTCCATTGCATTGTTACCACATCATGGGTTGCTTGCGAGTACATTCAAAGTACTCATTGGCTTGCCACTGGTTATTTAATTGGCCAGGCACGGAAGAACAGGATTATGAGGAAGAGTTCTTTGGAGACGATCATGCGAACTAGGACGCTATCCCAGTCAGAATGCCTGTAGGGTTAAGGCAGATGGCATGGGTTCTACCCGTTTATCGAAGACTTCCGCTATTTGAGTTATTTCCTATTCAGCCCGTGAGGCTCTATCTATGTAAGACTTGGCCATAATGGCCTTAATTCGTGTAAGACTATTTGTATGGATGTAAGACTCTTGTTATTTCAGCTTCTGTGTTTTCAGTGAGCATTGATCTCTGGGATCACTGTACACGTGCATTCGTTGATCTCGACTTCTAAGTCGGGGTCCCCACAGAGCTGGTATCAGAGCCATCCTAACTGTAGGAAGCCTTAGTTAGCATGGGCGTTAGTTAGTTGAGACCCCTTTTCAAAACCTTCTGAACCTCTCTTCTTTTCTAAACCTGAGATTTCCTCAGCTTATTAAACCCTCCTATTCCACCTTTGTAGATGGCCGCTGTTCCCGAAGAGCACCTGACCACTGGGTTTCCCCTGCTTCTCGAGGATAGCCTCCAGGAGTGTCAGTTCCACCGAGCACCCATCCTCACCTACCTTGAGCATTGGGTGAGCGACACTGAGGTGGAGTACCATGTGGAAGTGATCGTAAAGGCAAACGATCCTCCCACAAGTTGGTTCTTCGAGGGACCCCAGATGGCAACCCTACCACTTGCTGTCGAGGCTACTGCACTCAAGGCATTAACCCGTCTCCGCGAGCTTCTTCCGGAGATGGCAGCCAAGATGGCAACTCGCTTCTTACCTTACCGGAAGGAAGGTGACGAAGAAAGCAGCGCACTAGCCCCTCCACTGAAGGAAGGACTCTTGCTTCGGTTCCAGACCTACTTCAGTCTATGTGCCGACAGCCTGGCGCAAGACTTGGCCTCGGAATCAATGAAGCTTCGAGAAGAACTTTACAAGACCAAGGCACTTCTTCGTCCAGCTCAAGAGAAGGCAAACATGATCAAGAAGGAAGGAGCTCCTTCTGGACAATACGCTATCGCATATCTAGGCGGAAGGCCCTCCGAGGATGTGTCTTCCAAGGGTGAAGAACCACCTCGGCGACGCCGGATGACGGCAAGGGAATATCGCAAGCTTTTCCCTGCACCACCGTCGAAGCACCGTCGTATCCAACTCCTCCACTCCCCCACTCCCTCAAGTAACAAGGGAGCCCAGGCATATGAAGACAAGGAGGAAGACCCAGAAGAGCCGGAATACGCGACCGAGCATTCCGCCGCTTAGGCATTATTCGCTACTCGATATGCCAGTTGTAACCCCTACGGTAGGATAGGTCGTGTAACCCCAATGCGCAGTCGAGTCCTTGTATGGTTCATATGAAACCATCTAGTGTTTGCTTTTGTTGTGTTTGGATGTAAGTCGTAATCTTCCTTCGGGAATGTGTAAACGACTACATCACCCATCTGGATTTTAATGAATGTGTTTTGGCCCCTAGGCCCTTGCATGATTTGATTTAGTGTCACACCCACCCCCTTACTAGGCACCCATCTATCTTGCTTTCCCTCTTCCGAGTCATGAGACCTTTTACCGCTCCAACAGGATGCCTGTTGTAACTCGTACTGGTACCTCTACCCAATAGCCTGAAGCCGGAGCATCCTCTCAGCCAGAGGCAGGCCACGACCAAACCAACAACCAAGCTCCACCACCACCTCCTCCAAGCATGGACATGGCTCAGCTTCTCCAAGCTTTCCGAGAGGAACGCCAAGCCAACAATGTAGCTCTTTAGCTGATTGCTCAAGCTGTCGCCAACAACCGCCAGCCGGCCGGGAATGGCAATGGACGTTCCACGTTGGCAGAGTTCAAGAAGCATGCACCGCCAACCTTCATCGAGACTGCAGAACCCCTGGATGCTGACGACTGGGTCCGTTCCATTGAGGAGATTCTGGAACTAGTCGGATGCACCGAAGATCGCGAGAAGGTGGCTTATGCAGCCCACTGCCTCGGGGGAACTGCTAGAGCTTGGTGGGATGGATTCAAGGTCATGCATGCTGAACAAGACATCACTTGGGTGAACTTCAAGGCAGAATTCCGCAAGGCCCACATTCCTTCCGGAATCATGGCTATCAAAAAGCGTGAGTTCCGAGCCCTGAAGCAAGGAAGTGGCATTGTCAAGGAGTACATGCAGAAGTTCAGTTTTCTGTCAAGGTATGCCCCTGAGGATGTCAGCACTGATGCTGCCAAAAGGGAGCGCTTCATGGAAGGCCTCAATCAAACTCTGCAATACTCGCTTGTCGTGTGCGACTGCCCGTCTTTCCCTGACCTGGTGAACAAGGCACTCATGCTTGAAGACAAGCGGCGTGCTTTGGAAGACACTCGCAAGCGCAAGTTGGTCAGTAAGGGAAGTTCCAGCAACCAGAAGCCTCGTCCGTGGCAGTCAGCCCCCGCCAAGCCAACCTATCAGCAGCCGAGAGCTCCTGCACCTCGTGCCAATCCTCAGCCTCAGCAGTATGCCAACCCCAGGCCAGCTTTCAACCCCAATACCAGTGGTGGCAACAAGATCAACACTCCAAACCCAGTCACTTGCTTTGTGTGTGGTCAGCCCGGACACATCTCCAGGGTATGCCCCAACAAGAAGCCTGATGCCCCGCGCCCCAATGCGCAGAACCAGGGACAAGGCCAAGGAATGCCACCAAGGAACCCATCTCCTCGTAATCCACCGAACTATGGGAAGGGGCGTGTGAATCACGTCACTGCTGAAGAAGCCCAGGAAGACCCGGATGTCGTGCTGGGTACGTTCCTTGTCAACTCAGCACCTGCAACTGTCTTGTTTGATTTTGGAGCAACGCATTCATTTGTCACTCAAAGATTTGCATTAAAAAGTGGCATGACCCCCACACCCCTGAATAACCCTATGGTGGTACAAACCCCCAGAGCCGAGATGAGAGCCAAGATAGGCTGTAAAGGAGTCGCTATTACCATTAATGGTGTAGAATTCCTAGCAGACCTTATCATCCTGAGATCGCAAGGCTTGGATGTGATCTTAGGGATGGATTGGCTCAGTAAGCACCAAGGCTTGTTAGACTGTGCCAATCGGACAGTCACTGTGACCAATGACCAAGGAGTCGAAGTCAAATTTTCCCCCAACTCCTCTTCCGCTCAAGCCGCTAAAGTCAACTGTCTGTCTGAAGTTGGGCTAGATCAAGTACCGGTGGTATGTGAGTATCCTGATGTCTTTCCGGATGAACTACCGGGAATGCCCCCTGACCGTGACATTGAGTTCATCATCGAGCTCGTGCCCGGAGCAGGACCCATCTATAAGAAGCCTTATAGAATGGGGACGGAAGAATTAGCCGAGTTGAAGAAGCAGCTAGAAGAGCAGCTAAGGAAGGGATTTATCCGCCCGAGTGCCTCCCCTTGGGGATCTCCTGTTCTGTTTGTGGCAAAGAGGGACGGTACCATCCTCTTATGCATTGACTATCGTTCCCTCAATGAAGTTACAATCAAGAACAAGTATCCACTTCCCAAGATCGAAGATCTGTTTGATCAGCTCAGCGGAGCCAAGGTATTCTCCAAGATCGACCACAGATCTGGGTATTACCAGCTGAAGATCAGACCCCAAGATATTCCGAAGGCAGCATTCGTAACCAGATATGGCCTGTACGAGTGCACGGTCATGTCCTTTGGGTTAACCAATGCCCCAGCTTACTTCATGTATCTCATGAATAAAGTCTTCATGGAATATTTGGACAAGTTCGTTGTTGTCTTCATTGATGACATTCTTGTGTTCTCGAAGTCGGAGGAAGATCATGAGCAACACCTGAGGATGGTCCTAGACAAGCTTCGTGAGCACCAACTGTATGCCAAATTCAGCAAGTGTGAGTTCTGGCTGCATAAAGTTGGATTCTTAGGTCATGTCTTGACCGAGGAAGGATTATCTTTTGATCCTGCAAAAATCGAAGCTGTGACCCAATGGCAATCTCCAACGACCGTCAAGGAAGTCAGAAGCTTCCTCGGATTAGCGGGCTATTACCGCAAGTTCGTGGAAGGGTTCTCTAGCATTGCACGACCAATGACTCAGCTCCTCAAGAAGGACAAGAAGTTCGAGTGGATGCCAAAATGCGAAGAGAGCTTCCAAGAGCTCAAGAAGAGATTGACCACCGCCTCAGTTCTGGCAACACCTGATATTCACAAGGAGTTCGTGATATATTGTGATGCCTCTCGAACCGGATTGGGAAGCGTTCTGATGCAAGAAGGCCGCGTCATAGCATACCTCTCCAGGCAGCTACGACCCCATGAGGAGAACTACGCTACTCACGATCTTGAGCTAGCGGCAGTAGTTCATGCCTTGAAGACAAGGCGGCATTACCTCCTAGGGAAACGGTGTGAGATTTACACAGACCACAAAAGTCTGAAGTATATTTTCACCCAAAAGGAATTGAACATGAGGCAGCGGAGATGGTTGGAACTCATCAAAGATTATGACCTCAGTGTTCAGTATCACCCTGGGAAGGCTAACGTGGTGGCCGATGCCTTAAGCAGGAAGGCTTGCTCTTTGAATGTCGTTAATCAAGAAAGACAGCCAACCTTGTTTAAGGAGATCGAACAATTCAGTTTGGAATTGGTCACCCCCAGATTTCTGGATCATTTGGAAGTCAGACCAACCCTGATGGACGACGTCAAGAAGGCTCAAGATGGACATGCAAGCATTGAAGGTATCAAGAGGAAGATGAAGATGGGCAAGGCCCCAGGATTCTCTGAAGATGAGCACAGGATTGTTTGGTACAAAGGTCGCCTCTGCGTACCAAACAACACCGAGCTGAAGACGCTGATTCTGCAAGAAGCCCACGACACTCCGTATTCCATCCACCCCGGAGGAACCAAGATGTACCAAGACTTGAAGGCACGATTCTGGTGGCACGGTATGAAGAGAGAGATTGCAACCTATGTTGCAAGGTGTGATGTGTGCCAAAGGGTCAAGGCTGAATATCAGCGACCTGCTGGATTGCTTCAACCACTCCAAGTTCCTGAGTGGAAGTGGGATAAAGTCGGAATGGACTTCATCACTGGACTACCAAGGTCGAATAGAGGACATGACTCTATCTGGGTCATAGTCGATCATTTGACCAAGGTGGCTCATTTCATTCCTGTCAAGACCACTTATGATGGCAACCGGCTGGCAGCTCTCTACATCGACCGAATCGTAAGTCTTCACGGTGTTCCCAAGGAGATTGTGTCAGATCGAGGAACCCAGTTCACTTCAAGATTCTGGAAGAAGTTCCAAGAAGCCTTGGGAACCAAGTTGTCTTTCAGCACATCTTACCACCCACAGACCGGAGGTCAAACTGAGCGAGTCAATCAGATTCTCGAAGATATGCTCCGAGCCTGTGTCCTGGCATATGGAGCCAAGTGGGAAGACTGTCTCCCTTTTGCCGAGTTCTCCTATAACAACAGTTACCAGTCAAGCCTTCAGATGGCACCATTTGAGGTGTTGTACGGACGTAGATGTCGCACACCCCTCAACTGGTCAGAGACTGGAGAAGGACTAGTCTTTGGACCGGATAATCTCCGTGCAGCAGAAGAGCAAGTCCAGCTAGTCAGAGAGTGATTAAAGGCAGCCAAGTCAAGGCAGAAGAGTTATGCTGACACTCGACACCGAGACATGAGTTTCCATGTCGGGGACCATGTGTACCTGCGGGTAACTCCTCTGAAGGGAACCAAGCGTTTCCATGTCAAGGGTAAGCTCGCACCAAGGTTCATTGGACCCTTTGAGATCACTGCACGACGAGGAGAAGTGGCTTATCAGTTGGAACTACCACCTGAGCTATCCGATGTGCACAATGTGTTCCATGTGTCACAACTCCGGAAATGTCTCCAAGTTCCAGACAAGCCCAATCTCTACAAGGATGTGGATCACCAAGCCATTGATCTGCAGCCTGATCTGACCTACCGTGAGAAGCCCATTCGTATTCTGGACGAAGCAGAACGATGTACGCGGAGCCGTACCATCAAGTACTTCAAGGTCCAGTGGAGCAACCACACCGAAGCAGAAGCAACCTGGGAACGAGAAGACTATCTTAGATCCGAGTTTCCCGATCTCTTTTAAGCCCTAGTTTAGGAATCTCGGGGACGAGATTCTTGTAAGGGGGGTAGGTCTGTCACACCCTGCATTTTGTAACATGTTATTTGTAACTTTGAAGCATGAAAATTTGGACCAGCAAAAAAAAAAATTTAGCATCATTTGGCTTTTATTTGGAATTGAGTTTTCTTCATGTGCTTTTTCTTGTGCTCATTAAAGTCAACTATGATCTCTTGTAGATTTCATCTCCTTATCCAAAACTTCTGCCCAATGATCATGCCAAGTGTTATATAACAGTATAGTATTTTCTTACAAAATTAATTTGGCCAAAAAGTATTTTTATAAATTTAGTTTTCCAAAAACCCCTGAATTGAGATTTGAACTGCAAGTACTTGATTTAGGGTGTGAAAATTATTTCAAAAGGTTTATTTGAGACCTAGTAGTCATAGGACTCCCAGAAACCACAAAGGTATAATTTTAAAAGTTATTTTCCTATTTTATTTAAAAGCTTTTCTTAAGGCCAGAAATGGTCTAGGGAAAAATTATTTAACTGTTTCAAAAATATTTGCCAAAATTCAGAGAGACTCAGAGGACATATATTGTCCAGATATAAGAGTTTCAACACTTGGTCATGTTCAAAATAATGGGCTAAACCCTCTAAAACCCTTTCTGGATATTTCAAGCTTTTGAAATATTTACAAAGGATTTTTTCTGCAACAATTCCAGGGAAATTCTATCATGTCACATATGACATATTTGATGATCTTGCCAAGTCCCATGCCTTGGGAAGCAAGAAAACATCCTCAAACCCCTTCATAACCATTCTGTCCATATTTGAAGTTTGAGCAACTTTACATTGCCAAACTTGCCCAAATGCTCTCAAACTTGGTGCACATGCTAGAATGACCTAATAAGGCATCTAGACCAAATGGCACAAGAGTTGGAATAGAGCAACTTGATCAGATCACCTCAAAACCCTTTCTGTTCAAATGCAAATTTGAACAACTTTACATTACCAACTTTTTATCTGGAGCTTCAAACTTTGTGGGCATGATCAATACCCCAAATGATGATGCTACACCAAGTGGTGCATCAAGGGGAGATGATTAGCTTGACTCAATCAAGATGAAACTGTTTCTGTTGATTTCTAGGGTTCACCAAAGTTACATTGGCTAGTTTCTTCAAATGAGCCCAAATTTGGTGAAGCACCCTATTTTCTCATGTCTTTCAACCTTGTCAAGTGCCATGTCAAGTGGACTTCATTTACTTGATCAAACACAGATCAAACACCTTCTGCAGAAATGCTAAAACCTCCAATTTGACCACTTTCACTTTTCTCCATGACCTCAACTTCTTACCACAGGCTCATTGAGTTACCAGCTACCTCCAGTAACTTCCCCAGCACCCCAGCTCCATGATTGAAGGGTGAAACCCCTGTTTTACCTTGCTGTACAGTAGGTTTCCACCATTTTACCAACACTCTCACTCTCTCTCTGCTTCCCCAGGGCATCCAAGGCCTCAGGGCATTTCTTTACTCCTCCCTCTACGTGCTGGACACTGTTGGACACGCTGGATCGGACCAAACCGGCGAGAGCGCGGCGATGCCAGTCAAACGCACGCTCTGGAGCGCGCAACAGTGCACCCCGCACGCTGGCTCCAGCCAATCGCCGATCCCCGACAGCCTCGGGCCTCCCCCTCGCGCCAGTCGAGGCGCCTCGACGTCCGCAACCTCCCCGGCGCTGTCCCCCCTCCTCCTGCGCCCTCCAGTGAACGTCGTCGCACGCGCACCGGCCGCCCGCTTCGGCCATTCTTCTGCTTCACGCGCGCGCGCCTCTGACGCTCCCCCGCTCCTCCTCTCACCTCTACTGGACGTGGAGCTCGTCCAGGAACTCCACGGATTCACTCCGCTGGCCTCCCGTGCGCTGTAGCCTCGAGCCGGAGCTCGCCGGCGCACTGGACCACGGGTCTCCGTCGAGCCCCTATAAATAGGCCCTCCCGAGCCTCTCCAACGGCACCACAAGCCTCACTCCACTCCTCTGATCCCCCCAGCACCTCCAGTTCAACCCCAGGACGCCCCAGTGCTCGGGATCGACCGGAGCTCCGCCGCGTCGGGCCGCCGGCGATCTCGAGGTACGGGCCTCCCCAGCCTCCCCCTCCACCCGTTTCGGAACCGCCGCACCTCACTGATCATTTCCCCCCTGTTTCCCCTCTCTGCGGGAGCCGGAAACAGCCGCAGCAACCACCCTCCGACGAGCTTCCGCCGCCCCACCTCGCCGCCGGTGCACCAGGCATCCCCGCCGTGCCGCACTACCACCACTGCAACCGCAACACGACGTTGGTCACGTCCCTGGCCTCCGTTGCCGTCGCCGTAGCCGGAATCCTCGCCGGTGAGCCCGTCGCCGCCGTGGCCGTGGGGTTAGAGATGACAGGCGGGCTCCGCCTGTCATCCCCCCACCTCTCTCCCCCTCCTCTGTGCCGCTGACCCACGGGCCCCGCCCGTCAGGTTTGAAAACCTGACGGCGCGCGCTGGCTCCCGTGCGGCTGGGCCAGTCCGTCTGGGCCGTGCACTGTGGCCTCTTCTGGCCCAGTGCACAGGACCCCTTTTTCTTTTTCTTTTCTGTAAATGATTTAAACATTTATACAAAAAAGAATATTGATCCAAATTAAATATTTCCAACTCCTAAAATCTTGCAATATTCCAACCTATTTAATGGTACCACTTTCATTCAAATCCATGAAACTTTTCTGTACTGTTCAAATTTAAATTCAAATTTGGGCAGTAATACTCCTGTTCAAAAATCAATATATCCTATTCTGTAACTCCAAAACTGCAACTAAGATTTTTCCCCATCAATATATCCCGTGGTTATTATGCGACGTATAGATCCCGTATTTGACGAAGTTGCTGTGGAAGAAGAAGGAGAAGGACTTGAAGACTTTGAAGACCAAGCCAATCCAGGCAAGCATCCCTTTGACCATGATACACTTGTTCTCGGAACCCGTTTGTTTCTGATGCATGATGATAGGGTTACGATGGTAACCTAGATGAACCACCACATGATGCATGCCTTATTGTTGATCTTGCTATGTGCTAGATGACATGCAAATAGTTGGTCATGATGCTTATATGATGCATGTGTGATATGAACCCTCATAGTTGAAATCTTTGCATGAACCCATCGGGTGCCCTAATGCCCGAGGGTGATGAAGTGTTAGGTCATCACTTGAGAAAGAAGTGATGTGCCGGTAGATCATGTGCATGGTGGAATGATGGATTAGATTTATGTGTGACTACCGTCCCAACCAAACATGTGCAACCACACTACCCCTTATGGGACGGGGCTTTATTGATTACTTAGGTCGATACTAGCATGGTGCCCGCATTACTAGTGACGGGAAAACTTGAGGTCTTTCCCGGGACGGGGTCGTGCTTGGATAGACGACCATGACTGTTTTCACAGGGCACCGGACACACCGTTGGTCCCTTCGGGTACGCGTGAACATTGAAATTAGGGCAAGTCCCGTGATCTATTGTTTGTACCCGAGGGCCGTGTGCCAACGAGTGGACTCTATGTTAGTGTCGTCTAAGGAAAGGTAATGACCGGGTGCTTACCCCGGGTACTTGAGGTACCGCGGGTCGTGGATGACACGGAAGTTCCCCGGATCTTGTGGGTAAAGTGTACAACCTCTGCAGAGTGTAAAACTATTCGAATAGCCTTGTCCACAGTCATGGACAGTTGGGTGGTGCTACTTAAACTATGTCCAGAATTTTAATTCATCGGTGTTGGTATGTGTGTGACAAGTCAAGGATGGTGACTTGACTCGATGAGTTGAATCATATTCATGTTGATATCGGTAACCTGTCTTCGAGGTTATGCGAGGTTATTGATGCTTAAACTTGATGATAGCATATTGTTCTAGCTTTCTGCTAGATTGTTCATTATTGTTCCATTACATTGTTACCACATCATGGGTTGCTTGCGAGTACATTCAAAGTACTCATTGGCTTGCCACTGGTTATTTAATTGGCCAGGCATGGAAGAACATGATTATGAGGAAGAGTTCTTTGGAGACGATCATGCGAACTAGGATGCTATCCCAGTCAGAATGCCTGTAGGGTTAAGGCAGATGGCATGGGTTCTACCCGTTTATCGAAGACTTCCGCTATTTGAGTTATTTCCTATTCAGCCCATGAGGCTCTATCTATGTAAGACTTGGCCATAATGGCCTTAATTCGTGTAAGACTATTTGTATGGATGTAAGACTCTTGTTATTTCAGCTTCTGTGTGTTCAGTGAGCATTGATCTCTAGGATCACTGTACACGTGCATTCGGTGATCTCGACTTCTAAGTCGGGGTCCCCACAGGGTTGCTGGAGAGTGGACCGCTATACATAAATGGGCGAAGGTGATGGAGATGTTGGTGAAGATGACGGAGGTGTTGGTGTAGATCGCCGTCACACGATGATGGCCCCGGTGGCACTCCGGTGCCATCGAAAGCGAGGGGGAGAGAGCCCCCCTCCTTCTTCTTCTTCCTTGACCTTCTCCCTGGGTGGGAGAAGGGTTTCCCCTCTGGTCCATGGCCTCCATGGCGGCGGAGGGGCGAGAGCCCCTCCGAGATTAGATCTGTCTCTCTGTCTCGCTCTGTTTCTGCGTTCCCAGATTCTGGACTTTCACCGTTTCTTAAATTCCCGAAGATCCGTAACTCCGATTGGGCTGATTTTTTTACATGATTTTTATCCGGATATTAGCTTTCTTGCGGTGAAAGAAAGGCATCAACCGCCATACAGTGTGGCCACGAGGGCCCAGGGCGTGCCCCTGCCTCGTGGCCCACTCGGGCATCGTTTCATGTTGGTTTCGCTTCCCAAAATTCACATATATTCCAAAAAAATCTCCGTCCGTTTTTATTCCATTTGGACTCCGTTTGATTTGGATATTCTGCAAAACAAAAAAACATGCAACAACCAGGAACTGGCACTGGGCACTGGATCAATATGTTAGTCCCAAAAAATAGTATAAAAAGTTGCCAAAAGTATATGAAAGTTGTAGAATATTGGCATGGAACAATCAAAAATTATAGATACGACGGAGACGTATCAGCATCCCCAAGATTAATTCCTGCTCGTCCTCGAGTAGGTAAATGATAAAAAAATATATTTTTATGTGGAATGCTACCTAGCATAATCTTGATCATGTAATCCAATCATGGCATGAATATTAAGACACGAGTGATTCAAAGCAATAGTATATCATTTTACATTAAGACAATAATACTTCAAGCATACTAATAAAGCAATCATGTATTTTCAAAATAACATTGCAAAAGAAAGTTATCCTTACAAAATCATATGGTTTGGCTATGCTCCATCTTCACCACACAAAGTATTTAAATCATGCACAACCCCGGTTTTAGCCAAGTAATTGTTTCATACTTTAGTATTCTCAAACTTTTTCAACTTTCATGCGATACATGAGCGTGAGACATGGACATAGCTCTATGGGTGAAATAGAAGGTGGTAGTAGGCAAAAGGAGGGATAAAGTCTCACATCGACTAGGCAAACCAATGGACTATGGAGATGTCCATCGATCGATATCAATGTGAGTGAGCAGGGATTGCCATGTAACTAGTGGGTGTGCATGAACTTGCTTTCTCATGAAGACCTAGGGCATTTGAGGAAGCCCGTCGTTGGAATATACAACCCAAGTTCTATAATGAAAATTCCCACTAGTATATGAAAGTGACAAAACAAAAGACTCTCTATTATGAAGATCATGGTGCTACTTTGAAGCACAAGTGTGGAAAAGGATAGTAGCATTGTCCCTTCTCTCTTTTCTCTCATTTTTTCATTTTTTTATTTTTTTTGAGGGGCTTTCTCTTTTTTTAGCCCCTCTCTGTTTTTTAGGCCATATTTTTTATTTATTTGGCCTTTCCTCACATGGGACAATGCTCTAATAATGAAGATCATCACACTTTTATTTACTTACAACTCAAAGATTACAACTCGAAGCTAGAACAAAATATGACTCTATGTGGATGCCTCAGGCGGTGTACCGGGATGTGCAATGATCTAGCTTAGCAATGGCATCAAAAAACGGACAAGCCATGGAAACATCATGCTAGCTATCTTACGATCATGCAAGGAAATATGACAATGATGGTGCGTGTCATAATAAACGGAACGGTGGAGTTACATGGCAATATATCTCGGAATGGCTATGGAAATGCGATAATAGGTAGGTATGGTGGCTGTTTTGAGGAAGGTATATGGTGGGTGTATGGTACCGGCGAAAGTTGCGCGGTACAACAGAGGCTAGCAATGGTGGAAGGGTAAGAGTGTGTATAATCCATGGACTCAACATTAGTCATAAAGAACTCACATACTTATTGCAAAAATTTATTAGCCATCGAAACCAAGTACTACACGCATGCTCCTAGGGGGGGGGGGGTTGGTAGGAGTTAACCATCGCGGGCCCCCGACCTCCACACAAAGGATGACACTCAATAAATAAATCATGCTCCAACTTCGTCACATAACGGTTCACCATACGTGCATGCTACGGGAACCAAAAACCTCAAAACAAGTATTTCTACAATCCACAACTACCCACTAGAATGACTCTAATATCACCATCTTTATATCGCAAAACAATTGCAAGGAATCAAACATATCATATTCAGCGATCTACAAGTTTATGTAGGATTTTATGACTAACCATGTGAATGACCAATTCCTGTCAACTCTCTAAATAGATATAAGTGAAGCAAGAGAGTTTTAATTCTTTCTACAAAAGTTATGCCCATGCTCTAACAATTATAAGTAAAGCAAAAGAGCATTCTACAAATGGCGGCTTTCTATGTGAAGAGAAGCAGGCAATCCAAACTTCAAATGATATAAGTGAAGCACATGAAGCATTCTATAAAGCCATACTCAAAATATATAAGTGAAGTGCAAAGAGTATTCTATAAATCAACCAAGGACTATCTCATACCAGCATGGTGCATAAAAGAAAAGGTCAAAACTAAATGCAAAAGATGCTCCAAGATCTGCACATATCACATGAATGAAACGAATCCGAATACATACCGATATTTGTTGAAGAAAGAGGGGATGCCTTCCGGGCATCCCCAAGCTTAGACGCTTGTGTCTCCTCGAATATTTACTTGGGGTTCCTTTTGCATCCCCAAGCTTGAGCTCTTGCCTCTCCTTCTTCTCCTCACATCGGGACCTCCTCGATCTTCGAACACTTCATCCACACAAAACTTCAACAGAAAACTCGGTAAGATCCGTTAGTATAATAAAGCAAATCACTATTCTAAGTACTGTTGCAAACCAATTCATATTTTGTTTTTGCATTGTAGCTACTGTAATATAACTTTTCTATGGCTTAATCCACTGATAGAAATTGATAGTTTCATCAAAACAAGCGAACTATGCATCAAAAACAGAATCTGTCTAAAACAGAACAGTCTGTAATAATCTGAACATTCACCATTCTTCTGATACTTGAATTGTTTTGCCAAAATTAGGAAAAATAAAAACATTGTATAGAAAGACAGTGCAAAATGTTTCGGAACCATTTGACATTCCAGCAAAAAATGTAAAATCATGCACTACAGCCAAAGTTTATGTCCTGCACCGCACAAACCAACAAGCATTGTAAACATCCTAAAGGCAAACCTTGGCACATTATTTTTATAATACAATGTAATTGTAAAGGGGGGTAATTATTTTTGATGAAATGTTTCTGTAATTCAAGATTTACAAAGTTTCCATGGGCATGAACCAAGTTCAAGGAGCTCCCCCATTTCAACGGTGCTCGTGCTTCTTACTTTCACTTTTCTTTTTGAAAAAGTTTTAGGTTCCCCTCTTTATTTTTTATTTTTTAAAACTTTATAAAAGAACACAACAGAAATAAATGACTCTATAAAACTTCTGGGTTGTCTCCCTGGTAGCGCTTTCTTTAAAGCCAGTAAGCTAGGCATATAGTGCTCAAGTAATGGATCCACCCGTATCCCAAGGTATATCAAAGCCAATTTTGATTAGCAATGATTTGGCATTTAGTAGTGAGCACAAAGTGATATGTGTCATGAAACAAAAAAGTCTAACTCTCTTCCTATGCATAGGCATGTCATACAAGAACAATTCATGCGCATCAAGTAAAGGCCAATGCATAGTATAAGCAGTTTCTTGCAATTTTATCGTGTTGGAAACATAGAGAGGCGGAGATGTAGTTCCTCTCTCATAATAATTGCAAGTAGGAGCAGCAAGCACATGCATATTATACTCATCAAAATCATCATGTGTAATGGAAAAAGGCAACCCATCAATATAATCCTTAATAAGTGCAAACTTCTCCGATATAGTGTAGTTTGGAGAACTGAAAAAGATAATAGGACTATCATGCGTGGGTGCAATAGTAACAACCTCATGTTTAACATAAGGAACTATAGCAAGTTCATCTCCATAAGCATAATTCATATTGGCATCTTGGCCACAAGCATAGCAAGCATCATCAAAAAGGGATATTTCAAAAGAATCAACGGGATCATAGCAATCATCCTTCGGTAAGCATGAAGGGAAATTAAACAATGTGTGAGTCGAAGAGTTACTCTCATTAGAAGGTGGGCACGGGTAGCTAATCCGCTCTTCCTCCGTTTGTTCTTCGCTCTCCTCCTCGTCTTTTTCATCCAATGAGTTCACAATGTCATTGATTTCTTCTTCCATAGACTCCTGCAAAATATTAGTCTCTTCTTGGATAGCGGAGACCTTCTCAATAAACACATCAATATTGGAGTTATATTCATAATTCAAATAGCAATATTTCAATATAGCAAGATTTTCAGGCCTAGAAACATCATCATCAAAAGCATCATTCTTTTTAAACAGAGATTCAATTTCATAAGCACCCTTAAAAGAAATGAATTCTTCTATTTTTTTCCACATCATAATAATCATATATACCATTTGCATAAGAAGCTAAGGTTTCATTATCATTAAATTTGCATGAAAAAGGTAAGGTGTGGAGTCTTCATCCTAGAGATACAAGTATAATCATATCTCAAGCATAGTTCCCAAGCATACCAATGCAACAAATGAATTTGATCCCATAACAGTTTCCCTTTTTGTGTCAAGCGATAATGCCTAAAGTATTCACATTTATCCAATGTTACTCCCATTACATAGTGGAATGGGGTTTTCTCAGGATTATCAAACTAGTACATTATATCTTTCACATAATGAGCATCGAGGGTTTTAGG
This sequence comes from Secale cereale, assembly GCA_902687465.1. Taxonomy (NCBI): domain Eukaryota; kingdom Viridiplantae; phylum Streptophyta; class Magnoliopsida; order Poales; family Poaceae; genus Secale; species Secale cereale. The sequence continues at coordinate 289,633,353 of LR738712.1, forward strand.
AGGTTCCCCATCTCCATGAGTAGCAATTACACCTAAGGTTTTTGGTATTTCGTGTTCCATATCCATAACTAAAGATAGAGAACAACTTTGAACAGCAAATAAAATCTACTTAGTGATAACGCAAACAAGCACACACGAGAATATTCACCCCACGCTATTGCTCCCCGGCAACGGCGCCAGAAAAATGTCTTGATAAACCACAAGTGTAGGGAATCAGTTGTAGCCTCTTTCGATAAGTAAGAGTGTCGAACCCAACGAGGAGCTAAAGGCAGAACAAATATTCCCTCAAGTTTTATCGACCACCAATACAACTCTACGCACGCTTGACGTTTACTTTACCTAGAACAAGTATGAAACTAGAAGTACTTTGTAGTTTTTGTGGGATAAGTTTGCAAGAATATAAAGAGCACGTAAATAAAACTAGGGGCTGTTAAGATAAAGAAGCAATAAAGTTAATGATAGGGAGTGTGGAAAAGTGGTGCTAGGTGTTGCGAAATTGCCCCTAAGAAATTGACTACGTTACTAGACCGATTGCAAGTTTTATGTGGGAGAGGCCACTGCTAGCATGTCATCCCTTACTTGGAATTCTATGCACTTATGATTGGAACTATTAGCAAGCATCCGCAACTACTAATGTTCATTAAGGTAAAACCCAACCATAGCATTAAGATATATTGGTCCCCCTTCAATCCCGTATGCATCAATTTTTACGCTAGGTTGAAGCTTTTGTCACTCTTGCCCTCCAATACATAGTCCTATCAACATACAACTAACCCTATGGTGTGATCCACGCGCGCGCTCATATGATGGGCACCAAAGGACAGCAACATAACCACAAGCAAATTAAATCAATCATAGCAATTCACCAATCACCAATAGGACAACGAGAATCTACTCAGACATCATAGGATTGCAACACATCATTGGATAATAATATGAAGCATAAAGCACCATGTTCCAGTAGAGGGTACAGCGGGTTGCGGGAGAGTGGACCACTGTAGATAGATGGGGGAAGGTGATGGAGATGTTGGCGAAGATGACGGAGGTGTTGGTGTAGATCGCCGTCACACGATGATGGCCCCGGTGGCACTCCGATGCTACCGGAAGCGAGGGGGAGAGAGCACCCCTCCTTCTTCTTCTTCCTTGACCTTCTCCCTAGGTGGGAGAAGGGTTTCCCCTCTAGTCCATGGCCTCCATGGCGGTGGAGGGTCGAGAGCCCTCCGAGATTGGATCTGTCTCTCTGTCTCTCTCTGTTTCTGCCTTCCAGATTCTGACCCTTCACCGTTTCTTAAATTCCCGAAGATCCGTAAGTCTGATTGGGCTGGTTTTTGGACACGATTTTTTATCCGGATATTAGCTTTCTTGCGGCGAAAGAAGGGCATCAACCGCCTTATGGTGTGGCCACGACGGCCCAGGGCGCACCCCCTTCCCAGGGAACGCCCTTGCCTCGTGGCCCACTCGGGTATCGTTTCATGTTGGTTCCGCTTCCCAAAATTCACATATATTCCAAAAAAATCTCCGCCCATTTTTATTCCGTTTGGACTCCGTTCGATTTGGATATTCTGCAAAACAAAAAACATAAAACAAACAGGAACTGGCACTGGGCACTGGATCAATATGTTAGTCCCAAAAAATATTATAAAAAGTTGCCAAAAGTATATGAAAGTTGAATATTGGCATGGAACAATCAAAAATTATAGATACGATGGAGACGTATCACGAAGACATCCTCCAAGGCGCGGGGCATGGTGGTAGAGCCATGGCAGATGGCGTGATGACTTGAGGCGAAGACGGCATCGGCGCCCAGGCCGGCGGAGCAGCATGAACCTGAGCGACAGGGGGCTCCCGAGCCTTCGCACCCCTGGCAAGGTCACCGGGGCCTGGGGCCTCCAAGGTCAGTTTGGCCACACTTGAGGCCGTCTCCTGAGTGCCCCCGAGCCATGAGAAGCGTGCCCGGGAGCAGTTAATAGCATGGTGGCCCCTTCCTTCTGCGCCTGGGTCACAGTGGCGGCGGCAGAAGGCACGACCTCAGAAGGCCTGGTTTCCTCTTTCCTCTTCTTCATGGATGGTAGCAGCCTGGCCATTGAGAGGAAAACGTCTTGAGTACAGCGCCCGAAGGAGAAGCAGAAATAAGGTAATATACTTACTGGTTAATAGCGACGTACACCCTCTTCTTGGACAAGAGCAAGGCGGCCCCAAGCTTCCTGGCCGCAAGACTCGCCACGCCCTTAAGGGCGAGTGGGTGCATGGCAGTGGCCCCTGCAGCACCAACCATCGGCGGTAAGGAGGAAGCACCCCCCTAGGGAGGCGAGATAGCACCGCCCTTTTCCATGACCTCGCGCACCAGCCTCTTCAAGGGGGTGGCCCCGGACCTCGTGGTCACCCTAGTGGATCGCGGCGACCACTCCACCAAGCGCTCGCCGGCATCGTCATCATCAAAGAAGCTCCGGAGCAACTCGCTCCGTCTAGGAGGAGAGGTCTCCGCCTGTCCTCCAAGGTCGCCTCCAAATCCACCTTCCCTCCTCATCAGTGTCCTCGTCGGAGAACACCGGCACCACGGGAGGAGCATGGGGGCTCGTTAGCAGCACAAGCCTTGCTTGTTGAAGACGGGCATGGTGGCGACTACTTCTGCCCAGCCGCCACGGTCGTACAGCCGAACATAGCCATCCAGAAGGTCATCGGGGTCCTTCTCAAGCAGGACGCGCACGGACTTGCCCAACTCCTCGTCAGTCAGAGCCACTGGGTGTAGCCGGAGCTTGTCATCTTCGCCCTGGATGCTCCACAAGGGGCGTGAGCGCGCCTGGAGAGGAGCAAGGCATTGCCTCACAAACTCCTTGAAAAGCAATGCCCCTGTCAGCTTCCCCGTCGACAACTCCTTCGTCATCGTCTCCAGCAAATGCTCCGCTTGGGGGTCGGTGAGCTTATCGTGAGCCCACTACGTAAGCTTCTCCGGCGGGACAAGTGGCCAGTCTAGCCAAACATGGGAATGCTTGGCATCCAGGAAGACCCACTTGCACCGGAAGTCGTCCACCTTCTTTTCGGATTTGCAGATCATGTTGCCGGTGTGGACTGTGACGAAGGTAAGGCTCCCAGAGCACTCATCAGTGCCACCCGGAAGGTAGCAGAAGTGGCTGTACATCGCAATGGAGGGCGCCACCCCGACGAATGCCTTGAAGTAGAAGGAAAACATTGACTACAGAAAGGTGGAGCTAGGGTGGAGATGAAGGGCGTGGATCCGGTAGTGATTAAGGGTGGAGAGGAAGAAACTGGATAAAGGAAGGATGAGCCCAGTAAATATGTTGTGCAGGAAGAGAGGGTAAAAGGTCTCACCCAGAGATTCTGGCTCGACGGAGCTGACCTTGACCATCGTGTCCCCCCTCGTTGTTGGTGCAGGCCAGCAACGGGAGCACCGTGGCGAGGTCCTTCTCCTTGGTAATTATGGAGGCGCTGAGGGCCGGCTGTAGATCTAGGGTCGGACCTGAGGGAGAGGCAGCATGATTTGATTTGTTGGTGGCCATTGGCGCTGAATTCAGGTGCAGAACTTAGAAATCTGGAGGCTCTCGCAGCAAGAAGAGAAAGGGGATCTGGAGCAAGATAAAAAGGAGGCAATGATGGTTCAGGCGCAAGCGCCAACCTTTTTGTCAGTCCGGGATAGTTGCGGAGGCAGCGTGAGGAAGTAGAGACGCCCACGCCCCATCCAGGCGCCACGTGTCGATTAGGTCCGCAGGTGGTTGGGGCCCGTAGCGCTTCACCCTTGCCATCTAGGTTCGCATCGAGGCCAAGTCCAAGCGCGCCTTGTGCCGGGGGGCTACTGTCGGCGTTCTGGTAACCAGGGTACCTAGACTAGCTTTCCTGCAGCCCATGACGTGGCTCCTTCACCGGCCTGGTATGACCTATCTTTAGCATCGACACTCAAGACCCTCGCAAGGGGCCATGCCTCGTGAGGTGAACGACATCAAGACACCCGGAAAGAGCAGTCTCACTAGGCTGGCTCCCGAGGGGCGGAGATCTCTATGCAAGGCCCCACCTCATGAGGTTCGAATGAGGCAAGCCATGATGACCAAGGGTAGGCGGGCGCTAGCGGGCGCAGGATGACAGGTTTCCTCCTTCGTGCTAAAGAGGGAAGCGAAGGCGCATAGTCCCGACGAATCAGCCAAAGGTTTCCATTTCCGTGCAACAATACCAGGGTTGCTAGGAAGGCGGTACGGAGGTCATCACCGAGCCCACCGTGGCATTAGGATCATAGGCTTTGTAGGCGAAGACCACCTTTAGTCAGGATAGGATGTACCCGTTGTCTCTTTTCAAATTTGGCCGTTGTGGGATCCCTTCCTGCCCACATTTTGGGGGAAGATGACCAAGGCCAATATATATATAGCTTAGCCACCACATAGAGGGGGACTGATCATTCAGACCTCCCTCACCACACAAGCAAGAACGCACCTCACGAGGTTGTTCATCCACTGTACTAGTTCTTCCTCTACCCACCTCGAGGCAATCCACCACAATTTAGGAGTAGGGCCACTCACCGATAGGTGGCCTGAACCTAGGTAAACTGCCCTGTGCCATTTCCTTTCCTGTTCCTTGAGGTAGATCATAGAGACGACAAGTAGGCTGATAGGGGAAGTTGACTTCTTCACACGCACCCCAGTGTTTGAACTTACAATGGTTTTGTGGAGCCCCGAATCTGACAGATGTGCCGTGGGAAAACATGGTCACCTATGAGGCCATTGGCCCCTTGTGGTTCGGCAAGGGGGAAGGGCGCGTTGCACAAAGAGCGGAGATCATCAAGAAGCATGAGGCGTAAAACCATACTCCTACTTTGGTGGATTGGATGATGGAGCGTAACAAGCACGTAGCGCTCAAGCCCGGCAAGGTTGCCTCCGGAAGAGAAGCTCCACACATATGTGTGTACTAGGGTCCCATCCTTTCCTAGATCACCTTGGTCTCCTTTTATTTTTCAACAGGAATCCATAGTGGCAACACAGTCACCATTTGTCCTCTGGCAGTTAGGACAAAGTGCATTAAACGCACTGCTAGCTGTCACACAAGGGTGTCAACCAGGTAAGCCTACCACACCGCCTAGCCACCTTCTTGTCTATATGCATGACACGCCGCTGGACGGGTGTGGCAAGAGTGGAAAATCTCTCTGACATGCCAGCCACGTGCTGAGTGACAGCCACTTGACCACTTGAGGGCTCGACACCACACTGATAAGTGACTTTCGTCACTGTGCGGTGGAGCCATAACAGGGAGATCCGCCTCTGGGGGCCCCGGAAAGCCTGTCGGGGAATGCTTGGTCTTGTCCTTGGGGAGGCCTCGACCCGACCTGGATCGTTTGCCCAGCAACGGAGGCTTTCCCTTAATGGAACCTTGTTCCTTCCTCATGTCTTAGTCCTCTAGATCCACTCTTTGATTCCCAAAGGGCATTCTGTCTCTCTCTCTATCTTGGTTTTTGTCTAGGATGCTTCATGAAGCTTGCTTCCTGGTCGTTATTTTGACTGTTAGGGTTGGACGCCTGTTGTCCATGCACAAGTCAGGGGGAACACATAACCTTGTTTGTGTACCCTGACAGAAGACCCCGGGCCTAAGCCATACGTGTCGCCGGGCACGTCGGGTTAGGCCCCAAACAATGCACAGACACGTGTCGGGGAGATGCTGCATGTGTAGCGGTGTGTCATGACGACCTGCTAAACCAACGTCCACTCCACATAATTACAGCAGATCGTGGGGCATGGACTGTAGCAGTTAATGTAAAATGATAACTTTCTGAAGAAGAACAATGAAAAGCCGTCCTTTCCATGTTCGTTCCCCATAAAATGTGAAAATGCGAAAGGGTACTGCTCATCCGCGTCGGCTTTGTCGCCCCCCCCCCCCATCTTCTTCTTCCAGCCCGACGACCGCTCAAGTGCCAACACCAACCCTCCATCTTCTCTGCAGCCCTGGAGGATGTGTAGGAAAGCGGGCAGCCACCGCAAAAGAAGCCACAGTGGAAGGGAAGAAGAAGAAAGCGATGGAGCTGGACCAGAAGTGGCGGGAAGATGTGGTCTTCTTCCCGTTCAGTTTGAACAACAATGCCTTGATCGCAATTTGTCCATATATGTGGGTGAGGGATGTCCCGAAAGGCATGGTGCGCCCGTAGTCCTACCGGAGGGAGAAGAGGACTTGCCAAACTTGTACTGCTTTTTCTACGCGTATTTCCTCTGCAGCCTCAGCCCCCCTTTCTCAGATTTCTTCGAAGTGATGATGGTATTATATGGATTCCACCTCCTGGATTTTAGGTTGAATGCACTTGGCGTGTATGGAAATATTCACCCATCTGTTTCAGAATTTTGATGGAGTTCCTCCCAATGCTGATCTGCTCAGGCACTTCTTTGTCCCGAGGGTTGAGAACAAGGCTCACCGTTCAGTGAACGTGAGCTAGATCCCTCGAGGTAAGAGAGAGACTGGGGGCTATCTCGCTAGTCATCAGCGCGATATGTGGGAAGAATGGAGGGCGGACTAGTGTTGGATTCAGGATGTGAAGTCCCCGGAGTATTGCGGGGCGCGAACATGTTGCGTCGTGCATGGCAACAACTGGGGAGAGTCGGGCTTTTCTGACGGTAGGCTTCGCTCGATAGTGAACAGGATTGCTCATCTCAAGGCTGCCAGGCTAACCATCGAACAGGTGGGGGTCGACTTCCTTAGACTCTGCATTGCACCCCTGCAAAAGAGAGACATGTTCGCCTAGCGGTACGGAGACTTATGGGACATAATGCACCTTTACCCGGTCCTTACCAACAACTTGACGTTCTACGGATGTGGCTGGTGGTGTGAGCAGCTGTTCGGCATGCTTGGTTTGTTCAAATTGCTGGCAAGGGTCGTCCCGCTGAATGTCAACTCTGCCCTAGACCAGATTTTGAAGTGGATGCCTGACTATAATGCCTATGGAGTCCAATATGACTGGAGGTTGCCTGAATTGGACGAGGAGTTGCAGTGGGCCTCTAGCTTGGTGGAGCTGGCTACCAGGGCAGAGTGAAACTTCTTCTAACGTACCTCCCAAGTAGAGGTAGAGGCAATTTGCGAAGGAGAATGCGCTCCGAGCTTCCCAATGGGCTAAGTCCAAAAGGGAGGAAGAGGAAGACGAATAAGAGGTCTAAAATGAAGGCTCTTCTCCCGACAGGAGCAAGGGGCTTGCCGCGGGAGAGGCTGCAGGGAGCATACCTACCGGGGTTGATGCCTTGTATGCCATGGCGATAGAGGCCCAAGGAGAGGACGAGACCGAAGAAGTGGAGCAGCCTGAGGAGGAGTGGCTCGCAGCGAGTCCTCAAGGTGCAGAGATCAGACTTGGAACAGCGTCCTCGTAGGCGGGCGCCTAGCCGGGAACAGCGGCTTCTGCATCTACGCTTGTCACCAAAGAGGTGAAGAAGCTCGCCTCCAAGAGCGACATGGCCGATGTGATGTACCACCAATCTTCTCACCTTTCCGAAGCCAATTCTCCTCCCTCCATGAGACTGGCGGCCAAGGGAGTCGACCCCAGCTCTCAATCAGGCTCGAGCTCCTCGCATGGCTCATCCTCGTCAGAGCCTACGGTGGCTCTGCAGGGGCCGAGGTTGGCGGAGAGCTCCTCTCCTTCTACCCTGAGGAGGACTAGGGCGATTTCACCACCCATGGAGTTCGCACTAGGCCCCATGCTCATTGATCCTGAGTAAGGAGATCGGCTTTATTTTCATGTTGAAGCCTTGTGCATGTGCTGGTTTGCTGATTTAATCTTGTTCATGGACTTCAACAGGGACAAGGAGGATGAGGAGGAGACCCTCGTCCATTGGGCCAAGTGACTCAGGTAGGTAGAGGCCTTGAGGCCCTTGGAGGACGCGGGCTTGGCGGGGAGTAGTACGAATAATCCAGCACCAAGCCCCCGGCCGGTCCAGCCCCCAACATGGAAATGTGGAACATGTTTCAAGGACGGCACATGAGAACACGTCCTATCTTCGGCCAGAGAGGAGGGGGAGATCGTCTAAGGCGAGGCCCTTCAGGGGGGTTGGCGAGCCAGTCCTAGTAGAAAACTTCCATGATGAAGCCGGCTGCCAGGAGCCGGGTCACTTCTTCACCAATGATTCTTCTCTTCTCTTCTGATGGGTGGTGTCGGGATTCCTTGACCGGCTTGGCATCCGGCCTCACATTTCGCTTGTGATCGGTGAAATCCCTTGCAACACCCGGCTTGTCGTTGGGGGACCATGTAAAGATGTCCCGATTCTCATGGAGGAAATCGACGAGCGCGCTTTCCTATTTGCTGCCAAGGTTGGAACCTATGACGGTGAACAGCTCTGGGTGGGTGCTAGGCTTCTCGCCCCTCGTTGGTTACCCCAAGTGGAAGGTGTGAGATGTAGTGTTGCTGAAGTTTTTTCCCTTGGCAAAGATACCAAGGATCGAATCCCCAGAGACTCCTAGGTTCAACAAGAAGGTGTCAACTGCTACGGCGCCAGATATTAGCAATCAACGTGGACCTGCACACAGATACAAATAACTTTGCTCCCAACGAGTACAGAGAGGTTGTCAATCCCTCCAGCCTTGTAGTTCACAAAGGATTAAACGCAAGTGATAGTAGTGATAGATATAATTGCAATAGTAAATAATAGCGAAAAGTAAATAGCGGATGTGATCAATGATGGTAATATGGACCGGAGTCTTATGATGTTCACTAGTGATGTCTCTCTCCCAAAAGACGATAAAACAGCTATGTGAGGTAAACGAATTACAGCTGGGCAATTGACAGGACCATGTGCGCAAACCAATGCTGACTACATTGCAAGAAAGGTTGAGGTTCAAAGCAAGGGCGGTACGCCAAAGTAAGTAGACCGAAATCCATCAATATCTACTACTAATCATCCACCTTGAGATATCTATCCAGAACATCTCGCCGGTATTAAGTTGCGAGTCCCACCCATAGTGTAAACTCAATGCAACAGACAACTGCATAAAAAGAACTTTGCGTAAAGTAAACAATCCTTGCACCCGCGGGCACAAGCACCGTTGTTTTCCCCCTTGTGGCAACAGCACATCCCCTAGACTCATGTTTCTGTCACTCAAACTAGTCATCGAGGGGCATGAACCCACAATCAAACATAACGTTCCCTCTTGGAGTCACTACCTATTACTTGGCCAAAGCAATAAATAACAACGGAGAACATGCAAGAATTACTTACGAACATAAATATAAAAGAGGTAGATCAAATATATTACTCAAGCACAATCTGAACATAATCTCATAATCCATCGGATCCCAGCAAACTCATCATAGCAACAACATAAGGATTACATATGTGCCTCGATCATGTAGGGCAGCTCACGAGGACTAATTAGTGAAGCACAAGAACGGGAGGAGAACATCACATAGCTACTGGTCATGGACTCATGGTCCAAGGGAGACTACTCACAACTCATCCGGGAGGCGTCCATGGTGGTGGAGAGGCTCCCGGTGGTGATCCTCCCCTCCGGCAGGGTGCCGGGAAGAGTTCTCCTGGTGCTTCCGATCTTGGAAGCGGCGGCGGCGGCGGAAGAGAGATGAGATCGTGAAAAGAGTTCCTCCCTCGATGGTTTCGGGAGACGCTTTAAATATATGCCAAAGGGGGCATCGGAGGAGCCTCGGGGGGCCCAGGCACCCCCCGGCGCGGCCCAGGGGGGGCGCCGCTAGGGCGCCTGGAGCCCTGGTGCCCCCCCCCCGGCTGCCCTTCGGGCGCACGGTAGCTTCTGGAATGCTGATTTTTTATATAATTTTTCTGGATTTTTCCTGGCAGTTCTCGTAATGTGAAAACCTGAAATACAAAAACAGCCGAAAACAGAAACTGGCACTGGGGTGCACTGAGTTAATAGGTTAGTCCAAATAAGATCAAAAGTGTATGGAAGTGTATAAATATCATAGCAATATCACCCAAAAGAGGCATGGAGCAAGCAGAAATTATAGATACGTTTTGGACGTATCAGCATCCCCAAGCTTAATTCCTGCTCGTCCTCGAGTAGGTAAATGATAACAAGAATAATTTCTGTGGTGACATGCTATTAACCATATAGGACTTTTTCATAGTCATATGACAAAATCTTACTGAGACAATGAATCTATAGTAATTAAGTTGCCTAATGAGAAAATCACAAAGGACTGAAAGTTTTACAATATGATACTGAAACATCAAATAGATTTGCAATGAACATGATGTGCAAATATGATAAAGTGATATCTAGCTTGCCCCCTTTAGTGAAGCAAAACATAAATACAGGGGCACCTCCAAGGTTTAAGTGATGACTAGATACAATGATTTCAGAATAAACGATATCACAATCATGCAAAAGACAATGCTACTTTGGGACAATGCACATTACACTCAGAATGACAATCATGCTCTCAGTAGTTGGTGCTCTTAAAAGAAGGTGGAGACTCTCGAACCGTGGCTTTTGTTGGCAAGGTTGAAAACCCGTAGTCGGAAACAAAGACAAAACATGTACCAGAGCTCTTGGCTTTAAAACAGAGGTAATAATTTATTTTAGATCATGCATGTTTCGTCAACGAATGCTAGCAGACAACTCAATCACTTTTCGAGATGGACAAGTTTCGAGGAACGGCTCCCGAATGAGGACGATCACATCCTCTTAATCTCCTTTGTTTATCACTACGAAAGTTTTCTGATTTCTCATGAACAAAGCGTGAAGGAGGGTTTGTTTGTTATATTATCTTTTTGAGCCGGGCGCACTCAATGCCAGTTCCTTCTCGTATTATGGGTTTGCACATTATACATGCAATCCCGGGGTGAAGCTTGTCCAACTTAAAAAGGTACAAAATAATTTCTTATGAACTTACAACAGAGGCACAAAATAAGAATGCTTTTTCTTTGAATAATTTCGAGATGGCACATGCAAGTCTCCGTTAGGAATGGCAGGTAAATACCATGTAGGAAGGTACGGTGGACTCATATGGCATAACTGGATTAAAGGATGTGGATGCACAAGCAGTCAGTCCGCTTAGTACAGGCGAAGGATAGAATAAGACTGGGAGCGACCAACTATGAGAGCAATGACGGTCATAATCATGCAGAGCGACAAAGCAACATTGAATCAGGCATGGTAGTTATATCGCAACTCAGAAACAAAAGATCATTAAGGCTTGACAGACTTTCTTTACAGTCTTAAATATGCGTGAGCATACGCCAATGTCACATCCCTAGCTAGCACTTGCATTAGGACCTAACTAGAGTGTGCATCATGTCTACTTTCAAAGAAACTTGAAATGGGATTAACAGAAACCCCAGCACCCCTCTCCTAACAACTAGGGTTTGCTAAAATATTTTCCAATGTACCCAAAATGCCCTTCAAAAATGTTCATCATTTCTGCCTTGGTCTTAAACCTCTGCCAAAAATGGTGCACAATTTTCTAGGACAATCTAGGGCTTTGGATTAAATCATATGGTATTTGAATTTGGGCATTTAAATGCTATAAAATATTTTAAATGCTCAAATAATCATAAACTATAATGTTTCCTACTGTTCATAATATATACAGTAGGTATGACAAGTGTTATGAGTTACAAAAATGCTCTGGCATTTTATTTAAATGAACAAAGCTGCAAAAGAAATGAAATAGAAAAGAAAATAGAAAAAAGGGAGAAAGAAAAACTTACCTGGCACCCCACCCGGCCCACCTGCCGGCCCAGCCCAGCTGCCGCTCCAGCGAGCTGCTTGGCTCGGCCAGGCAGGCAGGCAGGTGCTCGACGGCGACCGCGCCGCGCGCCACGCAGCTGCCCGCCACCCTGCTTCATCCTCTCGCCGTCCTGGAGGGATGGTTCGGTCGTCCACGTCCTCCCCGACCTCGCAGACACCTCCACCTCCCCCCAGTTCCTCTCCCTCGCTCTCCCCGCGCCATGGCCGACGCCGCCGTGTTCGCACCGTCGTAGAAGCCGCGTCCACCGTCGTCCCTGAGCCCCGCCTTGGTGTCCATCGTCTCCGCCGTCCTCGACTGCTTCGAACAGGCCGAGCCGCGAGCACTCGCCCGCCCTGGAGACACCCCCAACCTCTTCTTCCCCAACTCCGGCCGCGGAGATCCCTCTCGCCGTTCCGCTCAGCTCCGACCACCTCCGAGCTCGCTCCGGCGCTTGCTGCAACCCCTGTGAGCCTAGCTTCCTCCTCCCCCTCTCCGTTGGGTCTCTTTTGCCCTGGAACGCACTTCACAAAGCTCAACCACACGCACCGCCGCGGTGCTCGCCGCCGGTGATGCTCCGGTGACCATTTGGTCACTGGCACCCGTCCAACACACTCACCGCAGCACGTAGATGCGAAAGGTGCTACGCACGCATCGCCTATGCCCCTGCAGCCGCATCTCCACACACGCCCGACGCCGGTCGCCGCCGTCGAGCTCGTTGCCGTCGTCTCCGGCCACCCCAGGTCCGGCGACCACCACCATCCGACGCGCAACAGCAAGGGCTTTCCAACGCACCTAACCGCAGCTCGAGCCGTGCACCGTAGGCGTTTTCCGAAGCACGCCGCCGTGTTTGGCCTCGCCAGCGGCTAAACGCCGGCGAGTTGGACCTGTTTGACCACGGGTTTGACCCCCCTGGGTCACTGACATGTGGGCCCTGCCCGCAAGTCAAACCTAGTTTAGGTGTTAATTTAATTCTAATTAGTTAATTAGTTAACTGTGACACTGACCAGTGGGTCCCACTGGTCAGGTTTGACTTGGACTGGCCCTGTTGACTGCCTGACGTCAGCATGATGTCATGCTGACGCAGTAAAGGTTTTTCTGGGATTTTTAGATTTAAAATAATTCAAATTCCAGAAAATACCCAAAACTTCTAAAAATCATATAAAATCAACCATAGCTCAGATGGAAAAGATTTATATATGAAAAATGATCAGAAAAATCCAATCTTTCCAATGGCACTGGTTTCATGCATGTTTGAACAAGTTAACTTGCTGTATCCATCAAAAACATGATAATGCACTTATTTAAATAATAGTTTGAACTTCAATTTGAATCTTCGATTCAAATAGGTTCAAGCCCTTCTGGTTTTAGTTGCATTAGCCAACACACATGCATCTTGCCATGTCATGAACATGCATCATATTGTTGCATTTGTTTGTTAATGATTGTATCGTCGATATTCCCTGTGTTAGGTCCTGCTCCCGAGGATACTGCTGCTTACCCAGCTGAAGAGCAGTACCCGACAACTACCTTGTCAGGCAAGCAATCATTGATCATTCGGATACAAACCCAATCTTCTCGCTCCTGCTCTCTTTTACTGCATTAAGGCAACATCGTGTGAACTGCTACTTGCTGCGGTAGATGAACCCTACTCCCTTGCATGACCTGTCATTGCCACAGTAAATAGTTGAAACCCACTAGCATGTGTAGGAGTTGATTTAGCCATGTGATGTGTGATCCACCATGATATTTGTTTATGTTGCCTGCTATGCTTAGAGTTGTGTCTGGTCTGATTCATCTGGGTGATGGATCAGAGTGAAATGATCATACCGATAAAGAGAGGGAAGTGTTGAATACGCTTGGTAAAGGTATCGATGAAAGGCCATGTAGGAGTACATGGTGGGTTGTTTCATTGGAATCGTCCATAGGACCTGAGATCTGTATGTGTGGTTCAAGTTGCAGTTACTACCATGCATTGGGCCCGAAACCAATGGACCCTCTCGGCTTATTAATTACCCTCGATCTCTGTCCAGGAGTTGCAACTAGTTTCTGGTGTTTATAGCTTACTGGAGGTCGTGCACAACGCTGACCCTCGGGGTGGGTTGTGATGCGACAGGTACGTGGCACAGTGTACCGGTTGCCCGTTTGGTGACTCGGGAACCCTGTACACATCGTTTGGGGCCGTGAGCGACACCCCGGCCGGATCTCCCCAAGGATGGAACCCAAATAGGCGATAAACCTGGACGAGAGACTTGAGTAGTTAGTCAGGTCGTGGCCGACACCCCCGCTGGGCTTCCGCTTGAAGGTTGCCGAGTACACGCCGAGTAAACGGCGATAAGTGGTGAAAGCGTGTGTGAAGAAGTACACCCCTACAGGGTTATCAAACTATTCGAATAGCCGTTGTTCGCGGTACGAACTACTTGGTTACTCTTACAGTTCATAGACAAGTTGATGGATACTACTAAAAGCCTCAAGATAAGTGTGAGTGCCGTGGATGGCCCTTCCGTAGGATGACGGAAGAGGATCCTCGGTAGTGTATTGATGTGGTGAGTAGAGGACTCGTGTTCGTAATAACATCTTGCAATCTGTTAAGAGTTGTAGTATAGGTTAGCAAGGTCAAAGCTGGCATTCTGCTATAAACTCCACTACCCCCCTTTTGATAATGTTGCATGTATGATAGGTTCTCTGGTAAGACTTGCTGAGTACCTTTGTACTCATATTTGCTTAATAACTGTTGCAGAGGAGAACCCTGCCCCTGCTGATGGGTTCTACATAGACGTTGACGTCGACGAGTAGCTTGACACCCAGACGGAGATCTGGAGCTTGTGAAGCGCCTTGTAGATAGTCAGGCTACACCAAGCCTGTTTTATTTTCTAAGTTGTCTGTACTCAGACATGTAGCTTCCACTTGTGCTTGTATGACTGTATGACTTGAGTGTTGGGTCATGTGACCCCTACCTGTATGGATATGTTATGTATGGCTCTTAGAGCCTTTTAAATAAAGTACTTTGAGTCATAGAGTTCTGTTGTGATGCAATGTTGTATTTGCACATATTGAGCATATTGTGTGTATGATTGAAATGCTTGGTATGTGTAGGATCCGACACCTAGTTGTTTTCCTTTGGTATCCTACCTTACAGGGAAATGCCTCCTAGTGATTCCAATGAGCCTTGGTAGCTTGCTACTGCTCGGAACACGTAGGCTGGCCGGCATGTGTCCTTCTTCGTTCCTGTGTCTGTCCCTTAGGGGAAATGTCACGCGTTGTTCCTTTAAGTCCATGTAGCTTGCTACGACTTGGGTTCATACGTTGATGACCGACACGTTCGTTGCTGGGTCATGGATGCCTGTCTCTGTAATTTAGTGCCACTTTTGGTTTATAACTAGCCATGTCGGCCCAGGTTCTCTGTCATATGGATGCTAGCGACACTGTCATATACGTGTGCCAAAATGCGCAAACGGTCCCGGGCCAGGTAAGGTGGCACCCGTGGGGTTATCGTGCGTGAGGCCGCAAAGTGATATGACGTGTTACAGCTAGATCGGTGTGACTTAGGATCGGGGTCCTGACAGCGTTGGCATCAGAGCTGGACTGCCTGTAGGTTTCTCAAGCCAAACTGGTCGATGTTGAGTCTAGAAAAATTCTTAGTTGTATGTAGGGGAATTGATTGTGGAAGGGAACGTAAGGCTCTTTTTACTCCTTTACCTTATGCCCTTCTGATCTGAGTCAGTCTATTCTTTCTACGGGGGTTTAGGACTAGGCCTCTTATCCTTACTAGGTTCACGTGTTACTAATCCGTAGACTCTTAGGATTGTTGGTTTCAAGCCTCAGTTCAGTTTCTATCCTTTTAGTATGATGATTGTTGAACCGTAACCTTGATATGGAATTGATGAGTGGCTATGCTATCATTTGTATGATGTCTCAAATCTTTGTTTGAGCATTTAGAGTTGTTATGATGCCCGATTTCTTCCAGAAACACTAATGTCTTTGCATTACTTCGTGTTTCAGATGTCTGGCCGCATCCCTCACCAAGTGGTTCGTTTGACTCGGTGCATTAATGTGCCCGGTCACACGGCCATGCTAGTCCGTGTGATGACTGAGACCGGTTATTGCTGGTATCCTGAATGCACTGTGGAGGAACAGTACCGGGATTTCAATCAAAGTCAGTATTTCTGCACAGTCCGTATATACCCCTCATATCCCGGAGCTAATGATCCATCCATTGGTCTTATGGACTCGGGATTACCATCGAGATGGCAGTGCAGGATGCCGCTTATTCGATGATGACCATTCTTCGTGCTAGGCATGCCCTGTTGCTGAACACTGAGTTCTGTTACATGCCAGCCTCACTTCCCGGAGAGGAAGGCTACTACACTGGTCAGTATACTGATGCTGCTCATGAAGAGCCACTGCTTCAGACCACTGTTCAGATGTTGGAGGATAGGGATCGTGAGGTCCGCGCCCTCCGAATGGAGCTGTATAACACCCGAGCCGCTCATTGGACTACTTTGACACGGCTTGCACCTACTGTGCACGCCGGATATCTGGACATGCGAGATTTGTACCCTGTGCGGACTCGTCTGCCTGATCGCATGGATTGGCGTGACGTTGGGGGTATTACGCCTCCACGTGGGCGTCGGTTACCACCAGCATCGGGACCGAGACCACACCCATGCCCCTATGGTCCACAGCCTTCGAGTGCTCGCGAGTTCCAAGATCCGTCTGCACCACTTCCAGGCTACGGTGGTAATCTCTACGAGGATTACTACGCGAATGTCTAAGCTAGTCCGTGGTAGTAGTAGTATTGTAGTAGTTGTATTTCCACAGTCCTGCGTGTCTTGTGGAATATGACTTAGTGTGTACTGAGTTCCGGAGGTGTAGTTAAATAATGTATAGGAGCTTGGAATGCCTCTGATGGGATGTATCGTCTTTCACCGCAGTTGTACTTTAGCCTTGGCTTGTACTAAACTTTGTATGGTGTGTATGACCACTGGTGTATATATAGCAGTTCCTATATTACCATGTCGTACGGATGAACATCTCTGCATTCTGTGTCATCCATTACATTCTGCACTTCTATGTCAAATTTTTGCCATCCTTGTCTAAACCGTTGTCTTGTTTTCCTAGGATGGTCAACACTCGCAACACTCCTGCTGCTCAGGAGCAGGGTGAGGCTAGTGGGGCTAGAGATGGGAATCTGCACCAGCCACCCTCTTTGGCGGAAGTTATGCTTGAAGCAGAACGGAACAAGAGAGAGACCAACCGTCTGCTGGAACGCATAGAGCAGAACACTGGGTTCCGTCAGAGGAATGACGTGGTGTCAATCCACGATTTTATCAAGATGTGTCCACCAAAGTTCAATCACTCCACTAAACCTCTGGATGCTGATGACTGGCTACGTAGTATCACCCACAAGCTACACTCTGCCCGTGTGGCCGAAGCTGACAAGGTTATCTACGCCGCCTACCATCTTGAGGGCCCTGACAGTCTTTGGTGGGAAAACTTTGAAGCTATGCGTCCTGCTGGCCAAGTCACTACCTGGGTTGAGTTTAGTGAGGCATTCCGTGAACATCACATTCCGGAAGGTCTCATGGATCGCAAGCGGGAGGAATTCTGCAATTTCACCTAGGGCCGTTTAACTGTGGATGGCTATAGTCGTGAGTTTGGTAATCTGGCACGCTATGCACCTGAGGAAGTATCCACCGATGCCAAGAAGCAGGCGAGGTTCCGCAAGGGACTCAGCCCTGAACTCCATCGAGATCTACGTCTGCACGAGTGCACTTCCTTCCAGAAGTTGGTAAACAAGGCTATCAATGCTGAAACAGGCCAGACCGACTTCGAGGCCACCCGCAAGCAAACTCGAGACTTTGGTTCCTCATCCGGCTCTGGCTCTCACAAGCGCCGTGTGTGGGTCCCTAACACTGCTCTGCCACCCAAGTATACACCGAGGCCATCCTATGAGGCGCCTCGCCCAACTCAGCAGTTTGCACCTGCTAAGACCTATGGAGGACCACCTTCCAACTTTGCTCCACGCACCACCACTGTGACATGTTTTAAGTGTGGAGAACCGAGACACTACATGCGTGATTGTCCCCAGAACCAGCCAGGAAAACCCGTTGGCCGTGGTAAGCCAACCGGCAAGGTGAACTATGTCAAGCCAATCCCCACTGCACGTGGTCATGTCAACTATGTTTCTGCTGAAGAAGCTTATGAGGGTCCTAACGTCGTCCTTGGTACGCTTCTCGTAAACTGCCATCCGGCATCTGTTCTTTTCGATACTGGAGCATCCCATTCGTTCATATCTGAGAGCTATGCTCGATTGCACAACATGACTTTTTGTGACATGCCTACTTCCATGGTTATTCAAACTCCTGGTTCAAAGTGGCAAACCTCTAGGGTAAGCCATGGAAATGAAATCCTTGTCGATAGACTTGTTTTCCTTGCATCTTTAATCGCTCTCAAGTCCTCGGACATAAACATCATCTTGGGTATGGATTGGATGACAACTCATTATGCCAAGATTGATTGCTTTACTAGGACCGTTCAACCTACACATCCATCCGGCAAGATAGTCAATGTCTTGGCCCGAATGGCTGAACGTCAGCTCTATTCTCTTAATGCCAGCCCTCTACCAGAACTCGAAGATATCCCGGTAGTCCGTGACTTCCCGGATGTTTTTCCAGAAGAACTGCCAGGAGTTCCACCTGACAGAGATGTCGAGTTCGTGATAGATCTTATCCCTGGAACTGTCCCAATCTCTAGGAGACCTTATAAGATGGCACCACTAGAATTAGCTGAGCTAAAGAAACAACTCGATGAGTCCTTGCAAAAAGGTTTCATCCGTCCTAGTTCTTCCCCTTGGGCTTGCCCCGTCCTCTTCGTCAAGAAGAAGGATGGAACGGAGCGGATGGTTATAGATTACCGACCTGTCAATCTGGTCACCATAAAGAACAAGTATCCGCTTCCCAGGATCAACGACCTGTATGACCAGCTCGCTGGATCCTCAGTCTTCTCTAAGATGGATTTGAGGTTGGGCTACCATCAAATCAAAATCAAGAACGGGGACATTCCTAAAACGGCTTTCGTTACTCGTTATGGCCAATATGAGTACACCGTTATGTCCTTCGGATTAACCAATGCCCCAGCTACCTTTTCTCGGTTAATGAATTCTATATTCATGGAGTATTTGGATAAATTCGTCGTGGTATACCTCGATGATATACTCATTTTCTCCAAGAACAAGGAAGATCATGCCGAGCATTTAAGGCTGGTATTGACGAAACTTCGAGAGCACCGCCTTTATGCCAAATTTTCTAAATGTGAATTTTGGTTGCCAGAAGTAACCTATCTAGGTCATGTGATCTCTGGCAAGGGTATTGCTGTCAATCCCGAGCGAGTTCAAGCCGTACTTGATTGGACTCCCCCTGAATCGGTCAAGCAAGTTAGGAGTTTTCTTGGCTTAGCGAGCTATTGCCGACGTTTCGTCGAGAATTTCTCCAAGGTTGCTAAACCTCTAACCGAACTCCTCAAGAAAGATAAAAAGTTTGAGTGGACCCCACAGTGCGAGTCTAGTTTTCAGGAACTGAAAAGACGCCTGACATCTGCACCTGTACTGGTACCACCAGACTTTTCCAAGGATTTTATAATCTTTCGCGACGCCTCGCGACAAGGACTAGGTTGCATTCTCATGCAAGATCGTCAAGTGATTGCATACACATCTCGACAGTTGCGTCCACATGAGGATAACTATCCTACTCATGATCTAGAGCTTGCAGCTGTAGTCCATGCACTCAAAACATGGCGACATTACCTTCTTGGTAATCGCTGTGAAATCTTCACTGATCACCAAAGTTTGAAGTATATCTTCACCCAACCGGATTTGAATCTCAGGCAAAGACGTTGGGTTGAGTTGCTTACGGACTACGACTTAGGAATCACTTACACTCCTGGGAAGGCCAATGTCATGGCCGATGCACTAAGTCGTAAGTCATATTGTAACAATTTAATGTTACAACAAAGTCAACCACTTCTCCACGAGGAATTTCGCAAGCTTAACCTTCACATTGTTCCTCGAGGATTCCTTTCCACCTTGGTGGCGAAACCTACCCTTATGGATCAGGTCATCAAAGCACAGAAGGTTGATCCCGGAATTTCCCGTATTAAGAGGAACATCAAGAAAGGAGTTGCAGGATGTTTCTCAATTGATGATGAAGGAGTCGTATTCTTTAGCAACCGTTTAGTGGTTCCTAAAGTACGAAACCTAAGACGTTTGATCCTTAAGGAGGCTCATGAATCTCCTCTCACGATTCATCCCGGTAGTACCAAAATGTATCAGGACTTACGTCAGAGATTCTGGTGGACTAGGATGAAGAGAGAAATAGCTCAATTCATTGCTAACTGTGATGTTTGTCGTCGAGTCAAAGCAGAGCATCAACGGCCTGCTGGCACCCTTCAACCCTTAGCTATTCCTGAATGGAAATGGGATACAGTCGGTATGGACTTCATTACCTGGTTTCCCAGGTCCAGGAAAGGGAATAATGCTATCTTCGTCGTTATCGACCGCCTCTCTAAAGTAGCTCATTTCCTGCCTGTTCGGGAGAGTATTACCGCTAGCCAGCTAGCAGACTTATATGTCTCTCGAATAGTATCACTTCATGGTGTGCCGTTGGAGATCAACTCGGACCGTGGAAGTCTTTTCACTTCCCGATTTTGGGAAAGTTTCCAGAATGCTATGGGAACTCATCTCTCCTTCAGTACCGCCTTCCATCCGCAGTCAAGTGGTCAGGTGGAACGAGTCAATCAAATTCTGGAAGACATGCTTCGGGCCTCTGTCATTTCTTTTGGTATGGAATGGGAAAAATGTCTTCCATTTGCCGAATTCGCTTATAACAATAGTTATCAAGCCAGCTTGGGCAAAGCCCCCTTCGAAGTTCTATATGGACGAAGGTGTCGAACACCTCTTAACTGGTCAGAAACCGGCGAAAGACAATTCTTTGGCCCGGATATGATCCAGGAAGCTGAGGAACAAGTTCGCATCGTTCGTGAGAGATTGAAAACAGCCCAGTCTCGCCAAAAGAGCCAATATGATAGTCATCATAAGGCTATGACTTTTGAAGTCGGCGATAAGGCTTACCTTCGGGTTACTCCACTTAAGGGAACCCATCGCTTCGGTATCAAAGGCAAATTGGCCCCTCATTTCATCGGTCCTTTTCGCATTCTTGCCAAACAAGGAGAAGTTGCCTACCAACTGGAACTACCTCCGCACCTCTCCAGAGTTCATGATGTTTTCCACGTTTCTCAACTCAGGCGTTGCTTCTCTGATCCTATCCGCGGAGTGGACCACGAAACGCTTGATCTCCAAGACAATCTCACATATCGAGAATACCCCGTTCGTATTCTTGGTCAAACTGAGCGCACCACTCGACGCCACAATATCAAGTTTCTCAAGGTTCAATGGTCACATCATTCCGAGAGTGAAGCTACTTGGGAAAGGGAGGATCGTCTTCGACTTGAGTACCCCACCCTCTTTCCGGAGGAACCCGAATCTCGGGACGCGATTCTTTTAAGTGGGGGTGTGTTGTCACATCCCTAGCTAGCACTTGCATTAGGACCTAACTAGAGTGTCCATCATATCTACTTTCAAAGAAACTTGAAATGGGATTAACAGAAACCCCAGTACCCCTCTCCTAACAACTAGGGTTTGCTAAAATATTTTCCAATGTACCCAAAATGCCCTTCGAAAATGTTCATCATTTCTGCCTTGGTCTTAAACCTCTGCCAAAAATGGTGCACAATTTTCAAGGACAATCTAGGGCTTTGGATTAAATCATATGGTATTTGAATTTGGGCATTTAAATGCTATAAAATATTTTAAATGCTCAAATAATCATAAGCTATAATGTTTCCTACTGTTCATAATATATACAGTAGGTATGACAAGTGTTATGAGTTACAAAAATGCTCTGGCATTTTATTTAAATGAACAAAGCTGCAAAAGAAATGAAACAAAAAAGAAAATAGAAAAAAAAAAGGGAGAAAGAAAAACTTACCTGGCGCCCCACCCGGCCCACCTGCCAGCCCAGCCCAGCTGCCGCTCCAGCGAGCTGCTTGGCTCGGCCAGGAAGGAAGGCAGGTGCTCGACGGCGACCGCGCCGCGCGCCACGCAGCTGCCCGCCGCCCTGCTTCATCCTCTCGCCGTCCTGGAGGGATGGTTCGGTCGTCCACGTCCTCCCCGACCTTGCAGAAACCTCCACCTCCCCCCAGTTCCTCTCCCTCGCTCTCCCCGCGCCATGGCCGACGCCGCCGTGTTCGCACCGTCGTAGAAGCCGCGTCCACCGTCGTCCCTGAGCCCCGCCTTGGTGTCCATCGTCTCCGCCGTCCTCGACTGCTTCGAACAGGCCGAGCCCCGAGCGCTCGCCCGCCCTGGAGACACCCCCGACCTCTTCTTCCCCAACTCCGGCCGCGAAGATCCCTCTCGCCGTTCTGCTCAGCTCCGACCACCTCCGAGCTCGCTCCGGCGCTTGCTGCAACCCCTGTGAGCCTAGCTTCCTCCCCCCCCTCTCCGTTGGCTCTCTTTTGCCCTGGAACGCACTGCACAAAGCTCAACCGCACTCACCGCCGCGGTGCTCGCCGCCGGTGATGCTCCGGTGACCATTTGGTCACTGGCACCCGTCCAACACACTCACCGCAGCACGTAGATGCGAAAGGTGCTACGCACGCATCGCCTAGGCCCCTGCAGCCGCATCTCCACACACGCCCGACGCCGGTCGCCGCCGTTGAGCTCGTTGCCGTCGTCTCCGGCCACCCCAGGTCCGGCGACCACCACCATCCGACGCGCAACAGCAAGGGCTTTCCAACGCACCTAACCGCAGCTCGAGCCGTGCACCGTAGGCGTTTTCCGAAGCACGCCGCCGTGTTTGGCCTCGCCGGCGGCTAAACGCCGGCGAGTTGGACCTGTTTGACCACGGGTTTGACCCCCCTGGGTCACTGACATGTGGGCCCTGCCCGCAAGTCAAACCTAGTTTAGGTGTTAATTTAATTCTAATTAGTTAATTAGTTAACTGTGACACTGACCAGTGGGTCCCACTGGTCAGGTTTGACTTGGACTGGCCCTGTTGACTGCCTGACGTCAGCATAATGTCATGCTGACGCAGTAAAGGTTTTTCTAGGATTTTTAGATTTAAAATAATTCAAATACCAAAAAATACCCAAAACTTCTAAAAATCATATAAAATCAACCATAGCTCAGATGGAAAAGATTTATATATGAAAAATGATCAGAAAAATCCAATCTTTCCAATGGCACTGGTTTCATGCATGTTTGAACAAGTTAACTTGCTGTATGCATAAAAAACATGATAATGCACTTATTTAAATAATAGTTTGAACTTCAATTTGAATCTTCGATTCAAATAGGTTCAAGCCCTTCTGGTTTTAGTTGCATTAGCCAACACACATGCATCTTGCCATGTCATGAACATGCATCATATTGTTGCATTTGTTTGTTAATGATTGTATCGTCGATATTCCCTGTGTTAGGTCCTGCTCCCGAGGATACTGCTGCTTACCCAGCTGAAGAGCAGTACCCGACAACTACCTTGTCAGGCAAGCAATCATTGATCATTCCGATACAAACCCAATCTTCTCGCTCCTGCTCTCTTTTACTGCATTAAGGCAACAGCGTGTGAACTGCTACTTGCTGCGGTAGATGAACCCTACTCCCTTGCATGACCTGTCATTGCCACAGTAAATAGTTGAAACCCACTAGCATGTGTAGGAGTTGATTGAGCCATGTGATGTGTGATCCACCATGCTATTTGTTTATGTTGCCTGCTATGCTTAGAGTTGTGTCTGGTCTGATTCATCTGGGTGATGGATCAGAGTGAAATGATCATACCGATAAAGAGAGGGAGGTGTGGAATACGCTTGGTAAAGGTATCGATGAAAGGCCATGTAGGAGTACATGGTGGGTTGTTTCATTGGATTCGTCCATAGGACCTGAGATCTGTATGTGTGGTTCAAGTTGCAGTTACTACCATGCATTGGGACCGAAACCAATGGACCCTCTCGGCTTATTAATTACCCTCGATCTCTGTCCAGGAGTTGCAACTAGTTTCTGGTGTTTATAGCTTACTGGAGGTCGTGCACAACGCTGACCCTCGAGGTGGGTTGTGATGCGACATGTACGTGGCACGGTGTACCGGTTGCCCGTTTGGTGACTCGGGAACCCTGTACACATCGTTTGGGGCCGTGAGCGACACCCCGGCCGGATCTCCCCACGGATGGAACCCAAATAGGCGATAAACCTGGACGAGAGACTTGAGTAGTTAGTCAGGTCGTGGCCGACACCCTCGCTGGGCTTCCGCTTGAAGGTTGCCGAGTACACGCCGAGTAAACGGCGATAAGTGGTGAAAGCGTGTGTGAAGAAGTACACCCCTGCAGGGTTATCAAACTATTCGAATAGCCGTTGTTCGCGGTACGAACTACTTGGTTACTCTTACAGTTCATAGACAAGTTGATGGATACTACTAAAAGCCTCAAGATAAGTGTGAGTGCCATGGATGGCCCTTCCGTAGGATGACGGAAGAGGATCCTCGGTAGTGTATTGATGTGGTGAGTAGAGGACTCGTGTTCGTAATAACATCTTGCAATCTGTTGAGAGTTGTAGTATAGGTTAGCCAAGGTCAAAGCTGGTATTCTGCTATAAACTCCACTACCCCCCTTTTGATAATGTTGCATGTATGATATGTTCTATGGTAAGACTTGCTGAGTACCTTTGTACTCATGTTTGCTTAATAACTGTTGCAGAGGAGAACCATGCCCCTGCTGATGGGTTCTACATAGACATTGACGTCGACGAGTAGCTTGACACCCAGACGGAGATCTGGAGCTTGTGAAGGGCCTTGTAGATAGTCAGGCTACACCAAGCCTGTTTTATTTTCTAAGTTATCTGTACTCAGACATGTAGCTTCCGCTTGTGCTTGTATAACTGTATGACTTGAGTGTTGGGTCATGTGACCCCTACCTGTATGGATATGTTATGTATGGCTCTTGGATCCTTTTAAATAAAGTACTTTGAGTCATAGAGTTCTGTTGTGATGCAATGTTGTATTTGCACATATTGAGCATATTGCGTGTATGATTGAAATGCTTGGTATGTGTAGGATCCGACACCTAGTTGTTTTCCTTTGGTAGCCTACCTTACAGGGAAATGCCTCCTAGTGATTCCAATGAGCCTTGGTAGCTTGCTACTGCTCGGAACACGTAGGCTGGCCGGCATGTGTCCTTCTTCGTTCCTGTGTCTGTCCCTTAGGGGAAATGTCACGCGTTGTTCCTTTAAGTCCATGTAGCTTGCTACGACTTGGGTTCATACGTTGATGACCGACACGTTCGTTGCTCGGTCATGGATGCATGTCTCTGTAATTTAGTGCCACTTTTGGTTTATAACTAGCCATGTCGGCCCGGGTTCTCTGTCATATGGATGCTAGCGACACTGTCATATACGTGTGCCAAAATGCGCAAACGGTCCCGGGCCAGGTAAGGTGGCACCCGTGGGGTTACCGTGCGTGAGGCCGCAAAGTGATATGACGTGTTACAGCTAGATCGGTGTGACTTAGGATCGGGGTCCTGACAGCCAAGTCAATCAAAATAAATTCTTGAAGGAAGATATTACTAAACCATACCACATCATAGGCAAACAAATCATGTTGGTACTCCAATAACACATTGGGAACCCCCCAAGTTATTTGAGACTAACCATAAGAAAACATGAACTACTAAGCGCCATCATGCACGTAGCATCTTTATCATAGACATATCAACCAATGCAACAGAAGCAAACTCTCTTAATAAGGTGAGCATGGTAATTAAAGAGAGTTCAAGCAACCAACTAAACAAAAGCTCTTTGAAAAGAAAAGCATGAAAGCTAAGAGCTGAACATGATAGTAGCTATTAAAAGACAAAGAACACACACAGCAAGGATAGACATGAAAATCCTATGTTATGTTCTAGGTAGAAGTGGAGCGTGTTTCTCTCCCACATAAAGAAAGCTGAGTTCCGACTCGTTATGAAAAACTAAAGAAAACTAAAAGCAAGACGCTCCAAGCATAGCACATAACACATGAAGTGATTAAAATATAGCGGAACGAAAGACGAACTGATAATGTTGATGGAGAAGGGGATGCACGGGGGCATCCCCAAGCTTAGACGCTTGAGTCTCCTTGAATATTTCTTGGGGGTGCATGGGGGCATCCCCAAGCTTGAGCGCTTGACACTCCTGAATATTTTTATCATCTTCCCTCGCACACTTGAAAACTCCCTTGCTGGAAATAAAGATATTCTTGAAGGTATACTGTTTCTCAAGATTGCCAAAAGGTTTTTGCAAAGAAAAAGCAAGCTCTTGGTTTGCAAAATGAAGGAAAGGCAAAACAGGACAGAATCTGTGAAAAACAGAACAGAAGGTAGTAATTGATTTGTTCGGGGCACTTCTGCAACTCTAATCAAAAAACTCAGAACAGACGCACGAAAGACAATTATATAGAGCACGCTGTCGAAAAAATTCAGACCAAAAAGATGATCTGGTGATTTTATACGAATTTTTTTATCCAAGGACAGAATCTGTTTCCTGGACAGCACCTCACAACTTTTGAACTTTCTAGCAATCAGAGGCTACACTTGGCACAAAATTGAAAATCAAAGATACGATGATGATGCTACAGTAGTAACAACATCAAGACACAACAAAAGCAAAATAAATTTATTCATGTGGGCTGCCTCCCAAAAGCGCTTTCTTTTATGCCTTTAAGCTAGGCATAATGCATATAGATCAAGTTGTATCAATTGAACCATCATCAAGATCATCAAAAAGCTCTTCAATAATACAACTAGTCTTAAGAGGACTTTCAAATAAAGGCCTCATAGAGATACTTCTAGGTAGAAGACCAAAAGGATAAAAGTCAAGGGAAGATTCATTTATAAATTCATCAAAGACAGGTGTTTCTTCCAAAGTCTTTACAGTTTCAACCCCTTTGGCAATAGGTGGATTCCTTTTAGAGTGGGGAGCCTTTGGAACGTGAACGAACTTAGGCTCCTTCTTTGCCGGAGTTTCTACCTTTTTGGTTTTGATTGAGGAGAAGGTGTTTCCTAGAGTATCAAAGATATCCTCAATCTTGTCTATCCTAGAAGAGTCCAAGTCATGGAATTTGACGGTCTCCAAAATTTTGAAAATTTTATGCATGGAGCTATCAAGTCTATTCAAATTCCCTTGGATCTTACGATCCAATTCATTTATCTTATTAATGCTTGGCATCTCTAACTCTATCTTTTCAAGTTTTTTCATAATGTGAGCTAGGGTGATGTCCTCTCGAATGCTAACAACAGGGAGATTCCCAACAAGATTTTCAATAATACTAAGGGACTCCCAAACTGGGGCCTCTAGGAAATTCCCATTGATAGCAGTATCTAGAATAAACCTATTCCAAGAAGTAATTCCAACATAAAAATTTCTAAGCAGGATAGTAGTAGGTTGCTTCTTGGTGGCTCTTTTTTGTGAATCATTAATTCTATACCAAGCATCTTTCAAACTTTCCCCACCTCTTTGTTTAAAGGTGAGAACTTCTGCCTCGTCAAAGACAAAAGGACCCGACATAATGACAACTAAAGAACGAGATAACTATTTTTGTGATTTTCGATAAAAGATACTAAAGCAAAAACTGAAAGGTAAACTAACAAGACTAAAAGCAAAGGTAAAAGATAGCATGCAACTCCCCTATCCTGAAGAGTGGAGTCCCCGGCAACGGCGCCAGAAAAACTCTTGCTAGGCTTCTCGCCCCTCGTTGGTTACCCCAAGTGGAAGGTGTGAGATGTAGTGTTGCAAAAGTTTTTCCCTTGGCAAAGATACCAAGGATCGAATCCCCAGAGACTCCTAGGTTCAACAAGAAGGTGTCAACTGCTACGGCGCCAGATATTAGCAATCAACATGGACCTGCACACAGATACAAATAACTTTGCTCCCAACGAGTACAGAGAGGTTGTCAATCCCTCCGGCCTTGTAGTTCACAAAGGATTAAACGCAAGTGATAGTAGTGATAGATATAATTGCAATAGTAAATAATAGCGAAAAGTAAATAGCGGATGTGATCAATGATGGTAATATGGACCGGAGTCTCATGATGTTCACTAGTGATGTATCTCTCCCAAAAGACGATAAAACAGCTATGTGAGGTAAACGAATTACAGCTGGGCAATTGACAGGACCATGTGCGCAAACCAATGCTGACTACATTGCAAGAAAGGTTGAGGTTCAAAGCATGGGCGGTACGCCAAAGTAAGTAGACCGAAATCCATCAATATCTACTACTAATCATCCACCTTGAGATATCTATCAAGAACATCTCGCCGGTATTAAGTTGCGAGTCCCACCCATAGTGTAAACTCAATGCAACAGACAACTGCATTAAAAGAACTTTGCGTAAAGTAAACAATCCTTGCACCCACGGGCACAAGCACCGTTGTTTTCCCCCTTGTGGCAACAGCACATCCCCTATACTCATGTTTCTGTCACTCAAACTAGTCATCGAGGGGCATGAACCCACAATCAAGCATAACGTTCCCTCTTGGAGTCACTACCTATTAATTGGCTAAAGCAATAAATAACAACGGAGAACATGCAAGAATTACTTACGAACATAAATATAAAAGAGGTAGATCAAATATATTACTCAAGCACAATCTGAACATAATCTCATAATCCATCGGATCCCAGCAAACTCATCATAGCAACAGCATAAGGATTACATATGTGCCTCGATCATGTAGGGCAGCTCACGAGGACTAATTAGTGAAGCACAAGAACGGGAGGAGAACATCACATAGGTACTGGTCATGGACTCATGGTCCAAGGGAGACTACTCACAACTCATCCGGGAGACGTCCATGGTGGTGGAGAGGCTCCCGGTGGTGATCCTCCCCTCCGGCAGGGTGCCGGGAAGAGTTCTCCTGGTGCTCCCGATCTTGGAAGCGGCGGTGGCGACGGAACATATATTAGATCGCGAAAAGAGTTCCTCCCTTGAGGGTTTCGGGAGACGCTTTAAATATATGCCAAAGGGGGGCATCAGAGGAGCCTCGGGGGGCCCAGGCGCCCCCCCCCCC
>LR738712.1:289662287-289981948 GCA_902687465.1 Secale cereale
GCGGCCCAGGGGGGGCGCCGCCAGGGCGCCTGGAGCCCTGGTGCCCCCCCCCCCCGGCTACCCTTCGGGCGCACGGTAGTTTCTGGAACGCTGATTTTTTTATATAATTTTTCTGGATTTTTCCTGGCAGTTCTCGTAATGTGAAAACCTGAAATACAAAAACAACCGAAAACAGAAACTGGCACTGGGGTGCACTGAGTTAATAGGTTAGTCCAAATATGATCAAAAGTGTATGGAAGTGTATAAATATCATAGCAATATCACCCAAAATAGGCATGGAGCAAGCAGAAATTATAGATACGTTTTGGACGTATCAGTGGGCCGGGTCCAAGATTATCTTCTTCGTCTCTTTAGCCGGATTGAAGGAGACCCCGCCGTCCACCTCCTTGGGGTCAGTCGGCATGGCCGACTGCTCGCCGGCCATGGCTACCACCCGGTCGATGATGCGTTTCTCTTGAGCGATGATGAGGGACTCGACCAGCCGGGAGCTGGCTACCGCACACTCGGTCGACTTCTTATAGTCGCCGACGATGATGACAATGCCCATGGGACCCGTCATCTTCATCTTTAGGTACGCGTAATGCGGAACCATCATGAACTTGGCCATGGCCGGCTGGCCCAAGAGCACGTGGTAGGGGTTGTCCAGGTCGGCCACCTCAAACCAGATGGGCTCACGACGGAAGTGATTTTGTTCACCAAACATGACATCAATCTTGATCTTGCCGAGTGGTGAGTGCGCGAGCCCAGGGATGATGCCGTGTAACATGGGCCGGCTGGGCAGGATCTGTTTGTCCTTGATTCCCGGCATTTCCATGGTGTTGCGGTAGAGGATGTTGATGTTACTGCCGCTGTCTACCAACACTAAGGAGAAACGGGAAGTCCGCCTATCAGTGTAGAAGGTGGGATCCAACACCATGGCATAGCCACCAAGCGTGGGCATCACGGCTAGATGTTCTTTCTGGCCCCAGGTTATGGGCTTCTCCGACCAATGCATGTACACGGGGACTTCGGGCACAACAGTGTTCACCTCACGTTTGTTGCCGCCTGCTGCACTTGTCGTTGGCTTTGCTTGTGAAGACGACGTAGGGCGCGTGCTCATTGGGGAATTCTTCTTGGAGCATGCCGATAGGGCAGGCCGGCTACTAAGGAGCTGGACCCGCTGGACCGGCAGGAGGAGGTGGCAGAGCCTCTCCCTTGGCGATGCGGGCGTGCCAGTTGCACCGCTGAGTCGTATGGTTGGATGGATTAGCACCGCTGTCGAACTTGCACGGGGCCTCAAGGGCCTACTCGGAAGCGAGGGCCGGTTTCTAGGCACCCTTATTGCACTGCTGACGCTTGGGGCCGGGCTAGCCAGCCGGCTATTGGTCTTGACCCTCGATGGCCGCCACCTGCCAGCTGCTAGAAGCCGGCTCCGGGGTCTTGCGCTTGTTTTTGTTGCTCTGTTGCTGACGCCGTTAGAGTTACCAGCCGATACTGGGGTATTCGATGTAATCACCTTTCTGGATGCGTCAACCCAGATCTTCGACTTCATAGAGGAGTCGGCCATAGCGTACTTATCTTCCATGGCCAGGAGCTCGTCCAGTGTGGCCGGCTCATTGCACATGAGCATGTGCTTGAGCAGAGTGCCCTCTTGGCACACGAAGGTGAACTACTCGATCAATTGCACCTCGTGCACCCCCTCACAAGAGATGCGCAGCTCACCCAGCGTGTCAGGTAATTGCGAGTGGACTCTGTCAGCTCCTGAACACACATGGAGAGCTTTCGTGGCTTGGCGGTCCGCTTGTGAGTGTTGTTGAAGTTGCGAACGAAAGCTTCATTGAAGTCCAACCAGCTATTGATGTTGTGGGGTTTGAGGTTGTTTAGCCATGTTTGGGCCGTGCCCTGCAACATGAGCAGAACATACTTCATGGCAACACATTTGTTGCCATTGGCTATGCTACCTGGAATGAAATAGTCGATGAGCCAGTCCTTCGGCTTCACAGTGCTGTTGTACTTTGGAGTGTCTCGGGGCAGAGAGAACCCTTTGGGAAAGGGCTCGTCATGGATGCAGGGGCCGAAACAGGCAGGGCCGACTACATCTTCTTCCTCCATCGCCTGGGACTGAGCCAACTGCTCAAGACGTTGGCGGGCGTCATAGTCGCTGACTCATGGGCCCAGCCGGCCCCTAGAGTCGGATTGTCAACCGGTGCTGGAGAACCCGATATCTCACTGCGGGGAGTTGGATGTTCATCCTGCTGCCGCCGGCCTTCCGGGTTCGGGGGATCTTGCTGGCTGGCCACGCTAGTGCGACGAGAGCGTTGACTACGACCGGTTGCCTCCCCCAGGTTCTAGTTGTGGCAGCTACCACTAGGGGATCGGGAGGTCGCACCATGATCGCGGTGGGCCTCCGGGTTCTCCGCCTGCTTGTCGGCTGCTAGCACGCGGTTCTAGGTGTATTGCTGTGTGTTTGCGGTGTTGAGGAGCTCCTAGAGATGCTCCATTTGAGCGCATTGCTCTTTGCCCTCCAGATTTTGGTGGTCGTCTGCCACCGCCTGCCCGGCACACAGGTTCTTCGCCGGCGTCTCGTGTATCTGGCGTCCAGCTCCCGGCATGTTGGCAATGGCCCCGCCAAGCTGCCGGATGGCGCCAGCACGGCTGGGCTCAGCACCAGCCGGTGTTCGGATGTTGATGTGGTCCATCTCACGTAGGTTATCCTCCGCGCGGCGCTGCATAGCCGCTAGTTTGGTGGCGCTGTCTAGTATCTTGAGGCGGATTGCCTCGAGCGTCGTGAGGTCAGTTTCATCATCGACGGTGGTCCCCAAGTCCCGCATTGCTACTTGCAATGGGTCCTCAGTGACCCTGTCGGCTGCTTGGCTATCACCAATGACCATCGCCTCCATGAAGATACCGGCGTCGAGCAAGCCGGTCGTGAAGTCGCAGGTGATGGGAGGGAGCGGGTTGTTGACGAGGAACTTGCCGAGCTTGGTGGCTGGGTTGGAGGAGTCGACGGACTCCAAGTCAGAGGTCGGCTCATCGGCGATGGTGAGCTTCACAAAGAGCTTAGCAAGTGGGTCGACAGGGCGGAGAGATTCCGCGTCGAAAGCGTGCTCATTGGGGATGTTGACCTTGCCGAGGAGGTCAGCAAGGTAGCTCATGGGGCAGGCTGCTCCCACTTCGGGCAGCACACTAGCGAACACGCCGGGCTGGCCGATCGGGCCTGCCGCGATGCACTCGTCGGGGCGGAAAAGGGTTCCCATGCAGAACATGTCTCCGGCCGATGCCGCTTGCCCCATGGTGGGTGCCAACTATCGGAGTATTCTCGCGACATATGCCAAGCGGTGGCTTATCATGGTGTGGGAGACGAGTACGTCGTCGGGCTCTAGAAGCAAGATTGGGTGAGATCTCAATCGTACACGAGTCTTACCCAGGTTCGGGGCTCTACATGGAGATAACACCCCTAGTCCTGCTCTGCGGGGTCTCCGCATGATCACTATGAATCACAAGTGTACACATTTGCTCCTAGAGTTGTATTGCTAGAGGAGGGAGAAGGGCAAGGCTTAGCTTTCTTGCTCCTAGCTATGATGTATGGGGAAGGAATGATGAACCCTTTGCATGCTTGATCCTGGGGGATTATATAGGTCTATCCCGTAGGGGTACAATTGTAATGCGCCAAATGGTAGGTCCCGGACGTCAGTGTCTTTGGTCGCCGGATTCTCCACCGGCAGCCCGCCTCAGGTGGACCCCTCCAGCTGCCGAGAATCCGGCCGACAGGGAGGGCCCGCCGCCTACGGGCAACGCCAATTTCCTTTCACTTAGCGTCGTCCTTGCTGACGAGGGCGGCGTCACAGTGTGCGTGGATACAGTGTCACGACGTAGCGGAGGATGTCCGCCTGGTCGAAGTGCACTGTAGCCATGCTCCCCCGTATCCAGGGAGGTACAGACGGCACTATTGCCATGCTTTGTCTTCATAATGTTTGGTTGGTGTAGACTCCGAAGGGGAGGAGGCCGGCTTCTAGGAGCCGACCCGCTCCTGGGGTAGTCTGCCAGGGACATGCCGCCTCCTGGGATGCCGCCAAGATGCTAGCCGTATGCTCAGTCGACCTGAGGGGCTAGGCCTATCCCGATGTCTTGAAACGCTCTTGGGTGCGGATGAAGCTACCGGGGGTACATAACCCCGACAAGACCACAAGCTAAATAGAAAAGATAAGCTTCAAGAAGAGATTGACTCATTTGAAGAAGCTCCTAAAGCCACAGTCAAGTTGATTCCCAAGACTACATTAAGTGCTACTTCATCAAGTTAAACTATGAATCCAAGGATTCCCACTAAGTTGATGTGGATTCCAAAGAACAAGAACTGGAGTGTACTCGAGGGTGACTCCACCAAGATAATTCAGTCATATTTGTTTCGGCAAGGACTTGGGCAATCAACTTTCATATGTTGCATCAAGTTCATGGAGTCACATATCCTCTTGTTAGTAAGACAAGGGACAAGGTAACCTAATGCTTTCATGGACATCATCATATGTGCCATTGACTCTATGTCTATGGATATCCGTGTATGTTCCTTGTGGGACTAACCCATGTAGGTACTGAAAGCGAAACATTCCAAAGGATTTCTCCAAATGATCAACATCAACATTGAGCATCAACACCCTCACTATCTACATGAAGTCATCATTGACAAAACCCAATGATTGCTCATCCCTCTTAGGGTGGATATCGCATCTCGGGGGAGCTTTGCTCTAAAAAATCGAGCTAACGCAACTCTAATGGTGTGCATACATTAACGCTTTCCGTAAAAGTGGTAACCCCACTTGTGCTTAAACAATGAGTATGACCTATGATCAAATGTTCTCATTTTACTCCTATGTCAATATACTCATATATAGATGACCTAGTCTTCGCCATTTGCTTGATATAAGCTAGAATTGATTGTGCCTGCTTTGACACATATTTCATTTGCTATCTTATTGTGTGAGCATGTTGTTTGCATATTTTCTTTATTCAACGACATCCATTTGTTGTTTTGATTGTCCTGGTTTTTATTCTCCATGTGGATGTACAAGAATTCCTAAGAACTTTCTCTAGCTATCTATGATCTTCTTGTCTCAAACTCTATTCATGATATATCACACAAATTTAACAATTCTTTTTCGAACCCTCCGGGTATGGAGCACTCAGAACCACCGATCCGTCAAGGAATGCCTTCCAAAGCCTTCTGCTGCATTTTCGTCAGACCAACCACTCAAACTCAGTCACAACAAAAGCACTAGACCGATCTAGGTTTTGAATCTTGGTGCTACCTATTAAACCGACTCAGTCCCACTGATTTTATGTAACTCCGCGCGGTTTCTCAAATCTGTTCCACCGATTCATTCCACTCGTTGCCACCGACATCACATGGTTATATATTTCCATTGGCCCATATAGTTGATAATTACTTCAAATGTCACACATCCGCACCCCTTAGCTGCCACCCTTGGGTCTCGGGATCGTAGCATCTATCTCTTGTGCGTCTCTGCCACATGACTCTGTCATCGTCAACGGGAATCATCTCCACCGTTGCCGCTATAGAGGATCGTCACCAGGGTAGGGTACGAATCGCTCTCCTCGTGCTTTCCATTTCCGATTCAATGCACATGGATAATGGCTAGTATCTTGCCACGATTGATATTCATCTATCCACCTGAAAGTTCCATTTGAATGGATTCGAAAATGTTGGTGCAATAATAGTCCCGTTTATGTTTTGGAGTTTGTTGACATAAAAAGTATGGGAATTATCTGTTTGCTAGTCCACAGAGAGTAACAGGTCCCTGATGTATCAAGGAGTTTGATGAAAATGACGAAGATAATCTCCCTGCGTTGCAGCGAAGGTTATCACCGAAGATAAAAGCTATCAAGAGTGACCCCTAAAAATTATTGAAGTCCAAGCAATTGGTTATGTGCATGTTCGAAGCAAATCACTGAGCTTGAGTAAGAATGAAGAAGTGAAGACATAGCATTTATTTCGTTGTTTCTCTTCATTGATTGAGTCATAGAACCACCGCACTATTAAGAGGGATATAGCGTTTCGAAACTTTGATTCTCTGATGCTAAACCCAAATCCTATGAAAGTTGTGAGAGAAATCTCTTTGTGTTCCGAGCAAATACTTCTTCGCTGCGACAGATTTGCCTCGGACCGAGGAGTTGGAATCACTTGTTCCTCAAGTAATGTAGGCGTTGCTTCAAAAATACGACTATTGTGAACGTGTCGTTTGGCCATTGGCTGGACCTAGTGTCCAAATGGTCATGTCCCTTCTAGGAAGGCCTTAAGTATCCACCCCGCACTGGCTTTATCCAGGGGTTGATCCGTTTGATTCCGAGAAGATTTTCAAGCAACCCACTCTCTGAGTGATTTGAGTTTAAAATCCACCTATTACTTGTTCCTCAAGTTTAGTACGCTCCGCCTATTACTCTTGAGAGATGCAAACTCTTTAGACGGTTAGGTGTCGATTTCTTCAGAGACCAAGAGTGATTGTGGTTCTCGTAGAAGAAGTCTGTAAAGGCTCGGAGATAGCCTTCAATTATCTACCACGAGTGATCGGCATCAGTTGACGAATCGATTGTCGAGGATAATAGGGCGAAGAGAGTTTATCTTCCGTGTTAAGTTACATCCCCTCCAACCAGACGTACTCCTTGTGCAGAAGGACAAACAGGTCAAACAAATCCCTTGTCGCCCTCAAGCATTACTGGTCCTTTCTCTCACCCTTTTAACTTTGATGTATTCAGCTCATGTAGTCCGTTATGATGATTAGTCCAGTTTTCATTCGGTAATTAGTTTTACTTCGATGTTGCTTAATTATTCTTCATTCCGCTGCTGGGTTCTCAGAGATTTAAGCTTTCTGAAGAAAATTTAAAACTCCTATTCACCCCCTCTGGTAGACATACTTTGGTCCTACAGAAGAAAAACTTTCTGGTTAGGTTTCCGCTGAACTCATCTTGGACCGACCGAAATGAAATTTTTGGTCCCATCGATTGGCTCTAGCCATTGCAGGGATACAACTCGGTTCCACCGAAACATACTGATCGGTGAGACCGAAGGTAAAATCTCAGTGAGACCCTAGCTTTTCGGAGCCACCGAACCACAACTCGGTCTAACCGATACTGTGTATTTAGGTTCTGTCAGTGCTTCTGTGTCACCGAGATGATCAAATCGGTAGCTACGAAATGCTTTCCGCATGAAGCTAAAACTGAAGTTAGGACCAATTTTTTTTTAAAACTATCTGATTTTTCTGATGCTCATCTACTTTGTTGATATCCATCTATACACATGGTCATTTTTCGGAAGATGTCAAGTGCCATTGATAGTCAGAATCAGTAAGAGAAAAACTTCAATCTTAGTGAGGATGAGGATTTTGTTGTAGATGAGGCCATTTCAAAGAAGAAGACGGTGCTTAGAAAGCAATAAATGACTGGTGCCAAGAAGACTGCTATGAAGAGAGTTCCAACATCAAAACCTTGAATATATTTAGCTCCACAAGAAACTATGCCCTTCACACTGGAGGAGCCAATTCATGAAGACGCTATTGCTGGTAAGAAGAAGAAGGCTTGGAAAACTACTGCCATAGTTCTTGGGAAGCCTTCCATGATGGAAAAAGAAGAAGATGAGGATGAACATGCTCTAGAAGCTCCAGCTAAGGCAGAAAAACTGATGGGAGATGCCATCAAGTTAGTTGCTGCTCCCTCCAAGCCCAACTCAAAGCCCAAGGCTTCTACACCCAAGAGGTCCACTAGAAACATACCAGCTGCTGAGAAGAACAAGGCCCTAGTGCCAGAAGTTCGAAAAGATGAGGATCCACTAGTGCTCAGGAAATTGAATCCCAAGATTCCAGACCATGACAATGCTCATCCAGTTGTTGAGAACATGAAGCTCATTAGGGATTGTGGTCTGAGATAATGGAGGAAAGTGGATTCCTATTCCGCCAGAAGCAGGACTTCTTGTGACTATCGTTTCCACACTAGGGAACAACAAGATTTCTACGAGACTGTTTTTCTTGATAAGAAGCCCATCACGGGTGACATTAAGTGGGTGGACTGGAAGTACATCAATCCCAAAGAAGACTACTTCCCCCATGTTCATGGGAGTTTTAGGATTGACGGAGTTGGCAAGTTTCTTGGTTAAAATCGTAAAAGTGGAATGATGATATGATCATGCAGGTTTCTTGGATCCATATATCACTTGTTAGTTGGTTTGGCCACAACAAACACCATTTAGAGGCACAGTCTGTTCCCAAAATCTAGAGATGAGAGGATAATTCATGCCCACTCCATAAACTTACTGCACGTGTTTGATATCCTGCAAAAGTTCAAAGTCATGAGTTTATTGTAGAGAAGATCAAGAGGACAGTTGCTGACCCGAAGAGGTCTCGTGGATATGCCCCACACATCCAGATGCTTATCAACTCCAAGGTTGGTACAAACACATATCTACTAGACCGAGAGCACCTCCCTCTTCAGCTAGAGTTTGTGGACAACGTAGTGGTGATGGATCCTTCACACCCGAAATCCATTGACGCTTAAGAGAATGCTTAGGAAGTAGCAACCGCAATAGGAGCAAAGGAACCCTCTGCACCCACTGCCCCTATTGCAAATCTTAAGATGAAGAATGACCAAATGGCATAATCTATTGGAAGCAACACTGAGGATTGAGCAAAGTCTGGCCAACTTAGCCAAGAACCAGGAGAGCCTAGAGTGGATTATGGAGGATATGATATACAACTTAGATATCAAGGTCACATAAATTCAGTCTATATTAGAGAAGCTTCGATATGATGTTGAGGATGGAGATGACCATCCTACTACTAACAGGTTTTAGACTGTGCCAAGGGCAGCCAGATCTTCAGTTGTGCCAGTTGCAGAATTGAGGACCGTTCACTCTATACCAGCTGCAACTGCTCTAGCACCACCTCCCGTGTCTACACCACATGTTCAGTAGACATCGTCAGAAGCATTTGCAAATGCATTTCTCCTGAAGCCATCTAAGCACACCAGAGCTCCAAGCCGAAAGAATCCTTTGGGAGCTCCAGAGGATCGTGCCTAGAGAGACGTATAGCTCTATACCTTTTCGAGCTTTTCGGTAACTTGTTACCAAAGGGGAGAAACTATATAGATCATTAGGCTTCTTTGCTAGTACGTCCATTTGATATGTGCTATTTATTTTCTAGATGCTCGTGAGATACTACTTTGGTTGTATGTGTTTGATCATACTATGCTTAATGTGTGCTTAATGCTTATCCCTATCACCTTTATGTTTGATCATTCACTTGTGTCTTCGCCAAGAGCTCTCCACCGCGATGTATGTGACATGGGAGAGTAACCCATGATCCTAATGGATTGTGCGGTTGCATTCAAACGAATTTTTTTTATTAATGCAGAAATTTAGGGGGAGCTCTTGCTTATCACATACTTTTCAAAGCTATGACATACTTCATTCATTTATTCATCTACTGAAGCTTTGAGATATATGTTTTCATCAGTTACCAAAAAGCGGGAGATTGAAAGTGCAACTAATCCCCGGGTGGTTTTGGTAATACATAACAACATATAGCTCATTGAACTAATATCCATTTAAGATAAATATTTCTTGATGTTCAATGATTGGCATAGCATGGACAGAGAAGTGGACCCCTCAAAATGCTAAAGACAAAGATCGGCAAGATCCCAAGACTCTTCATTTCTATTTTAGTGATCCAAGATCACTAAAAGTCCATAGGAAAGCCTATACTATTAAAAGGGGATGATGTGTTGCTTAATGATCTGGTTGCTCAAGTGCTTAATGATATTGCTCCAAAACCCTTAGCCATTTTCTCCATCCAAAATATATCCAAATCCTATTTCCAAACTCAGCCCTACAAATAATTCTTACGGGGTGCCACCGATTACATTTGACATAGCCACTACCAGAAACCCTAACAAATCAGTCTGATTGATATGTTTCTCTGTCTCAGCAAGATTGCTTGCCAGTGCTCTTTGATCATTTGCATCCACTTTGGTCTCACCGAGTTTATGCAATCGGTTCCACCGAGTTGGCATGACAAATTCGTTCCTTATTGTTTCACTTCGGCCCCACAGAGTTGATGTTTTCGGCGTTCTGGGAACCAGGGTACACTAGTACATTGAGGTGTTATACAAACGGTTTTTAACCCCTTTCCGCACAACATTTGGAACCGCCGCCTAGTAAGTGTGCGCGATAGGGGGGTTCTTCCCACACGACCGAGAAACAGTCGGGGATATGCTCTCCTGCCTCACACACTCGGCAAAATGAGGTCGTGTGCAACCAGCGAGTGACCAAATACGGTTATACGTACAGTAGTGCTATAAAAAATTATACATGCGAATCATTTCTGTTCGTCAGTACATCCCACACAGTCAGTCCCTGCTAAACGTTTCCGTCCGTATATACATCCCACACAGTCTCCAAGGAAAACGTTTCTGTTCGCAGGTACATCACACACAATTTTCCCCATAAAATCGTTTGTGATAGCATTTCCATTGCACACGGTATTAAAAAAACTTATCGTTTGCGTTATCCAATCCATCACACACATTTTTATGTGGTAAACGTTTGCACCAGGTGGCTTAACACAAACAGTTTTCAAGAGAATGTCGTGTGTGATTGTAAATTAATATAACACGGTTTATTCCTAAAAACCGTGTGAGTTATTGAATGCATCACACGCGGTGTTTTCTCAATAACTGTTTACAATAGAAAAATCACAATTAGCAGGCTACCTATTATTAATAATCGATTTAATAATCTAATTGACATTTCATATTAAGCACACTATATATTTCATTTTCCTAATTGAAATACATCAGAGTACAACATCATATAGCTTCAGCACTTAGCTAACCCATTACACAACTGCACCAGCACCAAGTTTCACATGCAACATCTATGACCTTTCGAAATTAACAACATAGACAGTACATAGACAGATGTATCTCATCTGGAAAACTGTTGAAACAGAAGGCGAATATTGAGCCTTAATTGATGTTGAAGGTCTTTGCAACTTTAGGCCAGTGCTTGTGGATGATTAACCGTCCATCCTTCGTCCTCTTCAGGAACACTTCAATGTTGATTCGTGGGTGTTGTATGAATACCTTCCTCGCCTGCTGTCCATACATGTG
Source organism: Secale cereale (assembly GCA_902687465.1). Classification (NCBI taxonomy): domain Eukaryota; kingdom Viridiplantae; phylum Streptophyta; class Magnoliopsida; order Poales; family Poaceae; genus Secale; species Secale cereale. The sequence continues at coordinate 289,673,436 of LR738712.1, forward strand.
GTTTGAGAGGTAATCATCAGTGAAGTGCTTTGGAAAGGCCTGAAAACAAGGATGTGCATAAATATATTCTCTATATTGGAAATGGGGCAAAGGAATAAAAAAGGCAAGGTATAATAGTTAGTACCATCCTGTAGTGAACTGATGTCTTCTTCATTATGTAGACAAAGATCTAGCTTGTTGTTTTCGTCGCTAATTTCTTTATCCTTACAATCTTTCTGAGTTTCTTGACTTGACTAATATTCATGGACAACTCATTTCCCCATATGCAAAAAGGGTCGAACACTGGGTCAATGTGACATCCCTAGCTTGCTATGCACTTGGACTAGATTGGTTGTTGCATCATGTCTAAATTTTTCATTAAACTGGAAATGGAGATGTTCAAACCCTAGCACCAAATGAATTCAACTAGGGTAAAAAAATCATTTCCAATGAACCCAAAATGCCTTCATGAATGTTTGATAATTTTCGCAAGGCTTTGAGACCAAACCAAAAATAGTGAACATTTTTGTGGAATATTATTGGGCACTGAATTAAATCATACCTTATTTGCATTTGGGCATTTAAATTTTATATATTATTTTAAATGTGCAAATATTCATGAACTAATATGTTGGCTGTTGGAAGTAATCCAAACAGTGGCCACAAGCAGTCTCATGATTTTTGAAAATGCTCTCGCATTTTTAATAAAGCCAAAACAAATGTCAAAAATAAAAAACAGAAACAGAAATAAAAAAGGCAGAAAACTTACCTGGCGCTTAGCAGTAGCAGAGGCGGCCCAGCTCCTGTTGGCCCAGCGCACCTCCTCCTTCCGTCGCCTTCCTCCTCGCGCCAATAGGCCGCGCGTATGGCAACCGCGCACCGGCACGCACCCGGACACGTCCAGCATGCCTGCCTGCCACCCCGCCCTACCGATGCCATGGACGTCTCCACTAGCGCCACGCCCTCCCCCTCGTCCCCCCCGCATATCTCTCCTCCCTCCAAGGACCCCATCCCCCTCCTCTGCTCGCGTCCCGCGGCGCCACCGTCACCGCCGCTCGCTGCCACCGTGCTCTCCGGCCACCCCTCGCCTTGCCGCCGAGTCCGGAAGCACCGCCGCATCTTCCTCGTCCTCTCCATCGAGCTAGACGACGTCGAAGGCCTTCTTCATCGTCACCATCGTCGTTCTTCGCCTTCCGCCGCCGTGGATCGCCGCCGTCGAATTCGTGGCAACCAGCGCTTCCCCGACCCTGCCGTCTATACCATCCCCCTGTCCGTGAGCCCCACCATCTTTCCCCTCTCTTCTCGCTACTGAAAGCGTCCCCTAGATGTGCTCTTCACCGGAGACGAGAGCCCTCACCAACGGCCATGTCACCGCTGTTGTTTCAGTCGCCGTAGCTCATGGGCGAGCACACCAACATGCTCAGCGTCCATCTACAAGCCCGTAGCCACCAACCGTTTCCCTTCCTGAGCTTTGTAGCGCTGAACCCGCCGTTCCCGTAGCTCCGGCCACCGTGCAAGTCGCTGTCGTCATCGACTTAGGCCACTGGAGTTGCTGTTGTGTGCACCACCTAATGCGGACGAGCCTCCTCGTCGCGTAGACGCCCTCCGTAGTCATTTTGGTCACCGATTGGCGATTTCCGAGCACAACCGCCGTCCCGGATCTCGCCGGCGGCAAGTCGCCGGCGAGCTTGACCCATTTTGACCAAGGTTTGACCCATCTTGGTCAATGACATGTGGGACCAGGCCCCTGCTAGTTTTGGTTAAGTTTTAATTAAGTTTATTTAGCCCTACTGACATTGACATGTGGGCATGTCCAGCTAATTAACCTAGTTTAGGTTTGAACTTAATTAGTTTAGCCCTGTTAGACTGACACACGGACCCCACATGTGAGGTTTGACCTGGACCTGGTCAGTTGACCTGCTGACTTCAGCATGATCTAATGCTGACGCAGTAAACATTTTCTAGGATTTTAAATGAATCAGAAATGATTTATTTATTTCAGAAAATGTCCTAAACTTCTAAAAATCTTAGAAATTCAATTGTAACTCCAAGTGCACTAATTTATATATGAAAAATTATCAGAAAAATTCAAGGAATCTGTTTGTGGCATTATGATGCATGTTTGAGAAACTTATGCCTGCTGATCAGGTCAAATCATAAAATGGCATTTAAACAATCACATATGGAGTTTAAATTTGAATCTTTGATTCAAACCAACTTCATTTAAATCGTTGCTAGTTGCATTAGCTCAATCAACAACATATTGCCATGTCATGAACATGCACCATATTGTTGCATTGCATTGATTTTGTTCCCTCTTGTTTGCCGGTGGTTGTTCCCCCTCATTAGATGTAAGTTCCGGCGATGAGTTCGATGACACCGATGAAGAGCTATATCATCTTCAGAAGTGCTAGGCAAGCAAAAAAACCCTTGTTCATTCTGATACAATCCCACTCTCTCGCTTTTGCTCTCTTTTACTGCATTAGGACAATAACGCTTCAACTGTTACATATTGCGGTTGTTGAACCCCTTTCCTCTGCATGACCTCTCATTGTCACAGTAAATAGTTGAAACCCACTCGCATGAGTAGGAGTTGTTTGAGCCATGATGTGCCTACTCATTCATGCTTGCTTGTTATGCCTGCTATTGCTTAGAGTTGAGTCAGGTCTGATTCATCGGGGATGAATTGGAATGGTCATGAACATGCCCTACTTTTGAGAGCTAAGTATGTGAACACAATTTGGTAAAGGTAGCGATGAGAGGCCATGTAGGAGTACATGGTGGGTTGTCTCATTGAAACCGTCCTCGGGAACTGAGTTCTGTGTTTGTGATCCATGAACAGCTAGTACCACGCGTTGGGCCCGAAAACAATGGACCCTCTCGACTTATTAACTACCCTTGTCCTCTGTCCGGGTGTTGCAAGTAGTTTTTTTGTGTTTGTAGTATGCTGGAGGCCGTGCGTAGCGCTGGCCCTAGGGGTGGGTTGTGATGCGGTAGGCACGTGGCCCGGTGTACCGAGTCGCTCGTTTGGTGACTCAGGAACCCTGCACACATCGTTCGATGCCGTATGTGGAAACCTCGGCCGGACTCCCTGCGGATGGAACCTGTATAGGCGATAAACCTGGACTAGGGACGTGTGTGGTTAGTCAGGTCGTGGCCGACACCCTCGTTGGGCCTCCGCTTGAAGGTTGCCGAATACATGTCGTGTAAACGACGATAAGTGGTGAGAGCATGTGTGAAGAAGTACATCCCTGCAGGGTTATAAAAGATCTATTCGAATAGCCGCTCCGCGGTAAAGGACTTCTGGTTGCCTGTACAGTTCATAGACAAGTGAAAGTGGATTCTCTAAAATGCGCAAGATAAGCGTGAGTGCTATGGATGGCCTTCTCCTAGGGAGACGGGAGCGGATCCATAGTGGTGTATTGATTGGTGAATATGTGGACTCGTGTGCGCCACCCCAAAAGATTTACTTGCAGTGGTAGTTCAGGATTGCCACTGAATCAAAGCTGGCAAGCTACTGTTAAACTCCACCATCCCTTTGTTGATATTGATGCATATGTAGCTAGTTCTGATGTAAGTCTTGTTGGGTACAATTGTACTCATGTTTGCTAAATTTATGTTTTTGCAGAGAGACTTCAGTCTCACTAGTAGTTCCGCGTGGACTTCGACGTTTAGCTTTTTACCTCAGCTACGATCTTGTAACCTTGGGAGGGTCTTGTGATACATCTCCAATGTATCTATAATTTTTTATTGTTCCATGCTATTATTTATGAAGTATTGGATGTTTATTAGGCTTTATCATTCACTTTTATATCATTTTTGGGACTAACATACTAACCCAAAGGCCCGGTCCAGATTGCTGTTTTTTGCCTGTTTCAGGGTTTTGCAGAAAAAGAATATCAAACGGAGTCCAAACGGAATGAAACCTTCGTGAGAGATATTTTCGGAGAAAATCACGCACGCGGAGCTTGAGAACCACGTCAGGGGATCAAGAGGTGGCCCAAGAGGGTGGGGGGCGCGCCCCCTGCCTCGTGGCCCCCTCGAGCGTCCCCCGGTGCCCTCCTTTTTCCTATATGTCTACGTACCCCAAAACCTCCGTGAATAGAGAGAAAACCCTAATTCCACCGCCGTACCTTCTGTTGCCGTGAAGATCCCATCTTGGAGCCTGTTCCGGAGCTCCACCGGAGGGGGATCCATCATGGAGTTCTTCATTATCATCATCATCACCCTCACCATGAGTTGTGAGTAATTTACCACAGACCTTCGGGTCTATAGCTAGTATCGAGATGGCTTCTTCTCTCTCCCAGGATCTCAATACAAAGTTCTCCTCGGTCTTCGAGGAGATCTATTCAATGTAATCTCTTTTTGCGGTGTGTTTGTCGAGATTCGATGAATTGTGAGTTTATGATCAAGGTTATCTATGAAAGATATTTGGCTCTTCTCTGAACTTTTTATGTGTGCTCATAATATCCTTGCAAGTCTCATTGAATTATTGGTTTGGTTTGGCCTACAAGATCTATAGTTCTTGCAATGGGAGAAGTGCTTGGCTTTGGGTTCAATCTTGCGGTGTCCTTTCCCAGTGATAGTAGGGGCAGGAAGGCACGTATTGTATTGTTGCCATCGAGGATAAAAAGATGGGGTTTATATCATATTTCTTGAGTTTATCCCTCTTCATCATGTCATTTTGCTTAAGGTGTTACTCTGTTCTTATGAATTCAATACACTAGATGCATGCTGGATAGCGGTCGATGTGTGGAGTAATAGTAGTAGATGCAGAATCGTTTTGGTTTACTTGTCTCGGACGTGATGCCTATATGCAATGATCATGCCTAGATAGTCTCATAATTATTCGCTTTTCTATCAATTGCTCGACGGTAATTAGTTTACCCGCCATAGAATATCGCTATCATGAGAGAAGCCACTAGAGAAAACTATGGCCCGCAGGTCTATTCTCAACATATCAATCTACATCTATTTCACTTTTATCGCTTTTATTTGATGTTCTTATAAAATAAAAATACCAAAAATATAAACTATCATCTCTATCAGATCTCACTTTTGTAAGTGACCGTAAAGGGATTGAGAACCCCTTATCGCTTTGGCTTCGAAGTTCTTATTTGTTTGTGCAGGTGCGAGGGACTCGCGCGTGGTCTCCTACTGGATTGATAACTTGGTTCTCAAAAACCGAGGGAAATACTTACGCTACTATGCTGCATCTCCCATTCCTCTTCGAGGGAATACAATGCCAGCTCGAGAAGTAGCAAGAAGAATTTCTGGCGCCGTTGCCGGGGAGGCTTACGCAAAAGTCGTATACCAAGTACCTATCACAAACCCTTATCCTTCGCATTACATTTTTTGCCTCTCGTTTTCCTCTCCCCCATTTCACCCTTGCCGTTTTATTTGCCCTTCTTCTGCCGTGTGTTTACCATTCGCTTGCCTCTTGTTTGCTTGTGTTGCTATGTGCCCTCTATTAGCTTGCATCTTCGCTTGCTAAATTATGTATCCTCATCCACTTGCTAATCTCTTTAAGAAATCCAATTATGTTGAACCTATTGCTAGTGAGCTGCGTGCACTAGATTTTCTTTATGGGGTTTTGCTTGAAATTTACGAATCTGAAAATTGTGAGGAATTGTTAAAAGAAAAAGTGATGGGCAACACTGGCCGCCGGTGCGCCGGCCGAATGTTTCGGCCGGTCTGCTCCTAGCCGCCCGATCTGCTCTGTGACACCGTCTGGTCGGAGCTCCTTTGCTATTTTTTTACCTTATCCTCGTCTCCCCAAGCGCTCGCCGCGCCGACCGCCCGTCGAGGCCGCCTCACGCTCCTGCACTCAGCTTGCCCCGGCAGCTCGCCGCCACGGCCGCCGGTTGGAGCTGACTGCTCGCCGCCTCGGCCTCCCGTCCGAGCGCCATGGATGCAGCTCCGCGACTCAGCTCGTCCACACCGCTTGCCGCCTCGGCCGCCCGTCGGGGCCGCCCCGCGCTCCAGGACTCAGCTCGCCCCGACCGCTCGCTGCCCCCGCTGCTCGTTGGAGTGCCATGGATGCAGCTCCACGCCACCGATGATTGATTCCAGCAAAAAACAGAGATTCCCCGTGGTAGCATTTTCCCATGTCAGTCGTAGCAAATGAAGACAATGGTTGCAGCAAAAAAATTCATCGGCGTCGCCATTGTAGCAAAAATGTTAATCGGATGTAGCTTCCATGGTTGCCTGTTGCAGCAAAAAATGACGTGTTTGAAGCAAAAAACACATCGTCGTCGCTGTCAGGCCACATCATCATCGTGTGGTTGCAGCTATAGCGAGCAAAAAGGCTACAACCGCTGACGTGAATAGCTTCAACCGGCTATGAAAAAAAGTTTTAACTCATGTACGAAGAAAACTATGACGACCAAAAGAAATGCTACAACCGCTGACAGAAAAAGCTTCGTCTGGCGACGAAAAAAGCTTCATACGGTCATCAAAAAAGTTTCAACTATGGAGCTGGAAGCCATGGACGACGGACGAAAAGCTGCGACCGGCGGTTACAAAAGCTACAACCATCATTGAAAAAAGCTTCAAACTTATTGTCTTAGCTATGACCATAGACGACGGCGAGGAGCGGAGGCGGTGACGCGGGGAGATGTTGCTGCCATCATGGCCGCGAGCTGGAACCGGCTGGCGGGTGAGTTGCAGTCTTATGACATAAGCATGGGGCGGCCAAGGGATGAGTGTGGTCTGCATGGGTGACCGGCGAGAAGGAGCGACGGAACAGCAGCGACGACGGCGGCCGGCGGCGTGAGGAGCTTGCACTGGTTTGTGAGCAGCGACGAGGAGAGAGGAGACGTGGTTATTGAATCTCGGCTGAAGGTAGAAGAAAAGATAAGGGATAAGGATAGAAGAGGAAAAGTTATGCGAGACCCACCGCGTACACACGTTTTGCTTCGGGGGTGTTCGTAGAAGCTGAGGCCACCGTGGCGTGCAATCCGGCCGAACGGTTCGGCCGGTGCACCGGCCCCAAACGATTACCAAAAGTGATTCATGATAGCTTGTTAAATAAAAAGCATGATTGCAATGATGTTATTGTAAATTCTATTAATGTCAATTGTGTTAGTGACATGCAAAACCCTAAGCTTGGGGATGTTTATTTTGCTATGCCCACTACTTGTTGCAATGATCATGATTGGGGTGATTCTTCTTATGATCTTGAAAAATTATTTAACCCCCTTGATGAATATAAGATTGATAATAATGTTTCATTAATATTGAAAGTGGGTTTGGAAGAGTGTCAACTTTCCCACATACTTGGAGAATTTTCAATCTTATGAAACTTTTGACAAAAGTGGTTTGGAGAGGTCATGACTTTAGTTAATGTTAATCCCACTATTTTGGAAGAGTGTCAACTTTGCATGCATGTGGATCATGTTGAGAATATGTTATATGATATCTATTTTGTTGAATTTGATCATGATCCTACATGCAATTATTATGAGAGAGGGAAATATGGTTGTAGAAATTTTCATGTTACTAAATTACCTCTCATTATGTTGAGATTGCTATTGTTTCTTTCTCCTTCCTTGCATATGATAGATCTTGCTTGTCTTGGTAATTTGTTTTCCTATAAGATGCCTATGCATAGGAAGTATGTTAGACTTATATGTGTTTGTCACATGTCTTATGATGCTCTCCTTGTGCTTCAATCCTTGTCCTTTATGTGAGCATCATTGAATTATCGTGCCTAGCTACGGGCGTAAAACGATAGCGCTTGTTGGGAGGCAACCCAATTTTATATTTTTTGTTTTTTCTGCTGTTAGGGAATAAATATTGCATCTAGCTTCTATTTAGATGTGGTTTCTTGTTTTGTTTAGTGTTTGTGCCAAGTAGAACCTTTGGGAAGGTTGTGTGAAGTTTATGTGATCTTGTTGTGAAAAACAAAATCGTTAGTGCTCGCTAGAATGGTCATAAGATTTTACTGGAGCGTGCTATTTAGTTGATTCTTTTTGCAGATAATTAATAGACAAATTCCTCACGTTTACCAGTTTACTTTGAGTTTTTTGGAGTTACAGAAGTATGCAAAACCTGCAGGTTACTAGAGACTGTTCTGTTTTTGACAGATTCGGTTTTTCGTGTGTTGTTTGCTTATTTCAATGCATCTATGTGTAGTATTGGCAAGTATGAACCATAAAGAAGTTGGAATACAGTAAGTTTAAAACCAATATAAACAAAGAATGAATTCATTGCAGTACCTTTGAGTAGTGGTTTGCTTTCTTATACTAACGGAGCTCACGAGAAGTTTTTTCCAAGTTTTGTGTTGTGAAGTTTTCAAGTTTTGAGTATTGCTTTGATAGAATATGGAACAAATAGTAGCAAAGGCCTAAGATTGGGGATGCCCATGGCACCCCAAGTAAAATTCAAGGACAATCAAAAAGCCCAAGTTTGGGGATGCCCCGGGAAGGCATCCTCTCTTCCGTCTTCATCCATCGGTAAGTATAATTGGAGCTATATTTTTATTCGCAACATGATATGTGTTTTTCTTGGAGCATCTTGTATAATTTGAGTGTTTTCTTGTTAGTTTGCCAAAATCATCCTTGCTGTACACACCTATTTTGAGAGAGTTAAATATGTCCTAGAAATTATTAGAACACTCTATGTGCTTCACTTGTATCTTTTGAGTTGAATAGTTTTTGCTCTAGTGCTTCACTTATATATTTCAGAGCACGGTGGTAGTAATATTTTGTAGAAATTGTTGAACTCTGATGCTTCACTTATATCCATTTGAGAGTCTATTAAAGCAGCATGGTAATGTGTTTAGGCTAAAGAAACTAGTCTTCACATGATAAACATCCAATGTCAATGTAGTAAAAAAATTCACACTAAGTGCATTAAATAGAATGAGATGTTGGATGTTTGATAATTGTTTTGAGACATGAGGATAGTGATATTAGAGTCATGCTAGTGGAGTTATAATGAAATTAAGAAATACTTGTGTTAAGGTTAGTGATTCCCGTATCATGCACGTATGGTGAACCGCTATGTGACGAAGTTAGAGCATGAGGTATTTGTAGAGTGCCAACCGCTATGGTTAACTCCTACCAAGCTCCCCCCTAGGAGCATGCATTGATTGCTTTGTTTTGATGACTCGTAAATTTTTGCAATAAGTATATGAGTTCTTATGACTAATGTTGAGTCCATGGATTATACGCACCCTCACCCTTCCACCATTGCTAGCCTCTCTTATACCGCGCAACTTTCACCGGTGCCATAAACGCACTATATATCCTTCCTCAAAACAGCCACCATATTGTTCCACAAAATAGCCACCATACCTACCTATCATGGCATTTCCATAGCCATTCCTAGATATAATGCCATGCAACTTTCCACCGTTCCGTTCATATGACACGCATCATATTGTCATATTGCCATGCATGATCATGTAGTTGACATCGTAGTTGTGGCAAAGCCACCATGCATAATTTCTCATATATGTCACTCTTGATTCATTGCACATCCCGGTACACCGCCGGAGGCATTCATGTAGAGTCATACTTGTTGTAGTATTGAGTTGTAATTTCGAGTTGTAATAAAAAGAGTGATGCTCATCATTATTAGAGCATCGTCCCATGTGAGGAAAGGCCAATAAAAAAAGAGATGGCCCAACAAAATAGAGAGGGGCTAATAAAAAAAGGGAGAAAGCCCCTCCAAAAAATATGAGAGAAAAGAGAGAAGGGACAATTGCTACTATCTTTTTTCCACACTTGTGTTTCAAAGTAGGACCATGTTCTTCATTGTAGAGAGTCTCATGCTTAGTCACTTTCATATACTATTGGGATTTTTCATTATAGAACTTGGCTTGTATATTCCAAGGATGGGCTTCCTCATATTTCCCTAGGTCTTCGTGAGAAAGCAAGTTGGATGCACACCCACTAGTTTCTTTTGTTGAGCTTTCATTCATATTTAGCTCTAGTGCATCAGTTGCATTGCAATCCCTACTCACTCACATTGATATCTATTGATAGGCATATCCATAGCCCGTTGATACGCCTAGTCAATGTGAGACTATCTCCCTCCATTTTATCTTCTCCACAACCACCTCTATTCCACCCATAGTGCTATATCCATGGCTCACGCTCATGTATTGTGTGAAAATTGAAAGGTTTGAAAAGATAGAGTATGAAAACAAGAGCTTGGCTGAAATTGGGGTTGTGCATGATATGAATATTTTGTGTGATGAAGAGGGAGCATAGCCAGACTATATGATTTTGTAGGGATAACTTTCTTTAGCCAAAGCATTTTGAGAAGACACGATTGCTTTGTTAGTATGCTTGGAGTATTGTTATTTCTTATGTCAATATATACTTTTATCTTGAATCTTTCAGATCTGAACATTCATGCCACTATTAAGAGGATTACAATGAAAAACTATACTGGTTAGCATTCCACATCAAAAACTCTTTCTTTATCATTTACCTTCTCGAGGACGAGCAGGAATTAAGCTTGGGGATGCTTGATACGTCTCCAACGTATTTATATTTATTTATTGTTCCATGCTATTATTTATGAAGTCTTGGATGTTAAATGGGCTTTATCATTCACTTTTATATCATTTTTGGGACTAACCTACTAACCCAAAGGCCCAGTCTAGATTGCTGTTTTTTTGCTTGTTTTACGGTTTTGCAGAAAAAAAATATCAAATGCAGTCCAAACGGAATGAAACCTCCGCGAGAGATATTTTTGGAGAAAATACGCACGCAGAGCTTGAGAACCACGTCAGGGGATCAAGAGGTGGCCCACGAGGGCGGGGGGCGCGCCCCCTGCCTTGTGGCCCCCTCGAGCGTCCCTCGGTGCCCTCCTTCTTCCTATATAAGTCTACGTACCCCAAAACCTCCGTGAACAGAGAGAAAACCCTAATTCCACCGCCGTACCTTCTGTTCCCGTGAAGATCCCATCTTGGAGCCTGCTCCGGAGCTCCACCGGAGGGGGATCCATCATGGAGTTCTTCATTATCATCATCATCGCCCTCACCATGAGTTGTGAGTAATTTACCACAGACCTTAGGGTCTATAGCTAGTATCTAGATGGCTTCTTCTCTCTCTCTGGATGTCAATACAAAGTTCTCCTCGGTCTTCGAGGAGATCTATTCGATGTAATCTCTTTTTGCGGTGTGTTTGTCGAGATCCTATGAATTGTGAGTTTATGATCAAGGTTATCTATGAAAGATATTTGGTTCTTCTCTGAACTTTTTATGTGTGCTCGTTATATCCTTGCAAGTCTATTCGAATTATTGTTTTTGTTTGGCCTACTAGATCTGTTGTTCTTGCACTGGGAGAAGTGCTTGGCTTTGGGTTCAATCTTGCAGTGTCCTTTCGGGGCAGCAAGGCACATATTGTATTGTTTCCATCGAGGACAAAAAGATGGGTTTTATATCATATTGCATGAGTTTATCCCTCTACATCATGTAATCTTGCTTAAGGTGTTACTCTGTTCTTATAAACTCAATACACTAGATGCATGCTGGATAGCGGTCGATGTGTGTAGTAATAGTAGTAGATGCAGAATCGTTTCGGTCTACTTGTCTGTGACGTGATGCCTATATACAATGATCATGCCTAGATAGTCTCATAATTATTCGCTTTTCTATCAATTGCTCGATAGTAATTTGTTTACCCGCCGTAGAATATCGCTATCATGAGAGAAGCCACTAGAGAAAACTATTGCCCCCGGGTCTATTCTCAATATATCAATCTACATCTTCTTTACTTTTATCGCTTTTATTTGTTGTTCTAATAAACTAAAAATACCCAAAATACAAACTATCATATCTATCAGATCTCACTTTCGTAAGTGACCGTAAAGGGATTGACAACCCCTTATTGCGTTAGCTGCGAAGTTCTTATTTGTTTGTGTAGATGCGAGGGACTCGCGCGTGGTCTCCTATTGGATTGATACCTTGGTTCTCAAAAACTAAGGGAAATACTTACGCTACTGTGCTTCATCTCCCTTTCCTCTTCGAGGGAATACAACACAAGCTCGAGAAGTAGCATCTTGTAGATAGTCAGGCTTGATAACCTTCTTCCTTTTCAGATGTCTGTACTCAGTCATGTTTATGCTTCCGTTGCCTGTATGCTATATATGTTAGGTCATGAGACCCACTTCTTGTAATAAATGTTATGATGGCTCTTCTGGGCCTTTATCTATATGAGTTGTTGAGTTAAGTTATGATGACATGTTGTACATCACAGACTTGCATGTTATGCGTACGTGTAATGTGTATTGCTATGTGTGGGATCTGACATCTAGTTGTTTACCCTTGGTAGCCTATCTTATGGGGAAATGCCTCCTAGTGCTTCCATTGAGCCTTGGTAGCTTGCTACTGCTCCAGAACACTTAGGCTGGCCGGCATGTGTCCTTCTTCGTTCCTGTGTCTGTCCCTTAAGGGAAATGTCACGCGTTGTTCCTTTAAGTCCGTGTAGCTTGCTGCGACTTGGGTTCATACGTTGATGACCGACACTTTCGTTGCTGGGTCATGTATGCATGTCCCTATAATTTAGCGCCACTTTTCGTTTACAACTAGTCATGTCGGCCCGGGTTCTCTGTCATATGGATGCCAGCGACACTATCATATACGTGAGCCAAAATACGCAAACGGTCCTGGGCCATGTAAGGTGGCACCTGTGGGGATACCGTGCGTGAGGCCGCAAAGTGATATGATGTGTTACATGCTAGATCAGTGTGACTTAGGATCGGGGTCCTGACAGCTTTGGTATCAGAGCCTGACTGCCTCTAGGATTACCAAGCCAAACTGGTCGAAGTTGAGTTTAGAAATTCTTTAGTTATATAAGCGAATTGATTGTGGAAGGGAACGTAAGGCTCTTTTTACTCCTTTCCCCTATGCCCTTCTGATCTGAGTTGCCCTCTTCTTTTCTACGGGTATTAAGAACTAGGATTCTCATTCTATTTATCAGGATCACGTTAAAGGTGGATTCAACTCTCAGTTCAGTTTCAAGTACTTCAGTTTGTTAAACAGTTGGTCTCAGAACGTTGACATTATGATGTTGAGTGGTTATTCTATCTTGTGCATGAATCTCAAAAGTCTTTCGGAGCATTTACAGCCACTATGTTGTCTGAGTCATCCCAGGTTTCTAAACATTTTGATGCATTTGCAAATCCCTCCTCCCTGTTATTGATATCCTTTTAGACCAGATTAACCACACTAGTCGGTGTGTTGAGGTACTATGTTACCTCGACATATATGTTGGAACTGTTATTATGACCCTAGGTGTCTTAGGGAGTCACCTAGTAATCTAGCCATGTTTTGTGTTCCCAGTGTGATGATTCTGGCCATCATTCTTGAAAGCAACCCGTGATGCCATTTAGTTAGTAGGCATTCTATTTCTGTGTTCTTTAACCCAAGATTCATTCTACCTACTTCATGTTGATTGTGTTTGCTAGTTCCTTTAGGATATTAGTAACCTTGTGATAGTCCTCGAGGTCTGTGGTATATCATTCTTCCAAATACCATGAACAGTCCTTGGCAGAAGTTCTTTTGAACCAAAGGAATCACAACCAGAGTGCTCCCGATGAGTTCTCCATTCTACATTGTGAATCTGCCAAATTCTACCTTTCTGCATGGGTTTTCTGGAAGAAATATGTTGAAAGTTCGACATGCTAATCTATGCGTTCACGACTCAAAAATCTTATGTACCCCTGAGTTGTCCCTCTTTAGTTGTATTGCGGCCTTCGTCTATCAATTGATAGTGAGGAGTAGTGGTGCATTCGTGTTCATCGATGCCTTTTACTGTTGTGGTTTGTCAAGCCATTCTATTCTTGAACGACTAGGAGAAACAAACTCCAAAACCTCAACCATATCGAGGATTGGGTCATAGTAGTTGTATTCCGTCGATCAAAATGTCAATCCAGCTTTTGTTCTGTTCCACCCTGGAGCATTACCATCTTATGTCAAGAATGTCATGGGAATTGCACATAGTCTTATGAATTCTTGATGCATTGATACTTCTCACCATCATTATTCATTCCTCGGCCCCGTGTTGTTGTAACCGGAATGCCGACAAGTGAACTGTGATGTGTGAAATCAATACTCCTAGCAACCCCGTTGCTTGGTAGTTAATGGACAATACTCCCACTCTTAGCGTGTTGGTTATTGAATCATCATCCTAAGATTGATTGTGCTACCTACTCCTTATTTCTGGTGCACTCTTAGATCAATGAGTTAGGGTTGTGTCAATACCTCGAAAGCAAGATTGCTCCCGATCTTTATAATATTTCGATGGTTCATAATTTTCCGGCCATCTTCTCGGAAGTATCACCAGGTTGTCCCCTGATTGTTATGTTGAGCTGGTTATCAAGTTGGTTTCTTGTAACCATCCCTTATCCAAGAATCTGGGTTGGATACCCTGAACTGGTTGGTTAAGCTAAATAACTTGAAGACTCGGAAGATGAAAGCTTGTCGGACTTAGTTCATCACAAAGGGATATCCTTGTGTGTGTGTGTGTGTGTGTGTTGAAGAGAGATGATATCTTCATCGATTGTTCCACGTGATCGGTTGTTGAATCTATCGTTTTGTCGAAACCTTGATTTGAGTGTGGGCTATCGTCAAATCAAGTTAGAACCAACTATATTCGTAATGTTGTCTTACTCGTAGTTGTTCCTCGAGCATACACCATTACATCTTCTGGTCTGACCAATACTACCACATTGTTCACATAATGGTGGAATTCCAGTGATATGGAAACTTCCGATGAGTTCTTGCTGTGCCCATCAGCAACATTTTGTCTCCTCCATGATTCATGTTGAACATCAACCTAGTGTTGGAAACTTCGTAAGCAATGCCTTCATGTTCCGTTCATGAAGCTTATGCTTGGATGGAAGAAATGACTTCCTCGAATTCATATGCATTTGGTGCAAGTTGCTGCCGTGAGTTCGAGAAAGATTGTTTTTGTTTTGGTTGGTACCATCCCAAGTTAGTTATGCATGTGCGAATGTACTCTATGGTTTGGTAGATTAATTACCTCCACTCCATATGTATTCCTGATATGTCCATTTTGCATCATGCTTATATGTTGATATTTATTGCATTATGGGCTGTTATTACTTGTTTTGTCACAATACTTATGCATTTTCTCTCTTATTTTACAAGGTTTACATGAAGAGGGAGAATGCCGGCAGTTGGAATTCTGGGCTCGAAAAGGAGCAAACTCTGGAAACCTATTCTGCACAACTGCAAAAGCCCCAAAACTCCACAGAACTCCATTTGAGAAAATATAAAAAATATCTGGCAAAAGAAGTTCACGAGGGGGGCCACCAGCTGTCCACGAGGGGGGCCACCACCTGCCTCGTGGGCCCACCGATGGTCCCCCAATGCCCATCTTCTCCTATATGAGGTGTTTTTACTTGGAAAAAATCATAAGGAGGCTTCGGGACCAGACGCCGCCGTCTCGAGGCGGAACCGTGGCGGAAACCAATATAGGTCTCCGGCAGAGCTGTTCTGCCGGGGATAGTACCCTCCGGGATGGAGAAATCGTCACCGCCGTCATCACCAACAACACTCCCATCTTGGGGAGGCCTATCTTCATCAACATCTTCACCAGCACCATCTCCTCTCAAACCCTAGTTCATCTCTTGTATCCAATCTTTGTACCCAAACCTCAGATTGGTACCTGTGGGTTGCTAGTAGTGTTGATTACTCCTTGTAGTTGATGCTAGTTGGTTTATTTGGTGGAAGATCATATGTTCAGATCCATTATGCATATTAATACCCCTCTGATCAAGAACAATATTATGTCTTGTGAGTAGTTACTTTTGTTCCTGAGGACATGGGAGAAGTCTTGCTATTAGTAGTCATGTAAATTTGGTCTTCATTCGATATTTTGATGAGATGTATGTTGTCTCTCCTTTAGTGGTGTCATGTGAACATCGACTACATGACACTTCACCGTTATTTGGGCCTAGAGGAAGGAATTGGTAAGTAATAAGTAGATGATGGGTTGCTAGAGTGACAAAAGCTTAAACCCTAGTTTATGTGTTGCTTAGTAAGGGGCTGATTTGGATCCATATGGTTAGGTTTACCTTAATATTTCTTTTGTAGTTGTGGATGCTTGCCTTAGAGGTTAATCATAAGTGGGAGGCTTGTCAAAGTAAGGACAGCACCCAAGCACCGGTCCACCCACATACCAAATTATCGAAGTACCGAATGCGAATCAGATGATCGCGATGAAAACTAGCTTGACGATAATTCCCATGTGTCCTCGGGAGCGCTTTGCTTTATATAAGAGTTTGTACAGGCTTGTACTTTGCTAGATAAAGGATTGGGCCACCTTGCTGCACCTTATTTACTTTTACCTTTTGTCACTTGCTACTAATTACCTTATCACAAAACTATTTGTTACCTATAATTTTTGTGCTTGCAGAAAATACCTTACTGAAAACTGCCTATCATTTCCTTCTACTCCTCGTTGGGTTCGACACTCTTACTTATCAAAAGGACTACGATAGAGCCCCTACATTTGTGGGTCATCGAGACTCTTTTCTGGCGCCGTTACCGAGGAGTGAAGCGCCTTTGGTAAGGAAAAATTTATATAGTGTGCTAAAATTTATTGTCACTTGTTACTATGGCTCATAATCCTTTGAGGGGCTTGTTCGGGGTATCTTCACCCCGACCAGAAGAGCAAAAAGTTGCTCCTCAACCTGCTGCACCTACTGAAAATGTTTGCTTTGAGATTCCTTCGGGTATGATAGAGAAACTGCTTGAAAATCCTTTTACAACAGACGGAATACTGCATCCCGATTTACACCTAATCTATGTGGATGAAGTTAGTGGATATTTAAGCTTGCAGGTATGCCCGAGGATGTTATCAAGAAGAAGGTATTCCCTTTATCTTTGAAGGGAGATGAATTGACATGGTTTTGGCTATGTGATGATATTGGATCATGGAACTATAATCGTCTGAAGTTGGAATTTCATCAGAAGTTCTACCCTATGCACCAGGTTCATCGTGATCGTAATTATATTTATAATTTCTGGCCTCGTGAAGGAGAAATAATCGCTCAAGGGGGAGGCTTAAGTCAATGTTATATTCAGGACCCAATCATGAGCTCTCAAGAAAAATGATCATTCAAAAATTTTAAGCTCGGCTTTCTCTCAATAATCGCACCATGCTCGATAATTCTTGTTCTGGCTCTTTTATGATGAAGACTGTTGAATTCAAATGGGATTTATTGGAAAGAATTAAACGCAACTCTGAAGATTGGGATCTCAATGAAGGTAAGGATCCAGGTATGACCCCTAAGTTTTATTGTGTTAAAGCTTTTATGGATATCGATGTTTTTCGTGAGTTTAGCACTAAATATGGACTTGACTCTAAGATAGTAGCTTCTTTCTGTGAATCATTCGCTACTCATGTTGATCTCCCCAAGGAGAAGTGGTTTAAATGACATCCCCCTATTGAAGTAAAAGTAGTTGAACCTGTTAAAGTTGAAGAGAAGACTATCACTTATAATGTTGATCCTATTATTCCTACTTCTTATATTGAGAAACCACCCTTCCCTGTTAGGATAAAGGATCATGCTGAAGCTTCAACTGTGGTTCGTAAGAGTAATACTAGAACACCTACACCCTCTGAGCAAATTAAAGTTGAACCTAGTGTTGCTATGGTTAAAGATATCTTGGTAGAATATTTAGATGGACATGTTATTTACCTCCAAGAAGAATCTGCTAGAATAGTCAAACCCAATGTTAGGAATAAACATAGACCTATTGTAGTCTTGCATGTTGTCTCTGTTAAGATAGGAGACCTAGTGCGAGCATTATCCCTCATACCCTATATCAAGAAATTATGCATGACATTGCACCTGTTGAGCTAGAAGGGATTGATGTTACTATTAAGCTTGCTAATAGGGACAATATTTCACCAGTTTGGATTGTTAGAGATGTTGAAGTCTTGTGTGGAAAGGTTAAATACCCTGCTGACTTTCTTATCCTTAGTTCCACACAAGATAAATTTTGTCCCATTATATTTGGTAGACCCTTCTTGAACACTGTTAATGCTAAAATAGACTGCGTGAGAGATATTGTTACTGCTGGATTAGGGGATATGTTTCATGATTTTAACTTTGCTAAATTCCGTAGACAACCCCTTGATAAAGAACTACCTAGTAAGGATGAAATTATTGGTCTTGCTTCTATTGCTATGCCTCCTAATGATCCTTTAGAACAATACTTGCTAGATCATGAAAATGATATGCATATGAATGAGAGAAGGGAAATAGATGAAATATTCTTTAGTCAGGGACCTATATTGAAAAAAAACTTGCCTATTGAAATCCTAGGGGATCCCCCTCCACCGTAGGGTGACCCCGTGTTTGAACTTAAACCTTTATTTGATAATCTTAAGTATGTTTATCTTGATGAAAAGAAGATATATCATGTTATTATTAGTGCTAACCTTTCAGAGCAGGAAGAAGAAAAATTATTGAAAACTCTGAAGAAGCACCGTGCTGCTATTGGATATACTCTGGAGGATCTTAAAGGCATTAGTCCCACCTTATTCCAACACAAGATAAAATTGGAAGAAAATGCTAAACCGGTTATTGAGCATCAGCGACGGTTAAATCCTAAGATGAAAGAAGTGGTAAGGAAGGAAATACTAAAGCTTCTAGAGGCAGGTATTATCTATCCAGTTGCTGATAGCCAGTGGGTAAGTCATGTCCATTGTGTCCCTAAGAAGGGAGGTATGACTGTTGTTCCTAATGATAAAGATGAATTGATCCCGCAAAGAATAGTTACAGGTTATATGATGGTAATTGATTTCCATAAGTTAAATAAAGCTACTAAGAAAGATCATTACCCCTTGTCATTTATTGATAAAATGCTAGAAAGGTTATCCAAACATACTCATTTTTGCTTTCTAGATGGTTATTATGGTTTCTCTCAAATACCTCTGTCAAAAGGGGATCAAGAAAAGACCACTTTTACTTGTCCTTTCGATACCTTTGCTTATGGACGTATGCCTTTTGGTTTATGCAATGCACTTGCTACCTTTCAAATATTCATGATGGCTATATTCTCTGATTTTTGTGAAAAGATTGTTGTGGTTTTCATTGATGATTTCTCCGTTTACGGAACTTCTTTTGATGATTGCTTAAGCAACCTTGATCGAGTTTTGCGGAGATGTGCAGACACAAATCTTGTTTTGAATTGGGAGAAGTGCCACTTTATGGTCAATGAAGGCATTGTCTTGGGACATAAAATTTCTGAAAGAGGTATTGAAGTTGACAAAGCTAAAGTTTATGCTATTGAAAAGATGCCATGCCCTAAGGACATCAAAGGTATACAAAGTTTCCTAGGTCATGCCGGGTTTTATAGGAGGTTCATTAAGGACTTCTCCAAAATCTCCAGGCCTCTTAGTAATCTCTTACAAAAAGATATTCCTTTTGTCTTTGATGATGATTGTCTAGAAGCATTTGAAATACTTAAGAAAGCATTGATCTCTGCACCTATTGTCCAGCCTCCTGACTGGAATTTACCCTTTGAGATTATGTGCGATGCTAGTGATTATGATGTAGGTGCTATTTTAGGGCAAAGAGTTGATAAGAAATTGAATGTTTTCCAATATGCTTGTAAAACTCTAGATAGCGCCCAGAAAAGTTATGCTACTACCGAGAAAGAATTTTCAGCAGTTGTATTTTCTTGTGATAAGTTTAGACCCTACATTGTTGATTCTAAAGTGACTATTCACACTAATCATGCTGCTATCAAATACCTTATGGAAAAGAAAGATGCTAAACCTAGACTTATTAGATGGGTTCTCTTACTGCAAGAATTTGACTTGCATATTATTGATAGAAAGGGAGCTGAGAACCCCGTTGCAGATAACTTGTCTAGGTTAGAGAATATACTTGATTACCCACAACCTATTGATGATAGCTTTCCTGATGAACAATTAGTTGTCATAAATACTTCTCGTACTACTCCATGGTATGCTGATTATGCTAATTATATTATTGCTAAGTTTATACCTCCTAGCTTCACATACCATCAAAAGAAAAAGTTCTTCTATGATTTGAGACATTACTTCTGGGATGACCCACATCTTTATAAAGAAGGAGTAGATGGTATTATAAGACGTTGTGTACCTGAGCATGAACATGAACAGATCTACGCAAGTGCCACTCCGTAGCCTATGGAGGACACCATGCGGGAGATAGAACTGCACACAAGGTATTGCAATCCTGTTTTTATTGCCCTACGCTCTTCAAGGATGCCCGTAAGTTTGTCTTATCTTATGATGAATGTCAAAGAATTGGTAATATCGGTAGACGTCAAGAAATGCCTATGATTTATTCACTTGTTATTGAACCATTTGATGTTTGGGGCTTTGATTATATGGGACCGTTTCCAGCCTCTAATGGGTACACAGATATTTTAGTTGCTCTTGATTACGTTACTAAGTGGGTAGACGCTATTCCAACTAGTAGTGCTGATCATAACACCTCTATTAAGATGCTTAAAGAAGTTATTTTCCCTAGGTTTGGAGTCCCTAGATACTTAATGACCGATGGTGATTCACACTTTATTCATGGTGCTTTCCGTAAGATGCTTGCTAAATATGATGTCAACCATAGAATTGCACCCCCCTATCATCCACAGACTAGTGGTCAAGTAGAACTAAGTAATAGGGAGTTGAAATTAATTTTGCAAAAGACAGTTAATAGGTCTAGAAATAATTGGTCCAAAAAACTTGATGATGCATTATGGGCCTATAGAACTGCATACAAAATCCTATGGCTATGTTTCCATATAAGATGGTATACGGAAAAGCTTGTCACTTACCTCTTGAGCTAGAACATAAGGCATATTGGGCTATTAAAGAGCTCAATTATGATTTCAAACATGCCGGTGAAAAGAGGTTATTCGACATTAGCTGTCTCGATGAATGGAGAACCCTGTCATATGAGAATGCCAAAGTTATCGAGGAGGTCTATCGTTCCGATGCCATAAAAAATAACAACTTCGAAGGCACAAATCCGAAGGTGGTGAATGGCCAAAGAATCAAACATTATATCTCAGGTAATCCTATAAATGTTGAAACCAATGTTATTGAAACCGTAACCCCGGAGGAATACATAAGGGACACTTTCCAGAACGATTCAGCCTCCGAAAAGGAAGAGTTATGTGATAAGGTAAGTAAACCGACTCCAAAATAGTTCTAAAGGCAATTTTTCTCTGTTTTGGAATATTTAGAAAAATAGAAAAATAAGTAGCTGTCTGAAAGAGACATGAGCCGTCCACGAGGGTGGAAGGCGCACCCCCCTGCCTCGTGGGAAGCTCTTGTGCCTCCCTAAATCCGATTTCTTGTAGGTTACTCCTTTTGGTTGGTAAAAAATCATTATATATACTCACGCAGGTTTTGATCTCTGTATCACGCAAAAATCCTCTGTTTTCATTTCGAGCTGTTTCTATCGCAGATAAAAGCAACATGTCGTCCCAGGATTCGGAAGGAGAAAGCTATGTAGCTGATTCCCTTGCCGACCCTAAGGTCTATGGGGTCTGGGAGCATTATGGTTGGACCACGGAGGAATAAGAGGACCATGATCCCAAGAGGAAGGACTGGACCAACTCAGATGAAAACGAAGTCCCCCTACCTCAACCGGGGGACATGCATGTGGAGTTCAAGAAGTCAAGCCTCCCCGTCAGAGTAAAGAAACCTAAGATCGAATTTATCCCTTTTAACCTCTTGCAGGAAAACGAGCAGGCACTATGCAAGAAGATATTAAATCTTGAGCAAGAGATCAATGATCTAAAGGAGAAAAATTATGTCCTTAAACTCAAGCTGAGGAAGGAACCATCATCATCATCCCCAAAGAAGGAGACATAATCATATGGGTATGGGCACTCCCCTTGGCAACATCCAAGATTGGGGGAGTGACCCTGGTATAGTATCACCATCACTCCTATCTTTACCGTTTTGTCTTAGTTCGATCATTTTGGTAGTATCTTGATCTAGTAGAATAAAGTCAGCATAATCTAGTTGTTAGCTTTTGCTTTATGATCTTTACCCTTTGTATTCGAGTCCGTGAGATATAAAATAAATATTAGTGTTGATTCAAGGGCTTGATTTCCTCACTTGGGTCATGATAAAAAGAAAGAAAATATGAAAAGTATCAAATAGATCATATTGATCTTGTGGGAAGTAATGACTTCACATATTAGAGTATGATAAATAAAAGTTGTTGGGAGTTGACAAACATAGTTTTGGTCATCGGTGCAATTAATAGGAAGTAATAAAATAAGAGAAGCTTCACATACAAATATACTATCTTGGACATCTTTTATGATTGTGAGCACTCATTAAAATATGACATGCTAAAGAGTTGATGTTGGACAAGGAAGACAACATAATGGGTTATGTTTTCTTATATCCAAAATAAAGTATATTGTCATGGATCATCCAACATGTTGAGCTTGCCTTTCCCCCTCATGCTAGCCAAAACTCCTCGCACTAAGTAGAGATACTACTTGTGCTTCCATACATCCTTAAACCCAGTTTTGCCATGAGAGTCCACCATACCTACCTATGGATTGAGAAAGATCCTTCCTAGTAAGTTGTCATGTTGCAAACTTGCTAAAATATGTATGATTTATTAGTGTGGAGGAAATTAGCTTTATACGATCTTGTGATATGGAAGTAATAAAAGCGATGGACTACATAATAAAGGTCCTTATCACAAGTGGCAATATAAAGTGATGTTATTATGTGCTAAGACTTTGTGCATCCAACCATAAAAACACATGACAACCTCTGCTTCCCTCTGCGAAGGGCCTATCTATTATTCTTGCCTTATAAGAGTCAAGGTGAAATTCACCTTTCCTTTTTACATTTTATCCTTTGGCAAGAACATTGTGTTGGAAAGATCCTGACATATATACCCACTTGGATGTAAGTTTGCATGGTCTATTACTGTTGACATTACCCTTGAGGTAAAAGGTTGGCAGGCAACACCATAAGCCCCTATCTTTCTCTGTGTCTGATTAAAACTCCATAAACATAAATAGTGCGTGAGTGTGAGAAATTGTGAAAGACTATATGATAGTTGACTATGTAGGCTTGCTGACAAGCTCTTATATTGACTATTTCCGATGTTACGATAAATTGCAATTGCTTCAATGACCGAGATCAAAGTTTGTTAGTTTCCAATGAAGTTCATGATTCATGCTTGATATTGTGAATGAATTGTTACTTTAGCATAAGAGTCATATGACAATTTATATATATGTTTCTGTTATGAGAATGATCATGATGCCCTCATGTCCGTATTTTATTTTTATCGACACCTCTATCTCTAAACATGTGGACATATTTCTCGATATCGGCTTTCACTTGAGGGAAAGCGAGGTCTAAGCTTGGGGGAGTTGATACGTCCATTTTGCATCATGCTTATATGTTGATATTTATTGCATTATGGGGTGTTATTACATGTTTTGTCACAATATTTATGCATTTTCTCTCTTATTTTACAAGGTTTACATGAAGAGGGAGAATGCCGGCAGCTGGAATTCTGGGCTAGAAAAGGAGCAAACTCTAGAAACCTATTCTGCACAACTCCAAAAGACCTGAAACTCCACAGAACTCCGTTTCAGAAAATATAAAAAATATCTGGCGAAAGAAGTTCATGAGGGGGGACATCGGCTGTCCACGAGGGTGGGGGCGTGCCCCCCTGCCTCGTGGGCCCACCGACGGTTCCCCGATGCCCATCTTCTCCTATATGAGGTGTTTTGACCTGGAAAAAAATCATAAAGAGGCTTCCGGGACGAGACGCCGTCGTCTCGAGGTGAAACCTAGGCGGAAACCAATCTAGGGCTCCGGCAGAACCATTCTGCCGAGGATACTTCCCTCCGGGAGGGGGAAATCATCACCGCTGTCATCACCTACAACTCTCCCATCTTGGGGAGGGCTATCTTCATCAACATCTTGACCAACACCATCTCCTCTCAAACCCTAGTTCATCTCTTGTATCCAATATTTGTACCCAAACCTCAGATTGGTACCTGTGGGTTGCTAGTAGTGTTGATTACTCCTTGTAGTTGACTCTAGTTGGTTTATTTTGGTGGAAGATCATATTCTTAGATCCATTATGCATATTAATACCCCTATGACCATGAACAATATTATGTCTTGTCAGTAGCTACTTTTGTTCCTGAGAACATGGGACAAGTCTTTGTATTAGTAGTCATGTGAATTTGGTCTTCGTTCGATATTTTGATGAGATGTATGTTGTCTCTCCTCTAGTGGTGTCATGTGCACATCAACTACATGACACTTCACCATTATTTGGGCCTAGAGGAAGGCATTGGGAAGTAATAAGTAGATGATGGGTTGCTAGAGTGACAGAAGCTTAAACCCTAGTTTGTGTGTTGCTTCGTAAGGGGCTGATTGGGATCCATATGTTTCAGGCTATGGTTAGGTTTACCTTAATACTTCTTTTGTAGTTGCGGATGCTTACAATAGAGGTTAATCATAAGTGGGAGGCTTGTACAAGTAAGGACAGCACCCAAGCACTGGTCCACCCACATACCAAATTATTGAAGTACCGAACGCGAATCAGATGATCGTGATGAAAACTAGCTTGACGATAATTCCCATGTGTCCTCGGGAGCGCTTTCCTTTATATAAGAGTTTGTCCAGGCTTGTCCTTTGATACTTAAAGGATTGGGCCACCTTGCTGCACCTTATTTTCTTTTACCTTTTGTCACTTGCTACCAAATACCTTATCACAAAACTATTTGTTACCTATAATCTCAGTGCTTGCAGAAAATACCTTACTGAAAACTGCCTATCATTTCCTCCTACTCCTCGTTGGGTTCGACACTCTTACTTATCGAAAGGACTACGATAGATCCCCTACACTTGTGGGTCATCAATTCCATAGCACACCAAGACACTAATTGAAATTTTCAAGGATAAGGAGTTCACATGCTATTCCCGAAGGGCCCAGACGGACATGCACAAGACTTCGTTATCTTCAACGATGGTTCCCACCTGAACTCGGTAGTATTTGTTGTAAGACTACCATGTGGTAATGCTTGTCTAGGACAGTGTGTTCACTAGTGTGTAGCAGAACCACCTCATTTTTTGGACCATGCTATCGTAATTCATTTCTTGATAATCTTGCAACGTCATCTCGTCGATTTGTGTTGCAAACTTTCTTTTCCACACACGTTGTCCTGAATCTGAGGCAGATATGATGGTTGGAACATTCCCAGCATTTGCATTTTGTTCCTAGCTTGCACCACCATTGTGCCAATTTTCCATGTGCTGCCTTCTCAACAACTGTTGTTCAGGACCATCTTCAGAAGTGGTCCTACCATGGGTCCCATCCATTTCCGATGATAAGCAAAAATTACTCATGGCGTTGTCTTCAACAAGGTAGTCCATATCATCTATTCTAGTCTGGGTATGCCATCCTTTCGAACTCCTTCAAATGATCGATTGTGATTGGCCTTAGGATGGTATGAGGTGTTTCAATGATATTTGTATCAAAAGAAATTCTTTTTGCCACAAAGGGAATAATTCTATGAGTCACCTTCCCTAAGGTGCCCCGTTATGGAATCGTGGCAAGTTATCTCCTCGATACCTTGAGACTCCTTCACCGTCTTCTTAAGCGGGAGTTGTTGCTTTGAACCTTCGTCATCTGTTCCTTCCATCCCCCTGATGAGTGTTTTGTGTATCAACTCAAGAGGTGTAGTTACATCTCACTCCATGAGTTGATCTTGAGTTGTTCGATCTTCGAGAAGTTCAATTCCTGGAGAGTTTC
Source organism: Secale cereale (assembly GCA_902687465.1). Taxonomy (NCBI): domain Eukaryota; kingdom Viridiplantae; phylum Streptophyta; class Magnoliopsida; order Poales; family Poaceae; genus Secale; species Secale cereale. The sequence continues at coordinate 289,699,218 of LR738712.1, forward strand.
TTTATGTCATTATCGTGTTGCACAATGTTCTCAAAAGCAAAGACCTCAAGACCAAGATGATGCAATGGATCAACATATCCGAGGAGTGCAATCCGGATCGTGAAGATTGTGTGGCCTTATGTTTCCACTGTCTTCTTACCTCACGTCTTGAATCTCGGGATGAAATTCTTGTTTATTGTGGGTGAGCTGTCACATCCCAAGCTTGCTATGGACTTGGACTAGATTGGTTGTTGCATCATGTCTAAATTTTTCATTAAACTGGAAATGGAGATGTTCAAACCCTAGCACCAAATGAGTTCAACTAGGGTCAAAAATAAAATCATTTCCAATGAACCCAAAATGCCTTCATCAATGTTTGTTAATTTTGGGAAGGCTTTGAGACCAAACCAAAAATAGTGAACATTTTTGTGGAATATTTTGGGCACTGAATTAAATCATACCTTATTTGCATTTGGACATTTAAATTTTATATATTATTTTAAATGTCCAAATATTCATGAACTGAAATGTTGGCTGTTGGAAATAATCCTAAGAGTGACCACAAGCAGTCTCATGATTTTTGAAAATGCTCTGGCATTTTTAATTAAGCCAAAACAAATGTCAAAAATAAAAAACAGAAACAGAAATAGAAAAAGGAAGAAAACTTACTTGGCGCTTACCAGTAGCAAAGGTGGCCCATCTCCTGTTGGCCCAATACACCTCCTCCTTTTGTCGCCTTCCTCCTCGTGCTAGTAGGCAACGCGCGTGGCCACCACGCGCCCGGCCACGTCCAACTTGCCTGCCCCCCCCCCGATGCCCTGGACGTCTCATCGAGCGCCACGCACTCCCCCTCGTCCACCCCGCATCTCTCTCCTCCCTCCCAGGACCCCCTCCCCCTTCTTTAATCGCATCCCGCAGCGCCACCATAACCGCCGCTCGCAGCCACCGTGCTCTCCGGCCACCCCTCGCCCTGCCGCTGAGTCCAGAAGCACCGCCGCATCTTCCTCGTCTTCTCCACCAAGCTACACGACGCCAGAGGCCCGCTTCATCGTCACCATCATCATCTTCGTCTTCGGCCACTGTGGATCGCCGCCGTCGAATTCGCGGCAACCAGCGCTTCCCCGACCCTGCCGTCTGCACCATCCCCCTCTCGATGAGCCCTGCCGTCTTTCCTCTCTCTTCTCGCTGCTGAAAGCATGCCCTAGCTATGCTCTTCACCGGAGCCGAGAGCCCTCACCGCAGGCCATGTCGCTGCCATTGTTTCAGTCGCCGTAGCTCATGGGCGAGCACACCAACATGCTCAGCGTCCATCTACAAGCCCGTAGCCACCAACCGTTTCCCCTCCCGAGCTCCATAGCGCTGAACCCGCCGTTCCTGTAGCTCTGGCCACCACGCAAGTCACTGCCGTTGTCGATTTAGGCCACCGGAGCTACTGCTGCATGTACCACCTGATGCGGACGAGCCTCCTCATCGTGTAGACACCCTCCGCAGTCATTTTGGTAGCCGGAGGGCGATTTTCGAGCACAGCCGCCGTCTCGGGTCTCGCCGGCGGCGATTCGTCGGCAAGTTTGACCCTATTTTAAAAAGGTTTGACCCCTCTGGGTCATTGACATGTGGGCCCAGGCCCCTGCTAATTTTGGTTAAGTTTTAATTAAGTTTATTTAGCCCTACTGACACTGACACGTGGGCCCGTCCAGCTAATTAACCTAGTTTAGGTTTAAACTTCATTAGTTTAGCCTTGTAAGACTGACACGCGGACCCCACACGTCAGGTTTGACCTGGACCTGGTCAGTTGACCTGCTGACCTCAGCATGATGTAATGTTGACGCAGTAAACAATTTCTGGGATTTTAAATAACTCAGAAAAGATTTATTTATTTCAGAAAATGTCCTAAACTTCTAAAAATCATAGAAATTCAACCATAACTACAAATGAACTAATTTATATATGAAAAATTATCAGAAAAATTCAAGGAATCTTTTTATGGCGTTCTCATGCATGTTTGAGCAACTTTAGGATGCTGACCAGGTAAAATCATAAAATGGCATTTAAACAATCACATATGGAGTTTGAATTGGAATCTTTGATTCAAACCAACTTCATTTAAATCGTTGCTAGTTACATTAGCTCAATCAATAGCATATTGCCATGTCATGATCATGCATCATATTGTTGCATTGCATTGATTGTGTTCTCTCTTGTTTGCCGGTGGTTGTTCCCCCTCAGTAGACGTAAGTTCCGGCGATGAGTTTGATGACACCGATGAAGAGCTATATCATCTTCAGAAGTGCCAGGCAAGCAAAAAAAACCTTGTTCATTCTGATACAATCCCACTCTCTCACTTCTGCTCCCTTTTACCGCATTTGGACAACAACGCTTCAACTGTTACCCGTTGTAGTAGTTGAACACCGTTCCTATGCATGACCTATCATTGCCACGGTAAATAGTTGAAACCCACTAGCATGAGTAGGAGTTGTTTGAGCCATGATGTGCCTACTCATTCATGCTTATTCGTTATGCCTGCTATTGCTTAGAGTTGAGTCAGGTCTGATTCATCGGAGATGAATTGGAATGGTGATGAACATGCCCTATTGTTGAGAGCTAAGTGTGTGAACATGATTTGGTAAAGGTAGCGATGAGAGGCCATGTAGGAGTACATGGTGGGTTGTTTCATTGAAACCGTCTGTCGGGACCCCGATCCTAAGTCATACCGGTCTAGCATGTAACACATCATATCACTTTGCGGCCTCACACACGGTATCCCCACAGGTGCCACCTTACCTGGCCCGGGACCATTTGCTCATTTTGGCTCACGTATATGATAGTGTATCTAGCATCCTGTCGGGGAAACTGATCCACGAACACCTATGGGACCGGCGGGCCGAGTCCCTTTCCGTTTAGCGGGGGCGGAGATCGCACGAAGAGCAGATCGAGGAGAAGCACACGAGCAGTTTACCCAGGTTCGGGCCGCACGGATGCGTAAAACCCTACTCCTGCTTTGTGGTTTGTATTGAGTTCTTGCTCAGGAGCGCTGAGTGCTACAGTACACTTCAGCAGCTAATGAGACCGAGCGTGAGAGTGTTCGAACCCCCCTCTACGTTGCGCATGGGCCTCCTTTTATATGCTCAAGGGGTCACCGACAGGTGGCAACGCAGATAAGGGTAAAAATGGAAAGATGTTGTAGTTGGTACAGCTACCTGTACAGTGTATCATACCTAACCCTGACGGCAGGGGACAAGGGCATTAAATGCCCGTATGTGTCGCCTAAACAGTCAAAAAGGGGCCGTCAGGGACGCCACCGTTCGCCATGGCGGCAAACTTGTCAGCGCCGCTTGCCACCGCTCACCGCTGGCTGCACAGCCTCCCGCCACGTACGCTTGGAAGGGTCCCAGAGTGACACGTTGGTGGATGCGCTGCAGCGCTGGTACAGGGTGGTAGCTTGCCGCGGCAAGCGCCTTGCCGCGATCGTTGTCTTGTCGCGTCCGGGAGCTTGCCGCTCACCGGGCCTTGCCGGGACGCGTGGCGCGTCGCGGCAAGTTCCTTGAGATGCCTTGGTTGGCCTTCCCGGCAAGCCCCTCTTGCCGGGGCCTTGTTTCCTTGGCTTGAATACTTTGTTCTTGAATGGCTCCAAAGGAACCACGGAGGACCTTGGCGGCCACCCGGCAAGCCCTGCCGCGGGGTGCTACGACTGCCCGTGCAAAAGTTCGGGATACTAGGGTACCCCTACTATAGTACACCGACAGGAGCCCCCGCGCCTGGGCCATACACGGTGCCGAGCGCTGTTGGGCCAGGCCCAAATCAGTGCACGGGCACGCGCGGCCTGGGTTACGCCGTATCTTACTCCGTATCCACCGCGCCCTCCCCGAACAGCACTCGTTGATTGCGGCGTCGTGGGAGAGATCGTGGGTGGTTTCTTTATTCGGAAAAGGCGGAACGTCCGCCCTCTCCCTCTTTATAAGCAGGGGAAACAGGGGCAGTTCGCCCATCCGCCCGCTGCTACTCCAACCTTGAAATCTTCCGCCGCTCCCCTTCTTCCCAGAGCTGAAAGAGAGCAGCGCTCCGCCCCCCATCGCCACCAGCACCACCAACGCCGCCGACCTCCCTCACCACTTCCGCCATGGCTCCGAAAACCGACAAGGGGAAGGGTGCGAAGTCGGCCGAGGCGCAACGGCTTGCGGCGCTGCGAAAGGAGCGGGCTGTCTTCCCCCCCAAGCTTGCCGCGAGGGATCTGAGGGAGAACTTCTACCTCTTCTGGTCGGGGGAGACGCGGGCGCACCCGCGCACGAAGGTACTTCCAGCCGTCGCCTGGAAAATGGCTCCAACTGGATACCCTTTCTTCGCCTTGTTCTTCTACTGCGGGCTCTGCCCGCCCTTCTCTGAATTTTTCTGCGACAATATGAACACCTACGGGCTCCGCCTCCTTGACTTCACCCCCAACGCCGTTCTGACCATGGCAGTTTTCGCACATCTATGCGAAAACTTTGTCGGAGTCCATCCAAATGTAGCCCTTTTCCGCCACTTCTTTATGCCCCGAGTTGAGAGAGGAGAGCCTTTATCCGGCGGAGTATCCTGGATCTCGAGGTCCCACAAGAAGGAAGCTTATCTAGAGGGAGAGCTCCACGGCAAGTGGGAGGAGTGGAGAGCAAACTGGTGCTGGATTGTGGAGGAGAACCTGCAGCCATTTACCGCCTGGCGCCAAACCCCAGTAGTGCGCGGCATCGACTGGAGCAACTTTGCAGCGGAAGACGATAGGCTAAAGATTGCCGTCGCCCGGATCCAACGCCTCAGGCTTGCCGGGCTCACTGTAGGCGCAGTTGGCGCAGATTTCCTTCGCCGCCGCATCGCCCCCCTGCAGGAGAGGAAGGGACCCGCCTGGGAGTTCGAGAATGCGACGGGCATCATGAGGCTGCGCCCGGGCCTCAACTTCAACTTCACTGTCCTGGAGCTCAATGCGATGCTCCAGGATCTGTTCAAGTATGACCCCGATCATCCCGAAATGTTCAGGTTGCCGAGGGGTGTCGTTCCGCTGTGCAACAACTCCGCTCTCAGCCGCATTCGCGCGATGATGCCGCTGTGCGACTCTCACGGGGTTGACCCAACTTGGCAAGAGCCTGCAGATGACGCCGTGCAGGAGTTCTTTGACAGCTTGGAAGAAGTGCCGATTCGCTCCGACGAGAAGAAGGGCCTCACCCGCGACACCACCGATACGGAGCTGGCGCGCATCGCCACTAGGCTGGAAGAGGCGGCCGCAGCCGCAGCCGCGGGCGAGTTCGGATTCACCGTGGAGGAGGCAGAGGCAGCAAAGGCGGCAAGCCTTGCCGAGCGAGATGAGTTTGTCAGCGAGGGAGAGCTTGCCGGGCAAGACGTTGAGTCGAGCGAGCCCGCCGAGCAGAGCGTCGAGTCGAGCGAGCCCGTTGAGGATACGAGCGGCTCGCTGGATATCGACTCCTCTTCCTACTCATCTTCAGGCAGCTCGCCGCTAGCAGAGCCTCCAACTCCACCAAGAAGGCGTCTCCACAAGGCCGGGGACGTAACGGAGCGGCAGACGGGTCAACAGCCGCCGCGCCGCGCGACACGCTCCACCGCGGCGAGCAAGCTTGCCGTGGGAGCACCTCGCGCCTCTGCGGCAACTGGAGCGGGGTCTTCCCGGACCGCCGCTTCAGCTCCAGCCGCTCCTCACGCCATGGCGGCAGCCGGAGCGGGGTCGTCTCAAACCACCACCACTGTTCCCGCCAAGCGGCCGAGGGAGCCTACTCCTCCGCCTCCTCGCGCCGGGCGTGAGCCGGACTTCGACTTCTCCGCGCTCAGCTCCGACGAGGAAGAAGAAGAGTAAGATTCTTGTTGTTCTTGCATTTCTTCAATTTTTTGCTGTTTTGTCTTGTATCTCATTCGCTTTACTCCGAACTTTTTCCTTTTGAGGACTCTGGCCCAGAGAGAGGCGAAGAGAGCCAAGGTCCCGGCGAGGAGAGATGAGGTGATCATCGTCGAGGACGAACCCAGCGAGACCACCTTGCCGGACCCGGCAACTAATCTTCAGAGCAGCCCCCAGCACAGCCCCCAGCGTAAGTTTATGGTTCGCTTTCCGCTGTTAGGCGCGCGTGGGTGTTCTTTCTTTGCTGACATTTGTTTGTTGATTTGTGTAGGAGCAGAGCAGCCACACCAGGAGCGCCCGGAGACCGCCCCCGACGTGCCGTCTGCTTCAACTACGCCGCCAAGGGAGAGTTCTCCGGCAAGGGTCTCTCCGGCAAGGGAGAGTTCTCCACCAAGGGAGAGTCCTCCGGCAAGGGAGAGCTCTCCGGCAAAGGAGAGCACCAGCGGCCCCCCGCCGGCGGAGACTATGACTATGCCGCCAAGGGAGAGCTCTCCGGCAAGGGAGCCTGCCGAGAAGCCGGCTCGCGCAGGTAATCCCCTCGCTTCAAACTTCCCTTGGGCTTTTCTTCTTTTGATTCTTCTTTTTGGACATTTGCTTGACTGTTTTTCTCCCCTTTCCTGCCGTCAGACTCATCTGCCACGGAGCCGATGGAGACGGAGGTTGCTGGCGAGGAGAACATGCGTGGCAACACCGGTGACGCCGCTGCTACCGAAGAAGCGGCCGGTGCTGACGATCCCACCGGCGATGAGGCCGCCAAGGCTGCCGCTGCAGCAGCTGGCGAGGGGTCCGGCGATCGCACTGAAGGCCCTGAGGCCGCAGGAGCGCCAGGCGCTACGCCGACCGCCGATCCCTCCGCCGCTGCCGCAGCGCAAAGCTCCGAAGAGCCCCAGCCGGGCGTCTACCTAAAGGCCGGCGATGGCGTCTTCATCAATCTCCCGTGGGCGTCCATGTCCAGGGCGCCGGTCGAAGGAGAAATCTTTGACGGAGAAGTACTTGCCTCCGCCGGGCTGACGCTCGTTGACGCGCCGAGCAGCAGCAGCGGCGAGCCTGAGGAGGAGCGGCTGCTGCGGAAGTTGTTGTCGCTCTACCGTGCTCGGCAAGCCAAGCTGGAGTCCTGTGAGGCGCTTGCCGCGAAGGTGGGAGCTGACATTGACAAACGCGCGGAGGAGCTCCGGGCCCTCAACCAGGCAGCTCTCCAGTCCCTGGCAGAGGAGCGGCAGCAACTTGCCGAGGAGCAGACGACCTTCTTCCTTGAAAAGGCCGAAGTCGAAGAGCAGCACCGGCTTGCCGCTGAGAAGCTGTACGCGCAAGAGGGCGAGCTGGCGCAGCGGAAGATTAACCTCGACGCCCACAAGGAGGAGCTTGCCGCGCGCGAGCAATCATTTGGCGGAGCCCTCAAGCAAGCAGAGGACGCTGCTGCAGCTGCTGAGGTCACCAAGAAGGAGCTGGAGATGAAGGTGGCGCAGCTAGAGGCTGATCTCAAGGCGAGCGGCGAGGAGCTTGCCGCGCTCAAGCATGAGCGGGAGAAGGACGCCCACAACCACTCAGAGCTGCAGGTTCGCCTCGCCGAGAAGGGCAAGGAGCTCAGCGCCGCCAAGGACTTCAACGCTGATCTTGAGTTGAAGCTGACCACTTTGACCAAGACGCTGGACGGCGCCAGGGAGCGGGAGGCGGCCTTGAAGGAGGAGATCAAGGCCGAGAAGGCGCTGCTGGCGAGTGCTGCTGCCGTCCAGAACACTTTTAGGGAGACCGTCGAGCACTGGATGGAAGGTCTCGTGAACACTGCCGCGGATATTGACAGGGAGCTGGCGCAGCTGGGGATGGAGGATCTCGGGTATCCCTCCGATGAGAGCCTCCAGCCCAGCGCCAAGCTCACCCTGTTCTTCAAAGGCGTGGCGACGGCCCTCCAGCGACTCCGGGAGAGTATCCCAAAGTAGCTGGCCGACGAGTCACGCAAGCTCTGCGCGGGAGACCTTCAAAAGGTGTTGGTGAAGGTGGCCTTCCGCAACCCGGGCCTCAACCTCACCAACGTCCTCAAGTCCCTGCCGCCGGATGCTGATCTGGAGGCGCTCAAGGCCCTTGTCGCACCCATTGTGGACAAGGTGAGCGGGATCAAGAGGGTCGAGGGTGATCGTGTAGATTAGGCCGCCCGTTTTCTTCTTTTCTTGTCGCTGCTGGTCATGTTACGATAACAATCTGTTAGAGCTGCGACAAGTTACCTTGTAATATAACTCTATTTTGGGTAGTGATTGCAATGTTATTTCCTTTACTTGACTCCTTCCTTTGTATGTTTTTACCCTACGCTTTTAGGGAACTTGCCGGCGCAGGCACCTTAGCCGCGAGCGCTGAGTGCGGAACGTCAGCAGCCTGCTGGCGGTGCCGCTACCGACAAGAAACCTTGTCGCAACTAGCTACAGCTCACTTAAGTTGTTGAGCGAACTCGAAACAAAGTTGTTGAGCGGACTCGAAACAAAGTTGTTGAGCGGGCTCGAAACAAAGTTAAGGGCGCAACTAGCCACGAGTTGGTTCCTCCGCGCACAGGTTTTCCATATAAAGCACGGTCGTTCAAGGAAGATAACTTAAAAATTTAAAAATCTGATTGCTCAAACTTTGGCAACTTAGCTTTTGTGTTGTTTGCTTCCCGGCAAGGCGAAGCTTTCTTGAACGGCGCTTGGTCCATACCGTTGTCTCCTCCTTCCCGCCCGGCAAACTTGTGGGCGAGGGAACCTCCCTCTCCTTGAGAAAAAGAAAGAAGGGAAAACAAGGATATGGAGCCTTACGGCTCATTATTGCTTACCGGGGGTAGGTGCTGCACAAAGTGTCAGATAACGCATGCAAAAAATAGAAAGCATGAAATTGACAAGATGTGCGGAGCACATGAGCTTTATTTATGCACGGGGTCTGCGCCTGGCTTTGTACAAAGGATTACATGCAACAGCGGCAAGACTTGTACAAAAGGTGGTTGCCGGAACGGGTTTCGGCGACCGCGCCTTACGGGTAAAACTTACGAAGATGCTCGATGTTCCAGGAGTTGCTCACCGGAAAGCTATCTTCGGTCTCAAGGCGGACAGCGCCAGGCCTAGTGACTCGTTTCACCCAGTAAGGGCCTTCCCACTTTGGCGTCAACTTGTTGGAATTCTTGGCGGACTAAACGCGCCGAAGAACAAGGTCGCCTTCCTCGAGACTTCTGGCGTTAACTTTGCGGCTATGGTAGCGGCGCAAAGCTTGCTGGTAGCGAGCAGCTCATACAGCAGCCTGAAGACGGTCTTCCTCAAGGAGCAGCGCGTCATCTTGTCGTAGCAGCTCTTGCTCAAACTCATCATAAGCGAGCACTCGAGGTGACCCGTATACAAGTTCCGTGGGGAGAACTGCCTCTGCTCCATAGACTAGAGCGAAAGGTGTCTGTCCAGTGGCTCAATTTGGCGTCGTCCTGATCGACCAAAGAACCACCGGCAGCTCCTCGATCCAGTTTCTTCCGCACTTGTGCAGCCTGTCGAAAGTTCTGGTCTTGAGGCCACGCAGCACTTCAGCATTTGCCCTCTCCACTTGCTCCTCGAGTGAGCAACAGAAGCGAAGCAGACCTTGGCGCCAAGATCTTGGACGTACTGCATGAAGGTGCGGCTCGTGAATTGCGTACCGTTGTCGGTGATGATCCTGTTAGGGATCCCGAAGCAGCAAACAATCGACCTGAAGAACTTGACTGCTGACTTTGCGGTCACCTTCCTCACTGCTTCCACTTCCGGCCACTTTGTGAACTTGTCGATTGCAATGTACAAGTACTCAAAGCCCCCGACTGCGCGGGGAAAGGCGCCGAGGATGTCGAGCCCCCAGACCGAAAATGGCCAGGATAAAGGGATCGTCTGGAGAGCTTGAGCTGGCTGGTGTATCTGCTTGGAATGGAACTGGCATGCTTCACACTTGGTTACTTGTGCAGTTGCATCCTGAGGGCTGTTGGCCAAAAGAAACCTTGCCGGAATGCTTTGCCGGCAAGTGCTCTTGCGCCAATGTGATGACCACATATGCCTCCATGTATATCTGCCAACAGCTTTTGTCCGTCTTCCCGGTGAATACACTTCAATTTCACACCGTTGAGTCTTCTTCTGTACAGTGTGTTGTCAACAAACTGGTACATACTTGACTGCCGGGCTACTCTTTCTGCTTCTTCTTGCTCTTCGGGAAGTTCTCCTGTCTGGAGGAAACGGATAATCTGCTGTGCCCATGCTGGAGCTTGTGGCTCGACAACAAGGACTAAAGGCACATCTGCTGCTGCGGGGACATCCGCTTCTACGGCGAGAACCTACGGCTTAGCCGGAGCTTGATGTTCCTCGACAAGCTTGCCGGAGCAAAACTTGTCGGGAGCGTTTTCTTCAATGGAACAAACCCTAGGGCTTGCCGGAGCAGACTGCTCCTCAGCGCTCTTGGAGTTGATCTTGGGGACCTTCTTGGCGGCGGCTTCGGGAAGCTCTTCCGGAAAATAGTCACCAGAAATCAACTTCCTCTTCTTGCTCTGTCCAGTTGATGGCGTTACGGATGGTTGAGTCAGCTTGAGCACAAAGATCCCTGGTTCCACAGGTAACTTAAGTGCGGCGCACTTTGACAGGCCATCGGCGATGTCGTTCTGAGCTCTTGGGACGTGCTCCATCTGTTGGTCGTCAAAGTGCTCTTCTAGCTTTCTCACTTCATCAACGTAAGCTTCCATCAACGGGCTCTGATAATTCTTGTTCACTTGGCGGACGACAAGCTGCGAGTCACCCCTGACAATGAGCTTCTTGATCCCAAGGTCTGCTGCAATCCTGAGACCGGCAAGCAAACCCTCATACTCTGCGGTATTGTTTGTTGCTTGCTCCTTGGGAAAGTGCATCTGGACTATGTACTTGAGGTGCTCTCCAGTGGGTGCGACAAGCAGCACGCCAGCACCGGCGCCTTGCAGCGAGAAGGCACCGTCAAAGTACATTAGCCACTCTTTGCTTGCTTCCTTGACGGGGATGCTCGTTTCTGGAATTTCTTCATCTGGTGTTGGCGTCCACTCTGCTATGAATTCTGCCAATGCTCTGCTTTGGATAGTTTAAGTGCTCTTAAACTTGAGGCCAAAGCTTGACAGTTCCAGTGCCCACTCAACAATCCTGCCTGTTGCTTCTGGATTCTGCATTATCCTCTTCAGCGGAAAGCTAGTGACAACTGTGATCTCATGTGCTTGGAAGTAATGGCGCAGCTTTCTCGAGGCCATGAGGAGGCCGAAAAGCAATTTATGCACACCAGAGTACCTTGACCTAGCCCCCTGCAGAAGGGAACTGACAAAGTAAACTGGGCGCTGCACCATTCTCTTCAGTATCTCTTCGCACGCCTGCGCAGATCCATCTTTGTCGGGACCAGAGCTTGTCGGGGAAGCCCCCTGCTTGTCGCTGGACGCGCCTGCCGCGGTTGCTGGCTCATCATCTGCCTCCCTCTCCGCTACTAACGCAGCACTAACCACTTGATTGGTTGCCGCTAGATACAACAGCAACTTCTCTTGTGGCTTAGGTGCGACAAGTATTGGAGTGGAGGACATGTATCTCTTCAAGTCTTGCAGCGCAGCCTCCGCTTCCGGAGTCCATTTCATTGGACCTGCCTTTTTCAATATTTTGAAAAACGGCAGGGCGCGCTCAGCTGACTTAGAGATAAACCTGCTGAGAGCAGCCACGCAACCGGTAAGTCTTCGTACATCCTTGACGCGCTTTGGTGCTTCAATCTGCTCAATGGCCTTGATCTTGTCGGGATTGGCTTCAATTTGCCCTTTGAGACACGAAGAACCCGAGAAGCTTGCCGGAAGGGACTCCAAACACACACTTCTCGGGGTTGAGCTTGAGGCTGATCTTGCGCAGATTCGCAAAGGTCTCGTCTAAATCTTGAATCGGGGTTGCCTTGTCCTTGCTCTTGACCACTATGTCGTCCATGTAGGCTTCCACATTTATGTGTATTTGTGGCTCAAAAGCTGTATGGAGTACTCTTGCAAATGTTGAACCAGCATTCTTTAATCGGAAAGGCATCCATATGATACAGTACGTGCCACATGGAGTGATGAATGCGGTCTTCTCTTCATCCTCTTCTGCCATGAAGATTTGATGGTATCCTGAGTATGTGTCAAGAAATGAAAGCAAGTCACACCCGGCCGTGGAGTCAACAATCTGGTCAATGCGCGGCAAGGGAAATGGGTCTTTGGGACAAGCTTTATTCACATCGGTAAAGTCGATACAAAGCCTCCATTTCCCGTTTGCCTTGCGCACGACTACAGGATTGGCCAACCACGTAGGATGAAGCACTCCTCTGACAAGGCCTGCTGCTTCCAACTTCTTGATCTCTTCTGCGATGAATTCTTTGCGCTCCACTGCTTGCTTCCTGACTTTCTGCTTGACGGGCCGCGCATGAGGACAGACGGCAAGATGGTGCTCAATTACTTTCCTGGGAACACCGGGGATGTCAGACGGTTGCCACGCAAACACGTCGACATTCGCCCGCAGGAAAGCAATGAGCAAGCTTTCCTATTTAGGGTCAAGAGTGGCACTGATGGTGAAGGTACCACCAATGCCGTCCTCCTTGGCGGACACCTTCTTGGTCTCTGGCGGAGCTGCCATTGCCTTCTTACACTTGCCGGTGGAGCTCGATGGTGCGTCCTCGACTTTAGTGCAGCACTCCGAAGAGGTGCGCTTGCCGGAGTGGGCATCAGAACTCTTGCCAGACTTGGTCTTCTTCTTCCCCCCGAGAGCTTCAGCAGCAAGTGACTTGCGATCTGTTGCGGCTGCTGCTTCTCGGTAAATCTTGTCAGCGCAGATAAGGGCATCTTTCTTGTCGGCAGGGACAGAGATGACGCTTATCGGGCCTAGCATCTTCAGCATGTTGTATGCATAGTGAGAGGCTGCCATGAACTTGGCGAGTGCTGGACGGCCGAGTATCCCATTGTAAGGCAATGGAAAATCGGCAATGTCAAAGGTGACCCTCTCAGTCCTGAAGTTCAACTCGCCGCCAAAAGTCACTGGCAACGTGATCTTCCCCTTCGGCTTGCTCCTTCCCGGGTTGATTCCTTGGAATGTGCCGGTCTCTTCGAGCTCGCTGTCAGGGATCTGGAGTTTCTGGAGTACAGCGGATGATATCGGGTTCAAGCCGGCCCGCCGTCAACTAGCATCTTAGTGACCTAGAGGTTGCGGATAGTTGGTGAAACCAACATCGGCAAGCACCCGACCGCAGTTGTGCGATCAGGGTGCTCCTCAATATCAAAGATGATAGGCGTGCTGGACCATTTCAGAAGCTTGCGTGACTCGACAGGTGGTTCTGCCGCATTGACTTCCCGCACCCACTGCTTTAGTTGGCGGTGTGAAGTATGTAGAGAAGCACCGCCATCAACGCACAAGACCTCTGTGGATTTCTGGAACTCCTGCTCACTGGTCCGACATCATCCATGTCTTCATCGTCGTCGTCATCTTCATCCTTGTCGCGGCCGCGGGGAGGTCTGTCTCCTTGCCGCTGCTTGGCCTTGCCGCGGCGTCCTCCCCGGCCCGGGCGTTTCTGGCCGGATCCTCCAGTACCTCCTTGGGCCTTCTCCTTGTCGTGCCGCTCGTATTCAGCCTTTTGCTGCTCAACAAGATGCTCGACCCTCTTGCAGTTCTGGAGGTCATGGCCCTTGGTGCGGTGGATCTTGCAGTACTGCTTGTCGGTGCCGTCCTGCTTGTCGGCGGCCGCCACAGCCTGGCAGTTGGTGCATGCGGCAATCTCCTTGCCGGAGCTACCAACTTTGGCTTTCTTGGCGCCACCTCCGTTGCCGGACTGCTCAACGACTAGCACATCTTTGCCTTTCTTCTTCCTGTTATTCCGCCGCCGGTTTTTCTTTGTCGGGGCAGCATCCTCGCTGTCAGATCCTCCTGCTCCTGTATCCTCTCCGGGGAGTTTCCTCCCTTCCTCAGCACGTGCACACTTGTCAGCCAGGGCATACAGCTCACTGACGTCTCTGATCTTGCACATCACCATCTCCTCCCTCATCCCGCGGTTACGCACGTTCTGATGGAACGCGCTGATGACCGCGGCAGGGTGGACGTCTGGGATGTTGTGTTGTACACGACTGAATGTCTGAATATACTTACGCAGGGGCTCTCCTTCCTTCTGGGCGAGCAGATGAAGGTCACTTTCTTGGCCATGAGGTTTGTTGCCGCCTGTAAAGGCGCCAACAAACTGATGGCATAGGTCAGCCCAGGAGGATATGGAGTTGTCCGGCAAGTGCATGAGCTAGGATCTGATGTTGGGTTTGAGCACCAGCGGGAAGTAGTTGGCAAGGATCTTGTCGTCCCGCCCCCCGGCAGCTTGCACCGCGATGGTGTAGATGCTGAGGAACTCCGACGGATGCGTCTTGCCGTCGTACTTCTCTGGTACGTCTAGTTTGAAATTCTTCATGCTGGGCCACTGGACTTGCCGCAGCTCACGAGTAAACGCAGGACAACCTACCGCGTACGACAAGTCGCCTGGTTTCCCTGGCGCATGCATGTCGACAGCGGGCCCAGCGCGCTGGTCTGATTGACGTCGCGCTTCTCTTCAGCGCTCGATGCGAGTACGAGCGTCTTCTTGCTGTTGTTCGTGAAGAACTTGGCGCTGATCACGACGAGCTCGCGGATCTGATGACGCGGTGGAGTCGCTGTCGAGGTGGATCCGGCGAGTCGGTGATCTTGGCCTTCGGGGCGGAGAGTGCACGGTGGTTGCACCCCCATCGGTCTTGTTGCCACCGGCTTGCGCCTGGCTGACTTGCCGCGGCTGCGACATGCTTGGCGGCCGCGGAGTGTCGCCGTTGGCGAAGGCGACGATACACTGAATGGTGGCCCTCCAGTCGTCGATCTTGTCTGCCGTTGGAGGGTAGTTTAGGAGCAGTTGAGCTCGTGGCAAAGCTTCTGCTGGAGTGGTGGGTAGCGGTGGCGAACGGTGTGACGAGCGGGATATGCTCGGACTTCTAACTATGTTAGAAGGAGCAGTATCCCATCCGGGCGACCGTGCCTTGATCGTGCCGCCATGTTGGCGTGCATGCTGGTCTTGAGAATCCCAAGATCCACCAGCTCGATCTTGGTCCAGCAAATGTATGGTACCGTGAGTACCATGACGCTGCCGGTCCCGCGCCTCCTGAGATGCGCGCGGTGCATGTACGGACGCCGAGGTCTTGGAGTGCACCCGGTCGTTGTGGGAGTCGACTACGCCGCCGATGGGCAGCGCAGGTTTATCCTTGGACTTGGCGGCACCGTGAGCTCCCTCGTCGACGCCCGTTCTTCCGCCGGTGTCTACCCCACTTGCCATTTGCTCCGGCGGTGGTGGGATCGACGCGGATGGAGCAGCTGCCTCCGAAGCCTTCTTGTTCGGCGGCATGTCGATGAAGATGATGAAGATCTAGCTCGTGTGAACGCTGGATCAGGTTCACACAATCTCGACACTCCCCTACCTGGCGCGCCAAAGATGTCGGGGAAACTGATCCACGAACACCTATGGGACCGGCGGGCCGAGTCCCTTTCGGTTTGGCGGGGGCGGAGATCGCACGAAGAGCAGATCGAGGCGAAGCACACGAGCAGTTTACCCAGGTTCGGGCCGCACGGATGCGTAAAACCCTACTCCTGCTTTGTGGTTTGTATTGAGTTCTTGCTCAGGAGCGCTGAGTGCTATAGTACACTTCAGCAGCTAACGAGACCGAGCGTGAGAGTGTTCGAACCCCCCTCTACGTTGCGCATGGGCCTCCTTTTATATGCTCAAGGGGTCATCGACAGGTGGCAACGCAGATAAGGGTAAAAATGGAAAGATGTTGTAGTTGGTACAGCTACCTGTACAGTGTATCATACCTAACCCTGATGGCAGGGGACAAGGGCATTAAATGCCCATCTGTATCGCCTCAACAGTGCAAAAAGGGGCCGTCAGGGACGCCACCGTTCGCCACGGCGGCAAACTTGTCAGCGCCGCTTGCCACCGCTCACCGCTGGCTGCACAGCCTCCCGCCACGTACGCCTGGAAGGGTCCCAGAGTGACACGTTGGTGGATGCGCTGGAGCGCTGGTACAGGGTGGTAGCTTGCCACGGCAAGCGCCTTGCCGCGGTCGTTGTCTTGTCGCGTCCGGGAGCTTGCCGCTCACCGGGCCTTGCAGGGACGCGTGGCGCGTCGGGGCAAGTTCCTTGAGATGCCTTGGTTGGCTTGGCTTGAATACTTTGTTCTTGAATGGCTCCAAAGGAACGACGGAGGATCTTGGCGGCCACCCGGCAAGCCCTGCCGCAGGGTGCTACGACAGCCCGTGCACAAGTTCGGGATACTAGGGTACCCCTACTATAGTACACCGACACATCCGTAAGACAGAGAACCCGGGCGAACATGACTAGTTATAAACCCAAGGTGGCACTAACTTACAAGGATAGGCATACATGACCCAGCAACGAACGTGTCGGTCATCAACGTATTAACCCAAGTCGTAGCAAGCAACAAGGACTTAAAGGAACACCGCGTGACATTTCCCCAAAGGTAAAGACATAGGAACGAAGATGGACACATGCCGGCCAGCCTAAGTGTTCCGGAGTAGTAGCAAGCTACCATGGCTCAGTGGAAGCACTAGGAGACATTTCCCCATAAGAGAGGCTACCAAGAGGAAACAACTAGGTTGTCGGATCCCACACATACCAGGCATTTCAATAACATACACACAATATGCTCGATATGTGCAAATACAACATGGCATCACAACAAGACTCTATGAAACAAAGTATTTATTCATTACGCTCCGAGGAGCCAAATATTACAAACATGGGTCTCATGACACAACATTCAGAGCATACAAGCGACAAGCGGAAGCATAACATGTCTGAGTACATACAACTACAAATGAAAAAGGCTGAAGAGCCTGACTATCAACAACACTTGTACAAGATCGTAGCTGAGGTAACAAGCTACTTATCGAAGTCCAAGCGGAACTACTAGTGAGACAGAAATCTCATCTACAAAACTTAAATTAAGCTAACATGAGTACAATGGTACTCAGCAAGACTTACATCAGATCCTATCATACATGCATTTGTATCAAGAAGGCAAAGCAGGGTTTTGTTGCAGCAAGCCAGCTTTGACTCAGTGGCTAACCTGTACTACGACTGCTGGTAACTCTTTTGAGGTGGCGCACATGAGTCCACTAATCACCACTCAATACACCACTATAGATTCGTCCCCGTCTCCCTACGAGAAGGCCATCCATAGCACTCACACTTGTCATGAGTTTTTTAGAGTATCCACTTCAAGTTGTCTATGTACCACGTAAGCATCCAAGAAGTCCATAACCATGGACCCGGCTATTCAAATATATCATGTTAACCCTGCAGGGGTGTACTTCTTCACACACGCTCTCGCCACTTACCGCCATGTACACGTCGAGTATCTCGGAAACATTGAAGCGGAAGCCTGGCGAGGGTGTCGACCACGACCTGACTAACCACATAAGACTCTAGTCTAGGTGTATCACCTATTCAGGTTTCATCCGCAAGGGAGTCCGGCCGAGGTTTCCATCATGGCCCCAAACGATGTGTACCGGGTTCTCGAGCCCACCATCCAGGTGCCACTCGGTACACCAGGCCATGTGTGCCTAGTCTGTCCCAAGCCCACCCTGCCGGGTGCCACTTGGTAGAAAAATAACACTACCTACAAACACCAGAAACTTGTTGTGACTCCTGGACAGAGATCAAGTTGGTTAATAAGTCGAGAGGGGTCGAGTTACCGGAACGCAATGTGTGGTAGTAGCTAGTCATTGGACAACAAACACAGAACTCGGTGCTTAAGGACGGTTCCAATGAGACAACCCACCGTGTACTCCTACATGGCCTCTGACCGCTACCTTTACCAAATCGTGTTCACACCCTTAACTCTCAGCATTAGAACATAGCACTGCTCTCCAATTCATTCCCGATGAATCAGACCTGACACACTCTAAGCAATAGCAGGCATGGCATGGTAAGAACACAACATGGCTTCAATCAACTCCTACACATGCTAGTGGGTTTCAACTATTTATTGTGGCAATGACAGGTCATGTAGAGGAATGGGTACAACTACCGCAGCCTAAAGTAGCAGTTGAACCGTTGTCGTCCTAATGCAATAACAGAGAGCAGGAGTGAGAGAGTCGGATTGTATCGGAATGAACAAGGGGGTTTGCTTGCCTGGTACATCAACTGTAGAGCACTTCTCGTCTGACAGGTACTCTGGAACGGTCTCCAAAGCAGGACATATCAAGAAGGACGGTGCTAACAATCAATACACAAGCATATGCAACAGTATGATGCATGAGAATGGTATGAATATGTGATGGTCTTTGGGCTAATGCAACTAGCATTCATTTGGGTGAAGTCCATTTGAACCAAGGGTTCAAATGCAACTCCCAATTAAACATTTATAAATGCCCTTTATGTGCTTTCATATATTCAGTAGGTATAACTTCATTTGTCATGCATGAAAATGGTACAGATAGATAGATTGAATTTTTCTGATAAATTTTCATATATAAATTATTTCAATCTGAGCTACGGTTGAATTTCTGTGATTTTCTGAAGTTTAAACAATTTTCTGGAATTTCCAGAGTCAAATAGTTCAAGAAAATCATTTATCACGTCAGCACTGCGTCATGCCTGCGTCAGCAAGTCAGCAGCGCTGACTGAAGTCAAACCTGACGTGTGGGGTCCACGCATCAGTGACACAGGGCTAACAGAGGGTTATTTCTAAACTAATTAAAAGATTAGGGGATCTCGGGTCCACTGTCAGTGTCTCAGGGGGTTAAGTAAGCGGTGATTGGCCCTAAGCTAATCACCTGATGGACGGGACCCACCGGTCGGTGGCACATACGGTGGCTCGTCGCTGGCGACCTCTAGTCACGGCAGTGTCCACACTACGGCCGACGGGAGCGGCGGTTGAGAGCACCGGGGCGTATCCCGTGCTCTCCCGCATCTTGGGGCAGGTGGGAGGATGTAGGGCGGTCGGTGCTCGCCGTAGCGAAGCTCACGGCTGCGACCGGAGTACGGCCGAGTGCGAGCGGCTGCTGCGGTGCACGGGAGAGCGAGACAAGGGCCTCTACGGCCTCCTAGCGTCACCAGGAGTAGGGTGGCGCACACAGTTGCAAGCCGCGGTGGCTTTGGCCACGACGACGAGGAACCACAGTAGCGCAACCGCTCGAGTCCGGTGGTTAGCGTGGCTACGGGATACGAAACAGGGAGGGGGGTTCGAGGGAGAGGCTCACGACGGTTGCAGCGGTGCAGACGGCGAGCTCGGAGGAGGGCCGAAGCGAGCAGGGCGGCGGAGGGGATTTCTGGCGACCGATGATGAAGACGACGGCGGTGACGGCTCTACGGGGTGTCCGGCGACTCGTGGCTCGATGGAGAGGTAGATGACGACGTCGCGGAGCTCTCAGGCACGTCGGCTAGGCGTGGGGTGGCCGGTGGCCACGGCAACGACGAGCGGTGGTGATGGTGGTTTCAGCGACGTGCGGGAGAGAGCGACAGAGGAGGGGAGAGGATGCGGGGGGTGCGTGGCATCGTCCAAGACCGTCCAGGGAACGAGGGGGGTAGGTAAGCCTTTTTGCTAATTTGTTTTCTGTTTTCTATTTGCTGACATTTGTTTTGATTTAAAACTAAACCATTTAATTTCTTCTGACAGTTTTGCAGGGACCTAAGGGATTAATCCAAGCTCCACACAAGTTCCTAGAATTATTGGACATATTTTAGAAATATAATAAATATATATCCAATGCGAATAATTATTGCATTAATTCCAAATGCCCAAAATAAATATTTAAGAGCTCCTAAAAATATTGGTTTGAATTTTACCTTTAACCAAAATTTTCAGAGAGAAACCTCAACAATTTCATGGACCTTTTTTGGAGCAAATTTTATTTGGGTCATTTTCAAAAGGATTCCTGAGGCTTTCGCCAATTCAAATTCAATTGAAAATTTAGACATGATGCAAACACCAAGCTAGCCTAGTGCATACCAGAACTAGGGACGTGACACCGTCCTCAGGGACCGAGTTCTGTGTTTGTGATCCATGAACAGCTACTACCACGCGTTGGGCCTCAAACCAATGGACCCTCTCGACTTATTAACTGCCCTTGTCCTCTGTCCGGGAGTTGCAAGTAGTTTCTGGTGTTTGTAGTATGCTAGAGATCGTGCGCAGCACTGACCCTAGGGGTGGGCCGTGATGCGGTAGGCACGTTGCCCGGTGTACCGAGTCGCCCGTTTGGTGACTCGGTAACCCTGTACACATCGTTCGGGGCCGTATGTGGAAACCTCGGCCGGACTCCCTGCGGATGGAACCTGAATAGGTGATAAACCTGTACTAGGGACTTGTGTGGTTAGTCAGGTCGTGGCCAACAACCTCGCTGGGCTTCCGCTTGAAGGTTGCCGAGTACATGTCGTTTAAATGGCGATAACTGGTGAGAGCGTGTGTGAAGAATTCCACCCCTACAGGGTTATAAATGATTTATTCGAATAGCCGTGTCCGCGGTAAAGGACTTCTGGGTTGCATGTACAGTTCATAGACATGTGAAAGTCGATACTCTAAAATGCGCAAGATAACCGTGAGTGCTATGGATGCCCTTCTTGTAGGGAGACGGGAGCGGGTCCATAGTGGTGTATTGATTGGTGAATATGTGGACTCGGGTGCGCCACCCCAAATGAGTTACTTGTAGTCGTAGTTTACGATAGCCACTGAGTCAAAGCTGGCTTGCTGCTGTTAAACTGCACCACCCCTTTGTTGATACTGATGCATATGTAGCTAGTTCTGATGTATGTCTTGCTGGGTACAATTGTACTCACGTTTTCTTAATTTATGTTTTTGTAGAGAGACTTCAGTCTCACTAGTAGTTCTGCGTGGACTTCGACGTTTAGCTTGTCACCTCAGCTACGATCTTGTATCCTTGGGAGGGCCTTGTAGATAGTCAAGCTTGATAGCCTTCTTCCTTTTCAGATGTCTGCACTCAGACATGTTTACGCTTCCGTTGCCTGTATGCTCTGTATGCTGGGTCATGAGACCCACTGCTTGTAATAAATGTTATGATGGCTCTTCTGGGCCTTTATCTATATGAGTTGTTGAGTTATGTTGTGATGCCATGTTGTACAACACATAATTGCATGTTATGCGTACGTGTAATGTGTATTGCTATGTGTGGGATCCGACATCTAGTTGTTTACCCTTGGTAGCCTATCTTATGAAAAAATGCCTCCTAGTTCTTCCACTAAGCCTTGGTAGCTTGATACTGCTCCGGAACACTTAGGCTGGCTGGCATGTGTCCTTCTTTGTTCCTGAGTCTGTCCCTTCAGGAAAATGTCACGCGTTGTTCCCTTAAGTCCTTTTAGCTTGCTACGAATTGGGTTCAGACGTTGCTGACCGACACGTTCGTTGCTCGGTCATGTATGCATGTCCCTGTAATTTAGCGCCACTTTTGGTTTACAACTAGTCATGTTGGCTCGGGTTCTCTTTCATGTGGATGCTAGCGACACTATCATATACGTGAGCCAAAATACGCAAACGGTCCCAGGCCAGGTAAGGTGGCACCCGTGGGGATACCATGCGTGAGGCCGCAAAGTGATATGATGTGTTACATGCTAGATCTGTGTGACTTAGGATCGGGGTCCTGACAGTCAAAACCTTTGAAAGCAGGACCTACATGTGCAATACCAAATTGTTAAAAACCTATATATTAGAATGGTTCCTGCAATTGCACAATAATGTGCGATTAGAAAAAGGAACATGCACGTGCTAACCTCGATAATAAACCTCAGTGCTTCCCATTGTTTCCCTGCAACACATATAAGGTAGTGAGTCATCAGGTTAAGTAAGGGTTCACATCCTATCAGTACAATATGTTAATGAAAAATCAGCACATTGCAGATTCATCAGATTAATTCAAGCCATAGGGAAACCCCATTTATCGAAACCAAGAATGATTAGAAACTAGCAAATATAGCACTTGTATATGTTTCTCATGTATTAAGTGCAACCAAATTCGATTTATTCCTCACATGCACAACAATAAAAAATTATACCCACGACAATTGGACATCGCATTGCAGAATTGAACCAAGCAGTAAACTAAAAACCACAACAAATGAACCAAACATTAACTGAGCACCACATTGCAGAGTATAACATACTCCTAATAGAAGACCAAACAGTTAACCAAACCAAGCATGCTTAACAACTTGGAAATATAGCAATTGTATTTGTTTCTCATTTATTTACTACAGCCAAATTCAATTTATTCCTCACATGGTATACAATAACAGAATGCACCCACAACTATTGAACATCGCTTTGTAGAATTGAACCAAACAGTTAATTAAACACCACAACAAATGAGCCGAATGTTAACTAAGCACCACATTGCATAATATGACATACTCCTAATAGACGATCAGACAGTTAACCAAAACCAAGCATGCTTAACAACTTGGAAATATAGCAATTGTATTTTTTTCTCATGTATTTAGTACAGCCAAATTCGATTTACTTCTCACATGGTATACGATAATAGAATGCACCCACAACTATCGAACATCGCATTGCAGAATTGAACCAAACTGTTAACTAAACACCACAACACAAATGAACCAAATGTTAACTGAGCACCATATTGCACAATTTATAACCAAACCAAGCATGCTTGACAACTTGCAAATATACCAATTGTATTTGTAAAGATAAATTCAATTTATTTCTCACATGGAAGACAATAAAAAATTACAGCCTTAAGAATTGAACATCACATTTGTAGAATTGAACCAAATAGTTAACAGAAGACGACAACTAAATAACCAAACAGCTAATAAGTGAGCACCACACTGCAAGATATATAGAACATATACACTAGAGCAACCGATTGCATGGTAAACTTAGATAGCACTATTCACTAGAATTTGTTAGGGAAAGGTAGGATCAGCACACGCAACGGGTAAACTGAGCATGCTTAACCGGCGTAGCTAGCAAATGGCAAGGTGCTCCTCCAAGATCTAGGGGTCGGCACGAATGGCAGCCATCGCAACCTCATCCGCGCGTGCGGCCGAGATTTGCTTCTCCGCTGCCAAATGCTCCTTGAGATCTTGGCTATACTATGTGCACCATGGCTTAGGGCGGCGCTTATTTGGTGGAGGGGTCGGTGATTTGAGTGGAAGGTGTCGCGCTCGCACTGGTGGTCGGAACATGTGGGATGTGGAAGGAGGAGGAGGATGGGGTCGGGTGTGAATTACCTGCCTGGATAGACGAGGCCAAGCAGCGTGAAGGATGGTCGTCGGCGAGGAGGCCGCGCTGCAAGCAAGGAGTGAAGGTTCCAACTTGGAAAGGAAAGCGGAAACAGGGGAAATGTGGCTTTTGGTAATGGGGATGGGCGGGGAGGGGGTGGGGAGGTAGATATTTCTGCGGAAACCGAAAATTTGGAATCTCTTAAGCGAAAAAACTGGCGCGCAAAGTGTCATCATACATGGTCCCTTATTCAGAACTGTGTACGTTATGTGAATATCACAATCTATTCAGATAGCTTAACCCGTGTGTGATGAGTTTGAACATCAATTTTTTTGGTTTACGTCCCCATCTTTCACCGGCGACGATTGAATAATCAAATGATATTTGAGGAGCGAGCTAGTGTGCTTGACACTCCAACGGTGCTCCAAGATATTTTGTGCTGCATCTCACACGGTTGGTGATAATAAAATGTGTGCGATCTACTTGATTTTTCTTCTTCATTTGAATTACATAATGAGGTCACAACTCCAAAGTATGGTGTTTTAATTTCTAGAACTTTTAACTGCAGTGAACATGCAACTATAGGTGCGTCGTAAAAAAATTAGAATTATTCAGGGTTTGTTTGGACGTTTTTATATATTAACTTGGTTTTGTAGGCATTTCAGGTGCATAATTCAAATTTGAACTACAAGCACGTGCTCAAGTGCATATAAACGCGTTGAAAAAACAAATCAGTTTTCTTTGGTGCATGCTTAGGTCCCACGCAAGAAATGAGAACGAATTTCAAACTCCCAGCCACCTTCACTCAGCTACAAACATTGAGATACCTGGTTTTTAAATTCTAGTAAATCCAAAACTCATCTGAAATTGATGGAACTTGGCATGCTATCATGGAGCAGCATCAACCTGCCGTGGTAAAAGTTTTGTCCCAATTGGGGCAGGTTTGGGCATAAGCTTCTCACAAAGCAGTGCTTCTCACAATAAGCATGATGGTTTGGGTAGAGAATGTGCCACCTTTGGGGACGAAACGATATTCGTTGCCTCTTATTGCTTTAAAAAAATTCTAGTGTCAACATAGAACAACAGGAGTGTTGGGTCTAATTTTGAAATTTTTCTGGGTTCGTTTGTACATTTTTATACATTAACTAGGTATGCTAGGAATTTTATGTGCATAATTGAAAATTGAACTATATTCACATGCTCCAGTGCATATAAACGGGTTAAAAATAAAATCTATGTCCTTGAGTGCATGCTTAGGTCCCATGCAAGAAATGGGAACGAATTTCAAACACCCTGCCACCATCACTCGGCCAGAAACATTAAGATACCTGGTTTCTAAATTCTAGTAAATCCAAAACTCATCTGAAATTCATGAAACTTGGCATGCTATCATGGAGCGGCATAAACATGCTGTGGTAAATTTTTTGTCCCTTTTGGGGGAGGTTTGGGTATAGCTTCTCACAAACCAGAGCTTCTCACAACAAGTGTGATGGTTTCGGTAGGGAACGTGCAACCTTTGGGGACGAAACAATATCAGTTGCCTCTTATTGCTTTCAAAAAAATTCTAGTGTCAACATAGAACAACAGGAGTGTTGTGTCTAATTTTGAAAAATTTCGAGGTTCGTTTGGACATTTTTATACATTAACTGGGTTTTCTAGGCATTTTATGTGCATAATTCAAATTTGAACTACATGCCCATGCTCCAGTGCATATAAACGGGTTATAAAATCAAATTTGTGGCCTTCGGTGCATGCTTAGGTCCCATGCAGGAAATGTGAATGAATTTCAAACACCAGAGCACTGTTGATTGCCGGCCAAACTTTGAGATACTTTGTTTTTAAATTCTAGTAAATCCAAAACTCGTCTCCAATGCAGGATTTGTGCAGCTTTTGATCGCAAACGTTTTAGTTACAATACCCGTATGCAAACTGACAGCTTCCCCAGGAAGCCAAGAGAAAATGTGTCGAGCTGGATTTCTGCAGCTCTTGATTGCAAACGTTTTAGGTACAACACCCGTATTGAAAGTGAGAGCTAGTTGTTGTTTTGGATGACCCGTGTGCATCCCTTCAACACAAATGGTTGTTTTGGATGACCCATGTGCAACCACGTACAAACAATTTGTCAATCCTTGTAACACTACAATTTGTAAAAATATACAGGTAATAATCACTAGCACTATCTAATTTTTGCAACTAAAATTCAGTAATTAAGCAAAGATTTCATTCATAGATTAAGAAGTCATTCTTAATTTATACAAACAATTGAACTCGACGACTGAACTGAAATAGCTAGTTCAACTAAATATACTAGCTAATTTTAAGTACGTTGTACAGTTCCACCACATCAATAATCAGATGAACTGAACAAAATTGCCCCTCAATACTTCTACTACAGAGCGGCTGTGTGCTACTTCCGGCAGCCTCTCCTCTGCCGAGCGTGCTCAGCAAGAGGCATAGGAGAAGGAGGAGCCTACCGACGAGCTGGGCAACTGCAATACGGTGCATGCCGCTGCTGCACGTTCAACAACGCTCTATAGCTCGAACACCCACTGGTGCTCAAGACGACCCCTCTCGAAGCGGCCGGACTGCTCGTAGATCTCTTAATTCCTCGCCTCTGTGTCGGTGTGTGCTGCGGTCACGGCGGCGGTAAGGCTCTTTGCGCGCTCGATGAGGTGCTCGTCCTCCTCCCACAGGAACTCGATGTAGCGCGCAAGGTCACCGACGCATGTGCGGACCTACACCTCCGCCTCCCTCCTTCAGGCGGCCGTGGTAGAGCAGGTGACGATCCCGGCGGTCAATGGTGTGCTGGCGGCCACGACGGCTGATGATGGAGTGGCGGCCACGACGGCCACCTCCCGCCTTCGGGCCACGGTGGCGGAGCGGGTGATGGTCGGCAATGGGGTGGCAGCCACGACGACCACCTCCCACCTTCGGGAGCGGGTGATGGCCCTCGCTTTCGACGGTGGTGTGGCGGCAACGGCAGCCAGCAACAGCTGTCAACGAGCAGCGGCAGCGGAGCATGTGGTGGGTGTTCCACGCACACCCAACAGGGACGCCACGCGCACTACACTACGTCGGGGACTGTGCCGCCGCCACGGTGTAGCTTCCCAGCTGGAGCTGTCCTGGCATGATCACGGGGTGGCTGAGCGACGACGACGAACCGGTGGCATTGGCGATTGCGGGATAAGCAGACGAGATAAGCTACGTGGATGGAGGGGAAATGCGACACAGGACTCGCCGACCGTGAGGGTTTATATAGCAGGCCCGTAAGCATTGGGATTTTGGGGGATTTTACGGGATTTCACCGAGTCATGTGGGAAGCTTGCGCTGGAACCTATGAAGTTGCGCGGGAATGGGCTCACTGACGATTCATTGGTGCCACCATTTGGTGAAAATAACGCCCCCGCGCGATGCGCAAGCTTGCGTTGTAAGCCGTCTGCGGCAGCGGGGTGACAAGACGTGCGAGAGGAGGATGAAAGGACACGTACACATATGGTTAATACATAAAAAAACATTTTCGATTTAATTACCTAATATACCCCCATCCTATTTTATAAGTAGGATTAAACTAATAAAATATGAAAGCACATCCCTCACACAATTCTTCTTATTTGCCATGTATCACTGTGCTGGCCTTAGCTCGCATCCCTCGGCAAGCTCTGCTCACAGTTAGGTGTTGCGGTGCACTGTGCTCGCCATTAGGTGTCGTGGCACGCTCATCTCACGTCCGTTGGCGCGCTGTGCTCGCGTCCGTCAGTGCGCTCGGCTTGTGGAAAGATTTTCGGTGCGCACGATCACGTTGGGGGCCTCATATGCATGCGTTTGCGCCGCGCGCATTGCCACACAATTCTGTTACATGCGGCACGATGGAGTTACGTGTTGCAAATTAGAACTTCCATCAGGGCCTACCAATATTCCTGTCCATCCGGCTTCCCCTTTAATTCCCATCACCATTATAACCTTAATCCCTTCAACCTTTCGATCGCACTCCACAACACAACAAGCACACCCACGATCACACATAGAGAGGGGATGTCTAGCAGCGCTCCAATGGAGTTCGGCGAGCATAAAGTGGAGAACCACGCGAGGGAGACGGGTCTCTCGTTGGTGTAGACCATTAACCCGGCCGCGGTGGACGACTACATCAACAACGTTGAGCAGTTGCTTGCTTGAGACTTGTACAAGGTGGTCGGCATCGACTTCTAGTACACCGACAGTCGTCCCGACATAGATCAGAAAGTTGTCGTCGCCCAGTTGTGCGTCGGCCATCATGTCCTCATCAACCACTACTGCATGGCCACAGATTCTTGCGACCATTTCAATAAGTTTGTCAACAGCACCGACTACAAGTTTGCCACTGTGGAAACCACCAATGATGTAAAAGCGCTCAGGGTTAAGGGCTTGGCCTTCCAGAACCTTGTCTGAATCCGTGAGTGTCAGCGTCCTGGGAACCAGGGTACCCAGACTTGCCTGTCTGCAGGCCGCAGCGCGCTCCTACCACGGCCTGGTACGGCCCAGCTGATCGACCAGCTGCTCCAGACCCTCGCGAGGCGGCTAGACCTCGCGAGGATAACGACGTCAAGACCTCCTCAGGAGCGGCCTCGGTTAGGTTGCTCCAGAGGGGCGGAGAATCCAAGGCCAAGCCTGCCTCAGGAGGAGGCAGTGACACAAGCAATGACGTACCACGCCAGCAAGTGCCAGCGCGTGCCAGCGGCGCCGTTGCCGTTTTGGTGCAAGGGGGACAGCGCATGCGTAGGTTCCCGAGGAGCAGGACAAAGGTGTCTCCATTGGTGCAACAAGACCGAAGACCGCAAGGACGAGAGGGAGGATGTCACCACCGAGCCCACCACCGCGTCATCGCTGGATCCCTTTGCAGGTGAAGACTGCTTTTGTCAGGGTAGGAACATCCTTGTGTTCCCGCTAAAAATGGTCGTTGTGGGATTCCTTCCCGCCTAAACATTTCGGGGGAAGAGGACCCTGGCCACCTATATAAGTAGCTAGGATCCCCACTATGGGGGGAGGACGATCATATCCAGAAACTCTGCCCCCGTACAAAGGAGCAAGAATTCTTGCCTCCTGACCTTCCTAAGCTCTCCTCCTGAGCTCAAGAACCATTGTTCTCATCCATATTCAAGCCCTCCCGAGGACAATCCACCAGAGCAGGAAGTAGGGTTTTACACCACAAGGTGCCCTGAACCTGGATAAATTCTTGTATGCTTTACTTGTTGTTCACTTGAATCTCTTCACCGGACGAGGGCGAGACGCTAGGTAGACGCGAGTGGGAGAGATCTTTGTTCAGGCCCCTGTGTTCGAACTTCTTGGGTTTGTGGAGCCCATAAATCTGACATTTCGCACGCCGGGTAGGAGGCGTGTCGAGATCTCGCCTCTCCGACGACCTCGTCCCGCTCTCGTCCTCGACTTCGCTCCACAGCCATGGTGGACACACGCCGAGCACGCGCCGCCCGCCACGCCACGAACGTCGCTCGGACGGCACCCGCGGGCAACGATGCGCTGCTCCGCTCCAACTCGCCGGTCGCCAATGCCACCACTGACCTGGCCGTCCACGAGCAGCAGGACTCGTCCCTGCTACTGTCCGTGTGGCGCGATGGCCGCATGGCGACGCCGTCACCCTCGCCGGCCGCGGCATCATCCTCGCTGATCCGCCACGGGCCGGTCTACCAGGAGCCTGCGCTATTGATGCCACGGGAGCTCCTGCGCTACCAACCGGCGAACGACCTCTACGGCGAGTGTCTCCAACGCATCACCGAGCTCGCCAACGCCGCCGGGGAGGTACCTGTACCAACTCACTCCTCCCGTCCACCGTCGCCCGTGGCGGGGAACGAGGGCCACGGTGTGAGCCGCCCCGTAGGGCCCCTGCGCCCGATGAAGAGAGCTGCCAGGTGATCCCACGTCCCCAGGCAGGAGCACGTGGGCCCCCTGCCAAGCAGCACCAAGACTGCACACCACAGGAGGTGGTGGCGCCTGCACCCCAAGAACCAGCACTGCAGGCGCAGGGGGCGCCTGCAATTGTGAGCGTGGCTGGATGTCGCGCCTTAGCTCACGAGCTACAGCGCCTCGTCTGGTCCAGCAAGTTTAGGCCGGATCTGCCTCCGCACTACGACGGCACCACCGACCCTACGGAGTTCCTCTAGCTCTACGAGCTGAGCATCGAGGCGTCTAACGGCACCGAGCAGGTCATGGCGAACTGGTTCCCCATGGCTCTCAAGGATGGCACACGCTCTTGGCTCCTGAACCTCCCTATGGGATCCATCTCCTCCTGGGGAGAGCTTCGTGAACGTTTCGTCGCCAACTTCCAGGTTACTCGCGACTGAGCCCCGGACGGATGGGTGGTATACTTTGGCAGCACCTTCTCGCGCCTCGGCACGGGGGCTGGCACCGTGTTAGTATCTCCCACTCAGGACAAGTTGTACTACACTGTGCAGCTTTTCTTCCAGCAAGGCGAGAAGGTCTCCAACAACATCAGAGAGTACGAGGGCCTAATCGCAGGGCTCAAGGCTGCCGCTGCACTGGGGGTCAAGCGTCTCACTATCAAAGGTGATTCACAGCTCCTCGTCAACTTCTCCAACAAGAAATACAAGCCCAAGGACGAGCGCATGGAGTCATATCTGGAGGAGGTGCGCAAGATGGAGAAGCGGTTCCAAGGGCTGGAGGTGTAGCGCGTACAAAGAGGCACCAACAAGGAAGCGAATGACATCGCCAAACGAGCCTCTAGGCGGGAGCCTCAGAGGCTGGGCATCGTCGAGGAGCGACTGCTCAAGCCGTCGGCAACACCGACCGTTTCTGAGCAGGCGGTCAATTAGCAGGGGCTACCCGCGGCACCTGCGGAAGGAGCCCCGTCCTACGAACCGGCCTCCGGAGCCCGCCTGCTACTCGCCACGGAGCCCGAGGAGGGTTGCTAGACCCAAGAGCTCAAGATGTACCTGCAACAAGACACCCTGCCAGATAAGGAAGAAGACGCAGAGCGCGTTGGCCGACAAGCCTCGGCTTACTGCATCCAAGACGGCGAACTCTACAGGAGGAGCCCCAACGACGTCTCACTAAAATGCATCTCGAGGAAACAAGGGCGCGAGCTGTTGGCTAACATCCACGGTGGGGACTGCGGTCATCACTCATCGTCCTGCACCCTCATGGGCAAGGCCTTTCGCAGCGGCTTCTACTGGCCCACGACGCTCAACCATGCCACGGAGCTTATGCGGGCTTGCGAGGCGTGCCAATTTCATGCTAAGCAGATCCACCAGCCAGCGCAGGGCCTTCAGATGATCCCGCTCTCCTGGCCCTTCACAGTATAGGGATTGGACATCCTGGGTCCATTTCCCCTGGCAGCTGGGGGCTACCGCTTCCTCTACGTCACCATCGACAAATTCACCAAGTGGGCAGAGGTGGAGCATGTTCATGCGATCCCAGCCGGGTCTGCCGTCAAGTTCATCCAGGGCCTCGTGAGGCGATTCGAGGTCCCCAGCCGCATCATCATGTATAACGGTTCGCAGTTCACAAGCAATCTTTTCGGGTCATATTGTGCTAACCTTGGAACACATATGTGCTACGCCTCAGGGGCCCACCCTAGGAGCAACGGTCATGCCGAACGTGCCAACGCGGAAGTCTTGCGTGGCCTCAAGACGCGCAGCTTTAAGAAGAAGCTTGAGCCTTGCGGCCGGGGCTGGATCGACGGCTCCAGTCCGTGCTATAGTCAATCCGAACCACTGCCACCAAACCCATGGGAGAAACTCCTTTCTTTATCGTCTACGGGGCGGAGGCGGTCCTCCCTCACGAGGTCAAGCATCGCTCTCCACGGGTCTTGGCTTTCCATGAGGAATGCCAGGACGCCGCCTGGCGGATGGACCTCGTGCTCGGCGAGGAGGGCCACCGCCGAGCTTCCCTCAGGGCGGCGCGATATCAGCAGGCGCTGCGGGGGTACCACTGCCACAGCGTCCGCGCGAGAACACTTGGAGTTGGTGACTTGGTGCTGAGGCGGGTCCTCTCCAGGGAAGGGTTACACAAGCTCTCGCCCATGTGGGAGGGCCCGTTCAGAATCGCCTGTGTCTCTAGGCCTGGTGCTGTGCGACTGGAGACGCGGGATGGGATACCTACCCAGAATTCCTGGAACATTGAACACCTCAGGAGGTTCTATCCGTAATCAAGGCTCCGTGCCCGTGAAGGTCTCCGCTCGTGACACTCTCATGTAATAATGAGTTGGGGCTGTACACGCCTCAGAGTCTCCTGTGTGTTGCCTACGGGCGCTCAGACGGGGCTCCCACCCGTGTCCTAGTGGCAGTCCTTAGCTCCGCGCTAGGAAGAAGGTGTAGTGTAGGGGTCGAATGCGACCTTTTTTCCTTTTTGGCTTGGTGTTTGGCTGTCAGCCTTTTCTACTTCCTTGGCTATCAGCCCTTCCTCTACCGCATGCTATGGAGTTCTTGTGTTTCTTGCATTTGGTTGGAAGACTTGCTTGGGATCTTTCTCGCTGGTTTTAAGTTCAGCATGTTAAGCAGGGGCTGCGCCACTCGCTCTCCTTCGCGCGCCTCGCGCGTGGGGCTGGGGCACGGTCGGTCACCGGCTTTTGTCTGCCACGGCCCCGTGACCTGGCTTGGCCAAGCCTTCTCAGGCTCTGGCATCGGGCTTTTCAGTCCACACAATCTATCCTACCGAGCCGACTCAGGCTTTGGCCCTTAATCCATGCTCAGTGCTCTCACCCATACTCGGGGGCTGTGCGAGCTCTCGGAATTCAGTCATCCACACGAACCAATGGGGGCTCATGGCGCCAATGAGTCAGGAGCACTTCGCCTCAAGACGTCGCAACGCATAAACTAAGTAATCTCACCAAGACCAAAAACATGATAGCAAGTTCTCTCTTCATACATATATCACAGTCCATTACACGCCTTCTCGAGGCAACTTAAAAGTTTTGACACAGGAATGACATGAAGAAACGGAAGAAGAAGCAGAGGCCGCTCCCGCTCAGTCGGAGTCTCCCAGTTCCTCTGGCTTCACCGAGCCACAGCGGCGCAGCGACCCCCTCCCCTCGCTGAGCCGAGCTCGGCGGCGTGGTGGTTCGTTGTAGCCGCCGCTGCTGGAGGAGCTGCTGCTGCCACAGAGGGGGGACCCACGGCTCCCCCCAGGACCAAGATCGTCTCCGGAGGAGGATCTGCTCCTCCGAACACCTTCCCCGCTGTCCTCTTCGTCATCACCCTCAGGACAGCACCCAAGGCGCCTCCCTTCCTCCGAGAAGACTCTGACAAACAGCTTGGAGGCGTCATCATCCTGAAGTGGAGCGTACACCTCCCCTGCAGCCGGCGCGCGCATGCAAACGATTGCCAGCCGCGCTCCAGGAACACGTCACCCGAGGGAGCCACATCAACCTCCACCCAAGACGCACCACTGCAGCAACCGTCGGTCTACAGCCAGACGCCGCCGGGGCCTCTGGCTGGTAGCACATTGCCGAACGAGCGGGGAAACCGGAGCCACGAGCCACCAGGCTTCTCCTCCCACACCACGAACTCCGAAGACACATCAAAGGAGTGGAGCTGCGGGCATGGAGGACGCACGACTTCCAAACGTCGCCTCGCACCTCCTCTCCCACCACGGCCGCGACCACCTTCACCGTGGGAAGAGTCACCGCGTCCATCGCGGGCGACCGCAACACGACCCGGAAGGCCGCGCCCGCTCCCTTGAGGAGTCGCTGCGGGCACCGCGACATGCTTACGGGGACGCCCGCGGCCCCTCTTTGATGACGGCGAAGCCAAATCCTTTGGGGCCTTCCCTTTCTCCGCAGCGGGCGGCTTCCTCGGTGGCGCCATGAAGATCTCACAGCAAGAGGGAGAGCGAAGAGCAAAGAAGGAGGCAGACGGCACCGGCTTGAAGATGGCTTGGGGGCTCCCCCTAGTCCCATTTATAGGGCGGTGCAGCCCAACCGCCAGTCGCTGGCGTCGCAGCCATAACAGCCCCGTCGTCTGCGTCGGGGAGTTGTCAAGTCAAACCGTTACCAAGACTGTGTGGGAAGTGGAGTCGCCACATCCCATCCAACCGTCACGCGCCAGCCTGGCCCGCCGCCTTTTGGGGCCCGCGGCACTTCGCCTCGAAGCCAACTCCGCGCGCACCTTGGGCCCGGTGGCTACTGTCGGCGTCTTGGGATAGGGTACCCAGACTTTCCTGTCTACGCGCCGCAGCGAGCTCCTGCCACGGGCTGGTAAGGCCCAGCTTATCGACCAGCTGCTCGACACCCTAGCGAGGGGGCTAGACCTCATGAGGAGAACGACGTCAAGACCCCCTCAGGAGTGGCCTCGGTTAGGTTGCTCCGGAGGGGCGGAGAATCCAAGGCCAAGCCTGCCTCAGGAGGAGGCAGTGACGCAAGCAATGACATACCGCGCCAGTGGGTGCCAGCGCGTGCAAGCGGCACAGTTGCCATTTTGGTGCAAGGGGGACAGCGTAGGCGCAGGTTCCCGAGGAGCAGGACAAAGGTGTCTCCATTGGTGCAACAAGACCGAAGACCGCAAGAACGATAGGGAGGATGTCATCACTGAGCCCACCACCGCATCATCGCCGGATCCCTTTGCAGGCAAAGACTGCTTTTGTCAGGGTAGGAACGTCCTTGTGTTCCCGCTCAAAATGGCCGTTGTGGGATTCCTTCCTGCCTAAACATTTCTAGGGAAGAGGACCCTGGCCACCTATATAAGTAGCTAGGATCCCCACTATGGGGGGAGGTGGATCAGATCTAGAAACTCCACCCTCGCACAATGGAGCAAGAACCCTTGCCTCCTGACCTTCCTGAGCTCTCCTCCTGAGCTCAAGAACCACTGTACTCATCCATATTCAAGCCCTCCTGAGGCCAATCCACCAAAGAAGGAAGTAGGGTTTAACACCACAAGGTGGCCTGAACCTAGGTAAATTCTTGTGTGCTTTACTTGTTGTTCACTTGAATATCTTCACCGGACGAAGGCGAGACGCTAGGTAGACGCGAGTGGGAGAGATCTTTGTTCACGCCCCTGTGTTCGAACTTCTTGGGTTTGCGGAGCCCGTAAATCCGACAGTGAGCACTACAGGGTATGTGGCAGCACGAAGGACTCCCTAGTTGAACTCATCTTTGCCATCATCGACCAATACTACAAAAAGATGAAGCAGGATGCCAAGAGAACAAGTCCCGTATCCTGGCACAGGGCCTGGATGCGGCAACTGGATGAACCTCACCTCAGGTTCAC
The DNA here is from genome assembly GCA_902687465.1 of Secale cereale. Lineage (NCBI taxonomy): Eukaryota > Viridiplantae > Streptophyta > Magnoliopsida > Poales > Poaceae > Secale > Secale cereale. The sequence continues at coordinate 289,733,523 of LR738712.1, forward strand.
GGCCAAGAGCGTATACACATGCTACGAGATGCACAGGTAGATCGTTGACATGAGGAAGTGCCTTGTTACCAAAATCGACGAGCCCGAATCGAGCCACAAGGAGAGCAATCGTCCCAAGAAGTACATGATGATAAGATGATCATTTATGCTAGTTAATCATGAATGTAATATATAGTTTACTTTATTGGTGTGTGGAAATGTCATGTGTGTAGTAGCCACCTATGTAATTATGCACGTAATAGTTTACTTTGGTGTGTGCAAATGCCATGGTTGTAGTAGCCACCTATGTAAGTGGATGTATAATTTGGTTATGCAACCATGTCCTTATAAGAGTGTGTGTGTGTGTGTGTGTGTGTGTGTGTGTGTGTGTGTGTGTGTGTGTGTGTGTGTATATATATATATATATATATATGTTATTTTGTATGCAATCCCATCGCACAACACACACTTCTTATTAACATCAACCCTCTGTGTTATTATCTGTCTTAGCACACATTTTTATTACAATCATGTTTGTCGTGTATCACACATATCTTCTTATATTGAAACGTTTCTGTTCTCTTGTCTCAACACAAATAGTTCATACGTGTGAACCGCATGACGTATATCACACACACCTTGATCTGGCTGACTGTTTCTTTTGTGTTGCGTAATCACAAACAGTTCATCCAACGGAACCGTATGTTGTATATCGCACACGCCTTCATCTGGCTGTCCATTTCTTTTGTGTTGCCTCATCGCAAACAGTTAATTGAACTGAACCGTATGCCCTGCATCGCACACAGAACTAAAATTTGACATGTGATTGATGCATCGGTCATCGCAAAAGTTTTTCACCTTTTTTGTCAGTTTTTTACACCACCGTTTCCAATTATTGCATGGCACAATGTTTCATGGAAGGGTCTCTGATCGCAGTGTCACGTTAGCAGCATCCTGTAGTAGTGGTAACCAGACTTGACTGCATGCGGCCCACGACGTGGCTCCTTTTGAGGCCTTGTACGACCCATCTTTAGCATCGACACTCAAGACCCTCGCAAGGGGCCAAGCCTCGGGGGGTGGACGACACCAAGACATTCGGAAGGGGCAGCCTCGCCTCGCTGGCTCCTGAGGAGCGGAGAACTCTATGCAACCCCCCACCTCGTGAGGTTTGCATGACGTAAGCCATGACGACAAAGGCTAGGCGGGCACCTGTGGGCGCAGTACAATAGTTTCCTCTTTGGTGCTAAGGAAGCGGGCTCAGGCGCAGTGTCCCGAGGAATCTGCTAATGGTTTCCATTCTAGTGCAACAAGACCAGAACCACCAGGACGGTAGGACGGAGGTCATCGCTGAGCCCACCATGGCATCAGAATCAGAGGCTTTGTAGGCGAAGACCACCTTTAGTCAGGATAAGAAGTACTAGCTGTCCCCCATCAAAATTGGCCGTTGTGGGTTCCCTTCCCACCAACATTTCGGGGAAGAGGACCAAGGCCACTATATATGTAGGATAGCCACCACCAAGCAGGGGGATCGGATCCATTCCACCTTGACAAGTTCACCAGCTCACCCGAGCCCAAGAACACCTCTCCTCCGGAGGTTGCTTTCCCATTGTACTAGTTCATCCACAGCCCATCTCGAGGCTAATCCACCACACTGCTGGAGTAGGGCCACTCACTGCTAGGTGGCCTGAACCAGGATAAAATGCCTCGTGTATCCGTTACATTCGTGTTCATTGTGTTAGTTCATGAGATGGCAAGCAGGTAGATAGGCGAGGTTGTGTTCTTTGCATGCACCACATAGTTTGAACCTAGTTGGGTTTTGCGTAGCCCTGAATCGGACAGATGCAATCAGCTCCACCAAGATGATGTTTTCCCTAAGCCCTAGCACATCGGTCCCACCGAGTTGTTCCAGTCGGTCCCATCGAGATTCCTAAACTTCCTATGTTTGAACATATTGGTGCCACCGAGTTTAACTATTTGGTCCCACTGAGATTAGTCAAATGTGTTTGACAGTTGGATTTTGTGTGGTGGCTATACATACCCCTTCACCGCCGAGAGTCGACCCGGAGAAGAAGGGCTAGTTCGGGACCCCGCTCAGCACCGCGGCGATGTCCGCTGAGGTAAGCGGTGAGATGGCCGGCGATGTGGCGGCCATGCGTTGCCTGACGGTGCGCAGGTAGAGCTCCTGCTACATGGCGAACTGGCGCTGGTTATACCACCTCTCCAACTCACCGAGGCTCCGCTTGAGAACCCCGACAGCTACGGCCGAGTCGGAGCGCTGCGGCGCCGGCATTTGCATCGGCGATATGAGCCCGTACACGTACCCCTGGCGGATCGCGCCATGGCCCGCCGGCTCCATGCAAGCCAGCAGCGGGAGGACGACAATGAGTAGGGAAGATGATGTAGACGGAGGCGCTCCCTCCCGGTAGGTAGGCAAAGGAATACTAGCTCCGCCTCCGAACGGAAATGCTATAAACAGGTTACATTCATCACATTCAATTGCTTCGCCTAATAAAACGCCCTCCTCTCCCCCTCTCTCCCGCTGTTATAAAGCGAGCCCCACCCGCACCCGTTGCATTACACCTCTACGGCAGCAACCCCTCTAACGCCACGGGCCACATTGCGGGTACCCGGGTTTGTTTAACCTTACATTAACCTACCTGCAGGGGAGCTATGGCGGGGCCCATGCAGCCTTTGTACTAAAATAAATGTGCGCGTGGTGAATGGATGGTGTGAAGTGATGGATATGTGCTGCCTCATGCAATCCCGGCTCGGGTTACGCCGTCTCCTCCAGAGGCTATATATACCCCTCCACCCCCTTCTGCATTTGAGAGAGAGAGAGCCATCAGAACATGCCTACACTTCCACCATTCCTTTTCTGAGAGAAAATCACCTACTCATGTGTTGATATCATGAGGTTCCATTCCTACCACTTGAATCTTGATTTCTAGCCTACCCCAAGTTGTTTTCCACTCCAATTCGTCTTCCACAATATCGAAATATGTGAGAAAGAGTTGAGTGTTGGGGTGTCATTTGAAGCACAAGAGAAATAAGTTCATCATCAACACATCGTGTGTTACCTTTTGGATAGTAGTGTCTCCTAGATTGGGTAGGTGTCGCTTGGGAGACTCCGTCGTGATGTGGAGTGGAGGCAAGAAGTTTGTAAGTGCAAGGAGATCGGCTACATTGTGAAGATCTACCCGAGTGAGGCAAGTCCTTCGTGGATGATGGCCACAGTGGAATAGACAAGGTTGCTACTTTGTGGACCCTTCTTGGGTGGAGCCATCCGTGGACTCGTAGCCATCGAGGGAGTCCTAGATCTGGGGGTCCTCGGGCATCCAGACTACTAGTGGTGTGCCGGACAAATGGGTCGTGAAGATAAAGTAGAAGACCAACCCCCGTATCCGGGTAGGACTCACATATATGTAGAAAGGCAAATTTTGATGTCCGGATGTAATGGTTCCATCCTCCTCAATTCAACTTTGTACAACCCTAGGCCCCCTCCAGTGTGTATATAAGCTGGAGGGTTTAGTCCGTAGAGACCAATAGAACAATCGTAGGCTTGACAACTAGGGTTTAACAATTATGTTCTCGAGGTAGATCAACTCTTGTGATCCCTATATCCATCAAGATCAACCAAGCAGGAATTAAGGTATTACCTCCATCGAGAGGGCCTGAACCTGGGTAAACATTGTGTCATTGTCTCCCCCTGGTACCACAGATCCTCAGATACACAGCTTGGCCCCCCTGCCCAAGATCCACCGGTTCTGAAACCGACAATGGTGCTTTCATTGAGAGCTCCGCTGTGTAGTTGCGAAAAGCTAGGCGGGTTCACCATATGCGACCACATGGCTGTTAAGCCGGCCGCATCCTCTGTGGTCACCGAGCATCACTCCAACATCGGCTTCGAATACTCTTAAAAAGAAAATTTGTCAGATGCCTTGTTATTAAATGATATGCTAGATCTCATGGCCACCCTAGGGCTTTCAGTGGCCAACGATCAGATCGGGCCTAAACCTGACCATGGGGAAGACAATGCCTCCACGGTCACTTATCTGGGGGCGGCTGTCGAGGAACGAGCCAAAAACACTTCCCCTCTTGAATCGGAGATCAGCTATGATCAGGTCTCCGAACCCTTTAAGCCGAATACCCTTCCTTCGGGTAGTGTCGGATTATGGGTTCCGGCAAACCCTTGAGGTTCGAACACTGGGGTGCGCACGAAGATCTCTCCTTTTCGCTCTAGCTCTCTCTCGCTCCGATTCCTCGGCCTAGCTCGTCGTGTCCAAAGAACAAGAGACACAAAGATTTATACTGGTTCGGGCCACCGTTATGGTGTAATACCCTAATCTAGTGTGGTGTGGTGGATTGCCTTGTAGGCTGAGGATGAACAGGTACACGGGAACAACAACCTCCGGAGGAGAGGTGTTCTTGTGCTCGGTGGGTGTGATTGTGGTCTGGGTCTTATCAAATCAGGATTCGATGCCCCTCTATGATGGTGGTCAGTCCTATTTATAGAGGCCCGGGTCCTCTTCCCAAATATTGAGCGGGAAGGGATCACACAACAGCCAAGTTTGAAGGGGGACAGCTAGTACAAGCTATCCTGACAAAAGGTGGTCTTTCCTTGCCAAAGGCTCTGGAAGTGACGCCGTCGTGGGCTACGTGGTGACCTTCGCCTTGCCGTCCCGCTAGTCTTGGTCTTGTTGCACCGATATGGAAACCTTTGCCTGACGCCTCGGGAATCCCCGCATGTGCTTGCCCCTTTAGCACCAAAGAGGAAACTGGCTTCCTGCACCCGTTGTCGTCCGCCTGGCCTTGGTCGTCATGGCTCACGTCACGTGAAGCACGTGAGGTACCCCTTGCCTTGATATCTCCGCTCCTTGGGAGCCTGCCTAGTGAGGCCGCCCCGGGGGAGGTCTTGCATCGTCCACCTCATGAGGCTTAGCCCCTCGCGAGGGTCTTGAGTGGTTGCTGATGAAGATGGGCCGTACCAGGCCGCTGGATGAGCCACGCCCTGGGCCGTAGGTAGGCAAGTCTGGGAACCCCCGTTCCCAGAACGCCGACAGTAGCCCCCGGGCCCAAGGCGCGCTCGGACTTGGCTTCGCGGCGAAGCCAATGGTCAAGTGCGGAGCGCTGCGGGCCCCAAAAGCGTGAGGCCTTCATTAATGCATGGAGATTAATAGGACGTGGCCGTCTTCACTTCCCCACGCCGCCTCAGCAATTGCACAATTTGACAAAAGGCAGGTGCGTGCTGCAGCGCCTTCATTGACCGCATTCGCCTTTCTCTAGATCCCCTTTCTTGCTCCTCTGCCCCAAAGACTCCAGATCCGCGCCGTCTCGTCTCCGAGTTCGCAGTAGATTGTGTCCAGTAAGGAAAAGGCCGCCGCTCCGCCCTCCAGGTACGAGCCGGCCCTGAGTGCGCCCAGCGTCTCGGAGAAGAACCTTGCCGCTGTGCTCCTGATGACGGTGAAGGACACCAATGAGAAGGGGAAAACCGCGCTCCATCCACCTCCGCTGAGCCGGAGGACTCAAATAGTACTTTTTACCCCATCTTCATGAGTAGTGTCATTGCATGGCTGGTTCCCCCTTTCTCTGATTTCTTCTACGTCATTCTTAGCAACTACAAGCTGTCTGCCCTTCAATTTCACCCCAATTCCGTCCTCCTCCTGTCAATATTTGCCTTCTCTTGTGAGGCATTTGTTGGGGTGATGTAGTCTGTGGCACTGCTTCGCCACTTCTTCTACCTCCGGAACAAGGGAAAGCTTTGTTCAGGGTGTGCCAACTTCATCGCGTCCCACGGGACCAATGCGACGTTAAAAGCCGGGAAGAAGGCCAAGAACTTCATGAACAAGTGGGTACTTATGGACGCCAAGTGCTCCCATCCTCGGTTGGTGCTGCTGACGGAGATGCCCGCGTCGAGCGACAGGTGGTTTAGCGCGAAGCCCACCGACCCTCGGGAGGAGAAGGTGCTGGAGAAGATGACCGCTGACTTGAAGCCCAACGACCCAACAACGGCAAAGTTGAAGGGGGCCATGATCGTCAAGGAATTCCTAGCACGCCGTGTAGCTCCACTTTAGGCGCACTCGCGCCCTTTGTGTATGCTCGGGGACGAGATGGATGACCTCGTCTCCGCCCCAACGCCCTTTCTGACGAGCAGTTGGCAGCAGCTCTCTGCTTCCTGGTTGGGGATGATCTCCCGCCCGTTACCCATGCCCCCCTGTTCCGCCGCCAGGATTGGGCGAAGGTGACGGCCTCCATGCCCACCTTCGACAGACGCAGGCTCGTGCCTCCGACGCCCCCCGAGGCCAGAATGGCGACGGTTCCGGTGGAGCTATATTCAGGCGACTCCAGTGGGGAGGAGGACTGAGAGGCCACCACGAAGGGGGCCGGGGAGACCTCCCCCCACGCAAGGCCGATATCCTCCGCGCCTTGCCGGCACCGACGACCACCCAGTGAAGGAGGCCACGGCCCCTGCCGGGGTCACCACGAGGTCCAAGGTCACCTCCTCGAAGAAGCCGCCAGCAGGGGTCCCGACGAAGAGCAGGTCGTCGCTGATCTCCCGAGGCCACGCTTCGGCTATGACGCCCCCTGACACTGCCGTTGGGCCATCTGTCATTGCCTTATCTGTTCTGGGGGCATGCGCACCTGCGCCGTAGGCTGCGAGGCCCCTGGTCTCCGTGGTGAAGAGGCCGCGGGGTTACGCCGATGTGGACTAGTAAGTACTTTGGCCTAGTTTTGTCTTCACTCTTGATTCCGTTGCTGATTCCTGATGTCTTCCCTTGCATTGCCAGGCCAGCACCATCGGTGAAGAAGAAGGAGGGGGCGACCGCATCAGAAGCCCAGGGGTCGTCCTTGCGAGCTCTGATGGACAAACCTCAGGTGGGCATGACCTCCTCGGTCAAGCCGGCTCCGGAGGCACCCATCTCCAGCTCTCCTGCGAGTGTCGCACGGGCTCAGGATGTGTTAAACACGCCGCAACCTCTTCCTCTAGCCGCGTCGCTAGCTCGCGGTCCTTCCACTTCGTCCGATGCACAGAAGGTTTTTTTCACGCTGACGCAGCTCTGGGACGACCTCCATGGCGCTGACCGTCATCTGGTGGCAGGGCGCTTGGAGCTGATCTCAGGCTGGCTGAACTCTGACGCGTCTGTCAGGGCTGTGCTGAGCCGGGTCGTGGCGGCTTCCGAGGAGGACAAGCATGCCGACGAACGCCGCAACCGCATGTGTGGCGGCGCTGACAGATACACAGGCCTCCAAGGAGCACTGCCAGTTGATGGAGGCTGAGCTGAATACCATGCACTACGAGCATGCGATGGAGGAGAAGAGGATGAAAGCCCAAGAAGACGTCGGAGCCAGTGCTGACGCCGAGTTGGAGCAGTTGGCGAAGGCGCACGCTGCAGAGCGCAGTCGCCTGGAGGACCCGCGGCATGAGGTGGAAGCAGAGAAGGCCCAACTGGAAACCAAGGCGAAGGTTCTGGCCGAGGATCGCGCGACCTTCAAGTCCCTTGAGGAGAGCTCCCGCCAAGCACTGGGGTGCTCTTCGAGAAGGGTTTGGAGAAACCGCTGGCGACAGTCGACGAAGGCCCCACCCAGCTGCTTCCTTATCTTGTCATGGTGCTCGAGGGTGTCGTCAACGAGATCGGCCCCATGGTGGAGGGGAACGCTCCTGCGCTTTCCTCCTTAGCCCTGACACGCTTCTTCAGCCACCTGCATCTTCCTAATCCCAATGCCGACCTTGGTGCACTGCTAGAGCCTGTGGATGAAGAGCGCTGCGAGGCCGCCGCTGAAGCCATGAAGGGCCAGGTGGAGGCCTTGTTGAAGAAGTTCCTCACCATCAACCCCGCACCTCCGGCCGACGGCGTCACTGATCCCGCAGCCAGGGCCATCTCCACAGGGCATGGCGATGTGCCGATGGAGAAGTGCTTCCTGATGATGGCACCTAAGGGTGAAGAACGGGCTTGCTGGTGGACGACAGTGCTCCCCCTATTTTTACTTTCTTGCGAACTTGCCTGCGACATGCGGCGTGCCTCATGGAGGCGTTAAAACTTATGTTTGGTGCTTGAAGAACAATTCGACTTGTAATAATTTCTAGCTATTCGTTGTTCCCTTCCTATTTGCTTTGTTGTTCTACGTCGGCAGAGCCCGACCCCGCGCGTACCCAGCCGCCGCCGGCTTGTCCGGATCGCCAGGACAAGACAAGGGAGTGAGGGGCTATGTGGCTAGTTAGGCTCCAGAGTCGCGATGCTTAGGAGTCCTCCTTGACGTGCAAACAACCTCTAGGAAGGAAGCATGAAACTATGCTTTAGCGTTCTGCGTCGGCAGGGCCCGGCCCCGTGCGTACCTCAGCCGCCACTGACTTGTCTGGATCACCAGGACGAGGCCAGGGGGTGAGGGGCTATGTGGCCAGTTAGGCTCCTGAGTCGCGATGCTCAGGAGTCCCCCTTGACATACGAACAGCCTTTGGGAAGGAAATACAACAGTAGGCCTTAGTGTTTTGTGTCGGCAGAGCCCGGCCCCGCTTGTACCTCAGCCGCCGTTGGGTCGTCCGGATCACTAGGACGAGACGAAGGGGTGAGGGGCTACGGGACCAGTTAGGCCCTTGGGTCACGATGCCCAAGGGTCCCCCTTGACGTAGGAACAGACCTCATACCTATCCTTGCCGGGCTTTCGCTTGGGAGGGTTGCGTGACGACAAGGTCCGAGGGACCTGGTTGGGCGTATGCCAGGTGTGACCTAAGCGTAGCCCCCGTGCCTAGCCCCCTCGCGCTACTCTCCCGAGGGGAAAGCAGTGCTGTGAGGCTAGTCACCGAGCTTGGTGGCTCCTTGAGGTTAAAGAAGTCATGAGGCCACCCCCAGTTGTTTAACTCCAGCGTGGAGCATGGTGCTACAGTCCTTGCACGGGCATAGCCGCTCCTCGACCGTGTCGATTGCCAGCGCGGAGCATTGATCTTCCACTGGCACGTGGGAGGGGAATCCCTACTGCGGAGAGCCCCCGGGGCATGTACAGCCCCACTCTAACACGTGGCTTGCATGACAGGGCTAGACGAGGTGTATCTGGGCACCCGTGAGCCAGTGCGAGACTCAAGGGTTCCTACCTCAAGGCGGGTTGCGCCTGGTCTTGATTGAGAGTGCCTGAGGTGAACATGCAATATGGTTAGGCAACCTGCACCGAGTGAATCCCCTCGAGGTGGCCACACGAGAAGTCCAGACACCAACGACCCCAGGAGGTGACGTGAACGGGGCCGGCCAGCCAGCCAGAGCTCAGCCGTTGGGTTTATCGATGCTGCAGGGACGGACTCGAGCACAGACACCGTGCCTATTCTTCTGATGTGGATGTCCTATGAAAAGACAACCTACGTGCGGCTCCCCTAGCGACGAGGCACCGTGTCGTGCACCATTACCCACCTGTTCACACTCACCTCATGCAAAGGCGAGGCACCAAGGACCACGGGAGGTGATGTACACGGGGCTGGCCCGCGAGCCAGAGCTCAGCCGCTTGGATTTGGCGACATTGCAGGGACGGACCTGAGCACAGACGCCATGCCTGTCCTTAATCATGAGGTGGGCACAAGAAGATTAGTGAGGGCGTACAACATTCATGGCATCGAGGTGCCGGTCTGACAGGTAAATAATTTTAATGCTGCTGATGGGAAAGGCAATGCTAGTTCAGGTAAGATGCAAGAACAATACATGTCGTTGGGACGGACACGTGCGGCGTGGGGATGATGTGGCCCGAGGGGCGCCCCCAGCAGAGTAAGCTTAAGATGCAAAAAGATACATGTCGCAGGGACAAGCCCGTGCCACTTGGGAATAATGCAGCCCGAGGGGCGCTCCCAGCTGAACAAAACAAGAAAATGTCACCTGACACAGGTGCTGAAGTGGTGCTGATGTAGCTGAAGACGCTTGATGCAGATGCCGTTCCTCATGAGCCGCCTAACTCCGAGGCCTCGCGGGGCTCCGGAGGTTCCCAGAGCTTGTGAAGAACCAAGGCCACCTCCGCCAAGATATCCTAATGCCTGGCCTCCCGAGTCGCGAGGACCTCCCGCATGTGGCGCTGGTGTAGGGTTGCCTGGTTCGGCAAGCCGAAGGGCATGCGAACGTAGCTGTGAGGGGGACCCTCGCACCAGCCTACCTAAGATGACCAGTTGAGCTCCTAAGGCGCCATCTTGTTGAGTCCTAGGACATTGACATGGACCCGCAGCCCGTCGCCCAAGCCTGGGGCCAAAGCTGTACTCCGAAGTGTGGGGCGGTGCTCGCCCCGCATTGCCCTTGGCACCTGCAAGTCTTTGATGGTCTGGCTGATGAACTCCTGAGCGCTTGGTTCTCCCGCCTTGAGGCCTCTGGAGGGAGACGTGCGGCGAAGCACGCCTCCACATGGTGGCCGAGCGCCCCCCACGAGACATTGGCTAGGTCGGAGGCCACTAGAGGAGAGCCCCTGAGCCTAGCTTGAGGGGCGCACCGGGCGCGCCTTCCTATGCAAAGGAGGGAGGCGCCCCATCCCCGGGCGCAGGTCCTGAGGTACGGCCGCTGGGTGCTGCATCTTTGTGAGGCTCCAGGGCGAGCAACTGCTTCTTCTTCTCGGGGACGGCCTCTGGAGGGTAGATGGCGCCTTCATTGTCTGGATCCTCGATAGCCGCAGCCTGGTAAGCGCGCTCGAGCGAGCACACCGCATCCTTTTCTTTGCAAGCGATGGTGATGAGGCTTCCGCTTCCTGGCATCTTGAGGATGTTGTAGCCGTGGTGAGTCACTGTCATGAACTTGGCCAGGGCTGGGTACCCAAGGATGGCGTTGTAGGGAACATTAATGTGGGCAACATCAAAGTCGATGAGCTCGATGTGGTAGTTCTCGCGCTTGCCAAAGGTGACAGGCAGGCGAACCATCCCTATCGGGGTGGTGGAGCCATCAGTCACTTCTGAGAAGGGCTTGGTAGCCTGCACCTGATCGTATGGCACTTGGAGGCTATCGAACGTCTCGACGGACATGACATTGAGCCCTGTGCTGCCGTCCATGAGGTTCTTGTTAACTTGAACGTTGCTGATGACGGGTGAACAGAGCATTGGGAGGGCGCCGGCAGTCGCCGCTTACTTGAGCTAGACTGCTGAGCTGAAGGTGATGGCGCACTTGGACCACCTAAGTGGGCGCGTGGCTTCGAGTTTGGGGAGATCCGCGTTTACTTATCGGTCGAACTGCTTGAAGAATCACTGAGAGGCTAGGTCCTACGCACCGCCCAAGATGCAGGCGATGGCACAAGGCTCCTAGAAGCCCCCAGCCCCCTCATCCTAGTCATCATTCCTCGTTGGCGGAGGCAGGGGAGGGAGGCCGTCCTTGCCCTGAGGACGGTCCTCGCGAGGCTGGTCCCTCCAGGCACCTTCACGAGGCTGGTCATGCCAGCGGTCCTCACGAGGCTTGTCCCGCCACTCCTGACGGGGGCCGCGGTCATCCCAGCGCCCCCTGGACTAGCTTCCACCATGGTCATAGCCCCGGTTGCTTTGCTCGGTGCGTTGGCAGATGCGCCCTTCACGGACGGCCCTGAGCTCAAGACAGTCATTGATGTTATGGCTGTGCACGTTCTGGAAGGCTCGGAACGGACGACTGCTCTTGGATCACTCCACGTGGTCGCGGCCAAGCTTCATTTGTAGTTCGGCCGCGAGCACGGCCACCCCCTTGTGCTTCACATCCTTGCCCTTGGCTTTCTTGTCTTGAGGTTCAACGGTGGGGAGCTCGACGAGGGAGAGGCGCCCCTCCTCAGCTCTGGCACACTTGGTTGCGAGGTTGAACAGCTCCAGGGTCGTGCACGGATCTTTGTGGATGGTGAGAACCTACTACATCTTGACATCGCGGACACCATCGGAGAACACAGAGATGATGGCCTGGTCCGTGACCTAGGGGATCTTGACGCAGACGCTGTTGAAGCGATTGATGAACTTCTCCAGAGTTTCTCCTGGTTGTTGCTTGATGCACCATAGGTCACATGCGGCCGGGGGGCGGTCGCGGGTGCCCTAGAAGTTGGATATGAACCGCTCGCACGTCTCACCCTAGGAGCAGATCGATCCAGCGGGCAGGATCAGGAGCCACGAGTGGGCGCCATCCTTGAGAGCCATGGGGAACCAGTTTGCCATGATCTTCTCGTTGGCTCGATGCTCATATCGTAGAGATACAGGAACTTGGCAGGGTCGGGGGTGCCGTCGTAGCGTGGAGGCAGGTCGGGCTTGAACTTCCCAGGCTAGTGGACGTTCCGCAACTCGGGTGCGAGGGCCTTGCAGCCTGCTGTTGACACCAGAGCTTGTCGTGGAGGCGGAGCTTGGTCTTGGTTCTCGTGCGCCACCACAGCACGGGCGCATGGTCTCGAAGCGGCTGTGGAGGGAGTGTTGGCGCTCCTCCTCGAGGCCGTTGGATCTCTTGGCAGCTTCCTTCTTCATGCACGGGTACCGCACGCGAGGGGTCATGCCGCGGGGCCGCGTGCCTTGGGTCGTGGACGACGCCTTTATGCAGAGGTGGTGGAGGTGCTTCATGGGCTACCTCGCCTGCAGAGGGACACGGGTGAGGTAGTGAGAGGGACGATGCAGGAGAGCCCCCAGTAGCGCTGACGAGCTCGGCGATGCGGTCGAGCCAGTCTTCGTAGTGGTCGTCGACAGGCCGGTAACACAGGAGCTCGTGTGCCATGAGCAACGCAGCCTGCGCGTCCGCGGGCCCGCGACACGCGTGAGACGATGAGTCTGCTAGAGTCAGCGATGGGGTGGCGGTGCGTCCATCCCGCCACACGGAGGGGTGCAGCAAGGAGGCCTGCTGCTCGTGCTGTGTCGAGCCGGTCGCGGCATTGGCAGCAGGCGCTTGAGAACGGCGAGGAGGTCCGCCGGCGGGAGCTGTCTGAGCGACGCGGGCAGCAAGGGTGGCCCGGCGCTCAGCACGGGCTCGGCGAGCGTCGGCCATGGAAACGGCGGGATGATGGAGCGTGGATCAGCGGAAGGGAAGCTTCGGCACACCCCTACCTAGCGCGCCAAATATCAGATTAGGAGTTTCGGCAAACTCTTGAGGTTCGAACACTATGGTGCGCACGAAGATCTCTCCTTTCCGCTCTAGTTCGCTCTCACACCGATTCCGAGGCTTAGTTCGTCGTGCCCAAAGAATAAGAGACACAAAGATTTATACTGGTTCGGGCCACCATTATGTTGTAATACCCTAATCCAGTGTGGTGTGGTGGATTGCCGTGTAGGCTGAGGATGAACAGGTACACGGGAAGAACAGCCTCCTGAGGAGAGGTGTTCTTGTACTCGATGGGTGTGATGGTGGTCTGGGACTTCTCAGATCAGGATCCGATGCCCCTCTATGATGGTGGTTATTTCTATTTATAGAGGCCCGGGTCCTCTTCCCAAATATTGAGCGGGAACGGATACCACAACGGCCAAGTTTGAAGGGGGACAACTAGTACAAGCTATCCTGACAAAAGGTGGTCTTCGCCTGCAAAGGCTTTGGCAGTGACACCGTCATGGGCTCCGTGTTGACCTTCGCCTTGCCGTCCTCCTGGTCTTGGTCTTGTTGCACCGATATGGAAACCTTTGCGTGATGCCTCGGGACTCCTCGCCTCCGCTTGCCCCTTTAGCACCAAAGAGGAAACTGGCTTCCTGCGCCCGCTGGCGTCTGCCTGGCCTTGGTCATCATGCTCACGTCATGTGAACCTCGTGAGGTGCCCCTTGCCTTGATATCTCAGCTCCTCAGGAGCCTGCCTAGTGAGGCCACCCCAGGGGAGGTCTTGCGTCGTCCGCCTCGCGAGGCTTGGCCCCTCTCGAGGGTCTTAAGTGGTTGCTGATGAAGATGGGTCATACCAGGCCGCTAGATGAGCCACGCCCTGGGCCACAGGCAGGCATGTCTGTGTACCCCTGTTCCCAAAACGGCGATAGGTGGGACACCACATCTTCCTAGCTCAGGGTTAGACACGGAGTGCGGGGAGTGCACAGATCCTCCCGGGCCCAAGTTGTCAACACCGAAGACTTTGTGAACTCCGGATACTACGTTGGGTCGGGATTCAAATTTTTCCCACACCCACCCACCACAATCAATACTCTCCAAGCAATTATGGCCCTCCAGACATATGTGACTTGATATATGTGCGGCAGCAACCTCAGGAGACGGTCCATCACTTCTGGGCTAGGTTCCTACTAGTTAAGAACAAGATTAAAGACTGCTGCGCCGATGATGCGGTTCCGGTCTTTCATCGCAATTGCACGGACGAGGGAATCTTGAACGCCCTCAACCACCGTCGCGTACGGAGTTTCACAGAGTTGTCGCACTTAGTACTATAGTACTGCGTGATGGGAAGTACATGGAAGGCCCAAAGCACCCAGCTGGAACAGTCCTTCTTTGGGAAATATGCCGCTAAAGAAAAATGGACATACCCTAGCGGGGCATCCGGTCATATGCCCGCGGGCCAGAAAAATAAACCCTTTGCGGGATACAGGTTCGTTCTTGATGAACTCCTAGACAAGCCCTATCTGATACATTTGATCTTTGGCACAATCCCAACTCACAGCCTTCGAGCATCCTGGGTACTCCGGCAAATAGCCAAAACTGGTGAAGCCATCCTCACCACCGCAGCTCCAGAGGAGGATGATTTTAATTTCCTCATGGTCTTCGAGACCTTCTTTTCAAATAATTGGCGTAAGAGAGCACTTCGCGAACTTGCCGAGGTCAACCAAATAACCATGGTTAGCACATGTAACGACGCAGTAATTACCTTCACCGCCGACGATGAACCACGGGTCCAATCAGTACGAGCACCAGCCACTCTTATACTAAACCCAATAGTAGACGACTTTCGCCTTACCAAAGTGCTCATGTGCGGCGGCAGTGGACTTTACCTCATATACGAGGACACACTCAACAAAATGCAGGTCGATAAAGCCCGCATTGAGCAAAGTAACACAACCTTTCAAGGAATTATCCACAGCCTGGAGACCCGATGTCGGGAAGTATTCAATTCGACATAGTATTCGGCACACGTGAAAACTACAAGTCAGAAGAGCTGCTCTTTCACATTGTCCCCTTCAACAGCGGATACCACGCCCTTCTAGGGCAAGATGCTTTCTCACGCTTTCAAGACATACCCCATTATGTCTACATGAAGCTTAAAATGCCAGGGCCTAATGGAATAATCACAATCACAAGTGACCCAGACAGAGCACTCGGTGCCAAAAATAAAACTGCATCCTTGGCCCTTGAGGCACTATCCAAAGCCTTCGCGGCCGAAGAAAACCATCTTGCGATCCACAGCGAACAACGACGGTGTGGTCCTCGATAAAAGGTCAAATTCTACCTTCTTCAAGCCAAGGGGCACATCGGCATCCATCGGGGCGAAGCTGGACCAGATGGTAGACACCGCTTTGCGCGCATTCTTGCGCGAAAACTTGGATATATTCGCATGGCATCCTTCATACATGCCTGTATCCCCCGCAGCCTGGCCAAACACAGCCTCAACATCATCAAGGGGTTCAAACCATCAAGCAATCACCGCGATGATTTTTTGAAACCAAAATACAAGCTATGGGTGAGGAGCTGGCAAAATTACTTGAAGGATTGGCTAGCCAATTTGGTCATGGTGCCGAAAAAGGATAAATCAGGGCGCCTTTCTGTCAATTTCGAAGACTTAAACAAGGCTTGCCCTAAGGATCCTTTTCCATTGCCCCGCATCGATCAGATCATCGATGCGACAGCAAGACATGACTCACTATGCTTCCTCGATTCTTACACTGGATATCATCAGATAAAAATGAAAGAATTTGACCAGGCTGCAACGGCGTTTATCACTCTGTACGGGCCTTTCTGCTTCAACACCATGCCTTTAGGGTTCAAAAATGCTGGTGCCACGTATCAACACATGATTCAAATGTTCTTAGAGAAACAAATTGGCAAAACAGTGGTGGCATACGTGGACGTTGTAGTCGTCAAGACTAAGCACGTTGAATCACTGGTGGACGATCTCCACCTCACGTTCAATGACCTCCAAACATATGACATACGACTCAATCCAGAAAAATGTGTCTTCAGTGTTCCAGCTGGGAAGCTATTGGGGTTCATTGTCTCCCACAGAGGAATTGAAGCAAACCCAGCTAAAATTAGAGCCTTGTCACAGTTGGCTACACCAACCGGTCCAAAAGCTAGTAGGGTGTGTAGCATCCTTAAGTCACTTCATCTCCAGAAAAAAGCATTACCACTCTATAGACTGCTCAGGCTCACGGACAACTTTGAATAGAAGGATTTGGCCACAAATGGATTGGAAGAAATAAATATCCTATTAGCGGGCAATCCAATCCTAGCCGCTACAAGTGTTGGCGAGCCAATGTTGCTTTATATATCAGCAACTCACCAGGTTGTGAGTGTTGTGCTTCTCGTTGAACGAGAGGAAGAGGGACATAAATTCCTCGTCCGAAAACCAGTTTATTATGTATCAGAAGTTCTTACACCGTGCAAGTCACGATACCCCCATTATCAAAAAATTGCCTATGCGGTGTTTATGGCATCTCGGAAGCTCCGACACTACTTTCAAGAGTGTTTGATTAGAGTAGCATCAGAAGTACCATTTCATGATATTATAAAAAACAAGGATGCCACAGGCCACATTTCCAAATGGGCCATCGAGTGCTTACCGTTCGAAAGATCATAAAAACCATGAAGGGCTATTAAATCTCAGGTGTTGGCTGACTTCGTCATAAAGTGGACGGAAGCCAAACTCCCTAAATAGTACGGTTCATACTCCAACTGGACCAGGTATTTTGATGGCTCTAATATGCTAGCTGGATTGGGGGCTGGAGTCATCTTGACACCCCCCACAGGGAACACAGTCCGCTACATATTACAAATCATGTATACAGACTCCAACAACGCTGCCAAATACGAGGCGCTACTACATGGTCTCCGCATGGTCGTATCCATGGGCACACAACGCCTGGAGGTGCGCGGAGACTCAAAACTCGCAATATCTCAGGTAAACGGAGAGTTTGATGTGAAGGATCCAAAAATTGCGGGTTATCAAAACACCATATTAAAAATATCGGCTCGGTTCGAGGGGCTCGAATTTCATCATGTTGCTCACGACAGTAATCAGGCAGCAGACATACTCGCTCGCATGGGCACCCAGCATGACCCAATCCCACCTAATATATTTGTGGAAAGGCTGTTCAAACCATTTGTGTTATGGCAGGATGAGAGCAAAGACACTAACTCAGACCTGATCACACCGCCAGTAGTCGAGCATAATACAGATATCAACGGGGATCTGGATCCGGAAATAACACCTTCAGCTCACGAGATGATGGAAGTAATCGCTCCTTGGACCAAACCATTCCTAGCCTACCTTAATAGGAAAGAGCTACCCAATGATAAAAACAAGGCCCGTCATATTGTTCGGCATTCTAAAGCCTACAAAGTTCGTGTAGGTGAACTATACAAGAGAAGCACTACAGGTGTTCTCCAAAGATGTATCTTTGAAGAGGAGGGACGACAACTTTTGGTCAAAATACATGTTGGTTTGGGCGGCCATCACGCCGCAGCTCGGGCTTTCGTAAGCAAGGCTTTCTGAACAGGCTTTTTTTCGCCAACGGCCCGAGCAGATGCACAAGCCCTCGTCCAACATTGTGTCGCATGTCATCTTTTCGCCAATCGAAGTCATATGCCTTCCACCGACTTGAGAACAATCCCCATTACTTGGCCTTTTGCGGTCTGGGGACTGGATATGGTGGGACCCCATAAAGGGGGAAGCCATAAAAATAAATATTCACTAGTTATGCTGGATAAGTTCACTAAATGGATAGAAGCCAACCCATTAAGAACGGCTGAAGCAGAACTAGTGATTTATTTTATATCAAGCATGGTACATCGTTATGGTGTCTGCTAACTCTTGAGCTTGCGTTTGTTTTTCCCTTGAAGAGGAAATGGTGATGCAGCAAACTAGAGTAAGTATTTCCCTCAGTTTGAGAATCAAGGTATCAATCCAGTAGGAGATTACGCACAAATTGCCAAATACCCGCACAAACAAACAAACAAACAACTTGCACCCAATGATATAAAGGGGATGTCAATCCCTTCATGGTTATTTGCAAAAGTTAGATCTGATAGAGATAGATGAACTAGTAAAGTAAATATTTTTGGGTTTTTGTTTTATAGATTGAAAAGTAAAAGATTGTAAAATAGTAGATTGGAAACTTATAAGATGTAAAATAGACTCGGGGCCATATGTTTCACTAGAGGCTTCTGTCATGATACCAAGTATTACGGTGGGTCAACAAATTACTGTCAAGCAATTGATAGAATAGTGAATAATTATAATGACATCTATGGAAATGATCATGAATATAGGCATCACGTTCGTAACAAGTAGACTGACTCCTTCCTGCATATATTACTATTACTCCACACATTGACCGAAAGGATTCTGCATCTAGAGTATTATGTTCATAAGAACAGAGTAACGCATTAAACAAGATGACATGATGTAGCGGAATTAACTCAAGCAATATCATGAAAACCCCATCTTGTTACCCTTAGTGGCAACAATACAATACGTTTCATGTCCCTTTCTGTCACTGGGATAGAGCACCACAAGATTGAACCCAAAGCAAAGCACTTCTCCCATTGCAACAAAAACCAATCTAGTTGGCCAAACTAAACCGATATTTCTAAGAGAATTACTAAGATATTAAATCATGCATATAAGAATTTATAAGAAACTCAAATATTATTCATAGATAATCTGACATAAACCCATAATTCATCGGATCTTGACAAACACACCTCAAAAGAAGATTATATCAGATAGATCTCCAAGAACATCGAGGAGAACATGGTATTGTGGATCAAAGAGAGAGAAGAAGCGATCTAGCTACTACATATGGGCCCATAGGTCTGTGGTAAGCTATGGACCCGTAGATACCCTCCATGGTCGATACCCCCTCCGGCAGAGTACTAGAAAAGACCTCCAGATGGGATCTTGCGAGAACAGAAGGTTACGGCGGCGAAAAAGAGTTTTCGGTTGATGTTTTGGTGTTTCTGGAATATATGTGACTTTATACGAGGAAGAAGTAGGTCATGGGAGGCACGAGGGGCCCACGAGGTAGGGGGCGCGCCCTATCCCCCTGGGCACACCCTCCACCCTTGTGGCCGCCTCGAAGATCACCTAGCGTGTACTCCAAGTCCATCTGGTGTCTTCTGGTCCAAGAAAAATCCCCGCATAGTTTCGTTCCTTTTGGACTCCGTTCGATAATCCTTTTCTACGAAACTCAAAAATAAGGAAAAAACAGAAACTAACACTGGGCTCTGGGTTAATAGGTTAGTCCAAAAAATCATTTAAAATAGCATATAAATGCATATAAAACATCCAAGATAGATAATATAATAGCATGGAACAATCAAAAATTATAGATACGTTGGAGACGTATCAAGCATCTCCAAGCTTAATTGCTGCTAGTCCTCGAGTAGGTAAATGATAAAAATAGAATTTTTTGATGTGGAATTCTACCCAACATATGTATCAATGTAATATTCTTTATTGTGGCATGAATGTTCAGATCCATAAAACTCAAAATAAATATTTATAAATATCAAACAAATAATACTTCAAGGATACTAAAAGGAATCTACGAAGCTTCAAAAAATAGCATGGCTAAAGAAAGTTATCCCAACAAAATCATATAGTCATTTATGCTCCCTCTTCTTAACACTAATTTTAAATCATGCCCATCCCAGTGTCAATCAAGCAATTGCTTTCATACTTTAGGTTTTCAAACCTTTTCAACTCTTCACGCAATACATGAGTGTGAGCCATGGACATAGCACTATGGGTGGAATAGAACGTGTTAATAGACAAAAGGACGGACAAAGTCTCACACCGACTATGCAAATCAATGGAATTTGGAGATGTCCATCAATCAATATGAATGTGAGTGAGTAGGGATTGCCATGTAACGGATGCACTAGAGCTATAAGTGTATGAATGCTCAAAAAGAAAACTAGTGGGTGTGCATCAACTTGTTTGCTCATGAAGACCTAGGGCATTTGAGTAAGCCCATCGTTGGAATATACAAGGCAAGTTGTATAACGAAAAATTCCCACTATTGATATATGAAAGTGACAACATAGGAGACTCTCTATCATGAAGAACATGGTGCTACTCTAAAGCACAAGTGTGGAAAAGGATAGCAACATCGTCCCTTCTCTTTGTTTCTCTCATTTCTTTTGGTGGTCTTCTTTGGCCTCTTTTGTTTATTTGGGATTATTTGGCCTCTTTTATTATTGATTACCTCACATGGGACACTATTCTAATAATGATGATCATCACACTTTTATTTACTTACAACTCGATATTACAACTCATTGCTAGAACAAAGATATGACTCTATATGAATGCCTCCGGCGATGTGCCGGGATGTGCAATGACCAAGAGTAACATGTATGAAAAATGTTAAAGGTGGCTTTGCCACAAATACTATGTCAACTACATGATCATGCAAAGCAATATTACAATGATAAAGTGTGTCATAATAAACGGAACGGTGGAGTTATGTGGCAATATATCTCAGAATGGCTATGGAAATGCCATAATATGTCGATATGGTGGCTGTTTTGAGGAAGGTATAAGGAGGGTTTTATGCACCGGCGAAAGTTACACGGCACTAGAGTGGCTAGCAAGGTGGAAAGGTGAGAGTGCGTATAATCCATTCTCACATTAGTCATAAAGAACTCACATACTTATTGTGAAAATTCTATTAGCTCTCAAAGCAAAGTACTACGATGCATGCCCTTAGGGGGGAGGATGGTAGGAGTTAACCATCACGCGCCCCCGACCTTCACGCAAACACAAACACTTCAAAATACAAAGTGCTCCAATTCAGTTACATAATTAGGAGACCATACGTGCATACTTCGAAAATGACAAACCTTAACACAATTATTTCTTTAACCACACAAAGTACCTCTAGCATGACTCTAATATTACCATATTAACATCTCAAAACAATTACATGGAGTCAGACTTCACCTAGTATTCAATGCTCTGTATATGAAAGTTTTTATTATGTCTCCTTCGGATGTCACCTAGCAAATTACCATGCTGTAATTTAAGACTCTCAAAATAATATAAGTGAAGCAAGAGAGTTCTAATAAGATATAAGTGAAGCACTAGAGCAAAATTGCCTAGCTCAAAAGATATAATTGAAGCACATAGAGTATTATAATAAATCACGATTGAAGCGTGTCGCTCTCAAAAGGTGTGTACAGCAAGGATGATTGTTGAAAACTAAAAAGTAAAGACTCATATCATACATGACGCTCCAAGCAAAACACATATCATGTAGTGAATAAAATTATAGCCTCAAGAAAAGTTACCGATAGATGAAGACGAAAGAGGGGATGCCTTCCAAGGGCATCCCCAAGCTTAGGCTCTTGGCCGTCCTTGAATTTTACCTTGGGGTGCCTTGGGCATCTCCAAGATTAGTCTTTTGCCACTCTTTATTCCCTAGTCCGTCAAATACTTACCCCAAACTTGAAAACTTCACAACAGAAAACTCAACAGAAAATCTTATGAGCTTCGTTAGTAAAACATAGCAAATAACCACTCAAGGTACTATTGTAATCTTATTCTAATTTTATATTTGTGTAATATATACTGTATTGCAATTTCTCCATGGTTCATACCTCCCGATACTAGCCATAGATGCATTAAAATAAGGAAACAAAACATAGAAAAAAGAATCTGTCAAAAAACAGAACAGTCTGTAGCAATCTATAAACTTCGCATACTTCTATAACTATAAAAATTCCGAAAAATTAGGACGACGTGGGAAATTTATATATAAATTTTGTGCAAAAATTTCTTAAGGTTTCGACGATCCAATGAATTATTGAATTTTCTGCACTAGGCGCCAAAGTTTCAGTTTTTCAGCAAAATCAAATAAACAATCACCGTTAGCCATCCCAAAGGTCTTAATTGGCTCAAACACTAATTAAAACAACAAAACACAATTACAACATAAGTAATAATATGTAAAACTTGGAAAATAGAACCAAAAAGTAAAAAAAAAGCAAAAAATTAAAATAAAATTGGGTTGCCTCCCAACAAGCGCTATTGTTTAATGCCCTTAGCTAGGCATTAAACACAAATTGTTCTAGGTATTATCATCTTTGGTATGCAATCCATAGGTAGCTCTCATAATAGATTGATAAGGCAGTTAAATTTCTTTCTTGGGAAGTTTTCCATGTCCTTCCTCAATGGAATTGAAATTTAAAGTTTCCTTCTTTCATATCAATAATAGCAGCAATTGTTCTAAGGAAAGGTCAACAAGAATAATAGGACATGTAGGATTGCAATCTATATCAAGAACAATTAAACCTACGGGCACGTTATTCACATTTGCAAAAATAAGACCAACATTAATTCTTCCCATTGGTTTCTTAATAGCGGAATCCGCAAGATGCAAATTTAAAGAACACTCATCAATTTCATGGAAACCTAGCACATCACAAAAAGTTTTTGGAATCAGAGAAACGCTAGCTACCAAATCACACACACCATGGCACTCATAATCTTTAATCTCAATCTTTATAGTAGATTTCCACTCATTATAAAGTTTTCTAGGGACAGAAACACATAATTCAAGCTTTTCTTCAAAAGATTGCATCATAGCATCAACGATATGTTTGGTAAAAGCTTTATTTTAATTATAAGCATGAGGAGAATTCAACGTGGATTGCAACAAGGAAATAAAATATATTAAAGAACAATTATCATAATGAAATTCCTTGAGATCCAATCTAGTGGGTTCATTTCTACTTAAAGTTTTGACCTCATCAGTCCCGCTTTTATCAATTTTTGCATCAAGATCTAAAACACCGAATTATTGGGACGCCTCTTACCTAAAGTAGACTCATCTCCGGTCCCATATTTATCAAGATTTATTTTGGAAAACTAATATTCAATAGGAGTCACGTCAATCACTTTAATATCTTCATCATTATTTTCATGGGAACTATAAGAACATGTTTTTTATAAACCAATCCTTTTTAGCACGCATCTTAGTGGTTCTTTCTTTGCACTCATTAATGGAAATTCTAATAGATTTGAGAGACTCATTTATATCATTCTTTGGTAGAATAGATCTAAGATTAAAAGAATCAATATCAAGAGAAATTCTATCCATGCTCCTAGCCAAATTATCTATCTTAAGCAATTTTTCTTCAATCATAGCATTAAAATTCTTTTGAGCACTCATAAATTCTTTAACACTATTCTCAAAATCAGAGGGCATCTTATGATAAATTCCATAAGAATTGTTGTAGGAATTACCATAATAATTAGAGGAATTACTAGGAAAAGGCCTAGGATTAAAGTTTCCTCTATAAGCATTGTTACCAAAATTGTTCCTACCAACAAAATTCACATCTATAGATTCATTATTATTCTCAATCAAAGTGGACAAAGGCATATCATTAGGATCAATATTAGTATCCTTTCTAGCAAATAATTTCATAAGTTCATCCGTCTTTCCACTCAAAACATTAATCTCTTCAATAGCATGCACTCTTTTACTAGTGGAAGATCTTTCGGTATGCCATTAAGCATAGTTAACCATTATATTATCTAGGAGTTTAGTAGCTTCTCCTAAAGTGATTTACATAAAAGTACCTCCCGCGGCCGAATCTAAAAGATTGCTAGAAGCAAAGTTTAATCTGGCATAAAAAATTGTATAATCATCCATAAATTTTCAAGCCATGTGTAGGACAAATTCTTATCATAGGTTTCATCCTCTCCCAAGATTGTGCAACATGCTCATGATTAAGTTGTTTAAAATTCATAATATCATTCCTAAGGGAGATGATCTTAGCATGAGGAAAATACTTGGCAATAAAAGAATGTTTGCACTTATTCCATGAATCAATACTATTTTTACGCAAAGATGAAAACCCAGTTTTAGCCCGATCTCATAGTGAAAAAAGGAATAGCTTTAATTTAACAAGATCATTATCCACATCTCTTTTCTTTTGCATATCACACAAATCAACAAAATTAATCAAATGTGATGCGGCATCTTCACTAGAAAGGCCAAAAAATTGATATTTCATGACTAGATTCAATAAAGCAGCCTTGATTGCACAAGATTACGCATTAGTAGCAAGAGCAATCGGAGTACTAATAAAATCATTATTATTGGTGTTGAAAAAATCACATAATTTGGTATTTTCTCGAGTCATTGTGACAGAGCAAGCAATCGAAGACACAAGCACACAAAGAGCAAGCGAACGAGAAAAACAAAAGAAGGGGAAAAGAAAAGGAAAATATTTTCGAATATCCTTTTTAAAGTGTGGGAGAGGAAAACGAGAGGCGAATAGAAAATAATGTCAATGCAAGAGATGAGAGTTTAATGAAGGGTACTTGGTTGGTCTTGACTTGACGTAGATCTCCCCAGCAATGGCGCCAGAAATTCTTCCTCCTACCTCTTGAGCTTGCGTTGGTTTTTCCCTTAAAGAGGAAAGGGTGATGTAGCAAAGTAGAGTAAGTATTTCCGTTAGTTTGAGAACCAAGGTATCAATCCAGTAGGAGATTATGCACAACTCACCACATACACGCACAAACAAACAAACAAGTTGCACCCGACGCTATAAAGGGGTTGTCAATCCCTTCACGGTTATTTGCAAAAGTGAGATCTGATAGAGATAGATGAACTAGTAAAGTAAATATTTTTCGGTTTTTGGTTTATAGATTGAAAAGTAAAAGATTGTAAAATAGTATATTGGAAACTTTTGGCATAGGTTTCACTAGAGGTTTCTCTCATGATTGCAAGTATTACGGTGGGTGAACAAATTACTGTCAAGCAATTCATAAAAGAGCGAATAATTATAACGACATATATGGCAATGATCATGAATATAGGCATCACGTCCGTAACAAGTAGACCAACTCCTGCCTACATCTACTAGTATTACTCCACATATCGACAGAAATGATTCTACATCTAGAGTATTAAGTTCATAAGAACAAAGTAACGCACTAAGCAACATGACATGACGTAGCGGAATTAACTCAAGCAATATGATGAAAACTCCATCTTGTTATCCTCGACGGCAACAATACAATATGTGTCATGTCCCTCTCTGTCACTGGGATTGTGTGCTGCAAGATTGAACCCAAAGCAAAGCACTTCTCCCATCGCAAGATAAACCAATCTAGTTGGCCAAACCAAATCGATAGTTCGAAGAGAATTACTAAGATATTAAATTATGCATATAAGAATTCAGAAGAAACTCAAATATTGTTCATAGATAATCTTATGATAAACCCCAAATTCATCAGATCTTGACAAACACATCAGAAAAGAAGATTACATCGAATAGATCTCCAAGAACATCGAGGAGAACATGGTATTGTGGATCAAAGAGAGAGAAAAAGCCATCTAGCTACTAGCTATGGACCCTTAGGTTTGTGGTAAACTACTCACACTTCATCGGAAGGGCAATGGTGATGATGTAGATGCCCTATGTGGTTGATTCCCCCTCCGGCATAGTAATGGAAAAGGCCTCTAGATGGGATCTCGCGAGAATATAAGGTTAGGGCGGCGGAAAACTGGTTTTGATGGATGTTCTTGGGTTTCTGGAATACATGTGAATTTATAGGCAAAAGAAGAAGGTCAGGGGAGGCACAAGGGGGACCACAAGGTAGGGGGCGCACCCTCCACCCTTG
This sequence comes from Secale cereale, assembly GCA_902687465.1. Classification (NCBI taxonomy): domain Eukaryota; kingdom Viridiplantae; phylum Streptophyta; class Magnoliopsida; order Poales; family Poaceae; genus Secale; species Secale cereale. The sequence continues at coordinate 289,759,212 of LR738712.1, forward strand.
TGACTGCCTCGTAGATCCCCTGGCGTATACTCCAAGTCCATCCGGTGTCTTCTAGTCCAAGAAAAATCCCCGTAAAGTTTCATTCCGTTTGGACGCAGTTTGATATTCCTTTTCTACGAAACTCAAAAACAAGGAAAAATAGAAACTGACACTGGGCTCTAGGTTAATAGGTTAGTCCCAAAAATCATATAAAATAGCATATAAATGCATATAAAACATCCAACATAGAAAATATAATAGCATGGAACAATAAAATATTATAGATACGTTGGAGACGTATCAGTGTCCCACACGGCATTATCACAGATAATGGCTCCAACTTTACAACTGATGAGGTGAAAAAGTGGAGCGCCATGTTAGGCATTAAACTTCATTATGCCTCTGTGTACCACCCTCGAATAAACGGTCAGGTCGAACAGGCCAATGGCCTAATAATGAGCGGCATTAAACCCCGACTGGTGCGCTCCCTACGCGAGTGAGATAAACACTGGGTGGAGGAGCATGACTCCGTACTCTGGAGGCCGCGGACCACACCTAACCAAACAACCGGATACACACCTTTCTTCATGGTGTACAGTGCAGAGGCTGTTCTACACTGCGACATTATTCACGACTCAACTCGAGTGTCTATGTACGAAGAGCGAGAGGCCGAGCTCGATCGACAGGATAACCTAGAGGATGTTGAAGAGGAGCACGATATCGCACAAGCTTGTTTTGCATTCTATCAGCAACAAGCTAGGCGATACCAGAGCAGAGAAGTTTTGCGCTTCCCAAAGAAGAAAGATGATAAGCTGAAACCAAGATGGGAGGGCCCTTTCATCATCGACGAAGTTCTCACTGGAGGAGCCTATCGCCTTCGAAATGCATTAGACATTCGCCTTGAGGCGATGCTCGGCTCCGGCGATTCTACGGATAGTCCGGAAGCACCTCTTATTTCTATTTTTGACTAGGTTTCCTCTTTTTTCTTCCTCTCCTGTTTATTCTTTTCCTTTTCAATTCCCAGCATAAATGTATATACCTTAATATGACTGGGGCCTTCTCTAACGAAGCTCAATATTAAAGCGTGTCGCTTACATCACCTATGTCATCTATTTTACATGCTCTTTTCGCCATTATATGCACCTATATGACTTAAGTTTTTGCCAAGCTGGGTTGCCTTGCTCCTATACTTATACCCTACGTTACTGATTGCTTGGCTAGGGTGTAAAGGGGGCACCTCTGCGATTGTTACAACTGGGTAATCCGGACCTGTACCTCGAATGGGTGAAGCCGAAGGCTAGCGTTCTTAAGGGAATCACAGGTCGGCGAGCAACGAAAAATTGCTTATGTGTACATAATTTTTATAAAAATCCCGGGACAGGCTTCCCGTAATTCTATCTTTAGGATCAAATCCTAGGCATGCATAATTAAGCATGCTGACCCGGGGAAAGGAACCATTAACAGAACTATTCTCCCTGGAAGATGTTTCTTACGTTAAATAGTAGTATAACATAACTCCCTGAACAAAAAATTTCTGTTCTGGCAACATGACCAGATTGCCTTGTTTCTGAACATACTGAGTGTTTTTTACATTCAAGTATAGTGTCCGGAAACACTCCAACCTTTGGGTTCAGGAGGTTGAAGCCGAAGGCCAGCCATGAATTTTTTTTAGAACTTAGGTCGGAGATAAGTTCGATGATAAAGTACATTGATACATATCAAACGCCTATTCTTTATCTATGCCATCTCTGATACTGTCTAAACTACAGTCTTCTTGTGAATACTTCGCGGCTATCATTACTTGGTCATATGCCAAGCTGACAGGAATCTCTTTCCCGTTTGGTCCCTGAGGTTCAACTCGGGCCATATGATTCGGCTCAAGCCCGGTGTAGCGTGTTTTCACCATAGCCAATGCCTCTCGAGCACCTTCTCGGCATGCTGACGCCTTCCATAGCTCAAAGCGGCGCGGAGCTCCTTTGAACAAGTTTGCCAGGTCCTCCATAATTTATGGAGGAGAATCAGATGGTCATAAGGCTTTTGCCATGCTCTTCATGGCTTTCCGGGCCCTCTCATGCACTTTGGAGAGCTCTTTTAGCGCGTCGCCTTGGAATCCGGATACTTTTTCTTCAGGACGCCCGGTTAACAAACCTGCAACAACATCATTATAACACTTTGAATTACCGGATATTATGAATATTGGAGCAAGATCAATGGTCATACTGAATATGCTGCCTTTCAAATTTTTATTCTCTTTCAATGCATCCGATAACTCAGCCCTTAGGTCCTTTATCTCTTCGGCTTACTTGATCTTTTTATCCAGCAACTTGTTCTTTTCCACAATGGTCCGTGCTAATACACGATGACTGGCTGCTTGTTGCCCCTCAGCATATTTTTTGTCCTCCTGGGCAGTCCTTAGCTTCTCTTCCAGTTGATCAGACGATTTAGCCACTGAAATGCAACAATGTATGCTTAAACATCATTGTAATGCCCAGGATGGGACTATATTTCCTACGTGTCGAGGCACGACTTAGAGACATAACCCCATGCTGGAATGATCGCAAGTCTGGTATCTTTGCACAACTCATGTAAAAGATGGGGATGGAAAACATAAAATAGTTGGCTTACACTCGCCACGTCACACAAATACAATACATGTCCAAATCATCATTCAATAAAACATCACAACCCTCTAAGGGTAAAATCCAAATGACAAGATACCAAACATAATTTAAATCCACAGGTCGGATCGAATCCTAGTAGAAGTCTCCACTCCTGATCATCAGGATAACGAACATAGTAACGACTACGCTCCTCGTCATACTCCCAGTCTAGCTCGGTGCCATCACTTGGATAGCTCACCATCGGACCTGCATCTGGTGTGGTGAAGTAACTGTGAGCCACAAAGGACTCAGCAATCCCGTTCCCGGGTAACAAGACTATTTAAGCCTTGGGTGAGGATAAGGCTGAAGAAAAGAATAAGAGTCTGCAGCAGCAACTAGCACTAGCTTACGTGAAAGAGTGCGAGAAGAGAAGTGCCTCGGTCGAGAGGTGATCACGAAGTGATCCTAGCTAAAGCTCAACAAACATAACCCCACCGTGTTCAACTCCCGAATCCCTATTCAGAAATTGACAGTCACGGTACACACACTGGTAGTGTATTAGAACAATGTGTCAAGTTATCTACAACCGGATATTAGCAAGCTCCCATCTGCCACATAACCGCGGGCACGGCTTTCGAAAGTTCTTAACCCTGCAGGGGTGTTCCAACTTGGCCCATGACAAGCCCACAATCCGCGGAGTCGCAACTCCAAGGTGGGAAGACCCGAGTATTCTCGGAATCCCGTGCTCAAGATACTCCGAACTAAGGTAAGGCTAATCCAGCAAATCTTCCCGGCGTGCCGACACCCTGATAGTAGCCGCGCGTATCTCGTCTCAGGCCACGACCGGATGGGTGATCCCACGGGTTTTTACCAAACCTTGAGTTCCCTCGAGGTAGCCCCGCGTAACCCCCAGTTTGGACCAACACTCATGTGGAGCACTGGCCCGGGTTGTTGATTAAGAAAGAGGGTTAATTACTCCCTATGCAAGTTTAATTAGTTATTAGGCAAATAGTACAAATGTTGGGACTTTCTGGAAAAGACTTAGCACTTAGCGGTTTATCGAGGGGGTCCCATAAACCCCAACCGTGTGAGGAACGCATAATCAAGGAACATAACACCGGTTTATACGGTTCCTAACGGCATGAGTGGAACAAATCACCAAGCAAAAGGCTTAGCCTTCCACCCTTGCCAATATATAGATGATTTCATTTTAAGCATTTATATAGTGTGATATAACCCAATAAAACTTCAACATGAAGCAAGCATCTTCTACTTCACCTGCAACTAGCAACGCCATAAGAGGGGCTGAGCGCAGCGTACTTAGCCATTCAACGGTTTGCATAGGTAGGGTGGTTAGACATGGTCATGGTTACAAGTAGGAGGCTGACATAAAAGACATGGGCATCGAGGCAAAACTATAGATCGATATTTCTAGCAATAGGCAAAAAATAGTAATGGTATCCGGGTTCGGTCATCTTGCCTGAAGAGTAGTTGTTCGGATCGTAAGAGGGGTCCTCGTGCTCAACCTCGGTAGTAACCTCGTGCTCGTACTCGTACTCGGTCTTAGCTTCCGGCTCTAAACAATACAATCACACAAGACATGAATCAACAAGATGCAATGCGCACACAAAAATGATGGATGCATGATGGATGCACTACGAGAGCACACGGAGCACGGAAAAATAGCACTCAAGCAAAAGCTTCAAAACATGATAAAAATAGGATATTATGAATCTACACGGAAAATCAATCAAGTTCCATATAAGACTCGCTGAAATCGGAGCTACGGGCTAAAAGTTACACACAAAACAACAAACATGCGAAAGCTGAAAATTACAGCAACATAGCAACTTCGGAGCACTAGATAAATAAGCTACAACACTCAAACATCATGGAAAAGAGCATGAACATAAAATAGACATATCCTACAGCAAATAAGTTCAAAGGTGCACCCCCAAAGGAGCCACGGATCAATAGCAACAAGCTTGGACATATTGAACTAGACAACAAAATCCTGACAGCAGTAATTTATTGCAACTTTGGAGCCAAAGTTAAATATGCTACAGCCACTCAAATAAGCATGTGAGAGCATGAATGGATAGCCAAAAATATATACTACAAGGAACCATCAAGAGTCACTCCAAAACTATCATGGTTTTTCCTAGAACAGCAAGCAAACATGGCATCGGAACATTATAGATTCCAGACTTAGTGAAAAACCACTAAGTGTTAAAACAGCAGTCTCATCATGGCATCTTTGAGAGCAAGTTTTAGTCACCTCAAAACTAAACATGGCAAGCGGTAAGCACCTTATCAAAGTACACATGACGGTGATTCCAAAACATACAAGCATGCATCATGGAGATAATCACAACAATAGCAATGAGCTCAACAAGATGGCATCTCATAACAACTTAAACAACTAAACAACCACATAGCACTTTGCAACGAGGATAAACATGGCAAGATTAAATCTATCATGCAACCTAACACAATCAACATGTAGAGCATGGCAAGACGAACACGTGGACATGTCATTTGCATCATTCGGATAAATGAGGTAAAAGATATCACTATGCAAAGATGGCATAAAAAGAACACATAGCAGCAGTTTATAATGGGATACACTCTTGCAACAGATATTTAAGCACCTAGATGATCTCAAACATGCATGGCACAATGGAATGAAACGTAGTGCTAGTCACCACGAACGTCTGGACATGTCATTCACTCAAAACGGAGCACCACACAAAAAGTTATCACAGTTCTAATATAGCATCAGACAACACAAAACTGGGACTTAGAGGATTTAGGGTCAACCTTCAGATCTGGAAAAGGAGTCAACGGGCCTCGGGCCCGCGGCGAAACGGGCCGGTGGAGAGGCGGTGGCTGCGGAGACGGGCCGACGGCGGCAGATCTGGCGCGGCCCGCCTGTCTGGCGCGCTACCGAGCGGCTCGGCGGCTGGAGGCCGCGGGATGGGCAGGCGGCCCAGGAAGCGGGGCGCCTGGCGAGCTGCGGCTCCTGGCGCTGGAGGCGATGGGCTTCCCCGGGCGTTGACTCGGCCCAGGCGCGGTGGAGGGGGTCGATCTGCGCGGCTGGACGGTGGAGGCCCAGCTCAGAGGAAGGCCCGGCGCGGAGGGGAGGCACTTCGCGAAGAGGCGGCCGGCCCGCGGGTGGGATCTGTAGGCGACCGCGGGGTCGCGGCTGGGCCTTGCGTGGAGGAAGCGAGGCCTGGAGCTGGCGATCGGAGGGGGCGCACGGCCCAGGAGGCGGCTGGCGATCTGGCCGATGCGGGAGCGTTGACTCTGGATCGGATCGATCCACAGGCGGCGGCGCTAGCGAAGGAAAAACGGCGAGGCGGTGGCGATGCTCGAGGCTTCGAGCGGATCTGGCCAGCTAGGCGCTGGCCCGGCGGGAGGAGAAGGTGGGAAGGCCCTCGGCCAGCGGTGCGGTGAGGAGTGGCGGTGAGGCGGCTGTGAGGTGAGAGGAGGGGTGTTTTGGCGAGGTGGAGGAGATGGGGAGCTCCGGCGAGCTCCGGGAACTCCGGTGAGGTACTCCGGCGGTGCTCCGGCGAGCTCCGGCCGGAGTGGGAGGAGGAGGCTGGAGCAAGAAGATGAAGTGGCTAGGGTTTCCTTGATTTGGGGCAAAATTTGGGGGAGTGGACAAATATATAGGCACAAGGAGCTAGGGTTGTCCAAATGGAGTGCGGTTTTCAGCCACATGATCAGGATTGGATGGCCTAGATGAAGGAAGTGGCTAGGAGTGGTTGGTGGGCTGTTGGAGGGGTGTCTTGGGCCTCAAAGTGGAGGCACTTTGAGCCCACGAGAATAACTGTTGGGGGTAGCAAACGGACTCGAAACGCGACGAGATTTGACAGGCGGGTTACACACACCAAGACAACAACACACGACAAGTCTCGCGCCAAACCGATAACGTTACACGGCCAAACACCAAATAGGCCACGGGGATGCCACAGACACGTGAGGGAGCTCCGGAACGCGAAACGGACAACGGTAAGGAACGCGTGGAACCGGATGCAATCGACAATACAAATGCAATGCGATGCACATGACTATATGATATGAATGAATGCCACACACTCACACAACAAAACGACGAAAAACCCGAAAGACAAAGAACCCGGAATGGAATAGATGAAGCCAGAGATATATTATATGCCCAAAAGGGAAAGTATTACATCCGGGGCATTACAATCATTGAAGGAGAAATGGTACTTTTCGAACACTATTCATCCTTACCATGAGATCCCCTCGTGGATTTCTTCACTTCTTCTAGCTCGGTGGTGACCACATTCAGCTTGGCCAGGTTTGCTTCAATCTCTTGGGACATCACGTCATTCTTTTCCTTGAGAATCTGTGGTCATAGCGATCCTTAAATCGGTTGGAGCAACCGCTTCAAGTCTTGGGGGGTACTGGCATATACTTATTAAATTTACACAAATTCTTACCCACGTATCCTTTGAAAACATGTGAGTACCATCAGCAAGACCGTCCCGAGTAGCTCGGATATATGCATCAACAGAGCTGGGGGCGTTGAATTCTTCCTTAGTAAAGGCTAGATCACACATGGCCTCTTTTTACCGCCGATGATTCATCGCGCACTCCACTTCAGAATTCGAGACTTATACAATATCCGAATCTCCTGCCATGGAAAATCCGATGACACATCCGTATTGATTCTTGTCATTGTTGATGAGCCCGGGGCCAGATTGGATGGTGATTGGCCAACTGGGTGCTCTAACACAGTTCCGCATGCGCTCCTTCTAGAAGAAGACAGAAGGGGAAATGTAACAACCCGGTCTCGAACAGGTGCACATACTTAAAATTATACCTCTTCGATGAAGGAGGAGGCTCGACGGTGCTCCCTGTTTCTTTCCGCTTTGAAGGCTCGCCCTACATAGGCGCAGTCCCCCTAGAAGATGCCCTCGAGGAAATGCGGCGTGCCGAGCGCTGACCCATTTGAGCACAAGTCAGTGTAATGGGTGAGGCACGAAGGGAAGGCTCTCTTTGAGAAGATGTCTCCTATGTACTTACTTTGGAGGAAGGAAGAAGACCGGGATAATCGGCTATAATTGCCACTTCTATGCCATCGTGCCTCACCCGATTGAAAAATCCATCAAAGGGTTCTACGAATATATTCGGATCCTCTTCGAATCCGGGATCCTTGTCGTGATCACGGTCCTCTGGTTGTGGTGCGGGGCAATGAACCCCCTCGATCACCTTCCTCCATGTCTCTTTCAAAAACCAGCCAAATATAGTTCGATCAACACATCTTAGTAAAGAGGTTGGATGATGTTAGCAATTGAAAAAACTGATGCAGTCGATGGGGTTATACATGGAAAAACCTTCCCGACATTGTAAACAGACAAAGTATTTTTTCTCCCCCTTGTAGAGATCTGCTAAGATGGCGGCCAGGGCGGTCGAGGTATCCGGACCCTCACGCATGTAGCGAGATACATCGTCCTTCCCACTATAATGCCACATGGGAAACCCCCTGGGTTCAAGTGGCTGAACACATTGCTTTATCGCAATAGCCATAACTCCAATTATCGAGAGTTTGGAGTGGTCAAGTACCCTAATCTTGTTTCTAGCCTCTTAACTTCCTTGTAATCCCCTTAATTGGGGCTTCGGGGGCACCAGTTGAAGCGTTTCTTCAAAGAGGCGACGGAGAATTCGGGAAGACCGCACCGAACTGGGTCTGGAAGGGCAACGTCTCCGATATAAAACCACTCCCAGGGCCATTCTTCGAGTCCATTTATGGGAGTGATGGACATGTAACCTTATCCTGCTATGCGCCATACTTCGATGTCGCACACCTCGAATATGGATCCCTTTTGGGAGCGAGGGACGAGGCAAAAGAACTTTCTCCATAGTTCGAAATGAGCTTCGCAGTCTAAAAATAGCTTGCATGGAGCAACAAATCCCGCGGTGTGCAAGATAGAACCTGGCGTAAGGTCGTGCAGTTGGAGCCCATAAACTCCAAAAAGCCTTTGAAGAAGGGATGGACTTGAAAGCCAACACCTCTTAGAAGGAACTCTACCCCGCAGATTCCCGAACATATATCCAGCACTCGCTTTTCAATGAGGCACTGGACTTACTAAAATCTCTCACCCAAACAGAGGATTCCCAGCCGAACTATGCCCAGTTTGAACTGGGGCTGAAGAGAGGGAATTTTGCTTCCCACCAGCCACCCACTTGGTAGCCACGATCAAAGACTTAACCGATCTACTAGATTACGCTTTTGAAGACATCGATGGGATGGACCACGACGTCGAAGCCGATCTAAGTGCAAACCCGCCCATAACCGGGCGATGGATGGCTACTTCTACCTATGATGTATACATGGTGGATACACCCAATGAGAAGGAAGACGATGGTGATAAAAATCCAGAGCAGGTTAAGCCCGTGCATGAACCTCCTAAACGCCAACGTCAGAAACATCGATCACGATCTCGTAAAGGAAAGGAAAGTAAAACTGTCACCAGGGACGATGATGATCCGGAGGAAGCCGATGACCGCGTGGAGCCAGCGGTGGTGCAGGATGAACGAGAAGATGGTGAACATAGTCCCGAACTGCTGGCCGATCACAGTATTGCCGAAGACAGCAATAAGCAACCTGTCTCTGAAGAGGACGTCAGCCTAGGAGATGAAGAATTAATCATCCTAGAAGAACCCCTCGAACAAAAATGCTTTTGGCAATAGCTCATTGCTACAACAAGGAGCCTGAAAAAACAGCAGCGGTGGCTTAGGGCTGAGCAGGATATGCTTAATGACAAATGGAAGGAAGTGTTAGACGCTGAAGAAAGATACAACCATAAGCGCCAAACAAAGAGTTATCCCAAACGAAAACTGCTGCCCCTATTCGACGACGAGGCCCATGCACCAATTCCACCGAAGTACGATAAGGCCAATCAACCGGACCGACCACCCCGTGGACGGGACAAAGAGGCGAGAAATGTCCTCCACCAGCCCGCACCAACCCAACGTAAAGGAAATGATAGAGGGGCTGAGGCCATAAGTACAATCTACATCAGGACCTGAATAAAAAAGACGGTCAGGCTAGATCAATCTACCGATCAAGAGAACGTGCTTTCACGCGGTATGGCGGCTTTCAAACCAAACACGCCGGGCACAATCAAGTTCGGAACCAACACCGAACACAAACACCGTCTGAATTACGCCATTATATTGCAACATACAGCGGTGTTGCACACCCTCTGTGCTTCACCGATTAGGTGATGGATCATCAATTTCCAGAAGGATTTAAACCCGTAAACATCGATGCATATGATGGAACGACGGACCCCGCAGTATGGATAGAAGACTTTAATCTTCACATCCACATGGCTTGCAGAGATGACCTCCATGCCATCAAATACTTACCTCTCAAGCTTAAAGGGCCAGCTCGGCACTGGTTGAACAACCTCCTAGAGAAGTCCATTGGAAGCTGGGAAGATTTAGAGGATGCTTTTCGGGCCTAATTTCAGGGGACTTATGTCTGACCCCCAGATGATGATGATCTAAGTCACATAATCCAGCAACCCGGAGAGTCAGCCCGAATGCTTTGGAATCGGTTCTTAACTAAAAAGAACAAAATCACTGACTGTCCGGACGCCGAAGCCTTAGCGGCATTCAAGCACAGTGTTCGGAATGAGTGGCTAGCAAGACACCTCGGCCAAGAGAAACCGAGGACAATGGCAGCCCTTACCACACTCATGACCCGCTTTTGCATGGGCAAAGATAGCTGGCTAGCTCGTAGCAGCAATAGCACCAGCGAACCTGTCACTTCTAAATTCAGGGATGGCAATGGCAAGCCATGACGCAATAAGAACAAACGTCGAAATAAGAACAGAAGCATAGATGACACGGTAGTAAACGCCGCATTCAGTGGCTCTAGGCCCGGTCAATGGAAGAGGACATTCAAAGGCAAGAGAGATAGTCCATCTACCCTGGACAAAATACTAGAAAGGCCTTGCCAATATCATGGCACCCCTGGTAAACCTGCAAATCACACCAACCGAAATTTTTGGGTCTTCAAGAAGGCCGACAAGTTAAATGCCGAACACATCGGGAAAGGACCTCAAAGCGAGGACGAGGATGAACCTCACCAACTAAACACTAGGGGACAGAAGAAATACCCACCGGAGGTAAAAACTGTGAATATGATCTACACCACCCATATCCCAAATGGTAGCGCAAGCATGCACTCAAGGACGTTTATGCCGTAGAGCCTGTCACCCCCAAGTTGAACCCATGGTCGGCTTGCCCGATCACCTTTGACCGCAGGGATCATCCAACCAATATCCGTCACGGAGGTTCGGCAGCCCTAATACTTGATCCAGTAATTGATGGATATCATCTTACTCGAGTCCTTATGGACGGCGGTAGCAGTCTAAATTTGACATATCAAGACACTGTCCGCAAGATGGGGATAGATCCGTCAAGGATTAAGCCCAGCAGCACTACCTTTAAAGGAGTGATACTTGGCGTAGAGGCTCACTACAGGGGCTCATTAACACTGGAGGTCATATTCAGCTCCCCTGATAACTTTCGAAGCGAGGAGTTAATCTTTGGCATCGCTCCTTTCCGAAATGGCTATCACGCACTACTTACAAGAACGGCCTTCGCCCGATTTAACACGGTTCCGCATTACGCTTAATTAAAGCTCAAAATGCCTGGACCACTCGGCATAATCACGGTCAATGGAAACATGGAGCGCTCCCTCCATACAAAGGAAGACACTGCGGCCTTAGCAGCCGAGGTCCAAAGCGGCTTATTCAAGCTGAACAGCTCATCAGGCGTCAATACCACAGACACTGCTAAACGTGTTCGGAGAGCATTAAAATGCGGCTACTCAGAAGAACCTGAGCTCGATTAGCGGTTAAGCCCCTGTCAACTGCCCCACAAGGTAGTAGCTTATGTAACTCATGTACGCAATTACACCCTTAAAATACCTTGGGCGGCGTCAGGGGCACACTGTCACAGATAGTCCATAGTTCGGCTTGGACCCTATTCGGACTCTAAAATACATTTTCTTTTTAAAGGTTCACTAATTGAACCAACCTTACTTATGGTTGTGCATGACATTCTTTTCCAGAGTTCTCTCTCCTTTTCTACAGGCGGCCACCATGACTCCCCTCTTCAAGGACACATTACAAAGGATAAAACGGCGCAGACGTGCATCCGGGGCCCCCGTTGAAATTTCTTTTTCGATTCATGCTCTGTGTAAAACATTTCTCCCTTTTTTGTTTAGTTTTCTTTTATTTTGCTTGCATTTAAAATGCCCTAAGATGTTATTGGCATTATCTGTAACCACACGGCCTGCCGTATTCTACGGGATATAAAATAAGCAAATTGGTTCCAATTCGCTTGGAGTTCATTTTATTACCACATGTGTTATGTCCCCGTGTTAGATTGCCACATGTGCCTTAATACTTGGACTTAATACCGGGGGATGTATTAGGCCTGGCACACCTCCAAGTCCAAACACCTATAGGGAACTATTCGGCGTCCCGGATATTGGTATATATGCATCGGCTCTGAATCATGTCTTGGATCTATAGTTGGGTTGCCAGGCTCCTCTTCTTACGACCTTACGTTCCGCATTGTTCGGCTAAGGAAGTAAAGGGAGAACTAATGTGATTGTACTTCTAGTTCATCCGGTCAAGTACCTCAGTAGAGAAAGCCGAAAACTGACAATCATGATGAGGCGAGAGCTAGTCGGCGATTTGGTGACCTAGTGTTATACTACAATCAATAGTTATCTATTGCATGTTATATGAGCGGTTGGTCTTTGCCCAGCGGCATAAAGTGGGCACCATAGTCCGGAAAGCATCACATGCACCAATGGCTAGTACTTAGCCCCAAAAGTCAAGCTCCTATGGCTAACTGAAAGCATTAAAGCCACATAGTTGGATTGCCTAGTTCGCTCCGCGAACACCTCCTATATGGACCAAGACGTTGGATAAAGAGTGTTCAGCACATTACCGAACACCCCTGTTGTATCTACATGGGGGTTGAAGCCGATGAGCAGAAACTTTCAAGTTTAAATAAATAGCCGCATAGGAGGAAAAGTCGCTTACAATACAAGAGCACAAAATTATATACATCGGTTCATAAGGTTAGTCCTTACAATCCGAATACAATCACTCAAAGATTACATCCTTTGAGCACTGCCCCCCTACAAGGCGGGCTCCTTCTAGGACATGACCGAAGTACCTTTCCGGCATCCGATGATCCTTTCCATCTGGCGAGCCAGCAGTCGGTATCTCAGCAGCCTTCATCTTCGCTCAGTGCACCTTGACGCAGGCAAAGGCCATTCATGCACCTTCTATGTAGACCGAACGCTTAACAGCGTCGACCCGCGAACTCACATCGACGAGTCACTTCACCAACCCAAAGTAGCTAGTTGGGATTGGATCAGCGGGCCATAACCGGACTATCAAGTCCTTCATGGTCGTACCTGCCATATTGTGCATCTCGACCAGCTGCTTCATTTGGTCCTTGAGGGGCACCAGACGTTCGGGCACAAGGAATTGTGACTGAGAATAGCTTTTCCGTGATGTTCCCCTCCTCTGCTCAGAAAAATTGGGCAGCATCGGCGATGCTCCTCAGGAGATCCGCATATGCGCCTGGAGAACTCCATAATTGCGTCAGCGCAAGATACTTTCGACCTCCGAAGATACTCTACAAGAGAAAAGTCTTACCAGCTGCTATTTCCCGAGCTTGCTTGATCTCCTCGTGAGCGCTGCGCGACTCACTCCGTGCCTCCTTGGCATCATTGACTGCTGTATTGAGTGCGGATGCTTGCTTCAAAGTCTTCTGTTCCGACACCTCACACTTGCAAATGGCATCTCACAGTTCTTCCTCGACTTCGGCCATCCGAGACTCGTGCCGTTGACGCACGGACTATTCGGCCTTCAGGTCGGCAGCTGCTTTATTAGCAGTTGCTTTGCTCAACTTGGCCTCCTCCTTGGCCTTCGTGAGCACGCCCATAAGGGCCTCGGCCTTAGCAATGTCAACTGTTACACAAATCATATCATACAATGAGATTATACTCATAGAGATCAAACATATAGTGTTTTGACATTTCAATTATTTGAAAATCTGCATACCTTGTGTTTCATTAAAACGCTTGTTAACAGTGTCGAGCTTCTCGTCAGCTAGTTTAAGCTTCCGATTGAGCTCGTAAACCTTTGTGTCCAGGACAGATGCTGGTACTAGTGAAGCCTATTCAAAAACGCAGTACACAGTTCAGCTCTGTTACATGCTATAACATGGATCCTTGTCTGATTCTGTTCAGAATCAAACAAAGCATCAAGGGCTACTGTCTATGTATATATGTGTAAAATGAAAGAGTTCTTTTTATAACATTATGTCGCATACCTCAAAGCCTGTCAATAGGCAGTTGAAGGTTTCGTTCAGTCCGCCTTTGACGGACTGAATCTTCTCCATGACCGCACTCATCAGAGCGCGGTGTTCCACTATGTTGGAAGCACCTCACAGTGCTTCCTCTAGAGTGTTCAGCGCCTCCAGATTGACGGAGGGCGTTGTTGGAGGATTTTCTCCTTCCCCCATCACGGGGGGCTCACTTCCCGATTTTGGAGCCGTACTAGGCTCCGGAACGGTGTTCGGCGGGGGCCCAGATTGCTTGGCCCCCTGTCATCGATTGCCATAGCGGTTGCTCCCCCTTGGCTGGCGGCGGCCGAGGGATTGATCTCGGGCGCCTTCTCGTTCACCTCACTCCACTACGAAAAAATACACTTCCGTGATGATACGTGTTTGTCACAGTAGGTCACGTTTTTTGTCATGCATGTACATCCATGACAAATTTATGACAGAATCAAAATAGTCATACATGTGCTGTCGTAGAAGTGTTCCATGACATTACCAAAATTATCGTCACGGAAGTGTCCACTTCCATGACGATAAATCGCGTGTCACAGAAGTGCTTTCGTCAAGGGTGATCGACACGTGGCATCCATCGTAACGGAACACCGTTAAGCTAGCGGGTCCGGTTTTGGATCCGATAACTCATTCACAACCCCGACCAATGGGGATTTTCCATGTGTAAAATCATCATTGGCTGGAGGGAACATGTGTTGGCTCGCCGTTGGGATAGATGTCATCCACTCATTGGAAGCGCCTATGATACGTCGACACGTGGCATGGCCCGACAGAGGCCCATTCCTATGAAAAGGCCGGCCCGTTTGACTTGATCAAAATGTGGTGGGCCGGCCCACGGCCAGCCTGTTAATGGCTTTTTCACATATAGCCCATTTACAGCCCGCTAACCCAGGGCCCGTTTACGGCCTATCCGAGTTAGGCTCAGCAGTGTCATCTGGGCTGTCCAATTAAATTCTGGCCCGTTTTAACTTCCAAAGCGCCTATGATACGTCGACACGTGGCACGGCCCAACAGAGGCCCATTCCTGTGAAAAGGCCGGCCCATTTGACTTGGTCAAAAGGTGGCGGGCCGGCCCACGACAAGCCTGTTAACGGCATGTTCGCATATTGCCCATTTACAGCCCGCTAACCCAGGGCCCGTTTATGGCCTACCGAATTAGGCCCAATAGCGTCATTTGGGCCGTCCAATATAATTTCAGCCCATTTTAACTTCCGGCCCATGTATGGCCCTTGACGTATTTCGGCCCATATGAGTCCCTTTGTAACTCTTGGCCCATTAATGGCCCGTGGTGAAACCGGCCCGTAATGAACAGTGTATCGCTTTATACCCATTAGCGTCCCATTATTCCATTGGGTCGTTTCTATTCCGTGTTAACTTTCGGCCTTCTGAGGGCCCATTTATTCTTGGGCTCATTTCCAGCATTCGGTTACTTACAGCCCGTTACTGGCCTTTTCTGCTTGTTGGCCAAATTCAGCCCGTGGATACAGTCGGCCCGTTTGTGGCCCGTTAATCTGTTGGGCCATTTTCATAGCATCGTCAAATAAGGCCTATTAACGGCCTGTTATGGTCAGCCCATAAAACGTACGATTTCCACTCTAGCCCGTTTACGTCCCCTTATACGGCATGTACAAGGCCCATAGATGAGACGGCCCGTAGAAGGCCCATGGATCCTATGGAACGTAGAAGGCCCATGGACCCGACGGCCCATAGAAGGCCCATTGATCCGACGGCCCAAGGAAGGCCCATGGATCCGCTGGCCCATAGAAGGCCCATGGATCCGATAGCCGCTAGAAGGCCCACGGATCCGACAGCCCATAGAACGCCCATGAATCCGACGGACATAGATAGCCATGGATGGGCCGTCTCATAGATGGCCCATGGATCGTATGGCCTGTGGAGGGCCATGGTCACTACAACGTTTGGGCGAGTTGGCCCCCGTTTGAACGATATAGCATATTCAAAGAGTTATCCTACTCTATACTATCACCTCTAAAAAACATACACTATACAATAAAGAGACTAAGGCATAGAGTAGAACAATCCTACACTATACAATAAAGAAATTACAGCCGATTATACCCACTAGGCATTATGGTTCGGCACCAGTTATAATAAAGCATACACAAACAGCAAATTACATACACTGGGCAAATACAGCTCATACATCATGCACGCGCATCAACATAACTTACCATTTGAACTATAATCTCTTCCGAAAATAGGATTGGCCGTATTTAGATAGCACAAATTTCAGTCTGCAAAATCTCCAATTCCTTCATTGTTACATCAGTGTCTTGTTTCATTTTTTTTACTCCTGCATCTAATACCTGCATGTCCAGTCTCAACTTGTTGATTATACGTTCAGAATCATGTACATGTTGTCTTGCCACCTCTAGTTGATGCTCGAGAACATCAGCACATTCCAATTCCAATCCCTTATCATTCGGTAATGGCCATGCCGCATGGCTCGCAGATCTTTGTGTTGATGTCACTTCATCCTGAAATGTTTCTGTAAGTACACATGACTAGGGCAAAAATATAGTTACAACAGTGAAGCGAGCAAGACAGACTATTTTGTACATGGCAAAACATGACTAACAATAATGTTACACATCATGAAGCATAAGCAGGTGATATTTTAAAAATTATAAAAAAGGTATTATGTGCAGCCTGCATACAAAAATCTCTCTTAGCTGACCAGAGGAGCATGATGTTGGGGCCCAATCCAAAACACAGATAAGTTACAAATTTAGACATCATGTTGCATAGAAGTAAGCAAGCAGTTGGCCATTCTGTAGCTCAATTAAAGTCTTAGGGAGCATAATGAACAGCAGAGGATTTCATACAAACATACTACAGCAAGCAAAACTATGCAATCATTAGCCTAATATAAACTAGATTGTGAGCCACATTCAATAATAGTTGGTTAATAGACTTCAAAGCTTCAGGCACACTTCGGTAGAGTAATTAAATGGTAAGGCCTTTAATTATGTCAACTAATAGTTATACAAGTACCCAACATCAGGCATCATTCTTTGGGCATCTCATTAACTGAGGACAAATAAAGCAATTGAAAAGAGCAAATTAACTATGCCTGAAACAAACAAGGAATTGAACTATTGAGTTGGATACAGTGACTAACCTTAACAGGTTGAAGAGGCTTAGTGCAACTCCTACTTCTCTTGCAAGGCTCCTTCCTAACATCTTGTACTTGGAAATCCTCAATCTTATCTTCATTGCACCCCCTCTGCAAGGTGACACAAACTAGTTGCTCGTCTCCTTAGAAGAGAAATATGCATACTTTCCAGTCTGTGAACACAAAAGGATGAGATTATAACAAAACAACACCACATAATGAAACATGCCGCATCTCTTGCACTTGCACATAATGAAAAGAGCATTTACTATGTCTGCACTATGTAAAAACTAGGAATACCTTCAAACTGGATCTCCAGGTACTCTTGGAGAGCCTACTTTAGTGTACAGCCAAACCATTATGTCACCTATGAGTTACAAAAGGCCCCACTATAATAACCCTTAGTGTTTAAATCGTTGACAAGCTCTGATAGAGTGTTAGGTCAAGAACATAAAGTAATCAAAGCAAACCGTGTTGGTCATGCGTTTTTCGTTTAAATTAGGCAATGGGATCTCTATGGAAAACATTGACCAAAGTAGATTGTGCCAAGTAGATGGTATCTTTGTATTTGCATTTTGAGCAAATAGTGATGGTATGTTTTCCTATCATATTAATTATTGCACGGTGTTCAATTTGTGATGTTTGCAAATCAAATTAATTTTCATATGGGCAGCAAAATGAAAAAAATATAATGCAATCTAGACTTTTCACTCATCATACCAAAGATAAGCTGAAAACGCAATGAAAAGAACTGGTTGGCTTAATACATGGAGCTTATATTCACTGGTGCTTATTTTCATAGGATAACTCGTAATAATTGTCCCTAAGAAACATGGCCAATAGAACTGACATACAAATAACATGTCATGATGATTGCAGTGGAGGAGTGACATACCATAGCACACTCTATAGGCTCACCGCTGGCTCTCCTTTTTTTGTGTTGTTCCATGAAATTGCCACATACATCTTGTACTTTTTCATTGTGTAACCCTATCTGCAAGTTGACACGGCTAATTTCAGACATCTCTACATGACAATACATTACATATCCCTTGTGCATATTTAAACCACCAATTAATGATTGTGTGCGTAGCATAAACTAGCCATGACTCTGTGTGCTGGACTAGCAGGCACTCTAAGGGAGCCTAATGTAGTGTACTAGAATTCCTACATACCACCTACGATTTTGTGTAATGTACTGCATTTGTTCCTAAATATATGTCTATGTAGAGATTTCAGTATGGACCACATACATATGTATACAGATGCATTTTCGAGTGTAGATTCACTCATTTTGCTCCGTATGTAGCCTATAGTGGAATCTCTAGAAATACTTATATTTAGGAACGGAGGTACGAGGTAGTATCATGTATGACATCTACATATCTAATTTAGCAGCCAGTAGTAGAAATCATTGTCTGCACAAAGGAATTACTAGTCGAAAATCCTAGCAAAGCACGCTGGCAGGCACAGAACAATACAAGAGAGAGAGAGAGAGAGACACGCTTGCAAGATCATAGCAATGCCTCGGTCCAGGATCTTGGTTGGCCAAGCTGTTAGATCCAGAAGAAACATCATCCTTGTAGTTTTTGCCAGCTGCATAACAGGTAACAGCGACCTGTTAGTATATTTGAAGTACATCGGGCATGTGATGTTGGATGGGTTTAAAGGTGACAAGTACCTAGGCCGTGGCGGGTGCTTGGCATCTTGCCAGACGGTGGGAATCAGGTTAGAAACGTCAAGGGTCATGACGCTGCGCTGGCTGTCGGGGTCCGGTAAGGAGATCTATAACTGTCGAGTAGGGTGTTTGTGGAGCGGCTCCGGTAGGGTGGACTACGGTGTGGGCAAAGCGGATTTGTGGTCGTGGACGAGGGCGTAGGTGAAGCTGCTCCGGTGGTTGGGTTAAGGATTGTGTCAACGATGTGGATCTGCGGCCGTGGACGGGCCGTCAGAAGTTGCTCCAGTACGTTGGATGAGGGTGCGAGGAAGTCGATCTGAGGCCGTGGACTTGTGAGTTGGCAAAGCAGCCCCGGTAGGGTTGAAAATGGGATAGTCGAAGCTACTCCGGTGGGGTTGACGATGGTGTCGGAGAAGCGGCTCCGGTAGGGTTGAGGAAGGTGTCAGCGAAGAGGACCAGAGGCTGTCGACCGGAGCGGCGGTGGGGCGGCTCCGGGGGGGTGTGGATGAAGCATCTCCGGTGGGGAGTACGAATGAGCCGCTGCAGATGCGCTGCGGTTGACGAGAGTAACGGCGAAGCAGATCCGGCGCCGTGGACAAGGCCGGAACTGAATGGGTTGTGGTACAGTGGTGGATAAGCAGTCTACTTGTTTCTAGGGGAAGTGGGAGGGGTAGATGCGACCGCAGAAGTAGATCCGGCTAGGTGGACGCCGCTAGTAGTGAATGGGCTCTGGTACGCCGATGGATGAGCAGTCTAGGGTTTCGAGAGGGGTGGGGAGAAAGGACAATGAAGTACGGACGGCGTGATGTGAGATGCTATGGTGCTGTGGAGTTAGTCGTTTTTGCGGGAGGGGGAGAGAAGAAATGGGGTTGTCGTTTAGTGGGGGGAACCGGAAGTTACCAAAGTAGCCCCGACCTATTATGTAGATGAGGGCGGTATTGTAACTGTTGGTCTCCGTGCACCAAGGACAAAAGGGGAATTTTGCATGCTAAAGACTAAGGTGGCAGAAATTTTAGAAGGAGGCGGGAGATTTTGGCGCCCGCGGGATCGTTCGTATCCAGTTTCAACTAATATTGGACCGTGCTAGCAGGAAGGTCACGCGAGACTGTGTACACGGGGCACGCGTCAGCAGTTAATAACTGGTGTGAAGTCCAACCCAAAAAAAAGACAATAACTCGGGATGATGCGCCGATAACTTGGACGTTCACACGGGCACGGCCAATCGTACGGGTGTAGTGGCGCGTTCACAAAAAAAGAGATCAAACGCTCAGCCTATGTATTTCTCGTGCAAATAGATAATTTAGTGCAATTGTTATTTACTTTAAACATAATGCATTGACGTGTTAATGTAGAGGCGCACAAAAAGAAATGGATATTGTAGTCCGCTACTTAAAAGTGTTACCTCATATGATTACATAGCCTCCATTTCATAAAATGCGTACCCGTTGAATTCATATATGAATATTACATATATTACTTCATAATAGAACCTTAAATCATCCAAGACTAATGATTTTGAATGAAAGAGTAACAATGGTGCATGTACATGATAGCTACATTGGTTGTTTGAAGAAACATCACTATAACTTTGCCATACACAACTAAAAAGGTTTATTTAAATAGAAAAAAATGTGATATGTGAGTGTCCA
Organism: Secale cereale; assembly: GCA_902687465.1. Taxonomy (NCBI): domain Eukaryota; kingdom Viridiplantae; phylum Streptophyta; class Magnoliopsida; order Poales; family Poaceae; genus Secale; species Secale cereale. Next base: position 289,779,681 of record LR738712.1, read on the forward strand.
ATCTTTATAGCATAGACTCGATATTGTACCTTTGGCCACGATACAAAGTAGATATTGATTTATGTTCAAGCGATGCACGTACACGATCGCTAGATAGTGATACGTGAATGAATTGTGCAATATCTCTCACACACATACATATCTCATTTCCATGTGGGCATCGGAATCACACACGCGCACTTCGTTTATTTCTCTCCCTCCATCAAGGTTAGAATTCGTCTTTCTACCCCGTCCTACAAGTCTCTCACACAAAAACACACACGCTCTCTCTGTCGAACACGCCCACCCCTTTAATTCCGCCCACCCACAGCCACTAATGTCTCAAAGTATAATAATGTTCTCACACATATGCCTAAGGTTAACTCGAGTTCCAGAACCATATGAATACATACAATGTGATTCCAACAGAGCACCTTTTGTTTTGAGATTTTGCTCTCTCTCTCTCCCTCCCTCTCTCTCTCTCTCTCTCTCACACACACACACACACACACGTGCGCGCGCGCGCGCACACACACACACACATTGTTTCTCGCTTCATTTTTCGGCACTTGCATGCACACAATTTTGTTTATCTTCGTGATGCTTTAAGTATGCCTCACACAAATGCTAGCTAGCTATCCCTTAATATAGCTAGATATGTGTCACACAAACTCCTCCCTACTAGCAAGATGCCCATGCGTTGCACCGAACATCAAGATGCATTTCTATGAGTAGTTTATCTTGTGGGAGAAAAGGATGAAAGAGGGAATGCCTTATTTGCAAATGCGGAGAGGGGTGTGGGTATCTTTTAGCAAAATTGCCACAGTTTCCTTCCTATCCGTCGGGTATAAATTGGATTGCCTATGTTGAAGGATGGCAGGAACACCATCATCACCAACTCTGTTTTCTATAAGAGTGGGGATATGTAAGTGTCACTGCCCCCCCCACACACCCACACCCACACGACAACACACACACACTTCCCAACACCGAAAGAGTAGGGTGACACCTTGAACTTGATACTAATCTATCGACTGGCTTCTCTCTCAAACACAAACACACGCACACACACTACCCGACACCGAAGGATTAGGGCGGCACCTCGATCTTGATAGTAATCTATCTACTCCTCTTTCAAACACACACACATACACACACTCGGTAGTTGTGCCTCTGTGCCTACCGCGCACACTCTCGATGCGTCTTTCTCTCCCTCCCCCCACCCCACCCCAACAATGACCGAAGAAGGGAGACAACTCGATCTGGTCCTAATCTGTCAATTGATTTCTCTCTCGAACATTCTGTATCCGTGCCTCGCTCAGTAGCCCCCTCGATATGTAGACTTCTCGCGCGCACAGAGCTGTAGTGACGATGACGCTGAACCCAGTAAGCCTTGTTTTTACCGGCCACATGTGATAGTTTTCACCCTGTTTTCTGTTAATTAACAAGGCAACCTTTTCTTTGTTACTACTAGTGAATCTGAAATCATTCGGGGCAGACATAAAATATATCACTTCAACCCAATTATCGCAGTAACTATTTTAAAAGAAACTAGCTAGATGCCCGTGTGTTGCACAGAACATCAAGATGCATTTGTATGAGTATTTTATCTTGTGAGAGCAAAGGATGAACGAGGGAATGCCGTGTTTGCGAACGTACGGAGGGGTGTGGGTATATTTTTGCAAAATTGCCATAGTTTTCTTCCTATCCGTTAGATATAAATCTGACGGCCAATATTGCAGGATGGCACGCACACCATCATCACCAAATCTGTTTTCTACTCCCTCCGTTCCTAAATATTTGTCTTTTTAGAGATTTCAACAAGTGACTACATATGGAGCAAAATGAGTGAATCTACACTCTAAAATATGTCTACATACACATCCGTATGTGGTAGTCCATTTGAAATCTGAAAAAGACAAATATTTATGAACGGATGGAGTATAAGAGTAGACATGGAGATATATCTCCAGCATGGTCTACAACAAAAATGTGTTGGACTGGTTAGCACCGGATGCTCACAACGCGATGACATGAGTTCAAATTCTGTCTTGAACTTTAGATTTTTATATTTTATATTACTTATTTAATACTCCCTCCGTTCCCAAATATAAGTCTTTCTAGAGATTCTAACAAGTGACTACATACGGAGCAAAATAAGTGAATCTACACTCTAAAGTATGTCCACATACATATGTATGTTGTAGTCCATTTGAAATGTCTAAGAAGACTTCTATGTAGGAACAGAGGGAGTATATACTTCTTTCGCTACTATACTGACAGTGGAACCCACAGAGTACTTAGAATATAAGATTAAGGATGGACTTGTTTCTTTTTAACTTTCTGTACGAAGCTCTAGCCACCCTGCAAGTCCCGTGTACACTGTACATGCAATTAACTTTTTATAGAGGGACAATCATACACGCAATTAACTCAAATGGATTGGATGTCACTCTATTATTTCCAGCATAAAGCATCTCCAACGGCAGCCCACAAATTTCCTCCTGCTTCCTTCTGTGGAGGACGACATCAAACGCCAGCGGCATACATTTTCACAACTCTAACCAACCAGATGAAATCCATGCAAACACAGACTGATTTCATATAAGCACGAAGGATTTCGTATAAAAAATCCGGATCTTCATATAAACATGATGGATTTCATTACATTTACATGAACTAAGCGGTGCCAATCCGGCTCTCTTGGTATAATTAATACTCCCTCCGTCCGGAAATACTTGTCCTAGAAAAGGATGTATCTAGACTTATTTTAGTTATAGATACATACAATTTATCCATTCTTAGAACAAAAATTTCCCGCCAGCTGGAGAGGGAGTACATAATATAAATGGCCGCCCGCGGATCCCTTTGTCTTCCTCAGGTCCCGCAGACACTTTGCGGGGTCGACGAAGGTCCTCGAAAGAGACGAAGAAGCAAAGAAACCACTTCAATGCGTAGTCGTTGCCTCGGCGGTGGCCTTCATGGGACCCAACTGGCGGCGGGATCCCGTGTTCTACTTCTCCTCGATGATGGCGGCGGACACGGAGAAGCTGGCCACCGACCCGTCGCTCTCCATGCACCCGGCTTCTGTCTCTGCCTGCATGGCGCTGCCACGTGCACGGGAGGCGCGCCCACAGACACGGGAGGCGCGGCAACGCAGACAGTGGTGGCGCAGTACGATGCGGCAGCGACGACGCCCGTACTGATGTGCTCACCGCCGTGCCGGCATGGAGCAACTCTCCACTCCTCATCGAGCTGAACTGGAGTGGCGAGTTGCTGAACCACGCGCCTGCTTGGGGCGGCAACTGGCTCCGTTGGGCCAAGCAAGGTTGGTGAAGCACCGAGCGGCCTCGCTCCTATTCGGAGGGCTCGGCGGGCCACCTAGCCGGGTAATATGCCGGAGAACGGCTCCTCGGAAGCCATCAGAAGAGTGTAGAAAATGGTGAAGGAGGAGATGGGGGAGCGGCGGAGGGGTGCGATTCTTGCCCGCTGTCTGTCTGGCTGAGTAATGCTACACATACATAGGTTTACACGGGCTTTACAAACAGGTGGATTTTGATTGGAGATTAAGGAGGAGGGCCCACCCCCATGAAAATTAGGGGGGAGTGGTTAGTTAGGAGGAATGAATCCTAGTCAGCGTGTAAATGCGTGTAACTCTTTGTATGTTTAGCATTATTGTTGTCTACCCTCGTGTAATTAGAGGGCAGATGGTAGGAGCTTGGCCGGCGTCTGGCCTCATTAAACTGAGGGCGGACGGGAGGAGCTCGGCCGGTGTTGTGTTTAATTCCGGCCCGCTCATGAACGGAGTAGGTTTCTCGGTTTGCATGTGGGTTTAACAGACGGGTTTGATGGAGGCGAGGAGGCGTGTTCAGCTGGGCTGCAGCGGGCGGTGGAGTACTATTTGATTTGACAGCACGCGGCGCGGTTCCCGATACGGCTTTAATGTAGACGAGGGAGGGAGTAGCGGTTCCCGAAATGTGAACGACCAATGCATCCTCCCTCAATTAATGCATGAGGTAAATAATGGGAGGAGGACCGGGAAAAGAGGCTGCACGATCAGAATGCAACACAGTTTGCCCTCATATAAAGGTGCCCCTCCATTCCAATGCATCTACCACATCGTACGCACCTAAGCATTTGCCTAAGCACCTACACTAAGCCCAAAAGAGCTCACTCCAGACCCGGGGAGGCGATGCGCGCGAGCGGCCAACGGCTGTGCCAGATGGTCCACGACATTGGCCTGCAGCATGGCGCCGAGGATCGACTCCAGACGGTGATGGAGACCGGCTGGTGGATGGCCTCCACCGACGCCAACTACGACTCTTAGTTGAACCAGATGATCGTTGCCACCACCAACAAGTTCATCGTCCTCAAGAAGCTCGCGGACGACATCGCCATACTCCTCCAGCCCGTGCGCCCGGGCTCCTCATTGCCTGCCACCCTTATCGGCCTCCATGGTCGGAACCTCTTTCAAGCACTGGTGGCCCGGCGACTGCCCGCCGACGCCATGAAGAATGACCACCTGGAGGTCACGCTCGCCGCGGGGCGCCTCACCCTGCAATAATTCGTCGACCTACACATCCCTATGTACGAGAAAATCATGTACATAGGTATCTACAAGGCAAGTGAGGACGCTACAACGTTGGCCTTCCTCAACCGGCTGGAAGCCTTGGATGCCTTTGCTGAGAAGCACCTTGACCTCGCCACAAAAGCCGCTGCTCCATAGCCACCGGTCGGTGGCCCGGAGCACTAAGTTGAGGAGGAGGAGGTCGCACGTTGATGGATGCATCTTTCTTCTTACCTTCTGTAACCACCACTGCGATCGCATCATCATCGTGGCCTTAATTTTTATTGTGTTGTTGCATTCTCGTTCCAGTCAATACCGACATGTGCGATCCCTTTGCTTAATTATATGCATCACTGTAACTAGTACTCCATCCGTCAATTTATAAGTTGTGCTTACCTTTTCCATCAATTTTGTGCAACACGCGGGCATCTTGCTAGAAACACTAGAACATGTTGGACCGCGTGTGACCAAACCGACGATGCGCCAACCTAGCTCCAAAATATGTCTATATAATCTGTATGTGATAGTCCATTTGAAATCTCTAAAAAGTCAAATATTTAGGAACGGAGGGAGTAATATATTAGTAGTATATCAAAACAAGAGTGATTTCTTTCAAGTTTGTGAACAACTACTACTATTCGACTACTTTGGATCCGTCGCAACGCACGGGCAAATTGTAGTAAAAGGAAAAGGCCTGCCGCGTTCTCGTCGCACTCCACCCACACACGTCCGGGAATCGGGAGTACTCCACGGCCCGTCCGGCACGACACATAGCTTAGGGAAGGCGTGTTGCCTAGCATTTTCACTTTCATGTGGGACCACCATTGAGCAAACCGACTATTGTCAAACCGCACCCCGCCCGCCGCCAGGTCGGAAAACAGAAACGAGGGGAAGATCTAGCTGTAGCACAGAAGCCAAGAAATTTGGTGTCAGATGGGGCTCATTGAGAGAGTAGGAGCATTCCATACTAGTCTACTCCTACTAGTACCAAGTTTGTACTATACAACTAGTACTACCACTATACAACTAGTAGGTACGTGCACTGCACAACATCATAGGAACAAAAAATGGGATGATCTTGTTTTGGGTGATTTATCTTTTTTCTGTCAACGTAGTATGAATAATACGATGTGGGGGCACCCATGAAGCTTATGTGGCTTGGTTGCATGGCTACGAAAGGTTAGAGACAAATAAATACATAATGTGTTTAAGTGCACTCTACTAAACATATATACTTTGGATCCATTGCAACGGGCCGGCACATCTATATCTATACCCTCTATATAGTGTGTGAATAACTTTGAAAGTTGGTCGTTGGATGAAGCCAATCCGACGGTACAAAGATGGAAAATGCGAGCACTACTTGCCGTTGGGGATATCTACATTCCACCAAATTCTGCCACATGTAGAATCTAGAAGACTCCATGGTTTAACTTCATTCATGACTAACTTTGCCACAATTAAGCTTAGGCCAAGTGTGTCTGCCACAAAAAATGTGGCTAACAAAATGGCCACCACAAGTGTGGCAAGATTTGGCAAGAAGTTGAGTCTATGACATGTGGATCATGTAGCTAGAAAAGTGTGGCAAGCCACAAGTGTAGCAATGAACCAAACACATGCCTAGTGTGTTTGGTAGGGTGTATGAAGGATGCATGATACCAAGAGTTCCCTTCTAGACCCAATTTTTGGTGTTTGGTAGAGTGTATGGAGGGTGCATGAGTCCACACTAGATTAGCACAAATACACTAGAAGCATGCGTGAGGAGAGTATACATGAAGAGGGGTGTTGAGTTGAGCATGCATGAAGAGGGAACAACTATGCTGAGAAGAGAACGCAACCAAACACACTTGTGGCACGCCTAAGCTTAGGCGTGGAAACCTTAGGCTGCAAACCAAACCATAACTTTGAAAGTTGGTTGTTGGATGAAGCCAATCCGACTGTACAAAGATGGAAAATCCGAGCACTACTGGTCGTTGGATATCATCTACATTCCACCAGATTCTGCCACATGTAGAATCTAGAAGACTCCACATGTAGAAGCATAATGCACAAACCACCAGAATCTCACGCTTGCAATGCACGTGTACCTTACTAGTAGTTGGTAGTAGTAAGAAACAAATTCCGGGTTTGGCACGAGATCGTACTGCGGGAGCACCACAAGGCCTGTCGCAGGAGTTACATTTCCCTCTCGGGGCCCACGGGACCGAATTTCAATGGCTTAGTGCCCGACCTATGAGTCAATGACTGGCGGACCTTAAATGCGGTTGGCCCACATGTCATTCTCATGGTGGTGGTGTGGTTCGCGACTCACTCGTTCGAGATGTACCGGCCGGTGGTGGCGTGGCCGTGGCGAGGGTTCCACTGCTAGGCGTCGGAGCATTACGAGGTGTAGATGGCCACACCCGCGGGTACTACCTATAGTATAGAAGTACTCCAGCTAAGGATTGATGCTCGGGAAGAAATGTGTCACAACCGCTGGATGAAAATTTGATGGTGCGGGACGTGTGGTGTCATGGGTTCGTGCGGCGTTGTGGGAATCGCGTGTGGCTGTGGTAGAAACTTGATGCTCGCCGCATTTAAGGTGGCCCACATGTCATGCACACAAAGGCAGAGGGGCGGTGTGGCCGAGAGGGGTGAGGCGCACATTGGGGGACGTGGTGCCGTCGGTTGGAGCGGCGTCGCTGGAATCGCGAGTGGCAGTGGATGAAACATGATGGTCGTCGTAGTTGAACTTCCATGGACAAGCCATCATGTCTACGGACACATGCATTGCATACCGATCACTGGAACGAGTAGTAGAGAAAGCTAGGCGGATAAATAGTTCCTTATAGTCAAGCGGACCCATGCTACTACTTGTTCCAAAGACATGCACACCATCGAAATAGTCCATCTATATCAATATACATAGAGAGGTAATATTTTTTTTACAGGAGAGGAAATAGTTCATCCGTCCATAATGCTCTGTTGTTGGTGCAGCATCTTATTCTTTTCTTCTTCATCTTCTTCTTCTTGTTGTTCTCATTTTCTGTGGGAGACGGCTTCGCAACAAGCTCACTGGACCTTGCAGCTATCTCGAAACTCACACGGGCATCGAGGGCAGCATATTTTATTCGCTCGTACATCAAGGGATAATTCTCCCATCCAGACGACTTAATGCCAGCGTCTCGTCAACCTTCTAAAGATTTGTTCCTAGCACAAAATTTGCTACATTGAATAGGGATGGTGTCGGTTTATCACAATCTTCGATAGGAATTTTTATTCTGGTTTGTAGGTCAGTGATGCTTTTCAAATCAAGGTTGTACGGCTCCAACTTCTGTTTGTCCCCTGCGATGGCTGCCCCACAGAAGTATATGTCCTCCTGAGACAAGAAATCATGAAGCTCACCTGGTATGGAGGGCACGTGTATCATGTGGTACACCAAAACATCATCTTCGAGACACAGCTAAAGGAATGTGGCGCGTTGGATCTTCCCAGTGGCACGCTCCATGCACTCTGCGTCGAGACCGATGACATTCATCTCCACCTTTTGGAGGGAGTTGGATACATTGTTGATCCACTTCTGAACAACCCTTGGGTGGTCGGTAACTCTGGCAACTATCCTCAACGAGCCTTCGACGAGGACATGTTGGACGCTAAAAACCTGCATCTCGATCTCTTTCGCCATTTGGAACCGCTGTATCGGAGGGCTATGGTTTGGAGAATTAGGATTATATGGCTAGTCTAACTGAAGAAGATGATTATTCATAGGGGCTTCGGAATTACTCCAGGAGGATGTGAAGAGGTTAAAACAATGTGAATGCAGTGTGGTTTGGATGCAAATGAATATCAAGGAGTAGTGAAGAAGCCGAGGAAAATCGGTTCCCGATGGAGAAGTAAATGGTTGAAGTGGCCTACAGGCAGTTGCTTAGGCGGCTAGGTAGACTAAACGAAAAGGCTACGCGGGTAGGCTGAGGAGTGGGGCCTGCCCCTGTATGTGCCCATCCTTCCTGCACTACATGTGCCACTTGCTAGTTGAGGTCACTCTTTCGAATCACCGTGGCGAGACATTTTATGATTCCTTTTCATTTCTGCACCCCTCCTGACAGGTGGGACCTATGCAAACAAGAATTTGGTTCTGCTCGCAATATGGATGATACCTGGAGGATGAAGTGAACCCAGAGGCATGCTAGCACAGGATTACTACTCATGTTCCTACTACTCCTACTAGTAGTAGTAGTACAACTGTGGTACACTTGATGGTCAAAATACTATTATTCATTCGGTCCTCACAGTGAAGTGACAAGACCCTGCTCCCGAGGTGACACCACTCCAGGCGGCGTGTCCGGGTTACCAAAGTCAGCCTCACCTTTTGCATTGAGCAGTCACTGTCACCGCCGTTGTATAGCATGTCTCGCCTCGTCTCCCTCTCCCATAGCACCACTCCATCTCCATCTCCGTCTCGCCGGAGATCCTGTGGTCACTCTTGATTATCTCACTGTGCCCCTGCATACCCCCGCCTCGCTCGCCTCCCTTAGTACCACTATTCCCTCGCTAGCCGCTCCAGCACCAACAGCCTTCTCCTCCGTAAATCAAGCCCCCCCAAAACCCCACCTTCCAAACTCCACCATGGCCGAACGCGAAACGTGCAGGATTCATATGAGCCGTGATTGGAGCAATCTCCCCAGTGACGTCCTCGACCTCTGTTGTTTGTGTATGGATATGTTGAGCGCCCTGCGGCTGGCTGCATGCTCGAGAGGCATGCACACGACCATCATCGAAGCGAGGCCAAAGCTTTTCAAGACACCCTGCTTGCTGCTATCTGGTCTTGTGAGATTGGCACACCATGATACGGAGGCGTACATGATGCCCCTTGACTTCAATCCGATCTCCATTAGCCGAAACTTCTTTGCAGGTATGTAGTGGGTCGCCGTACATCATTTCCCTCGACTTCGATCCGATCAGCATCGCCCGAAACTTCTTGGCAGGTACGTACTGGCTCGACATGAACGCCCACTGGATGGCTGCCTTTAGAGAAGACGGTAAAAAGTTGGTGCTCGTGAACTTCTAGATCTCCCATGAGATTATCCTTCCTCCGTTGGATTATATAGAGTTTTACCATCGCGGTCCTAGTCATCTAGATTACCATGTCAGTTGGGCGGACCTTGTTTTGCAGAAGATTGTAATCTGCCAAGTGCCCACACGACATGGGAATTATGCAGATTTCAAGCTAATTGCCTAGTTCGACCGCGGACTCGCCTATCTTTACACTGGTGGCTTCTTTAGCTGGAGACAACTCAGCTCGCAATGCATCATCGTCAAAGTTGATACACACTTCTGTGATGCTATTGAACACAATGGCATCATCTATGCGATCGACAAAGCAGATGGCACAACATATTGTTGGGACGGCGCGTGTAAGTTGTTTCCGTCTCATGTTAATGATAACGCCATGAAACTGTTTGAACTTTTTGTGATGATTGGCATATCCTTGTTTGGGAAGAATTTGAGTAGAACTATGGCAATGTATTAGAGACGCCGTAAATCAGCTATATTTGGAATGAGTTAATTCATGCGATTGTAATCATGTCATTACAGCCAATTTGTACCCCTGAATAATCAAATAGTTAGGAATATATGGATATTCTCCTTATTTTTACAGTAATCTATATACTACTACTAAATATGAGTATGTATCAATGGCCATGTTAGTTTCCTCATTTTCATGATGTAGAAACATGCACCAGACTGTTGGTTTCATCTAACCATACATTAGGGAAGTAAATGTGCATATGGAGAACTCTATATTTGGAATTAGTGAAATCATGTAATGCTTACCATGTGTACATACCTATATTCGCCCTTCTGCAATCAATGGCTAGAATAATATCCTCACAAAAAATTTGCCCGCAGAACACGACTATATAACAATGCATGGTCTATTAGTTACCCTGAAGAATTTGTTTGTGAGGGCAGAACATGATTCCATAACATGCATGACATGGTAGTTTCCTGTGAAGAATCGATTGCGAGATAACATGAGTATAACCATGCATGGCATTTCTATATTTTCGAACCCAGTATACATTTCCCTGTATTTTCCTCCCAGTTCCAACAGGGACATATCAATGATGTTTCTTGCATTATCCTACTCATACTCTGAACAATGCTGATCTTACATTAACAATGCATGTCCTTTTTTATATGATGCAGTGTCCCTACAGTTACTGCCCTTTGTAATGACACCACCTTTGCCAAAAAACAAGGAAGCACAACTGGTTCCTCGCGCAATCAGACGACGGCAAAAGACTGATGATCATTCGGACACATGAGCTAAATTTATATTGCAAAAACCCCACTGTATAAAAGCACCATGAAATGCGTGAGTATCTGGACAGTGGTTGTTACTTCAATGAGCAGGATACCAGCTCGCTGGGGCCTTCAGGATTTTTTAGTTGGAGGCGGGTAAACAGCCTTGGTTCACACTCTCTGTTTCTCGGACTCAATTATCCGGTTAACTAGGAGATCACAGTTGGCAAGGACCTTGATGGCAGAGAGGCTCTGTTTGCTATGGAAAATTGTGTCTACACGGTGAACCCTAGGAGTTCGGGAGCAAACTCCCCTGATTGTCAAAGATACAGCCTGCACCCAGAAGAAGGTGAGAATGACAAAGGCATCCCGATTAACTTTGATCCTTGGATGTCTCAATTACGACAGGCAGTGATGTGGTTCAAGCCTTCGGGTTGATAGGTAATTGGGCTGTTGCGTCGAAAGGGTGGAGTACTGGTGTCTCCGAATCATTGGTCGCTGAAGCGGGGCTGCAAATTATGATGGTGTTGGATCATCACTTCGAATGACTTTGTTGTCTTTGCTGCTTGTTCTCAATAGGTAGTTCTTTCTTTTGTTATGCATATTCCTTGTCATTTGGCCATCCTCGTCTATTTCACTCTTACTATGTAATAGTTGGCTCTATTTAGAATGTCATTCTCGTCTAGATCACGAGAGTCTGAGCACTGTAGATGGGTGCGTTTGGGTGGTGTAGCAAGACTTCTTATGAACTATCGTGTCTTGCTGTTTATGTCAGTAGTAGTCACTAGTCAGTGTTTGAATGTTGTATAGATCATTGTTTCGAACTGTTTATTGTCTTGAACTAATGGTGGGCTAAATGAGGGCATCACCATTCTCAAGTGTTCAGATTGTATCTCCTTTTTTCAAGTTATATAATTTGAGTTCAATTTCTTTTCGATGATGTACACTTGTTTGGGCCAGTGAGGTGTCGTTGAATATGGGCCGAGTAGTAACGCAATGCCAAACAGGTCAATTATGAATCTCAGGCTGGGCTCTCAAAAGATCCTCAAAAAAAAGGCCGGGCTCTCCAAAAAAGATAGCATAAGGACTCTTAGGCCGACATGTGGGCGCCACCGGTGTTTTCGTGCGCTTGCGCGCCGAGAGCATATTGGCGCGTGTTCGAAATTCAAGCTACCTTTTCATCCCCAATCTCCCGCCCCTCCCCCACCTCTAGAATCTCGATTCATACTCCAATTCCCACAAATCCCCCGCCTGTACTCCCTGTACTCAAGCTCACTATCATGTCGCCGGTCAACGCGGATCTCCGAGCCGAAGATCCTGAGGTCCGTCCTGCCTTTGGTCGCTGCATGCTGTCGCTCAACAGTGGCATGGCGGCGCTTGACAACCAGTTTGCCGGCAAAGTGCTGATGGTAACCATCAATGGCGACCGGCCTCCCGTCTCGCCGGACGACCTTGTCAAAGCTCCTGGCATTGCACACGGCATCCAAATAAGTGACTTTCTCATCGAAGTTTGTCCGCCACCAGTTGATTTCTTCGTCAGGTTCCGAACAACTTTCGACTGTAGTCGTGTGTTCGAATCTTCCCGGTGTTTATTCTGCGATAGCCGCTGGTGAGCTTTGATCGGTGGCACCCAGGACGGGGCTCAGTGCCCTCTGAGCTTGTGTTTTTAACAACGCTTACCTTCCACGGCATGCCTTGACGTGCTTGGAACATGGAGTCCATGAATGAGCTTATCAACGACCTTGGAGGTGAGCTCGTAAGTATGTTTGTTCCTCTAGACATCTAGGCTCTGACGGTTATGGCATGGATGAAGACTTCGTCCACCATACCGAAGGTGATTCGTGTAGATATATCGGTGTAGGAACCGGCATTGTACTATTTGTCGCCACCTAGGCCGCCGCGGCCGACGTTAGGGATGTACCTGTATTGAGTGTTCGTGCATGTCGAAGAAGTGGTCAATCCATCAATCGAAGTCCAACCGCCGCCGCTGGTGCCAGGGTTCGTTGACGATGTCCATTATAGGAGTCAACGTTAGACTTTCCCCATATTGTTCGGAACGATGGATGGCACAGGGCCTACTCCATCGCGCGGTGGAGGCCACTGCTTCTTTGTGAGAAGAGGCGGGGCTGGCTGCCTGGATGTGCTCTAATTTGAGGTAACAACTGAATCTTGTCAGATACTAGTTAAGTCCGAGCTATGGTTGTGAAGCACTGATGTGCCAGTACATTTGATTGTGACCTGTTCTAATTTTGTACCTGGACTTTTTTAAGAAAGGGTTGTACGTCAACTTAATGTGCTAGCAGAACTTATTGTGTTGTCTGTCAGTTTTCTTTGCACAACATTCAAGATATTTCCCTGTCATTGATAAAGACTATGAACCGTTATGTACGAGTTCGTTGGTTTCAACATAGCCCTACCCGTAGCGATCCACTGCTTCCATCCTAATTGTGCCGCCTGCGTGAAAATTTCGTATGCAAGTTCAGTGTGCTATGATGTTCAATATGATTGTGTCAAGTATATAAGTTTTTACTGAGCATTAGCAATGCATATGGCTGAAAGATGTATTTACGAGCATCGACCGATGGGTATCTCTCTCTCTCACACACACACACACGCGCACAAGTGGTATCCGTTGAATTATTTCTTTGCTCATGACAGCTTTTAATTAGGTTCCACTGTAATCTAACTTTTTTCTTAAGTTATTAATTAAGCTCGGTGATTTCAAAAAGTTGTACAGAAGCCTTGTTTGGGCCTTTCCGACGTCGCTGAATGTGGGCTGAGTAGCCATGTTAGGTTGTACTGTACTACACATGCCTTTGTTTCAACATCAGAAATGCAACTGGGCCGACAGTTGTACACAATATCCGGGCCAACTTGTTATTCTCCGCCCCGCTGGGCTGCAAACTTTCCTAGGAGGTATGCATTAGGCTTAACAAGAAAATGGACTTTAAGAAATAATAAATGGGATGTAATTATAATAACTAGGCAGTAACTATTAAAAATGCACCAAACGCGTAATTAGTTAAAAAATAATATTATTTTCGGAATTTGAAAATTTTAATTTCATTACCTGTTGTGCGCGCAATATTTCATTGGATTTTAACGTAATACAACTATATTTTGAAATTATATTTAATATGACTAGAAATTTCGGATAAAAATATTTCGGATCCCATAAAAATGTGGGACTTTTTTTAAATTCTGTTTTGTGCGGCTGGATGAAATTATTAATCGTTGTCCTAGCTAGAAAATGGGTTGTACTTTTAACAAACTGTAAATGGGCTATAGGAAATTCCATTAGAATAAAAAAATGGGTTGTACATTCTAACAAATCGCAAATGGGCTATATGTTCTCTGCCACACACTTGTGGGCCTTCTAAGTTGACGCTTCCCCTAAAAAAACTAAGTTGACGCGTATGCAAGGCTTTTTCAACAACACACGGTTCTGGCGGCTCTAGCCATTGGATGTCCATCCAACGGATGTCGTGTCTTCTTCAATCACGGATATTCTTGCTTCAGCCGCCCAAAAAATGATTCCTCCCCCTAACATCTAGGGCGCACTGTTTCGGAGGCTGACGTGTGGGCCTACTAAGTTGACGCGTACCAAGGGCTTTGTCAACTTAGTCAATATAAACGATTCAAGATGCAGTGATCTGATGTCCATCCAACGGCCGTAGTGCTTCTTCACCCTCTTGTCTTCTTGCTCCAGCCGCCCAAAGCAGCGCCGGTCGTGCCGCGTGCTCCTGTCTCCTGTGGCCGGCTGTGATGCTGCAGAGGCCTCACCGCCCCTACTACTCCCACCGCTGGCCAGGCCATCCCTCTACTCACCCACACCCCCTGTTATTCTGCGGCGACGGCAGCCACACACTGCAGCCGAACCAGTTAATCCTCGTTCTCCTCTCCGCACGGGCTTCCACTGGCGCGTCTTCCCCAGCTCCACGTCGTCCCCTTCCTAGGAAACGTCGTCGTCCACAGCGCTGGTGCTCTCGGCGCGGCGTGGTCAACATGGTCAAGGAACGGCTTCCATCGGACGTGGACTGTATGTGGAGAGGCTGACAGCTGGGTCCACGACGGCGGCAAGGAAGTGCCTCCTTATTACGCGGAAAATAATGATTCCTCCACCTGATAGCAGGGACCCACCAGATGGGCCACCATATTTCGTGAAAAAAACATTTCCCCCTGACTGCTGGGACACACTGGACGGGCCACCGTATTGCGCGAAAAACGTTCCCCCACTGTCAGCTCGGGCCCACTGGAAGCGCCTCCTTATTACGCACAAAAAATGAATACTCCCCCTACTGGTTGGGACCCACCTTGGTGGGAGGCTGACTTGTGGGCCTACTAAGAAGACGGGGACGGAGTGCTTTGTCAACTTAGTCAACATGAACGATTCTAGCTCCAGTGACCATACGATGTCCATACAACGGCCATAGTGCTTCTTCAACCTCTGGTCTTGTTGCTCCAGCCGCCCAAAGCAGCGCCGGTCGTGCCGCATGCTCCTGCCTCTCGTGGCCGGCTATGCTACCGCGAGGCCTCACCGCCCCCTACTATTCCCACCGCTGGCCAGGCCATCCGTCTACTCACCCACACCCCATGTTATTCTACGGCGACGGCAGCCTCACACCACAGTGAACCAGTGAACCCTCATACTCCTATACACGTGGGCATCCACTGCCGCATCTTCCCCAGCTCCGTGTCATCCCCTTCCTAGGCCCCGCTGTCGTCCACCGCCCTGGTGCTCTCGGCGCAGCGTGGTCAACGTGGTCAAGGAACGACTTCCATCGGAAGAGTACTGTACATGGAGAGGCTGATAGCTGGGTCCATGGAAGCCGCAAGGAAGTGCCTCCTTATTACTCGTAAAATAATTATTCCTCCACCTGACAGCAGGGACCCACCGGACGGGCCACCATATTTGGCGAAAAAACATTTCCCCCCTGACTTCTGGGACCCATCGGATGGGCCACCGTATTTCGCGAAAAAACATTCCCCCTGTTATCAGCTAGGACCCACCGGAAGTGCCGCCTTATTACGCACAAAAAAATGAATACTCCCCCTGCTTGGCTGACTTGTGGGCCTACTAAGTTGACGGGCACGGAGTGCTTTGTCAACTTAGTCAATATGAACGATTCTAGCTCCAGTGACCATACGATGTCCTTCCAAGGGTCGTAGTGCTTCTTCAACCTCTGGTCTTCTTGCTCCAGCCGCCCAAAGCAGCGCCGGTCGTGCCGCATGCTCCTGCCTCCCATGGCCGGCTGTCCTGCCACGGAGGCCTCACCGCCCCCTACTATTCCCACCGCTGGCCAGGACCTGCAGCGACGGCAGCCTCACACCGTAGCCGAACTAGTGAACCCTCGTACACCTCTCCACGCGGTCTTCCACTACAGCGTCTTCCTCGGCTCCGCGTCGTCCCCTTCCTAGGCCTCGCCGTCGTCCACCGCCCTGGAGCTCTCGGTGCGGCGTGGTCAACGTGGTCAAGGAACGACTTCTATCGGAAGAGTACTGTACGTGGAGAGGCTAACAGCTGGGTCCACGGCCGCAGCAACGAAGTGCCTCCTTATTACGTGCAATATAATTATTTCTCCACCTGACAGTGAGGGCCCACTGGACGGGCCACCGTATTTTGTGAAAAAACATTTCCCCCTGACTGCTGGGACCCACCAGCTACATCTTCGCACGCAAGGAAGTGCGTTCGGGCAAAAAATGATTCGCCCCCCTGACTGCTGGGACCCACTAGCTACATCTTCGCATGCAAGGAAGTGCCTAACAGTCAGGACCCACCAGGTCGAAGCGTACGTAGCGTTGTCATTCTGGTCACGAACGTTTCCATGCATACTGGTCGATGTAGAGGTGCACACGTGTCGTAGAAGAGGCGTGCCCATACCATGTACACGTACGTACAGCGGCCAGGGTGCAAGAAAGTAAATACGGCCACGTACGTACATATGGGCGGGGTCTCGAACACCTACTCGCGCATACGTACGGCTAGGGCTCGTGTACATGGCTGGGTCAGAACGGAGAAACATCGTCGTCGTCGTGTTCATGGGAAGCCAACCGGCTGGGTCGGAACGGAATGCATTGTCCTGTTCATCGGGAGGGCTTGGACGGAATAGCCGATGGAAACGACGCGTGGCATACCGCAAAACATAGGAAACAACCTTGTGTTCGACCTGCCACATTTGAAATGGGATCTTGTTCATCGGGAGGGGTCTGGCGTACCGCAAAACGGAGGAAACGTACCTCCTACGGTCGAAACAGGGGTCCTGTTGATCGGGAGGGGTGTGGCGTACCGCAAAACGGAGGAAACAGAGTTGTGTTGGAGTGCTACGATCGAAAGGGGGGTCTTGTTCATCGGGAGGGGTGTGGTGTACTACAAAACGGGGCTCCAAGGGATACTGTTCATCTCCACCGTCGACCCCCTCCAGCCTCCAAGTGCTACTGTTCATCCACCGTCGACCTCCTCCAACCTCCACCTGCGACTGTTCATCCACGGGCTCCTGTTCATCCAGTGTCCACAACGTGCTACTCCACCGGCTACTATTCAACCAGCCCTCTCCACGGGCTCCTGTTCAACCACCCCTTCACGGGCTACTGTTCATCTAGCCCTCCACCGTCTACTATACATCCAGCACTCCACCGTCTACTGTTCATCCAGCACTCCACGGGGTGGTCCTGTTCATCCAGCCTTCCACGGGGTCCTGTTCATCCAGCCCAAACCGGCT
The DNA here is from genome assembly GCA_902687465.1 of Secale cereale. Classification (NCBI taxonomy): domain Eukaryota; kingdom Viridiplantae; phylum Streptophyta; class Magnoliopsida; order Poales; family Poaceae; genus Secale; species Secale cereale. Next base: position 289,797,231 of record LR738712.1, read on the forward strand.
CGATCGATCAGGGTCCTGTTCATCCAGGGCAACACCACGGGGTCCTATTCATCCACCCCCACCGGGAACTATTCATCCAAACCCCCTTAGCAACGCTCACTGTTCATCCAGAGCCAGCATCGATCGGCTTCAGTAAGCAGCAGTAGCGAAGGAATTGCTCGATCGGGTTCAGTTAACAGCCATCGATCGGTCGCTCGGGTTCAGTAACGTGTAGCCTGCAGTGCAATCGCTCAGGTTCAGTTAGAGCCCAACGCCTTGCTCGGGTTCATTTAGAGCCCAACGCCTCGCACCCACGCGCGTGCGTGTACGAGAGAAACGCGCATCGCTCAGCCCCGACCACCCACCGTAACCAGGAACACCCCGATATTTTCCTCGCCCTCGCTTCTACCATGGGTTTTTCCGTCATGGACGGCCCAAAGAATGTCATGCAGCTGCGTCTCCGGCCCGCCCAGGACAAAAAGCCCATTTTCTATCATTATGTTTTGTTATAGAAGTAGGACCCCACCACATCTATGACGATATCGGGTTTTGTCACAATTATCGTCATAGAAGTGTCATAAGTATGACAGAAATAAATTCGTTCGGCCCAAAATGTCACAGATGTGTCTTTTTTGTAGTGCTCCCACCTGCTCGTGCAGGGGAAGCCCGTAGAGAGGACACCTCGGTGTCCCCGAAGACAGGCGACGAACCCCGCGGAGGCATGTCGCTCTCCACCATCTCCGGCGCTTGAGAATTTCCTGATGATAGTGAAGCCTCGTGGAGTGCGTGTGGAGGACTGTATAACAACAGAATGAAATTACTTAGAATGTTGAATACTATTCTGAACCGAACATAAGTAGCGATTGACTGGGTACTTACGATTTGGCCAGGGGCTTATTCGACAGAAGTTCTGATTACCTCTGATGCTGAGAACACACGCTGAAGCCCTTGTCCTCGGTGTCCGCCAGCCACCCCTTTTGAGCCTTGAAGAGCTATTTCCAGATATCTACATGTGTGGTGCCAAAGAGGTTCTTCAAGGGTCGGGGCTCTTCAAGATTGAACTCCCATAAATGGGAGTCCTGGCATTGGCAGGGGAGGATGCGACAGAAGAGCATCACCTAAATCATGTTAGTGAGGAGGGTGCCCTTCGTCATCATAATAGAGATGCGATTTTGGAGGGCTTGCACCTCCGTCTGAGACCCCCAATCTGGACTCGTAGTGGTCCATGAGGTTAACCTCTCTGGGGGTCCATATCTGAATGCAGGCACTGCCGCCCACTTGGCATCGCAGGGTTCAGTGTTGTAGAACCACTCCTGCTGCCAGATCTTGGGCCAAGTGGCATTGGGGAGTTTGCTCACCATGGCTCCCCCGCAATACGCGTGTTGCCCGTCGACCACCTACGGCTTCAGATTGAATATCTTGATCCATAAGCCGATGTGTGGGGGACGCGGAGGAACGCCTCACATACAACTATGAAAGCTGATATGTGGAGGATAGAGATCGGGGCTAGATCATGGAAATCCAGCCCATAGAAGAATAATAGGCCCCGAACAAAGGGGTGGAGCAGAAACCCTAGCCCCGGATAAAGTGGGAGAGGAATACCACCCTCTCACCTAGCTTAGGGACGGGGATCACCTGGTTCTTATCGGGAACCCGATGCACTATGTCATCAGCAAGGTAGCCCGGACTCCGGAGATTCTTCACGGTCTTCTCTGTGACTGTGGAGGCCTCCCACATGCCCTTGGAACCGGACCCGACCATTGATGGGAAGGGAGGCGGTGGTGTAGGAGTTGAGAGTTGTGGGCACAGGAGCTGTGGGCGCTCGGGCTGAGGAGATTGGAAAGCTAGGCCTTGAGCAAAGCGTGGGGTGGAAGGGGCAGGATTTGTATCCTTTTATAAGCGGTGAATGCTAAACGTCCCCCCACTCCAGCCGTAAACCTCGTCGGTTCCCAATGCAATTGTGTGTAAGGCACGGTTGGGTTACCCACATCATATGGATAAGTATCCCGCGATAAGTAGGCACAATCTCTACTTCGACAAGACATGCCAATGGTGCTATGCCTCGAAATGCGAAACTGGAGCCAAGAAAATGGTTCAAAATATTAAAGGGTCAAACGTGACATTTCAATACTTTGTGTTCGACGTTAAGGGTTGTACTAATCATGCATAGCCGTACATAGTTCCCTTGTGTAGGGAATAATATTTCAGTGTGTTCGGAAGGAGGAACCCGCCTTGTAATGCCGAAAATAGTACGCGAGTCGAACTCATCGTCATGAAAGACTAGTTCAGGGGCTATTTAGGGAGTCATGGATTAACGGGTCCTCAGGTGGCCAGATTACTCGTTATGGGCCGAACTGGTGGGCCGATGAGATTATTGATGAAGACTATCTCTCGTATCCGGATAGGAATGCCATATGTGTAAAATAACAAGTTTAGAGTCCGGGTGTAATATTGTCCTTCCTCTGCAAGATGGTCATGTACAACCCTAGGTCCCTCCGGTGCATATATAAACCGGAGGGTTTAGTCCGTAGAGACACAATCACAATTGCATAGGCTAGAATCCTAGGGTTTTAGCCTTTATGATCTCGAGGTACATCAACTCTTCTAACCCTATATTCATCAACACCAATCAAGCAGGAAGTAGAGTATTACCTCGATCGAGAGGGCCTGAACCTGGGTGAATATCGTGTCCCGAGTCTCCTCTTACCATCGATCCTCAGACGCATAGTTCGGGACCCCCTACCAGAGACCTGCCAGTTTTGATACCGACAGATGGTGGCCCTCTGATCAGGCCCGGTGCTCTGGACAAGGCTTACTCTGCACTCGACCAGATTTGGGCTGACCTTCAGGACGCCGACAAGTGCCTCTCTAGGGAGCACCTGTGGCTGGTCTTGAGGTGTCTCCAAGCCGAAGCCTCCATCGGGACGATGTGGGGTCGGGCCAACACCGCTGCCACGGAGAGCGAGAAGGAGGTTGGTGCGGCCTAGGCCGTGCGTGACGCGGCAATGGTCCGCACAACATCTGTCGAGAAGCGCCTTGACAAGGCGGAGGATACTTTGAAGGTAGGCGGAGCAAGCTGCACGCACACATCAGCTCTAGCAGAAGGAAGACAACCTCAAGGCATGCGACTCTGCGATGGCGAAGATAACCGCTGAACAGGCCACCGACCATGATCGCCTTGCCAAGCTGGCACAGGAAGTGGCTGTGGCTCAAGCGCCCCACATGAAGGACGTCACTGAGGCAACCGACCTGCTGGAGGCAGGGAGAAGGCTCTTTCTATCACCGAGGAGAAGGCCGACGCGGAATGCGACACCATTGCCTTTGTCGAGCTCAGGGCCCACGATGTGCTGTGCTCCATCTGCAGGGCAAGCTTCAAGGAGACGCTTGCGACCCCTGAGGATGGCTATGTAGGGCTCTCTTCCAAGCATGCTGAGGCCCTCGAGAGTACTGCCATTAAGGTGGACTCCATCCTGCAAGCCGAGTGTCGCGACCTTTGCTCCACGGATGCGACGAGCGTCTTCGGTCACTTGTACCTTAACGACGCTAGCTTCAACTTTGAGTCGGTGCTCGACTCCATTCCTCGTGAGCTTTGTGCTGCTGCAGCAGTAGCCGTGAAGCCCCACGTGGACAAGCTGGTGAAGAAGTTCGTCTATTCTGTCGAGGCCAAACCCGCAGAAGTCGATGTGAGCGGCGTTGATGATGATGTCGAGGACGATGCCACGACTACTGAGGCGGATGGCGGCGACGGTTCCTCCTCCTGACCTTATCCTGCAACATTATAACCGCCTCGTGGAGGCATGAGACTTTAACTTCAATTTTTCAGACATTATATGTTTGTAATAACTGTTAGGACCCCGCGCTTCCCTTCCGTGCTTAGTTTCCTTCCTGCTTGCTTTGCACTCTGCTTCGGCAGGGCCCAGTTCCACGCTTGCCTCGGCCGCCATTGGGGCATCTGGAAACCAGGACATGACCTAGGGGCTAGGCGCTATGTGACTAGTTAGGTCCCTGAGTCGCGATGCTTAGGGGTCCCCTTTGACGTGCGAGCAGCCATCATGAAGGAGATATGAGCGACATTGAGGTTAGCCCGGAGCCCCCTGAATTTTTATTCTCGTCAGGGCATGTGCGCTATCCGTCCACAGGGCCCAGACTCGCGCGTACCTCAACCGCCATTGGGGAGTACGGAAACGAGGAAAGGACCAAGGGCATGAGGGGCTACATGACTAGTTAGGCCCGTGAGTCGCGATGCTCAGGGGTCCCACTTGATGTGCGAGCGACCCGGAGTCCTTTGAGTTTAATTGTCATGAGGGTGTTCGGGCTTTGTGTCGGCAGGGCCTGGTCCCGCGCATACCTCAACCGCCATGGGGTGTTCGAAAACCAGGATACGACTAAGGGGCGAGTGGCTACATGACTAGTTAGGTCCCTGAGGCAGGATGCTCAGGGGTCCCCCTTGACGTACGAGCCACCCTCATGACCTCCATACCTTTTCCCGTCAACCTTTGCCTCGCAGAGGTGCGTGAAGACTAGGTACAAGGACTGGCGAGGTGGCGTGCGCCAGGCTGTACCTGAGCGTAGCCCTTGTGTATAGCCTCGTCATGCGCTCAGCACGGGGAAGGGTTGAGCGGTCGGCCAAGAGGCCATCCTGAGGTTGGTGCAGCCTGTGATGCGGCCTCGGTTGTTTATCCACTAGCGCAGACCATGGGACTACCACTGGGCATGGGCATAGCTGCTCCTCAGCTATGTCGTCCACCAGCATGGAGCATGGGGCTTCCACTGGGTGTGTGGGCATAGCCGCTCCTCGGCAGTCTCTTTCGCTAGCGCGGAGCATGGGGCTTCCACTGGTGCGTGGGTGGGAGTTCTCTATGGGGGAGACTCTGGGGCGTGTACAAACCCACATAAGGAGGTGTATATGGGCACCCGTGAGATAGCGCGGGATTCATGAGGCACTACCTCAAGGTGGCCTGTGCCTGGTCTTCTAGCTCTGGGCGCGCTTTGTATAACCTGTGTTACTCTGGCCACCTGCGTTGAATCGAACCTCCGGAGGCCATTGCATGAGAAGGCCAGGTACCAAGGACCCAGGAGGTGACGTGAACGGGGACGGCACACCAAAAAGAGGTGGGTCGCTTGGGTTTATCGACGCTATAGGGACAAACCCGAGCACAGGCGTCGTGCCCAGTCTTCTTGATGCAAAAAACTATGGGGAAAGTCCCTCGATGCTTGGTTCCCGTTGTGGCATCCCATATCATGGATGAAATAACCGGATCACGCGCCCTGACCTGCCCCAGTCAGGGCGTGGCGACAATCACGATGGCGAAGCACCGGACAGGCAAGTTCAAATACTCAAGGAAATCCATCAAAGGCAAAACCAGTTCTAGTACATGCACAAAGTGATACGGCCAAAGGGACGTGCCCTCATCGCCTGAGGATAATGCAGCTCGAGGGGCGTCCTCGTCTTGAACAAACAAAACATCACCTGGCAATGTAGTTGTTGAAGTGTCGAGGTACCTGAAGAGTCGCATCGCAGATGTCGCCCCTCACGAGGCGGGTGGCTCCTGAGGCCCTAGAAACTCACGAGGCCTGGGGGTCTCGCGAAAGTCCAGGTCCTCCTGTCCCTCGATTTCCGAACGCCTTGCTTCCCGAGTCACCATCACGCGCTGCTTCTACTTCTCGAGCTTGTGTTGTATTCCCTCGAAGAGGAAAGGGAGATGCAGCATAGTAGCGTAAGTATTTCCCTCAGTTTTTGAGAACCAAGGTATCAATCTAGTAGGAGACCACGCGCGAGTCCCTTGCACCTGCACAAACAAATAAGAACTTCGCAGCCAACGCGATAAGGGGTTGTCAATCCCTTTACGGTCACTTACGAAAGTGAGATCTGATAGAGATGATAGTTTATATTTTTTTTGTATTTTTGGTTTATAAGAACAGCAAATAAAAGCAATAAAAGCAAAGTAGATGTAGATTGATATGTTGAGAATAGACCCCGGGGCCATAGTGTTCTCTAGTGGCTTCTCTCATGATAGCAATATTCTACGGCGGGTAAATAAATTACTGTCGAGCAATGGATAGAAAAGCGAATAATTATGAGACTATCTAGGCATGATCATTGTATATAGGCATCACGTTACTAGAAAAGCGAATAATTACTGTCGAGCATTGTATATAGAAAAGCGAATAATTACTGTCTGCATCTACTACTATTACTAGACACACCGACCGCTATCCAGCGTGCATCTAGTGTATTGAGTTCATAAGAATAGAGTAACGCCTTAAGCAAGATGACATGATGTATAGGGATAAACTCAAGCAATATGATATAAACCCCATCTTTTTATCCTCGATGGCAACAATACAATACATGCCTTGCTGCCCCTACTGTCACTGGGAAAGGACACCGCAAGATTGAACCCAAAGCCAAGCACTTCTCCCATTGCAAGAACAATAGATCTAGTAGGCCAAACCAAACCAATAATTCGAAGAGCCTTGCAAGGATATTATGAGCACACATAAAAAGTTCAGAGAAGAACCAAATATCTTTCATAGATAACCTTGATCATAAACTCACAATTCATGGGATCTCGACAAACACACACCAAAAAGAGATTACATCGAATATATCTCGTCGAAGACCGAGGAGAACTTTGTATTGAGATCTAGAGAGAGAGAAGAATTCATCTAGATACTAGCTATGGACCCGAAGGTCTGTGGTAAACTACTCACAACTCATGGTGAGGGCGATGATGATGATGATGAAGAACTGCGTGATGGATCCCCCTCCAGTGGAGCTCTATAACAGGCTCCAGGATGGGATCTCACGGAAACAGAAGGTACGGCAGTGGAATTAGGGTTTTCTCTCTGTTCACGGAGGTTTTGGGGTACGTAGACTTATATAGGAAGAAGGAGGACACCGGGGGACGCTCGAGGAGGCCACGAGGCAGGGGGCACGCCCTGGGAAGGGGGGCGCGCCCCCCACCCTCATGGGCCACCCCTTGATCCCCTGACATGGTTCTCAAGCTCCGTCTGCGTGATTGTCTCCAAAAATATCTCTCCCAAAGGTTTCATTTCGTTTGGACTCCGTTTGATATTCTTTTTCTACAAAACCCTGAAACATGCAAAAAACAACAATCTGGACTGGGCCGTTGGGTTAGTAGGTTAGTCCCAAAAATGATATAAAAGTGAATGATAAAGCCCATCAAACATCCAAGACTTCATAAATAATAGCATGGAACAATGAAAAATTATAGATACGTTGGAGACGTATCAAGCATCCCCAAGCTTAATTCATGCTCGTCCTCGAGTAGGTAAATGATAAAGAAAGAATTTTTGATGTGGAATGCTAACCAACATAGTTTTTCAATGTAATTCTCTTAATTGTGGCATGAATGTTCAGATCTGAGAGACTCAAGATAAAAGTCTATATTGACATAAGAAACAATAATACTTAAAGCATACTAACAAAGCAATCATGTCTTCTCAAAATACTATGGCTAAAGAAAGTTATCCCTACAAAATCATATAGTCTGGCTATGCTCCCTCTTCATCACACAAAATATTCATATCATGCACAACCCCGATTTCAGCCAAGCACTTGTTTTCATACTCTATCTTTTCAAACCTTTCAACTTTCACGCAATACATGAGCGTGAGCCATGGATGTAGCACTATGGGTGGAATAGATGTGGTTGTGGAGAAGACAAAAAGGAGGGAGATAGTCTCACATCAACTAGGCGTATCAACGGGCTATGGAGATGCCCATCAATAGATATCAATGTGAGTGAGTAGGGATTGCCATGCAACGGATGCAGTAGAGCTAAATATGAATGAAAGCTCAACAAAAGAAATTAGTGGGTGTGCATCCAACTTGCTTGCTCACGAAGACCTAGGGCATTTGAGGAAGCCCATCGTTGGAATATACAAGCCAAGTTCTATATTGAAAATTCCCACTAGTATATGAAAGTGACTAAACATGAGACTATCTATATAGAAGAACATGGAGCTACTTTGAAGCACAAGTGTGGAAAAGAAGATAGTAGCAATTGTCCCTTTTCTTTTCTTTTTTAGCCTTTCTTTTTTCTTTGGCCTTTCTTTTTTTTCTCTTTTTGTGCGGAGGGGCTTTATAGATTTAGCTTATCCTCCCATGGGCAATGCTCTAATAGTGATGATCATCACACTTTCATTATAACTCGATATTACAACTCGATACTACAACAACAAAGTATGACTCTATATGAATGCCTCCGACGGTGTACCGGTATGTGCAATGAAACAAGAGTGACATGTATAAAGATTATGCATGGTGGCCATGGCACACATACGATGTCAACTACATGATCATGCAATGGCAATATGACAATCTGATGCGTGTCATATGAACGGAACGGTGGAAAGTTGCATGGCAATATATCTCGGAATGGCTATGGAAATGCCATGATAGGTAGGTATGGTGGCTGTTTTGAGGAATAATATGGTGGCTGTTTTGAGGAAGGATATATAGTGGGCTTATGGTACCGGCGAAAGTTGCGCGGTACAAGAGAGGCTAGCAATGGTGGAAGGGTGAGAGTGCGTCTAATCCATGGACTCAACATTAGTCATAAGAACTCATATACTTATTGCAAAAATCTACGAGTCATCAAAACAAAGCAATCAATGCATGCTCCTAGGGGGGAGGTTGGTAGGAGTTAACCATCGCGCGCCCCCAACCTCCACACAAAGGTTGGCACTCTATAAATACCTCATGCTCTAACATCGTCACATAGCGGTTCACCATACGTGCATGCTACGGTAATCACTAACCTGAACACAATTATTTCTCAATTTCATAATAACTCCACTAGCATGACTTTAATATCACTATCCTCATATCTCAAAACAATTATCAAGCTTCCAACATCTCATTCTATTCAATGCACTTAGTGTGAATTTTTTTACTACATTGACATTGGATGTCTATCATATGAAGACTAGTTTCTTTAGCCTAAACACATTACCATGCTGTTTGAATAGACTCTCAAAAAGATATAAGTGAATCATGACAGTTCAACAATTTCTACAAAATATTACCACCACCATGCTCTAAAAGATGTAAGTGAAGCACTAGAGCAAAAACTATTCAACTCAAAAGATGTAAGTGAAGCACATAGAGTGTTCTAACACTTTCTTGGCCATATTTAACTCTCTCAAATAGGTGTGCCAGCAAGGATGATTGTGACAAACTAACAAGCAAAGACACAAATTATACAAGACGCTCCAAGCAAAACACATATCATGTTGCGAATAAAAATATAGCTCCAAGTATAGTTACCGATGGATGAAGACGGAAGTGGGGATGCCTTCCCGGGGCATCCCCAAGCTTAGGCTTTTGAATATCTTGAATTTACTTGGGGTGCCATGGGCATCCCCAAGCTTAGGCCTTTGCTACTCCTTGTTCCATAGTCCATCAAAGCAATACTCAAAATTTGAAAAATTCACAACACAAAACTTAGACAAAAATTCTCGTGAGCTCCGTTAATATAACAAAGCAAACCACTACTCAAAGGTGCAGCATTGAATTCATTCTTTGTTTATATTGGTGTTAAACCTACTGTATTCGAACTTCTCTATGGTCCATATCCTCCAATACTACTCATAGATGCATTGAAATAAGCAAACAACACACGAAAAACTGAATCTGTCAAAAACAGAACAGTCTGTAGTAATCTGCAGGTTTCGCCTACTTCTGCAACTCCAAAAAATTCAAAATAAATTGGTAAATTTGCGGAATTTGTCTACCAATCATCTGCAAAACGAATAAACTAAAAATCATGGTCCAGTATAATCTGAAGACTACTTTAGCAAGCACTAACAATTCTGTTTTTCACAGCAAGATCACATAAACTTCACACAAGTCTTCCCAAAGGTTCTACTTGGCACAAACACTAAAAAAACATGAAACCACATCTAATCAGAGGCTAGATGCAATATTTATTCCCTAACAGCAATAAAAACAAAAAAATATAAAGTTGGGTTGCTTCCCAACAAGCGCTATCGTTTTACACCCCTAGCTAGGCACGATACAAGATAAATATAGGTATTGCCGTCCTTGGAAGGCAATTCTTTGATTAAGAACTTACGATTCTTGGGCACTTATTTGTCCCTATGAATAGTCAAACTCTTGGGCAAGAAATTGAGAAATTATAGAGTGTCAAAAGGGTCTCTTGCAAAAGTAAGAAAATTAGGGTGAACACTTATGGATTTGAGATCCGCAATTCTAGATGTTTCACCCTTGTCTTTAGGGACATACATGAACTTAGATAATTTAGTAGAGGTATTTGGAGTAGTTTTTATAGCGGAAAGAGCAGAACCCACATTAGTGATTACATCCTCAAGCTTATTGATTCGAGTAGAATCATGATCTAGCTTTTCTTTAACTATGGGCTCCTTTTCCTTAAGATTTTTTAGAACAACTCCTACCTTGGATCCATATTGGGTGATTTCGTTATGAATTTTTCTATCCAACTTCTCTACTAGTTCTACCGTAGCAACTTTGTTTTCAATGATTTCTAACCTTTGCATAACATGCTCCAAAGTTAAAATGGTCCCATTAACCATAAGAGGTGGTGAGCCAAATAATTCAGTCATAGCATTATAAGAATCAACGGTATGGCTACCCAAGAAATTCCCTTCGGTAATGGTATCTAAGATAAATCTATTCCACGGAATTATGCCAACATAAAAGTTGCGAAGAAGCACGGAAGTGGAAAGCTTCCTATTAGATCAATTTTGAGCATTGTAAATTCTAAACCAGGCATCTTTGAAGTTTTCTTCCTCCCTTTGTTTAAAGTTGAGGACCTCACTCTCGGGAGTGGTGATAATGATAGGTGTGCTAGACATGATGACAAGCAAGCAAGCAGCACACGCACGCAAACAAGAAGCAAGCAAACGATAAACACACGGCAGAAGAAGGGCAAATAAAATGGCAAGGGTGAAGTGGGGGAGAGGAAAACGAGAGGCTAATAAATGTAATGCGAAGGATAAAGGTTTGTGATAGGTACTTGGTATATGACTTTTGCGTAAGCCTCCCCAGAAACGGCGCCAGAAATTCTTCTTGCTACTTCTCGAGCTTGCGTTGTATTCCCTCGAAGAGGAAAGGGAGATGCAGCACAGCAGCATAAGTATTTCCCTCAGTTTTTGAGAACCAAGGTATCAATCCAGTAGGAGACCACGTGTGAGTCCCTCGCACCTACACAAACAAATAAGAACTCCGCAGCCAACGTGATAAGTAGTTGTCAATCCCTTTACAGTCACTTACGAAAGTGAGATCTGATAGAGATGATAGTTTATATTTTTGGTATTTTTGGTTTATAAGAACAGCAAATAAAAGCAATAAAAGCAAAGTAGATGTAGATTGATATGTTGAGAATAGACCCGGGGGCCATACTGTTCTCTATTGGCTTCTCTCATGATAGTGATATTCTACGATGGGTAAACAAATTACTGTCGAGCAATTGATAGAAAAGCTAATAATTATGAGACTATCTAGGCATGATCATTGTATATAGGCATCACGTCCGAGACAAGTAGACCGAAACGATTCTAAATCTACTACTATTACTCCACACATCGACCACTATCCAGCAAGCATCTAGTTTATTGAGTTCATAAGAACAGAGTAACGCCTTAAGCAAGATGAAATGATGTAGAGGGATAAGCTCAAGCAATATGATATAAACCCCATCTTTTTGTCCTCGATGGCAACAATACAATATGTGCCTTGCTGCCCCTACTATCACTGGGAAAGGACACCGCAAGATTGAACCCAAATCCAAGCACTTATCCCATTGCAAGAACTATAGATCTAGTAGGCCAAACCAAACCAATAATTCTAAGAGACTTGCAAGGATATTATAAGCCCACATAAAAAGTTCAGAGAAGAACCAAATATCTTTCATAGATAACCTTGATCATAAACTCACAATTCATCGGATCTCGACAAACACACCACAAAAAGAGATTACATCGAATAGATATCCTCGAAGACCGAGGAGAACTTTGTATTGAGATCCAGAGAGAGAGAAGAAGCCATCTAGATACGAGCTATGGACTCGAAGGTCTGTGGTAAACTACTCACAACTCATGGTGAGGGCGATGATGATGATGAAGAAGAACTCCATGATGGATCCCCCTCTGGTGGAGCTCCGGAACAGGCTCCAAGATGCGATCTCACAGGAACAGAAGGTACGGCAGTGGAATTAGGGTTTTCTCTCTGTTCACGGAGGTTTTGGGGTACGTAGACTTATATAGGAAGAAATAGGACACCGGGGGACGCCCGAGGAGGCCACGAGGCAGGGGGCGCGCCCTGGGAAGGGGGGTGCGCCCCCCACCCTCGTGGGCCACCCCTTGATCCCCTGACGTGGTTCTCAAGCTCTGTGTGTGTGATTTTCTCCAAAAATATCTCTCGCGAAGGTTTCATTCCGTTTGGACTCCGTTTGATATTATTTTTCTGCAAAACCCTGAAACAGGCAAAAAACAGCAATCTGGACTGGGCCATTGGGTTAGTAGGTTAGTCCCAAAAATGATATAAAAGTTAATGATAAAGCCCATTAAACATCCAAGACTTCATAAATAATAGCATGGAACAGTAAAAAATTGTAGCTAAGTTGGAGACGTATCAGCTGCATGATCCGCTCAAATGAGGCCCCCATGTTCAGCAGGCCGAAAGGCATTCGAACGTTGTTGCATGAGTGGCCACCGCTTCGACCGACACGCGAGGGCCAGAAGAGGTCCTGCGAGGCTGCCCCGTTGAGGATCGGGATATTGATGCAGACATGCAAATTGCCACTCAGGACTGAAGGGGCAGCTACGTCGGCACGCCGTGTGGGGCGCCGCTCACCACGCATGGCCCGTGCCTCTTAAAGCTCCTTGATCACTTTGGTGATGAACTCTTCCGCTCCTTGCAGCTCGCGCCGAGCTCCTTGCTCGTGGGGACGTACGTTGAGGCATGCCTCCAAGTGGTGCCCGAGTACCTCACTCAATGCACTGATCAGGTCAGAGGCCGTCCAGACAGAAACCCCCAAGCCCTTCCCTTGGGAGGCATGCTACTTCTCGAGCTTGCGTTGTATTCCCTAGAAGAGGAAAGGGAGATGCAGCACAGTAGCGTAAGTATTTTCCTCTGTTTTTTAGAACCAAGGTATCAATCCAGTAAGAGACCACGCGCGAGTCCCTCGCACCTGCACAAACAAATAAGAACTTCGCAACCAACGCGATAAGGGGTTGTCAATCCCTTTACGGTCACTTACGAAAGTAAGATCTGATAGAGCTGATAGTTTGTATTTTTTGGTATATTTGTTTATAAGAACAGAAATTAAAAGCGGAAAAAGTAAAGTAGATGTAGATTGATATGTTGAGAATAGACCCGGGGACCCTAGTGTTCTCTAGTGGCTTCTCTCATGATAGCGATATTCTACGGCGGGTAAACAAATTACAATCGAGCAATTGATAGAAAAGCAAATAATTATGAGACTATCTAGGCATGATCATTGTATATAGGCATCACGTACGAGACAAGTAGACCGACTCATGCCTGCATCTACTACTATTACTCCACACATCACCCGCTATCCAGCATGCATCTAGTGTATTGAGTTCATAAGAACAGAGTAACGCCTTAAGCAAGATGACATGATGTACAGGGATAAACTCAAGCAATATGATGTAAACCCCCATCTTTTTATCCTCGATGGCAACAATACAATACATGCCTTGCTGCCCCTACTATCACTGGGAATGGACACCGCAAGATTGAACCCAAAGCCAAGCACTTCTCCCATTGCAAGAACTATAGATCTAGTAGGCCAAACCAAACCAATAATTCAAAGAGATTTGCAAGGATATTATGAGCACACATAAAGAGTTCAGAGAAGAACCAGATATTTCTCATAGATAATGTTGATCATAAACTCACAATTCATCAGATCTTGACAAACACACCGCAAAAAGAGATTACATCAAATAGATCTCCTCGAAGACCAAGGAGAACTTTGTATTGTGATCCAGAGAGAGAGAAGAAGCCATCTAGATACCAGCTATGGACCCGAAGGTCTGTGGTAAACTACTCACAACTCATGGTGAGGGAGATGATGTTGATGTAGAAGCACTCCGTGATGGATCGCCCCTCCGGCGGAGCTCCGTAACAGGCTCCAAGATGGGATCTCACAGGAACAGAAGGTTACGGCGGTGGAATTAGGGTTTTCTCTCTATTGCTAATGGTTTCGGGGTACGTAGACTTATATAGGAGGAAGGAGTACACCGGGGGACTCAGGAGGGCCCCACGAGGCAGGGGGCGCACCATGGGAAGGGGGCGCGCCCCCACCCTCGTGGCTCCCCTGACGCGGTTCTCAAGTCTTCCGTGCGTGATTTGCTCCAAAAATATCTCTCCCGAAGGTTTCATTCTGTTTGGACTCCATTTGATATTCCTTTTCTGCAAAACCCTGAAACAGGCAAAAAACAGCAATCTGGACTGGGCCTTTGGGTTAATAGGTTAGTCCCAAAAATGATATAAAAGTGTATGACAAAGCCCATTAAACCTCAAAGACATCATAAATAATAGCATGGAACGATCAAAATTTATAGATACGTCGGAGACGTATCAAGCATCCCCAAGCTTAATTTCTGCTCGTCCTCGAGTAGGTAAATGATAAAGACAGAATTTTTGATGTGGAATGCTAACCAACATAGTTTCTCAATGTAATTCTCTTAATTGTGGCACGAATGTCAGATCTGAAAGATTCAAGATAAAAGTCTATATTGACATAAGAAATAATAATACTTCAAGCATACTAACAAAGCAATCATGTCTTCTCAGAATACTATGGCTAAAGAAAGTTATCCCTACAAAATCATATAGTCTGGCTATGCTCCCTCTTCATCACACAAAATATTCATATCAAGCACAACCCCGATTTTAGCCAAGCACTTGTTTTCATACTCTATTCTTTCAAACCTTTCAACTTTCACGTAATACATGAGCGTGAGCCATGGACATAGCACTCTGGGTGGATTAGAGAGGTAGGTGTGGAGAAGACAAAAATGAGGGAGATAGTCTCACATCAACTAGGTGTATCAATGGGCTATGGAGATGCCCATCAATAGATATCAATGTGAGTGAGTAGGGATTGCCATGCAACGGATGCACTAGAGCTAAATATGTATGAAAGATCAACAAAAGAAACTAGTGGGTGTGCATCCAACTCACTTGCTCACGAAGACCTAGGGCATTTGAGGAAGCCCATCATTGGAATATACAGGCTAAGTTCAATAACGAAAATTCCCACTAGTATATAAAGAGGGGATGCCGACGGTTGGTGTAGCAGCGCATCCTGGGTGGAGGTCGAGGTGGCTCCTTTGGGCGATGTGTTCTTGGAGCGTGGCTGGCAGTCGTTTGCCCGCGCGCGCCGGATGCAGGGGAGGTGTGCGCTCCACTTCAGGTACGATGGCGTCTCCACTCTATTCGTCAGGGTCTTCTCAGAGGAAGGGAGGCACCTTGGGTGCTGTCCCGAGGCTGGCAACGAGGAGGGCGGAGACGTCCAAAGGAGCAGTTCCTCCTCCGAAGACGGCCTCAGTCCTAGGCGTCGTGAGGCCCCCCCTCTGTGGCAGCAGCAGCTTCTACAGCAGTGGCAGCCGCGACGAACCACCACGCCGCCGAGCTCGGTATGGCGTAGGGAGGGGATCGCCGCGCCGCCACGGCTCGGTGAATCTGGAGGAGCCAGAGGATTCTGACTGAGCGGGAGCGGCTTCTACTTCTTCTCCCTTCTTTTCCTTCACGTTTTTTCTGCATCAAAGTTTCAAGTTCCTTGAGGAGCCGTCTAATGGGTTGTGATGTATGTAAGAAGCGGGAACACGTCGTCATGCTTTTGTTGCTTTGAATGAAGTCACTTAGCTTTTATGCGTCTTGCCATTCTGAGGCGGAGTCCTCCCGACTTTGGCGTCATGAGCCCCTTCGGGTCGTGAGGAGGTGGCTGGGTCCGACTCGTACAGGCCTCGAGCGGGGATCAGTCACTGAAATCCGCTGAGAGTGCCGAGCGCGGGTTAGAGCACCAAAGCCTGAGCGGCTCGGTAGGTTGCGCGGGCTGAGCAGCCCTGTGCCAGAGCCTGAGCACGCTTGGGTAGGCGAGGTCACGGGGCCACGACGGACGAGGTCCGGTGACCGACCGTGCCCCAGCCCCCACGCGTGAGGCGCGTGAAGGAGAGCGAGTGGCATAACTGAACTTAAAAGCCGGTGAGAAAGATCCAAACACAAAACTCTCAACGAAACGCAAGAAGCGCGAGAAACACGAGAACTTCATAGCATGGGCTAGAGGAATGGCTGATAGCCAAGGAAGTAGAAAAGGCTGACAGCCAAACACCAAGAAAAAAAGGAAAAAGGTCGCGTTTGACCCCTACACTACGTCTTCTTCCCAGCGCGGAGCTAAAGACTTCCACTGGGGCGTGGGTGGGAGCCCCGTCTGAGGGCATGTAGGCAACGCACAGGAGACTCCAAGGCGTGTACAGCCCCAACTCATTATTACGTGAGAGTATCACGGGTGGAGACCTTCACGGGCACGGAGCCTTGATTATGGATAGAACCTCTTGAGGTGTTCAATGTTCCAGGAATTCTGGATAGGTATCCCATCCTGCGTCTCCAGGCGCACAACACCAGGCCTAGAGACACGAGCGATTCTGAACGGGCCCTCCCACATGGGCGAGAGCTTGTGCAGCCCTTCACGGGAGAGGACCCGCCTCAGGACCAAGTCACCAACTTCAAGTGTTCTTGTGCGGACACTGCGGCAGTGGTACCGCCGCAGCGCCTACTAGTAGCGCGCCGACCTGAGGGCAGCCCGGCGCCGGCCCTCCTCGCTGAGCACGAGGTCCATCCGCGAGGCGTCGTCCTGGCATTCCTCATCGAAGGCCAAGACCCGTGGGGAGCAATGCTTGACCTTGTGAGGGAGGACCGCCTCCACCCCATAGACGAGAAAGAAGGAAGTCTCGCCCATAGGTTTGGTGGCAGTGGTTTGGATTGACCACAGCACGGACTGGAGTTCATCGATCCAGCCCCTGACGCAAGCCTCGAGCTTCTTCTTGAAGCTGCGCGTCTTGAGGCCACGCAAGACTTCCGCGTTGGCACGCTCAGCCTGGCCGTTGCTCCTGGGGCGGGCCACCAAAGCGTAGCAGATCTGTGTTCCAAGGTTAGCACAGTATGACATGAAGAGATTGCTTGTGAACTGCAAACCATTATCGGTGATGATGCAGTTGGGGACCCCGAATCGCCTCACGAGGCCTTGGATGAACTTGACAGCTGACCCGACAGGGATTGCGCAAACAGGCTCCACTTCCGCCCACTTGGTGAATTTGTCGATGGCGACGTACAGGAAGCGGTAGCCCCCTACGGCCCAAGGGAAAGGACCTAGGATGTCCAACCCCCAAACTGCGAAGGGCCAGGAGAGCGGTATCGTCTGGAGGCCTTGCGCCGGCTGGTGGATCTGCTTGGTGTGAAACTGGCACGCCTCGCAGGCTCGCACGAGTTCCGTGGCGTCGTTGAGCGCCATGGGCCAATAGAAGCCACTGCGGAAGGCCTTGCCCATGAGGGTGCATGACGATGTGTGATGACCATAGTCCCCACCGTGGATCTCAGCTAGCAGCTCGCGACCTTGCTTTCTCGAGATGCACCTTAGCGAGACGTCGTTGGGGCGCCTCCTGTAGAGTTTGCCATCTTGGATGCAGTAGGCAGAGGCCTGTCGGACCACGCATTCTGCGTCTTCTTCCTTGTCTGGTAGGGCATCATGTTGTAGGTACATCTTGAGTTCTTGGGTCCAGCACCCCTCCTCGGGCTCCGCAGCGAGCAACAGGCGGGCATACCGAAGACCGCAAGGACGATAGCGAGTCCTGCGGACCACCGTCCGGAGGCGCTATTGGTAGACCCTGCTGAGGGGAGGCCGGCTCGGGTGCTGATGGTGTTGCTGATGGCTTGAGTAGTCGCTCCTCGAAGACGCATGGCCTTTGGGGCTGCCATCTAGATGCTTGCTTGGCGATGTCTTCCGCTTCTTTGTTGGTGCCTCGCGGCACGTGCTGCACTTCCAACCTTTGGAATCGCTTCTCCATCCTGCGCACTTCCTCCAGGTATGCCCCCATGTGCTCATCCTTGGGCTTGTACTTATTGTTGGAGAAATCAACAAGGAGCTGCGAACCGCCCCTGATGGTGAGGCGCTTGACCCCTAGCGCAGCGGCGGCCTTGAGTCCGGCAATCAGGCCGTCGTACTCGGCAATGTTGTTGGAGACCTTCTCGCCCTGCTGGAAGCAGAGCTGCACAACATAGTACAACTCATCCTGAGTGGGGGATACTAGCACGGCGCCAGCCCCCGCGCCGAGGCGTGAGAAGGCGCCATCAAAGTACACCACCCATCCGTCTGGGGCTTCATCGCCGGGGGCCAGCGAACGGTCTTCGTTGGCCCCCCGCTCGGGCGCATCAGTCCATTCTGCCACGAAGTCTGCCAGAGCTGCTCCTTTGATCACCCGCGTGGTGCTGAATTCCAGCTGGAACGCTTGAAGCTCGATGTTCCACTTGGCGACCCTCCCGACGACATTCGGGCCCCGCAGCACCTTCTCAAGAGGGTACGATGAGACGACCTTGATGGGGTGACCTTGGAAGTAGTGGCGCAGCTTCC
The DNA here is from genome assembly GCA_902687465.1 of Secale cereale. Classification (NCBI taxonomy): domain Eukaryota; kingdom Viridiplantae; phylum Streptophyta; class Magnoliopsida; order Poales; family Poaceae; genus Secale; species Secale cereale. The sequence goes on from LR738712.1 coordinate 289,815,878, forward strand.
TGGAGGCGACGAGGAGCGCGAGAAGTAGCTTCTGGGGCATTGGGTAGCACGAACGTGCGTCGCACAGTACTGTGCTGATGAAGTATACCGGGTGCTCCACGAGGGTCGACGCAGCAGAGTCCGATGGCGCCTCCGGAGCCTCAGGAGCCTCTTGCTGAGCGGTGGGGCCGTCGGTGCCCGTGGTCGAGTCTGCCTCTAAGGCCGTGCCAGGGGGCGGCGCGGGCCCTGAGGGTGCCGAGTCGCCTGGTGACCTTAGGATCCGAAGCTTTTCATTGCGCTCCACGACCAGCGCTGCGCTGGCGGAATGAGGTGTTGCCACGAGGTAGAGCGTCATGGGCTCCAGGGGTCGTGGTGCTACCATGACCGGCGAGATGGTGAGGTACTTCTTGAGGTCCTGGAAAGCGGCGCCGGCTTCCGGAGTCCACTCAAAAGGCCCCTTCTTCTTCATGAGCTTGAAGAACGGGAGGGCGTGTTCCCCGAGCTTAGAGATGAAGCGCCCCAGGGATGTCACAAACCTGACGAGCTTCTGCATTTCCTTCAGGTTTGTGGGCGGCCTCATCTTCTCGATGGCCTTGATCTTCTCCCGGTTGGCCTCAATGCCTCGGTGCGAAACCAGGAACCCTAGCAACTTGCCGGAGGGTATGCCGAACAAGCACTTCTCCGGGTTGAGGCACAGCTTGACCTTGCGCAGGTTGGCGAATGTTTCTTCTAAATCCTGGATGAGGTTCGTGGCCTCTTTGATATTTACCACTATGTCGTCGACGTAGGCCTCCGCATTCCTCCCGAGCTGAGGGCCGAGAGTGATGTGCATCAGGCGCTGGAAGGTAGCGCCCGCGTTCCTCAGCCCGAAGGGCATGCAGGTGTAGCAGTAGACCCCGCATGGGGTCAGGAACGCCGTCTTCTCCACGTCTTCCACCGCCATCTAGATTTGGTGGTAGCCCGAGAATGCGTCAAGGAAGCAGAGCAGATTGCACTCAGCCGTCGAATCCACGATTTGGTCGATGCACGAAAGAGGGAAGGGGTCTTGAGGGCAGAACTTGTTGAGGCTCGTGAAATCGACGCACATGTGTTCTTTGCCTCCTTTCTTCGGGATGATAACGGGGTTGGCCAGCCACTCCGGGTGCCGTACCTCCCGTATGACACCAGCATCCTCCAGCTTCCTGACCACCTGGACGATGAATGTCTGCTTCTCCGGGGCTTGTCTACGTGCCTTCTGCTTGATGGGGCGCGCATTGGGGCACACCGTGAGGTGATGAACAATGACATGCCTTGGCACCCCGACCAAATCTGCAGCCTTCCAGGCGAACATGTCCTTGTTGGCTCTGAGGAAGCCAACCAGCGCCGCCTCTTGTTCTGGATCCATACCCGCGCCGATGGTGAAGGTGGCTCCTGAGCCTTCTTCGTCAGCAGACACTTGCTTCGTCTCGGCGGGGTCCTAAGAAAAGAGCTGCTTCTTCTTGGTAGGCACGGCCTCCGGAGGCTCCGGAGCCCCCTTCGTCGTTGGGTGAGCTGCGGCAGCGGCGGCCTTCTACGCGCGCCCGAGGACCTGAAGGGCAGCCTTAGGGTCCCCTTTGACGGTGATGACGCCGCTGCTCCCGGGCATCTTGACGGTGTTGTAGCCCGGGTGAGTTACCGCCATGAACTTTGCCAGGGCAGGGAAGCCGAGGACGGTGTTGTATGGTAAGCGGATGGGTGAGGCGTAAAAATCGATGAGCTTAGTCCGGTAGTTAGCCGGTGTGCCGAAGGTGACCGGGAGGCGGATCTGGTCGAGCGGGACGGCCGAGCCCGCAGTCCCAGAGAAGGGCATGGTGGGAAGGAGCTGCCTGTAGGACATAGGCAGGTGACAGAATGCTTCGGGAGAGAGGATGTTGAGGCCGGCGCCGCCGTCGATGAGGGTTCTTGTCACGGCAACCCCGCAGATGGTAGGCGTGCATACCGTGGGGAGAGCGCCAGCGCCGGCCACTTCAGGGGCGAGGTCGCCGGGGCCAAAGGTGATGGCGAGCCCCGGCCCGTCCTGCACCCGCAAGGCCTCTCGCGGCTGGGCAGCAGCTCCAACCTTCCGAAAGTGCGACTTGGTGTGCCGAGCAGACACCAGTGCTTGGGACCCACCAAGGATGCAGGCGACCCCACGGCAAGGCCGCCTCTCGCAGCTGACGCCCCACAGCTCGCAGCTGCGGGCCGTCCACGTGGTGCGGGTCTCGGCAAGCAGCCGGTACTGGGCCCGCCGCTGCCCCACCAAGAGCGCGACCGGCGAGGCCACAGGAAGTGGGAGTAGTGGTGCAGGTCGCCCTCCAGTGGCCTAGCCGGTAGAAGAGTCGGGGAAGAAGGAGGAGGGGCGCGCATTGGTGGCGCGGTCCGCTGATGCTGCTGGGTCGGCCGGGGAGGAGCCATCCCCCGCATGGCTGCGGCTGGCCACAGCCATCGTAGAGGTGCTGCACCGGAGAGGGGAAGCGAGGTCGTCGGAGAGGCGAGATTTCGACACGCCCCCACCTGGCGCGCCAAATGTCGGATTCAGGGCTCCGCAAAACCCGTTAAGTTCGAACACAAGGGCGTGAATGAAGATCTCTCCCACACACATGTACCTAGCGCCTCGCTCTCGTCTCGGTGGAAGGATTCAAGCAAACAACGAACAAACACACAAGAGTTTATCCAGGTTCGGGCCACCGTGAGGTGTAAGACCCTACTTCCTGCTTTGGTGGATTTGCTCCGGGCGAGCTAGAATATGAACTTGTACAAGGGTTCCTGAGCTCAGGAGGCGAGCTCAGGAAGGTCAGGAGGCTAGTGTTCTTGCTCCTTGTGCGGTGGTTAAGTGTGTGAGTTGATCCTTTTCTCAGTGGGAATCCTAGCTACTTATATAGGCGGCCACGATCCTCTTCCCCCAAAATGTTTAGGCGGGAAGGGATTCCACAACGGCCATTTTGAGCGGGAACACAAGGACGTTCCTACCCTGACAAAAGCAGTCTTCGCTTGCAAAAGGATCAGGCGATGAAGCGGTGGTGGGCTCGACAATGACATCCTTCTTGTCGTCCTTGCGTTCTTCGGTCTCGTTGAACCAATGTGAAAGTGCAACTAATCCCCGGGTGGTTTTGGTAATTAATAACAACATATATATCATTGAACTAATAGCTACTTGAGAATCATTTCAGAGAAGTTCGATGATATGGGTATGGAAATGTCTGAAGAAGTGGACCCCTCAAAATGCTAAGGCAAGCATTGGCAAAAGCTCAAGACTCCATTTTTGGTTTAGTGATCCAAGATCACATTGAGTCCATAGGAAAAGCCAATACTATTAAAAGGGGATGAGGTTGTGTTGATGATCTGGTTGCTCAAGTGCTCAGTGATTTAGCTCCTTCAACTATCAGCAACTTTCACTTCTAAACACACTCATAAGTAATCTCGGACAAACCGATTCTTCCAACTCAGTCCCACTGAGATGAACCACCTCAGTTATTTTCCAAAACCCTAGAAATTTCGGTCTATCCGATTTTGAGTTCGGTCTCACCGAAACTGGACTGCCAACCTTCTGTAACCGTTTGTCATCATTTCGGAATATCCGAGTTGATAATTTTGGTCCCACCGATTCTGGCAAGTTCCTACCTTTGACTCATATCGGACACACCGAGATGGTATTTTCGGTCCCACCGAAAACCCCAACGTTCACTATATTTGAACTTTTGGTCTGACCGAGTTTTCACTTCGGTCTCACCGTGATTACTCAATTATGTGTGTAACGGTTGGATTTTGTGTGGAGGCTATATATACCCCTCCACCCCCTCTTCATTCGTGGAGAGAGCCATCAGAAAGTACTACCACTCCTACCATACACTTTCTGAGAAGAGAACCACCTACCCTTGTGTTGAGATCAAGTTATTCCATTCCTACCATATGAAACTTGATTTCTAGCCTTCCCAAGTTGCTTTCCACTCAATCCTTTCTTCCACCACAGCCATATCAGTGAGGAGAGTTGAGTGTTGGGGAGATTATCATTTGAAGCACAAGAGCAAGGAGTTCATCATCATCAACAACATCTATTACCTTTTGGAGGGTGGTGCCTCCTAGATTGGTTAGGCGTCGCTTGGGAGCCTCCGTCTTCGAGATGTGGAGTTGAACCAAGAAGTTTGTAAGGGCAAGGAGATCGCCTACTTCGTGAAGATCTACCCCGAGTAAGGCTAGTCCTCCGTGGGCGTAGGCCATGATGGAATAGACAAGGTTGCTTCTTCGTGGACCCTTCGTGGGTGGAGCCCTCCGTGGACTCGCGCAGCCGTTACCCTCCGTGGGTTGAAGTCTCCATCAACGTGGATGTACGATAGCACCACCTATCAGAACCACGAGAAAAATCTCCGTGTCTCTAAATTGCGTTTGATCTTCTCCACCTCTCTTTACTACATGTGCAATTTACTTTCCACTGCTTATACTCTAGAATTGCATGTGTAGGGTGATACTTGAATTGATCATAATTGTGAAACTGCCAAAAACTGTTCATGATCAAAAGGCAGAATTTTTATATTGTCAAGTAGTCTAATCACCCCCCCTCTAGACATACTTTCGATCCTACAAGTGGTATCAGAGCTTTGGTCTCCATTGTATTGGTTTCCATTGCATTGGACTCCATAAGCTTGGTTTCACAACCTAGGAGAGTATGGCGTCTAGTGAGGGTAATTATCGTAGAGGTCCTTATTTTGATGGTACAAATTTTGCTAGTTGGAAGCATAAAATGAAAATGCATATTCTTGGTCATAACCCAGCCGCATGGGGCATTATTTGTGTTGGTATGCAAGGTGATTTCTTCGAGGAAGGAAAAGTTCCGGATCGCGAAGCTACACCGGAAGAGTTGCGGATGTTGCAACACAATGCTCAAGCTTGTGACATTCTCTTCAATGCTTTGTGTCCCGAGGAGTTCAACAAAATCAGCCGTCTTGAGAATGCTAAAGAGATTTGGGATACTTTGGTTGAAATGCACGAAGGTACTGAATCTGTGAAGGAATCAAAGCTAGATATTCTTCAAGGTCAACTTGACAAGTTCAAGATGAAGGATGGTGAAGGAGTCGCTGAAATGTACTCTAGGCTTGCTCTCATCACAAATGAGATTGCCGGCTTAGGAAGCGAAGAAATGACCGACCGTTTCATCATCAAGAAGATTCTAAGAGCTTTGGATGGAAAATATGACACCGTGTGCACTTTGATCCAAATGATGCCAAACTACAAGACTATCAAGCCAACTGAAGTCATTGGAAGAATTGTTGCTCATGAGATGACACTTAAGGATGAGGAAGAGCTTCACAACAAGTCAAGTGGTGCTTACAAAGCTACAAGTGATGCTCCCACTACCTCAAGTGACAAGTTAATTTCCAATGAAGAGATAAGCCTAATGGTTAAGAACTTCAACAAGTTCTACAAGAATAGAGGCAAAGAAAGAAGCTCAAAGTCTAGATCATATGATGAAAAGAGATCTTCTAGTCGTGATCGAAATTGCTACAATTGTGGAAGACCCGGACACTTCTCAAATGAGTGTACGGCTCCCCACAAGAGAAGAGAAGAATCTCCAAGAAGAAGAGCAAGAGATGAGTCACCTCGGAGAGAGAGAAGGAGTAGAGATGATCATTATGAACGAAGACCCTCTCGGAGAAGAAAGGATTCGGAGAGGAAAGACAAGTCATCAAGGAGCTACACAAGAAGAAGACATCAAGCTCATGTAGGTGAATGGGTCTCCGGCTCCGACTCCGACAATCAATCCGATGAAAGCTATCACTCCGACTCCGACTACAGTCAAGATGAAGGTGTTGCCAGACTTGCACTCGTATCCTCCAACTCCAACTCCTACGACTTATTTGATTCACCAAATGAGGGAATTTGAAGATGCTTCATGGCTAAAGGCCCCAAGGTAACACACCCTGAATTCATTGACTTTAATAGTGATGAGGATGACTTGCTTGGTGAAGATGAGCTCTTGCATGATAAATCTAGTGAGCTTAGTAACGATGAAAATGCTAGTAGTCTTTATAGTCGAGAAGAGTCGAATGACAATGCTATGAAGGAGATTGAGCGTCTAACTAAAGAACTAAACACTCTTAAGTTAGCTCATGAAACAACTCAAGAAGATCATAGAGAGCTCCTAAGATCTCATGAGAAGCTACGCTTCGAGAAGCTCACTCTAGAGCAAGAACATGAGTTTCTAAAAGCGATCAATGACGATCTTCGAAAGAAGAGTTCTTCATATCTTGCCAAACGACTTCTCTTGTCTAATTTCTTGCCACCTATTAAGACTAAGCATGACAAGTATAAGAAAAGTTCTTCCTCTAGTAGTAACAATAACAATGTTAAATCCAATATTGTTACTTCTAGTAGTTCTCTTGATTCCACTAACAATGTTTCAAGCCAAGTTACACTTGAGCAAGAAAATAGCTTATTGAAGGAAATCATAGAGAAAGGTGTCTACAAGAGTCTTGCCGGAAGCAAGAACTTTGAGGAAATTGTTCGCAAACAAGGAAGGCACCGGAAGAATCAAGGGATTGGTTTTGAGTGAAAGTTCAACGCCGAAGGAGTTGAGTGGGAAGAAGGTCAATACCCTACTCCACAGTTTGTTTCTCAAAAGGAGAAGTATGATCCTACTTCTTCCAATGTGGAACAAGCTCAAGATGACCTTCCACCACAAGACCACAAGCTAAAGGCCAAGGACAAGCTTCAAGAGGAGATTGATGCATTCATTGAAGCACCTCAAGCCATGGTCAAGTGGGTTCCCAAGGACACGTCAAGTTCTACTTCATCAAGCTCAACTACAATTCCAAGGATTCCCATCAAGATGATGTGGATCCCAAAGAAGAAGAACTAGAAGGTTCTTGAGGGTGACTCCGCCAACATTCTTCACTCACATTCTTTTTGGCAAGAACTTGTGCAATCAACTTCCACATCATGCACTAGTTCATGGAGTCACAAACCCTCTTGTTGGTAAGTCAAGGGACAAGGTAATCATTGCTTTCATGGACATCATATTTTGTGTACTTCAATCTATGTCTATGGATATCCTTGTTTGTTCCTTGTGGGACTAACCCATGTAGGTATTGAAAGTGCCCTAATCCAATGGATAGCTCCCAACTCTTGATGATCTACATCAACTTTGAGCATCCACATCTTCAACATCTACATGAAGTCTTCTACGACAACCCAAGGTTAGTTTGACCCTTTAAAAGGGGTTCTCACATCTAGGGGGAGCTTTGCTCTAAAAATTGAGCTAAAGCATCTTCAAATGATGTGAACACATAAATGCTTTATGTAAAAGTGGTAACCCCACTTGTGCTTAAACGATGAGTATGACCTATGATCAAATGTTCTCATTTGACTCCTAAGTCAAAATACTCATATATAGATGACCTAGTCATCGATAAATTGTGTGGTAGTAGCTAGAGTGTTGGTTGTGCATGTTTGACACATATTTCATTTGCTATCTTATTGTGTGAGCATGTTGAATGCATGATTTTATCCATTCAAGGACATCCATTTGTTGTTTTGATTGTTTTGATTTTTCTGGCCAAATGGATGGACAAGAATGCCTAAGCACCTTCCCTAGCTATCTATGCTTTCTTGTCTCAAATTCTATTCATGCTCATATCACAACTTTGAACAAGTCATTTTCGGACCCTCCGAGTGAGGAGCACTCGGAGCCACCGATCCGTCTAAGGCTGACTTCCAAAACCTTCTAAGTCAATTTCGGTCTGACCAACTCTTCCATCTCGGTCCAACCGAAACACTTAGACTGATCTAGGTTTCATCTCGGTGAAACCGAATTCAAAATCTCGGCGTGACCGATATGTGTAACTGCACAGCAGTTAGCCATTTCGGTGTCACCGAGTTTTTCAACTCGGTCCCACCGACAGTATGGGGATATATATACTGAGGGCAGCGCGCGATTTAATTCTTCAAACTGTTTCGCCCCCAAGTCCCCTGCTGCCGTCGCCCTGGTCTTCGGATCGTCGCCGTCGTCGCCTGTGCGCCCTCGCCGCAGGTCTCCGCCGCCGTCAACGGTATTCTTCTCCGCGCCGTTGCCGCCGTAGAGGGACTCCACCAAGTTAGGGTGAGTCCCGATCCCTCTCGTGCTCCCCATCTGATTCTTGCACGATTGGTTTGCCATGTATCTATCCACGTTTGAGATATTCCTTAACATCAGATCAGGTCGTTTTAGTTTCGAGCGAAATTCTTAGGTTTAGGTTTCCACGGAACACATCTCGGTGAAACCGATTTTGAAAACTCGGAATGACCGATTTGGCCTCTGGCCATTGCACTGCACCGTTCGGTTTAGCCGAGTCGTGCAAATCGGTGTGACCGATGTAGAGTCTCAGTGAAACCCTAGTGTTTCGGTAGGACCGAAACCCATTTCGGTCTGACCGAAAGTGGTGTGTAGGTTTCTGTTATACACTTCGGATTCACCGAAACTGAAATTCGGTTTGACCGATATGCATTCTGTGAAAACTCAAAACTAAGATTTGAACTCATTTTTTTTTGCAAAAACCTCTGCAGTTGTGATAACTCTTCTACTCTGCCTATACCTTATCTATTCACAGGTTGTCAGCCATGTCAGATGCCAGTGACAGCCAGAATAGGTCTGAGTCACCTTTTGCAAAGATCCTTGAGGCAGATACTAGTCCTGAGGCTAGTAGTCCTAGTGATGATGGTGAGAGGAGCACCCCTAGTGGTTTGCCTCCTGCAGCCACCAGAACCAGAAAGAAGAGGAATTCTGATGATGAGGACTCTGACTTCGTTGCTGAGGAAGTAACCTCCAAGCCCAAGAGAAAAGTTGTTGCCAAAGAGCACGAAGGGCAGCAGTCGAAGAAAGGCACAAGCAAGATCAAGCAGTCAGCTGTTGCAAAGAAGCTGAACTTGGAAGAGCCAGCTCCAAGTAAGGTGAAGAAAACTTCCAAGAGGAAGAGGGTAGTATATGCTGAACCTCATGTTGATGCAGCTGCTGATGAAGAAGAAGAAGATGCACCCCAGCCTCCTCCTCAGAAGGCTAAGTTCATGGGTGATGCTATTAGGGCTCAAGCCACTTCTAAGCCCAAGAAGCCTGCTCAAGCCAAGGCAGCTCCAGCCAAGCCCAAGAGGACAACCAGGAACATCCCAGCTTCTGAGAAGAACAAAGGTGATGTGCCACCGTCTGAGTCAGATGAAGAACATGTGTTGCTGAAGCTTCGTCCTAAGTTGCCACTCCACAACGATGCTCATCCTCAAGCCGAGGATATGAAGGCAAGGAAGGATAGAGGTCTCAGGCTATGGAGACAGTCTGATCCATATGCCGTGAGGAGAAGGACTGCTGTGGACCCCAGATTCCACACCAGAGAGCAGCAGGACTTCTATGAGACCGTGCTGATGGATAAGAAGCCTATTGTTGCTGACACCAGGTATGTTGACTGGAAATACATTGACAGTGAAGAGCATCGAGACTTCTTTCCCCATGTGCATGAGAGCTTCACTGCATGTGGAGTTGATGAGTTCGTGGGTGAGAAGCTGGCAGATTGGAATGACGAGATGATCATGCAGTTCTACGCCACAGCCCACTTCTATCCTCATGGCAAGATCACCTGGATGACTGAAGGTCAAAGGTTTTCTTCGTCTGTTGAAGAATGGGCAGAACTTCTGAATGCTCCAGTACAGAGAGAGGACGACATTGATGTCTATGGGATTCCTAAGAAGAACCATGATTCCATGAAGAACATGAACAAGGAGATCCCCGCTGCTGATTTGGAAGGGTGGAAGCTTGGCTCAGTGTACTATCTCCAGGCAGGTCTGACTACCACAAACACTATTTTGAGGCATACATTGATGCCCAAGTCTGGAGACCACCGCATGATTCGAGGCTATTCTATCAACATGCTGCACATTCTCGATGAGAAGGCACCTTTTAAGGTGATGGACTTGATGGTAGAGACCATTAAGAGGACTGCAGCTGACCAGAAGAGGTCGTGTGGATTTGCCCCGCAGATTCAGATGCTCATCAATGCCAAGTTTGGCACGGGCAAATTCATGTTGGATAAGAAGCACTTGCCACTGCAGCCAGAGCATGAAGATAACGTAGTTGTGATGGATGAGGAGGATCCAACCTCAGTTGAAGGTCAAGCCAAAATTGAGGCTGCTAAGAAAGCTAAAGCTGACAAAGAGGCAGCAGCAGCAGCAGCTAAACCAAAGAGCTTCGGAGAGCAGATTCTTGAAGCTACCCAGAGGATTGAACAACGCCTGGCCAGCATTGAACAATCTCAGGAAAGCCTAGAGAGGATTGTTGAGGACAAGATCCACGCTCTGGACGTGAAGCTGACTGAGATTCAGGTGACCGTCAACAAGCTTGAGGCGGACATGGAGGAAGCAAGGCAGGAGAGAGCAGAGCTTATGCAGGATGATCTAGTCCAGGACTCTCATCGCCAGACTGCTCAGGTTCCCAGAGGATCTCGATCAGCAGCTATCCCAGTGACTGACTCCAGGGCTACCACTTCAGCACCTCCTACAGCTCCAGCGTTTACTCCAGCTCCAGCTCCAGCATCCACTCCTCCAGCGCAGACATCAGCAGAAGTCTTCGCCGATGCCGTCATTTCTACTCCGACATCTACCCAGACGGGAGCCGCCAGCAGAGCCCACAGTGACGCTTAGCTCTATGCTTTTTCAAACTATTTGGTAACTTGTTGCCAAAGGGGGAGAAATTGTATAGATCATAGGGCTTCGAGAGAGAGAGTGCTCTTTCGTTCTTTTGCCGGTTTTCTTTGAGATACATTTGGTTCCTTTGGTTCTTGATACTTTCAGTGTGCTTGCTACTACGTTTGATGCTACCTTAATGAGTGCTTAGTCATACTATGCTTTAATGTGTGCTTAATGCTTATCATATGCTATTCCTTCTTGTATGATTATTTACTCATGTCTTGGTGATTGAGTGCATGTTATTCATTCTTATCATTTTGTGCGCTCCACCAAGATGTATGTGACATGGAAGAGTGACCCATAATCCTAATCGATTGTGCATTTTCATTCAAACGCAAATTTTAAATAATGCACAAATTTAGGGGGAGCTCTTATTTATCACATACTTCTCAAAGCGACGATATTATTCATTGATTATATCTTTTGTCGAAGCTTTGATCTATATGTTGTCATCAATTACCAAAAAGGGGGAGATTGAAAGTGCAACTAATCCCCGGGTGGTTTTGGTAATTAATAACAACATATATATCATTGAACTAATAGCTACTTGAGAATCATTTCAGAGAAGTTCGATGATATGGGTATGGAAATGTCTGAAGAAGTGGACCCCTCAAAATGCTAAGGCAAGCATTGGCAAAAGCTCAAGACTCCATTTTTGGTTTAGTGATCCAAGATCACATTGAGTCCATAGGAAAAGCCAATACTATTAAAAGGGGATGAGGTTGTGTTGATGATCTGGTTGCTCAAGTGCTCAGTGATTTAGCTCCTTCAACTATCAGCAACTTTCACTACTAAACACACTCATAAGTAATCTCGGACAAACCGATTCTTCCAACTCAGTCCCACCGAGATGAACCACCTCAGTTATTTTCCAAAACCCTAGAAATTTCGGTCTATCCGATTTTGAGTTCGGTCTCACCGAAACTGGACTGCCAACCTTCTGTAACCGTTTGTCATCATTTCGGAATATCCGAGTTGATAATTTCGGTCCCACCGATTCTGGCAAGTTCCTACCTTTGACTCATATCGGACACACCGAGATGGTATTTTCGGTCCCACCGAAAACCCCAACGTTCACTATATTTGAACTTTCGGTCTGACCGAGTTTTCACTTCGGTCTCACCGTGATTGCTCAATTATGTGTGTAATGGTTGGATTTTGTGTGGAGGCTATATATACCCCTCCACCCCCTCTTCATTCGTGGAGAGAGCCATCAGAAAGTACTACCACTCCTACCATACACTTTCTGAGAAGAGAACCACCTACCCTTGTGTTGAGATCAAGTTATTCCATTCCTACCATATGAAACTTGATTTCTAGCCTTCCCAAGTTGCTTTCCACTCAATCCTTTCTTCCACCACAGCCATATCAGTGAGGAGATTTGAGTGTTGGGGAGATTATCATTTGAAGCACAAGAGCAAGGAGTTCATCATCATCAACAACATCTATTACCTTTTGGAGGGTGGTGCCTCCTAGATTGGTTAGGCGTCGCTTGGGAGCCTCCGTCTTCGAGATGTGGAGTTGAACCAAGAAGTTTGTAAGGGCAAGGAGATCGCCTACTTCGTGAAGATCTACCCCGAGTAAGGCTAGTCCTCCGTGGGCGTAGGCCATGATAGAATAGACAAGGTTGCTTCTTCGTGGACCCTTCGTGGGTGGAGCCCTCCGTGGACTCGCGCAGCCGTTACCCTCCGTGGGTTGAAGTCTCCATCAACGTGGATGTACGATAGCACCACCTATCGGAACCACGAGAAAAATCTCCGTGTCTCCAAATTGCGTTTGATCTTCTCCACCTCTCTTTACTACATGTGCAATTTACTTTCCGCTGCTTATACTCTAGAATTGCATGTGTAGGGTGATACTTGAATTGATCATAATTGTGAAACTGCCAAAAACTGTTCATGATCAAAAGGCAGAATTTTTATATTGTCAAGTAGTCTAATCACCCCCCCTCTAGACATACTTTCGATCCTACACAATGAGGAAACCTTTGCCCCGCTCCTCGGGAACTTGCAGCTGTGCTATCCCGCTTGCACCAAAATGGTAACTGCACCGCTAGCGGATGCTGGCACCCGCTGGCGCGGTGCATCACTGCTGACATCACTGCCTCCTCCTGAGGCAGGCTTGGCCTTGGATTCTCCGCCCCTCCGGAACGCCTCACTGAGGCCGCTCCCGAGGGGATCTTGGCGTGGTTCTCCTCGCGAGGCCCGACCCCTTGCGAGGGTCTTGAGCAGCTGGTCAATCAGCTGGGCCGTGCCAGGCCACTTGTAGGAGCGCGTCGCGGCCCGCAGACAGGCAAGTCTGGGTACCCCGGTTCCCAGGACGCCGACAGTGTCCAGTGCCCTGTAAAAACAGTCATGGCCGCCTATCAAAGCACGACCCCTTGCGCATGGATGCCATGTCAAAAGATTAGTTGTTGATGCATATTGTTGCATGTGTACCATGAACTCTTTGTGATTACATTCTTTCGAAAACCCCATCGGGTGCCCCTAATTCCCGAGGGTGATGTTGATCTAAGGTCACCACTTGAGGAAGAAGTGGTGTACCAAAGAGAGCTTTTGGTGTGTGTGTGTGTGTGTAAAATGATGGATTAGATTTATGTGTGATTACCGACCCGACCAAACATGTGTAACCACTCTAGTATCAGCCTAAGTAATCAATAATGCCCCATCCCATAAAGCGGTAGAGTGGTTGTGCATGTTTGGTTGGGTCGGTAATCACACATAAATCTAATCCATCATTTTACACACACACACACACACCAAAAGCTCTGTTTGGTATGCCACTTCTTCCTCAAGTGGTGACCTTAGTTCAACATCACCCTCGGGCATTAGGGACACGCGATGGGGTTTTCGAAAGAAAGTAATCGTGAAGAGTTCATGGTACACATGCAACACTATGCATCAACAACTAATATTTTGACATTGCATCCACGCGCAAGGTAGAGTAGGGGTATGCATCATGTGGTGGTTCACAACAAGTTCACCACCATCATTTTTCCATTATCACGCAATAGCAAAAAGGGTACTGATGAACAAGAGGGGTGTCATGGTCAAAGGGCTGCTTTCCTATCTTAACCAAGTCCTTGGGGTCTTCAAATCCTCTGGTCCTTCTCCAAGTACTCCGTCTACTTCGTCAACTAACGTCGGAAACAATCACAACAAGCAACACAACAAGGCAAAAATAAAGGTGCTCTAAAATAGGAATTGGACTTTTCTTGGATACATCTGGTCATATGAAAAATGACCAAGGTGGTTCTATTGGCACTGGATAAATGGATAGTTTGGAACATTTCAATGTGATGTATATAAGGGAGATAATGGATCTGCAAGTTGTCTACAGAATGACTTTTTATAAAAATGAGTAAAAGTACCCATTAAATCAGCCATGATTTTAGACACATTTCGAAATTTGTTTTACTAGATTTGGTGTTGAAATGAATATAATATGGAGTTTTTAAGTTGACAAATGTGAATAAATGGCCTTTTTAATAGATTGAGTGGAAACATGATATAGTAAAAATGTTCATTATTTCCTATTAAATAGAACTTGATTTATGGAGTCACCGGAAATTGGAATCATAAAATTAGGACATGATATGAATTACTTATGGAATTTTGAAAACCACTGGTAAAAAAAGAAAAAGAATTGGAAAGATCTGGCCGGTCAATTTAGTCTGCAGCTAGGCCGGCCAAAGCCACGCTAGCCCAAGCGAACCGGTGCGCGCGCGCACCTACGTTCAAACCTGACGGCTGGGGCCCGGCAGTCAGCGACAGAGAGGGGAAGGAGAGAGTGGTGAGGATGACATGCGGGGCCTGCCTTTCATCTTCAACCTCACGGCGAGGGAAGCAGCGAGCTCACCGGCGGTGATGTGGTTCACGGCGAGGCAATCCGAGGGCATGTGCATGCTCAGGGTCGAGTCACAGTTCTGGTGGTACGGGAGTTGGCCGCCGGAGAAGCCAGGTTCGTCGACGGCGAGGTAGCACGGCGGCGCAGTGTTGGGAGGGACCTGGTTAGCTCGTTTCGAGTTACAATAGGAGCGGGTGAAGGAGGGCAATGGGTCATTGAAGCATGGGCATTCCAGATCGAGCAAGAGCAGGGGTGGAGAGAAGGTGTACCACGAGATCACCGGTCATCAGAGGCGGCAGAGCTCCGATCGATCCCATGCACAGAGGCCCTTCGAGGAGGACTGGGTGGTGCGGGCGCGCTCATGGGGTTGTGAGAAGGAAGTGGATGCCAGTGGAGAGGCCTGGGGCAGGCTTATATAGTCGGGCGCCAGCGAGGTCACGGGCGAGGCCAGAGGCCATGCGGGCACACGTGAGTGAGTCAGGGCCATCCGTGGATGAGGTCTACGACCAGGGGAGGGAAGAGAATGAGCGGAGAAGGATCCAGATATCTTGCGCGTGTGAAGCCGGTCACTGGAGCTCGCGGTCGACCAGCGCGCATGTGAGAGCGGCAGCAGGAGGGAGAAGGAGGAGGGGGCCGACAATGTGCCGTGTCCCGGATGTCGAGGCACCTCGAATGGCGCAAGGGGTAAGCCCGAGGTGGCCAGGCGCTTGGGATTGGGGGTGGCTACTGTGCAAGTGTGCACTGTAGCATGCTCTGGAGCATGCCAATTGCATGCTAGGGCATGCCTTTGGCTTGTAGGGCGCTGCCACTTGTGTCTGGGTGGTGTAGGGAGGAGTAAACAAAGGGGAGAGGGCCTTGGATACCCTAGAGAGCTAGTAGGAGAGGAGAGAGGTTGAGGGAGAGATGGAAAATGCATGTCCAGTGAGAGAAAGAGAGGGTTTCACCCAGCAATGATTGAGCCATGGCCATGCTAAACTTACTAGAGGTAAAGGGGGACTAGGAGAGGCTCTGGTAAAAAGTTGGGCTCAAGAAGAGCAAGTAAGGAGGTGAAAACAACAACTTTAGAAAATCACCAGAAGGTATTTGATGATGTTTAGGGCAAGCAAATGGATTACACTTTACATGAGAATTAACAGGATCAAGTGGCATATGGAAATGAGGTTGTTCACAAAGTTTTAGCTCATTAGAAGAAATTTGCCAATGTAACTTTGGTAAACCCTAGAAATCAACATAAATGTCTTTTCCAAGATTTAGTCATGCAAATCATCCCTCCTTGATGCACCACTTGGTGTAGTTTCATCATTTGGGGTTGTAAGCATGTCCACAAATTTTGACGTCACAAGTAAAAAGTTAGCAATGTAGAGTTGTTCAAATTTGGATCGGGTCAGAAAGGGTTTTGGGGCACTTGGTCAAGTTATCCTTCTCTACAACGTGTGCTATTTGGTCTAGATGCCTATGTAGATCATTTTAGTATGTGCACCATGTTTGAGAGCATTTGGACAAGTTTGACAATGTAAAGTTGCTCAAACTTCAAAATGGACAGAAATGGTTTTGAGGGGGTTTGATGATGTTTTCTTTATCTTCAAGGCATGAGGCTTGGTAAGATCATCCAATATGTCATATGTTACATGCTATAATTTTATTTGTATTTTTAGGGAATATTCCCTTTGTAAATATTTCAAAAGCTTGAAATATACACAAAGGGTTTTTGAGGGATTTGTCCAATATTTTGATCATGGCCATGTGTTGAAACTCTTATATATGGACAATGTATGTCCTATGAGTTTCCCTAAATTTTTCTCAAATATTTTTTAAACATTTAAATAATTTTAACCTATTAAAAACCATATCTGGCTAAAGAAAAAGCCATTAAATAAAATAGGAAAATACCTTTTAAAATTATATTTTTGTGGTTTATGGGAGTCCTTCACCTAATAGGAGTGAAATACAATTTTTGAAATATTTTTCACACCCTTAATTAAATACTTGTAGTTCAAGTCTCAATTTAGGGGTTTTTGGAAAACCTAATTTAGAAAGTAGTTTTTGGCCAAAATATTTTTGTATGAAAATACTATTATGTCCTATACACATGGCATAATCATTGGGAAAAGGTTTTGGATCAAGGAGAAGGAGTATAAGAGTAGGAGGATTTATTTTATTTTTAGACCACTTGCAAACATCAACCAAAAATTTAATCAAGCAAGGATCAAAACATTAAAAAAAATTGTCAAACCATATTTTAGCATGATTATTAGCTTAAGTGTTGTGGCATGGAAAACAGGGTGTGATAGACCTACCCCCTTGCATGAATCTCATCCCAGAGATTCCCAAACTAGGCGTGGAAAGGAAAACGAAAACTTGGATCTGGGGTAGTCTTCACTTCTTCGTGTTGCTTCTGCTTCTGAATAGTGCTCCGTTAAATCCTTGAGGTACTTGCTGGCATGGCCTTGTGTATAACATCCTTCTAGATCTAGGTTCAAAAAGGGGCTTCTCGTGTTGGTCAGGTCAGGCTAGACGTCTATGGCTCGGTGACTGGTGTCCTTGTAGAGACCTAGCTAGATAGGAAGTTGGAAACGTTTCTAGAGTGGTGTCCTGTGGAAAAACGTTGTACTCGGTGGGTGACTTAGGTGGTAACTCTAGCTGGTAGTCGTCTATTCTTCGTCTTGAAGTGATCTTGGGGAAGGCCGGTAAATCTTGGTGTGAGCTTCTCATGGGAATGCTTGGTTCCTTCGAGAGAAGTGGCTTGCACATACACCTGGTCTTCGACGAGGAGGTTTACTTCTTGACGATGGTGGTTGGTGTAGTTCTTCCTTCTTGACATGGCAGTCTTCAAATGTCTTATATCCAGCTGACCGACTCTTCTTTTGTCTTCGGGTAGAAAAGTAGGTCATCAAATAATGATGTTACCCAACTTGTCCAAGTGATTCGTGGCAGTATGTCCACAGGGTTCATAGGTGCGTTGGGGTATTGGTGGTCGTCACAGTTAAGTATTGGAAAACATCTTATCGACCTAGAACCAAAACCCGTGGTCATGATCCGACCATGTTGTGGCCTGGTGTGGCTCAAGGGTTTCAGGGATTCTAGTGTGCGAGTGAACATTTATCATCTTATCCTTAAGCACAGTTTCTGAGATGCCAATAGTTCTACCTAGTCCTTCAAACAAATAACCTTATACCACCGAAAGCACCATCTCGTATAGGTCAACTCCAATCACCACTCATGCCATACATATCCTCATGACTCCCAAGAGGAGGTTTAACAAAATTATACATGTCTACGATCCCCGAAAATCATATGTATGGCTACCCCTAAGAATCCATGTGTATAGCATACAAGCTTCTAAGCTTGAATTAAACGCCACAATCCAAGTGCTCAGCCTATTCTTCTGAGGTTCAATATAATGCATCCCTATCCTAAGGAAACACGTCGTAAGCCACTCCAGGATCTTGTTTCCTTCCTATTAATCAGCCCATTAACTTCCATCATTGACTACACAATCCTTTATTTCTAGAAATCCAATGTCTATGGTGTTCCACATGATCTCCTAAAGCCCCTATATTCCCTAGATAATTGGAAGGGCTATCCATTACTATGGTAAGTACGCCAAATTCGCACCATCAAGGGCAAGTAAACTCGAAGTTCACGCTTATATAGATCCCTAAATTAACTCCGACAGTCAATCCAATATCCTAGTTTATGGTCCACCTAGAAACATGGTATCATGATCGAGATCATCAGTCTAAATCCAATTTACACCAAACCATGTAGACATACTTAGTGTCTACACTCAACCAGAATCGCCTATTTAAATCCAAATCTCCTGTCCAAGGAGAACTTCTACACTTTCCCACAAGTGTTCTTTGTAATGGCTACTATCTTCTATCAATATCCCGGCTAGGTGAAATCCTTATACTCCCCAAAATTTTAGCTTGCGATCATAATTTGACCAACTAAATCTAATTTACTCAGAGGTAATGAAGGCTATACTACTCTATTGACGTGATCTCACCAATGTCATCTGCCATCATGAAAGCCTCATAATCCACCAAAGTCTCAGATAATTTCCTCAAAGTCACTGATATGAACTTATCAAGTCATTTGTCCTCTATTACTATATCCTCAAATTTGTCTTACATATGGTATCGTCAGTTCTTGTGCTATATTAAGATGACAATGGGCTTGCTCACTTCGTTCAGTAGTTTCATCATGAACCTTGTGTTGTGCAGGATTACGGAGGCTTAACTGGTCCTCTTCCAAGTATGTGGGTTAAGCACTTCGTTCAGGGTTCGAGCTAGGGTATCTAGCGAAGGGATGGTTTTCCAGTCTTGAGGGGTAAACACAACTCTACAGGGTTGTACTTGGTCGAGGAGGCTGTGGCTATAGTTGTCAGTGCTAATTGGTTGCCGAAGTAGAATCCTTGGTGTATCTTGTCTTGCCGATCTTTTGTTGAGGAGAGAGATGAGAGGGAAAGGTAGCATAGAGGAGGGGGATTCCTAAAAGGGGGTATATAGTGCAAGTGCAAACAAACAAGTGTCGTAAAGGCCACACACATTCATTAATATAAGATAGGTCATATAGTCGCCTACATGTTGCCGAAGGCAAAAGTGCGACTTATATCAAAGCACAAACAGATAAGAGCAGAAAACACACAACATGGTTTCATTTGAACCATCACATGGACTCAACTTCGCATAAGGGGTACATGACTCATCCTACCCTAGGGTTTCTCAGACTCGATAGTCGTGTTTGCTTCATTTCTCGAGGAGAAGGGCCTTCAGTCTTCAGCTTGTAGGCCCTCTGGTGGTGCTGGTGGGTATGCGACAGTTGGATTCTTGTTGGGACACATCCTATTGATATGCCCGAGTTCACCACACCCATGACATGTAACGGAAGCAAGGAGGTTGTTATCCAGTCTTGGTCCATATTGTTGGTGGCCTGACGATGGTCAAACCTATTCCTATGCCTTCTTCGCGGGATTCGGCCACGAGCTCCCTGAAGTTCTTTGATCTGTTGCTTCTGATTAGCGATGTAGACTTGTAGGGCAGTGATTTGTTGTTCCCGCTCGATCACCTTCTTCTTCTCGAGGCAGTGAAGGTGTAGAAGTGAAGGAAAATCCTGGCGGGACTTGAGCAATTCTTTAGTGAGGTCACACATAAGATAATCGACCGTGTGGGCGTAGTGGATTCGGAGCTTGAGGGTTGGGTCTTCATTTCTTATGGAAAGCATTGCTTGTGAAGTGGTTCCTGGTACACTCTTGCTGGGTAGGTAACAAGTAGCTTGTTCTTCCTTCATTTTCGGGAGGAGATCTCGAAGGCGGAGAAGGGCTTCGTAGGCCAGTTGATGAATGGCCAACTTCTGAGTTGGCATAGGTGGTCTGACAAAGAACCAGCTTTGAGGTGAGGTCATGGTAGGTACGACAACTTTGGCATAGAACTCTGTTTTGAACTCGCCATTGTCCAGTTCGTGCAGGGTGTACATCGGTTCCGAAGGATGGTGGCATTGCTGGAGGCAGTCCCTTAGGAGTGGTGAAAATTCGGTCATGAGGAGTCTTGTGGGGGCGACAGCCATCTACAAGGAGGTTAGAGGAGGGCCAATATGACAAGAGATGGCAATACACGAGTGTAAGGTTGTTATTGCTAGCTAGATCAGAAGAGGAGAGAAGTGGAATAAGCCTTGCATGTGATTTTGGGGGTCTGGGGTCTAGTCCTTGTCCTAACTGACGTCCATGCTAACTAAGGCTTCCTAAAGTCAGGATGGCTCTGATACCAGCTATGCGCAGACCATGACTTGTAACTCGAGATCACCAAATGCACGTGTATAGCGATCCCAGAGATCAATGCTCAGTGAACACACAGAAGCTGAATAACAAGAGTCTTACATCCATACATACCGTCTTACACAAATTGTGACCATTATGGTCAAGTCTTACATAGATAAAGCCCTATGGGCTGAACATCAAATAAACTCGAGTAGCGGAAGTCTTCATAGATAAGAAGAACCCATGCCATCTGCCTTAACCATACATGCATTCTGACTCGGAAAGCATCCTAGTTTGCATGTTCGTCTCCATGGAACTCTTCTTCACATTCCTGATCTTCCATGCCTGGCCAATTAAATAACGAGTGGCAAGACAATGAGTACTTTTAATGTACTCGCAAGCAACCCATGATTTAGTTCCAAGTAACAATGCAAGTTGTACAACAAGTAAGCAACCTAGCTTCAAGCTTGTTGAGATGTCCTATCAACTTGTGAGATATGCATCATTGAACTTGGGTAACCTTGAGAATAGGTTACATATATCAACATAAATAGAATTTGAGTCAATGCTAGCTTATTCAACACGTCAAGTCACCACCTTGACACAAATAGTTCTCTTCCACACACATATGCACCAAGACTTGTAAAATTTCTAGACATAGTTTAAGTGGCACCTCCCAACTGTCCATGATCGTGGACACGACTATTCGAATAGTTTAACACTCCATAGAGGTTGCGCACATTACCCACAAGATCCGGGAGCTTTCGTGTCAACCACAATACCGCAGTATCTCAAGTACTCGGGGGAAGCACCCGATCATTATCTTTCCCTAGACGACACTAGCATAGGGTCCACTAATTGATACAAGGCCCTCGTGTATAAGAAAAAGATCATGGGACTCTGCCCTTTCATATTATCACACATACACGAAGGGACCAACGGTATGTCCAGTGCCCTATAAAAATAGTCATGGCCGCCTATCCAAGCACGACCCTATCCCGAGAGTGACCTCAATGACCCGCGTCACTAATAATGTGGGATCCATGCTAGTGTCAGCCTAAGTAATCAATAATGCCCCATCCCATAAAGGGGTAAAGTGGTTGCACATGTTTGGTTGGGTCGGTAATCAGACATAAAACTAATCCATCATTTTACACACACACACACGCCAAAAGCTCTCTTTGGTATACCACTTCTTCCTCAAGTGGTGACCTTAGTTCAACATCACCCTCGGGCATTAGGGGCACCCGATGGGGTTTTCGAAAGAATGTAATCACGAAGACTTCATGGTACACATGCAACACTATGCATCAACAACAAATCTTTTGACATTGCATCTATGCACAAGGTTGAGTTATGAGTAGGGGTATGCATCATGTGGTGGTTCACAACAAGTTCACCACCGTCATTTTTCCATTATCATGCAATCGGAAAAAGGGTAATAATGAACAAGAGGGGTGCCATGGTCAAAGGGTTGCTTGCCTATCTTAACCAAGTCCTTCGGGTCTTCAAATCCTATGGTCCTTCTCCAAGTACTGTGTCTACTTCGTCAACTAACGTCAGAAATAATCACAATAAGCAACACAACAAGGCAAAAATAAAGGTGCTCTAAAAATAGGAGTTGGACTATTTTAGGATACATCTGGTCATATGAAAAATGACCAAGGTGGTTTTATAGGCATTGGATCAATGGATAGTTTGGAATATTTCAATATGATGAATATAAGGGAGTTAATGGATCTGCAAGTTGTCTACAGAATGCCTTTTTATACAAATGAGTAAAAGTACCCGTTAAATCAGGCATGACTTTAGAAACATTTAGAAATTGGTTTTACTATATTTGGGGTTGAAATGAATATAATATGGAGTTTTTTAGTTGACAACTATGAATAAATGGCCTGTTTAATAGATTCAATGGAAAGAGGATATAGTAAAAATGTTCATTATTTCCTATTAAATAGAGCATGATTCATGGAGTCACCAGAAATTGGAATCATAAAATTTGGACTTGATATGAATTACTTATGGATTTTTGAAAACCACTAGTAATAGAAAAAGAAAAACAATTGGCCAGATCTGCCCGGCCAATTTAGTCTGCAGCTGGGCCGGCCCAAAGCCATGCCAGCCCAGGCGAACCGGTGCACGCGCACCCACGTTCAAACCTGACGGCTGGGGCCCGGCAGTCAGCCACAAAGAGGGCAAGGATAGAGAGTTGTGGATGACAGGTGGGGCTCGCCTGTCATCTTCAACCTCGCGGCCAGGAAAGCGGGGAGCCCACCTGCGGCGATGTGGTTCACGGCGAGGCGATCCGAGGGAATAGGCGTGCTCAGGATGGAGTCGTGGTTCTGGTGGTATGGGAGTTGGCCGCCGGAGGAGCCTGGTTCGTCTGCGGCAAGGTGGCATGGCGGCAGAGTGTCGGGAGGGACGTGGTTAGCTCGTTCCGAGCTGCAATAGGAGTGGGAGAAGGAGGGAATAGGTCAGTGAGGCCTGGCTGTTCTTGATCGAGCAAGAGCGAGGGTGGAGAGAAGCTGTACTGCGAGATCACCGGTCGTCCTAGGTGGCGGAGCTCCAGTCGATCCCGTGCACAGAGGCCCTTCGAGGACGACTGGGTGGTGCGGGCGTGCTCTTGGGGGTGTGAGAAGGAGGTGGATGCCAGTGGAGAGGCCGGGGCGGGCTTATATATCCGGGCGCCGGTCCACCGCAGACTCATGCGCCGATGAGGTCACGGGCAAGGGTGGAGGCCGTGCGGGCACATGTGAGTGAGTCAGTGCCGTTCGTGGATCAGGTCTAGGCCCAGGGGAGGGAAGATAAGGAGCGGGGAAGGACCCAGAGAGCTCGCGCGTGTGAAGTCGCTCACAGGAGCTTGCGGGCGGCCCGCGCGCATGTGAGAGCAATAGCAGGAGGGAGAAGGAGGATGGGACCGACATCGTGTCGTGTCCCGGACGTCGAGGCACCTCTACTGGCACAAGGGGGAGCCCTGAGGTAGCTACAGTGCGGGTGTGCACTGTAGCATGCTCTGGAGCATGCCAATTGCATGTCGGGGCATGCCTTTGGCTTGTAGGACACAGCCACTTGTGTCTGGGTGGTTTAGGGAGGAGTAAACAAAGGGGAGAGGGCCTTGGATGCCCTGGATAGCCAATAGGAGAGGAGAGAGGAGGTTGAGGGAGAGAGGGAAAATGTATGTTCAGACAGATAAAGAGAGGGTTTCACCCACCAATGATTGAGCCATGGCCATGCTAAACTTACTAGAGGTAAAGGGGGACTAGGTGAGGCTCTGGTAAAAACTTGGGCTCAAGAAGATCAAGGAAGGAGGTGAAAACAGCAACTTTAGAAAATTACCAGAGCTGTTTGATGGTGATTAGGGCAAGCAAATGGATTCCACTTGACATGAGAATTAACCGGATCAAGTGGCATATCGAAATGAGGTTGTTCATCAAGTTTTAGCTCATTTGAAGAAATTTTCCAATGTAACTTTTGTAAACCCTAGAAATTAACGGAAATGGCTTTTCTAAGATTTATTCATGCAAATCATCCCTCCGCTACCACTACCGCCGAGAAGGAATGACGACCACCACCAAGATGAAGGGGCTGGTGGCTTTCAGGAGCCACGCACCGTGGCATGCATCCTGGGAGGCACTCAGGCCCCGGCGTCTCATTGTGTCTTCAAGCACTTTGCCCGAGAGGTGAACGCGGTCCTCCCCAAGCTCAAGATAACACGTCCGCTCAGATGGTTCAAGTGCGCCATCACCTTCGACTCCGCTGACCAGCTCAAGTGCGCGGCCGTAGCCGGCGCCCTCCCTCTGCTCTGCTCACCTACCATCAGCAACGTGCTCGTCACTAAGACCCTCATCAACGGCGGAGCAGGGCTCAACGTCCTCTCCGTCGAGACCTTCGACACACTCCAAGTGCCATACGACCAGTTGCAGCCCACCAAGCCTTTCTCCGGAGTGACCGATGGCTCTACAACACCAATAGGGCAGGTTCACCTTCCTTTCACCTTCGGCAAATGAAAGAACTACCGCATGGAGCTCATCAACTTTGACGTCGCCCACATCTGGCTCCGGTACAATGCCATCCTCGGCTACCCAGCCTTGGCTAAGTTTATGGTGGTGACTCACCACGCCTACAACGTCCTCAAGATGGAGGGAAGCGGCGGCATCATCACAGTTGCCTGCAATGAGAAGGATATGATGTGTGGTCTCGAATGTGCCTACCAAGCTGCAGCAATTAAGAAGTCAGATCCCGAGGGCTTTGCCTACCCTCCTAAGGCCACCCCGAAGACGAAGCAATAGATGCTTGCATAGGAAGGCGCGCACGGTGCCCCTCTCTGGCTAGGCTTGGGGGCTCTCCTCTGGATGGTGATACGTCTCTAACGTATCTACTTTTCCAAACCCTTTTGCCCTTGTTTTGGACTCTAACTTGCATGATTTAAATGGAACTAACCCGGACTGACGCTGTTTTCAGCAAAATTGCCATGGTGTTGTTTTTGTGCAGAAATAAAAAGTTCTCGGAATGACCTGAAAATCCACGGAGAATTATTTTGGAAAATATAAAAAATACCTGCGGAAAGATCTACGTCAGGGGGGCCACACCCTGTCCACGAGGATGGGTGTAACACTCCAAATTTTGGATTTGTTTTCTTCCAAACATTTTGGTCTTTTGGAAGGGGATATTTGATCTTCTCTTGGAACCCCTTTCTAAAAACTTTTCTGACCAAAGTTTGTGTGTTCTTCTCAAGCTTGGTTCTAGTCTTGAAAGTTTTCCACTTGTGTTAGCTCAAACACAAGTTGTTCTTCAAAAGGGTTTGTTTGATTCTTTTCCCTCCATAATTTTCCTTCATATAAGGATCTTGGACTTGTCATCCCCATTCAAACTTTTCTCTTTCCATGGCACCCAATGAAAGTAATTCTCTCCAAGGCCTCCTCTTCACCTTGAAACAAGTCTCTCAACAATTCCAGTAGGTTTCAACCTTATTGGGATTTTTCTTCCAATTATTTTATACCAAAATCAATTTTTGTCTTTTAAAATGAACTTTGGTGATTTACAAAGGAACCACCATGTTCTTTTTGATATTTGATTCCAAACCAAGTCCCCTGGATAGTCCTTAGTACCCATAACCTATATCCATCTTGTTTCACTGGTCCACAGTTCAAAATTTTCAAATTTCACTTGCTGCAAGTTTGGACCAGATTTGCAAATTTTTGTGAAATTCATATTTTTCTTCTTCCTAAAAATCTGTGAAAATTCAGGCAGCCTCTAGATGCATCAAGAGACCACTCCACCAAATATCAGCTCCAGAAAGATTTTCCACATGCCAAAATCATTTCGTCAAACACCTGGCGTGCACTGTTTCTGTCAGTTTCAGAAAAGTTAACTGAAGTTAACAGGCGACAGTGCAGCTTCGTCAGTTTCGTCAGACAGCGTTCGTCAATCTCACCAGTGCCGCTTTGGATCGATGCTGCACTGCACCTCGCTCATATCCAGAGCGCCGCACGCGCATTTGGCTGGTTCTCGGCATCGGTGGCACCTTGGCCCGCCCACGCCGGCGTCTTCCGCGGTGGCAGAGCCACCCGTGGTGCCTGACAGGGGGCACCCTGCGGCACAACGCCGTTCGGCACCACCCAAGCCACCTGGGAGCTCCACGTGGCCTTCTCCATTGCCAGCGCACGCCTGCAGCACCGTCGCCATGGCCTGGCACGCACAGGGCGCGCTCTCTGCCGCCGACGAGCCGCACGGCCGTTCCGTTGGGGACAGGCCGTAATCGCCCCTACCTTGTTGAGTTAGCCACCGGAATGGAATAAGTACACCTCCTAGTCGATGCTCAAGCACCTAAACAAACCGTCCAGCCATAGCGCCGCCGTAATCGATCGCTGGACTTATCCCGTTCACGGCAACCGCCTCGGGCCGGCTATAAATAGCGCCTCCGAGCTCGCTCTCGACTTCGCACATCTCCACCATCTCACCAGACCCCGCCCAGCCACTAGAAGAGCCTCGAGGGGCCCTTCTTCCTCAACTCCGGCCACCTCCGTCCGCCTCGGGTCCCAGCAGCGTTTTCTCTGGTGAGAGCTCCTCCACCGCCCTGGACTCGTTCGTAGCCTCCTGACACCTCTAGGAGACTAACCCCCACTCCAATTTGACCCCTGCAACTCTCCCCGACGAGACC
Source organism: Secale cereale (assembly GCA_902687465.1). NCBI lineage: Eukaryota > Viridiplantae > Streptophyta > Magnoliopsida > Poales > Poaceae > Secale > Secale cereale. The sequence continues at coordinate 289,842,319 of LR738712.1, forward strand.
CACGACCAACCGAGCCGCCGTCCGCCGGAGATAGGGTCGCCGTCGACGTGGGTCTCGCCGACGCTCAACTCCACCACCCACCGACGTGGAAGATCACCAGGAACCCGTAGGTACCACTCACTTCTCCTACCTCGCCGTGGATCGGCGCCGGCGACCACCGCAGCCCTCTGGCGCAGGCGTGACTCTGTTCTGTTTTAAAACCTGACGAGTGGGAGCCCCTCGTCAGCCTCTCAATCTCTTCCGAAGCGTTTTTCTGGAAGGCGCCTACGGGCAAAGTGCGTTTTCCTATTTGGCTGGCGCACTGCGTACCGATTCGTTTTCTGTTTTTATATTCTAGCCCCTGGAAACTTTCTGTTTCATTACAGACAAGTCCCTGGACAGGAACTCTAATATCTTTTAAACAAAAATTGATTTTTTAGTTAATTCTTTTCTATCCTCTTTAGTTTTCTGTCTGGTTTTTTGTCATATTTATTTGAAAAATATTTGGGGCAACTTTTTGCACGCGCGGTATTTATGTTAGTATTCGTTTTGTTTGAATACGTAGATACCGAAGGACGTGACGGTGCCGCGAACTTCACCGAGTTAGACTCCGACTACTCCGAACCAGGCAAGCATGTTTGAACCTTTGATATGATGAGTGTGTTGCATGTTTGCTTGAGTAGTTCATTTTCATAGCATGGTCAGATAAGCATTTGTGGATGATTATATATCATGCAAGCAAGCTTCGGGTGAGCCCGAATGATGATGATGGAACCACCCCGATCATGTGGTGACATGATGGGTTATGAACTGGTATTGTTGGAGCATGCCAGTCATCTGTTATCTCTAGTGTCAACGTGGATCAAGTCATGATCCCGTTTGTCTCCTTTTTGGTACTGTCATATGCCTTCTACAAAGATTACGGTTTAGTCAGTTGCAAACCTCTTTCTGTGTACACACCAAGTAGAGGGGCCAGGATGAGGGTTCCATGGCCCTGGATTAAAGTCCGTCATCCGGTCAGGGGGCATGGCTGTTTTCGGTTGGGACCGATAGGGGGGCACCCCTTAGAGCGCGCATACATAATTTTGATCCCATGCTATTCGAGGTTGTAGCCTCCCCGTCTTAATGTTTTTTGTGAACGTTGCCACGGGTGATTCCGGACAACAGGATGTGAAATGGGTGTGTACTGGTTAGTTGTGTTTCTGCTGAAACACTGTAGACGGAACTAGTCCTTGTGGCTAGTGGAATCCGTTGGCTATGATCTAAGAGTACAAACTCTGCAGAGTCAAAATCTTTCGAGTAGCCATATTTATGGCCTAGAATCAATCTTCGTGTCAACCCCGGTGACCGTCTCTAGTAATTTATGATAGTAACAAGAGTGATGATTTTGTCCAGGTTCATTTTGGGTAGATGAACTAACCAGTTATCTCTGCACTGATTTATCTTTTGATGTATTTTATCGCTATACCATTGATTATATAAGCCCTTTATGAGATGTCGCTCAGACGTCTGACTGTGGCATTCTTGTTGTTCATTTTTGTTATAAGCCCTTTATGTGATGTCGCTCAGACGTCCGACTGTGGCATTCTTGTTATTTATTTTTGATATAAGCCCTTTATGTGATGTCACTCAGACGTCCGACTGTGGCATTCTTGTTGTTTATTTTTGTTATAAGCCCTTTATGTGATGTCGCTCAGACGTCCGACTATGGCATGTTTTTATTCATTTTCCCTCACGAGGCGTCGCTCAGACACTCGTTTGGTTTTCTTTTATTTATCTTATGGATTTCGGGAGGACTACCGCCCGACTTCCATTTTTACATGCAGCGCAGAAATTATATTACTTGGATACATATTGCTAGATTACTCGTATGCTTCATGTTTGCATTTGTTATATCTTATGTCCGAACTGTCTTGCGAGTACATTCAAAGTACTCACCTAGCTTGTTGATTTGGCCAGATGTTGACGAAGGCGATCTCATGGATGAAGAGTTCGATAGCGAGTACGACGTCTAGTGGAGTCCCATTCAGTCTCTTGCGATCCTGGAGTTGATCACTGCTTTATAACCGCTTCTGCCAACCACCAAATAAATTCATCGGGTCTCACTCCGACACTCGATGAACTGTAAAATATTGGAGTCATGTCACCCACTGCACTGTGACATATCCACCACCTTTTTATTATGAGTTAGTAGTATGCCACCCTACCATTGTGTCATATCCGCCCTTATGTATTATATCGGCATGCTTGTAATAAATTGTTGAGCAACCTCAGCTCAACCATGTATAATATTCAGTACTCTGGAATTCTACATCAAGGATTTGTCTACCAGTAAGAAGTATTCTTTTGTGCTGGTTCGATGAAAAGGTCGGTCTCTCGGTAATTATTTTACTGAAAAACCGGTCCTGACAACCTTGGTACCAGAGCCAGGCTGACTGTAGGAAGCCACTAGGTGCGATCGCTAATCGGTTATTAGCGTATTAAATGCTATTTCAGCATTTTTGCATTTGTAGCAATTTTCTGTCAGTCATCATAAATTTATGACTTGACTATTCGGAATTTTTGTCTACTTTTGTAGATGGCCAGCGGTGACTGCGATTCACAAGTGTTCGCCAACATTCTTGAGGGATTTATCAAGCTCCTCGTCGCCATCACCAAAGTCGCTATCGGGTCATCGACCCGTCCAGAATTTACACTCTATCGTCACAAGATCAGCGACAGCGTGTCGATGCACTAGGTCGCAGTGCAATTCAAGGGAGGGCGTTCTGAAGCATGCCGCTTCCGATTTGTGGGCAGGGCCATGCCTACAGAGAGGCATGCCATGCAAATGGCTGCCCGTGAGGCGATAGCTCGTCTCCGGGATGCTCTTCCTTCAATGAAGACTCGTCGCTACCGTTACCTCCCATGCCACGTGCCTTACACGTGCCACTATGTGTTTGCTTGCGCAAGGGGAGAACGTGATGAAGCCATCGACTCATTGGTTGAGTACCTCAAGGCTCTTGAGGCAGCCGTTGATAACCTTGTGGACGACTTGGTGGCTGCTCGTCTGGACTTAGTTCAGAGTGGTTCCGCCAACAGGAGGGAGCTGCTCCATACTTCACCGCCACTAACGTTTGTCTCGTCCTCAGCATCTTATGCACCTGTCATCTTAGCCACCGCTCGCCGCCTACCTACCACTGAGGAGTTTGACCAGGTCATTGCTCCTACCCCAGTCAGAGCTGCACCACCTGCCACGCCTGCATCAACTCCTCGTACCAGTACTCCACGCCTGGAACCTATCAGTGACGAGGAAGTTGAGTCTCCATCGCCACTGGGTCTTACCCTCGGCAGGCCGAGGGAAGTCTTCAACATCTCCGACTAGTGCGCCTGTCCGCGACGCGATGTGTTCGCTTGTATGATATGTTTTATATGTAAAATAGGGTGATGGGAAGTAGTCTGTTTGCGCATCATGTAGGAACTTGGAGAAGTGCAGTAGCATAAATAACATGTCAGGAATGTGTACGCGCATCCTGAGTGTCGTATGTATAATTATGACTCGCGTGTAAGATGTGTACCAAGCGGTCCTTCTCCGTGCGCGATCAAGTTTCTTTTTAAAAATCTTTGGAGCTTGTGCTTTGCTGCTTTTGCAAATCTTGGTTTATTTTTGCCTCTCGGTTCTTCTCATGACTTTGGCAATAATACCCCTGAGTGAGAAATGACTCGTTCCTGGACACGTTCCATGCCAAGTCCACCAGAGGAAAATTATGGCACACAAACAGGTAACAATTTCACACAGGGGCAGTCAACTCAGTAGGGCAGCGAAACAACATTTTCTCAAGTGTGCCGTCTTTACGAGCAAAGTCAGCAGCAGCATCAGGAAATGATGAATCGTGTCATTAATATGGGGAATCACCGTGAGCCATACCAGCAGCATTCTAAATTGTCTGAATTACAGAAGACACGTCCACCAACATTTTCTCACACTGACAGACCTCTTGAGGCCGATGATTGGCTTCGAGACATTGAAAGGAAATTAATTGTGGCACAATGCTCAGATTGTGAAAAGGTACTTTATGCACCACACTATCTTACGGGAGCAGCCGCATCATGGTGGGAGAATTTTCTGCATATGCACCCCAATGAAAATGATATCACCTGGGAAGATTTTAAAGAAGGCTTTCGTGGGGCGCACATCCCTAGAAGCATTATGAAGATCAAGAAAAGAGAGTTTGACGACCTCAAGCAAAGGGGCATGACAGTAACTAAGTACAACAGCCAGTTTACTCAATTATCGCGCTATGCCAACGAAGAGCATATGACTGAAAATAAGAAGATGCAAAAATTCCTGGACGATCTGGCACCAGCACTTAAATGACAGCTAGTCGTACACACTTTTTCAGATTTCAAGACACTTGTGGACAAGGCTATTACTTTGGAAAATAAGCGTCGCAGTCTGGAAGACATTCACAAGAAAAAAAGAGATCAGACCACCCACGCTCGCAACAACAGAAATAAGTCAAATTTTCTGAAAAATGGGGCAAACAAATCCATGACCAATGACACGCGTCCGAGGAAAAAATTTCATGCAAGGGACAAGGATTTCACATATCGCCCAGGAGTTACTTGCTACGCTTGTGGAGAAGAGGGACACTATGCCAAACAGTGCCCAAAGCCAACGAACTCAACCCCGAAGCCAAACAGCAATGGAAACAATTCAGCGCCCAAGCATAACAACTTCAACCCCAATAACAACCACAAGAAAGGCCACCTAAACCACGTGACCAAAGAGAAAGCACAGGATGCCCCGGATATCGTACTCGGTACGTTCCCTATCAACACAATACCTGCCACGGTTTTGTTTGATTCTGGAGCTTCTCATTCGTTCATTTCGAAGAGCTTTGCTTTGCAACATGATTTTTTGATGCTTCCCTTGGGAAAATCAATGACCATCAAGTCCCCCGGAAGTAAGCAGATCACTCAAAATTATTGCCAAGGTATAACCATTGAAATTGAAGGATTACAATTTCACGCAAATCTCATCGTGTTGGAAAACAAGGGAATGGATGTTATCCTGGGTATGGACTGGCTAACCACCAACAAAGGATTTATCGACTGCTTCAACTGTGATTCTTACTCATCATCACAGAAAGACAATAAGAGTCGCAGCTCAAGAAAGACCAGTCTCGCAGCAACCAAAATTAAACAAGGTAGACACTTCTGAGTTAAGCAAAGTTCCAGTAGTATGTGAATTTTCGGACGTATTTCCCGAAGAACTGCTAGGCATGCCACCAGACAAGGAAATAGAGTTCATCATTGAACTAGCTCCTAGAACCACCCCCATTTACAAGAAACCATACAGAATGGCACCGTCCGAGTTGGTCAACTAAAGAAGCAAATAAAGGAATTACTGGACAAAGGATTTATACGGGCCAGCTCCTCACCTTGGGGTTCGCCTGTGTTATTTACCAAAAAGAAAGATGGGACTATGAGATTGTGTATAGACTACCGAGCGCTCAACATGGTCACTATCAAGAACAAATATCCGATGCCACGGATAAATGATCTATTTGATCAGCTCGCGCAAGCCAAGGTTTTCTCAAAAATTGATTTAAGGTCGGGTTATCATCAATTAAAAGTACGGACAGAAGATATCCCGAAAATAGCATTTACCTCCAGATACGGACTATATGAATTTACAGTAATGTCGTTTGGACTGACCAACGCCCCCACATATTTTTTCCACCTCATGAACAAAGTGTTTATGAAATTTATGGACAAATTTGTTGTGGTATTTATTGACGATATTCTGGTATATTCAAAGACACCAGAAGAACATGTTGAGCATCTCCGTATTGTACTTGGAGAATTAAGGAAGCATCAACTCTACGCCAAATTCAGCAAATGTGAATTTTGGTTAAGACAGGTTGGTTTTCTAGGCCACGTATTGACACAAGAAGGAGTTGTTGTGGACCCGGAAAAAGTTAAGGCTGTACTTGGTTGGAAGCCACCGGCCAATGTAACAGATGTCCGAAGTTTCCTCGGAATGGCTGGATATTACCGGAGGTTTATTGAGGGATTTTCCACCATAGCAAAACCAATGACACAGTTACTCAAGAAGGATATGAAATTCGTGTGGACCGAAGCTTGTGAGAAAAGCTTCCAGGAACTCAAAAAGAAATTAACAACAGTCCCAGTATTGGTCGTACCAGACATACACAAAAGTTTTGAAGTATATTGCGACGCATCCCGGAAGGGCCTCGGATGCGTACTAATGCAGGAAGGTAAAGTAGTCGCATACGCTTCCCGGCAACTACGGAAACATGAAGAAAATTATCCTACTCGCGACCTGGAATTGGCAGCAGTCATTCATGTACTCAAAGAGTGGAGGCACTTTTTGCTTGGGAATCATTGTGAAATATATATGGACCATAAGAGTCTCAAATATATTTTCACCCAACCAGAACTCAATTTACGACAACGACGCTGGTTGGAAGTGGTGAAAGATTATGACGTTAGCATCCACTATTACCCAGGAAAGGCAAACGTAGTAGAAGATGCTCTTAGCCGTAACCCCAGCTTGGACAACAGCAGCCTACAAAACTTGAGACCTGAGTTTTAGTAGGAATTCGCCAAGCTCAACTTAATGATGGTCACTGAAGGCGAAGTGTTAAATATGGAAATACGGCCTACACAAATAGAACAAATTAAGAAGGCTCAGCATGGGCACCCCAACATTGAAGGCATAAAAAGAAAAGTGAGTCAGGACAAGGCCTCGGAATTTACCATAGATAGTGAGGGAATATTATGGTTCGGAGACAGGCTTTGCGTACCAAATAACGAAGACCTCAAACAACAGATTCTAGCAAAGATCCACACCGCTCCATACTCAATTCACCCTGGAGGAACCAAAATGTACAAGGACATTCAGGAAAGATTTGGGTGGCACGGTATGAAGAGGGATATCGCCACATACATTGCATGTTGTCATTCATGTCAACGCATTAAAGCCGAGCACCAAAAACCCGCAGGACTGTTACATCCAAACAAGATACCTGAGTGGAAATGGGATGATATTGGGATGGATTTTATAGTTGGACTACCATGGTCACAGCACAAAAATGATGCCATATGGGTCATCACAGATAGACTGACTAAGGTGGCACACTTCATTCCAATCAAGACAACCCACACCACCCAGAAGCTTGCCAAACTTTACCTCGCCCGTATAGTATGCCTACATGGAGTTCCAAAGACTATAATATCCGACAGAGGCACTCAGTTCGTCTCCAAAATTTGGGATCATTTACAGCAAGCCCTGGGAATGCAACTAGTATTCAGTACAGCCTATCACCCCCAGACTGGAGGACAAACTGAACGAGTAAATCAAATTCTAGAAGACATGCTGAGGGCATGTGTCCTCACCTATGGGACCAGTTGGGAGGCAAGCTTACCGTATGCCGAGTTCGCATACAACAATAGTTACCAAGCCAGCCTGAAAATGACACCTTTCGAAGCCTTGTACGGACGAAGATGCCGTACCCCACTAAATTGGTCAGAAACAGGGGACAGTCGTATCTTCGGCCCAGACATGCTCAAAGAAGCTGATGAAAAAGTTAGACTATTTCGGGATCGACTCAAGACGGCCCAAAGCCGACAAAAGAGTTATTACGATCAAAAACATCGCGAAGTGAGCTTTGAACCCGGTGAAAACGTGTACCTCCGTGTATCTCCTATGAGGGGTCTGCAACGGTTCAAGGTCAAAGGGAAGCTAGCACCTTGATTTATCGGACCCTTCGGTATAATTGCACGGAGAGGCACAGTAGCCTACCAGTTGGACCTTCCCAAAGAACTATCAGACGTCCACGACGTGTTCCACGTTTCACAACTACGGAAATGTGTAAGCAACCCGAAGAAGCATGTGTCGCATGAAAATCTTGATGTGCAACCAGACCTCACCTACCGGGAACGCCCAATAAAGATATTGGAAGAATATGAAAGGAGGACCAGTCAGAAGACAATTAAATTTCTCAAGGTTCGGTGGAGCAATCACACAGAAGATGAGGCAACATGGGAAAGGGAAGATTTTCTTTGGACATAGTACCCACACCTATTTGAGGATCAGCTGAAATCTCGGGGACGAGATTTTCCCTAAGGGGGTAGGTGTTGTAACACTCCAAATTTTGGATTTGTTTTCTTCCAAACTTTTTGGTCTTTTGGAAGGGGGATATTTGATCTTCTCTTGGAACCCTTTTCTAAAAAGTTTTCTGACCAAAGTTTGTTTGTTCTTCTCAAGCTTGGTTCTGGTCTTGAAAGTTTTCCAGTTGTGTTAGCTCAAACACAAGTTGTTCTTCAAAAGGGTTTGTTTGATTCTTTTCCCTCCATGATTTTCCTTCATATAAGGATCTTGGACTTGTCATCCCCACTCAAACTTTTCTCTTTCCATGGCACCCAATGAAAGTAATTCTCTCCAAGACCTCCTCTTCACCTCGAAACAAGTCTATCAACAATTCCAGCAGGTTTCAACCTTATTGGGATTTTTCTTCCAATTATTTTATACCAAAATCAATTTCTGTCTTTTAAAATGAACTTTGGTAATTTACAAAGGAACCACCATGTTCATTTTGATATTTGATTCCAAACCAACTCCCTTGGATAGTCCTTAGTACCCATAACCTAGATCCATCTTGTTTCACTGGTCCATAGTTCAAAATTTTCAAATTTCACTTGCTGTAAGTTTGGACCAGATTTGCAAATTTTCGTGAAATTCATATTTTTCTTCTTCCTAAAAATCTGTGAAAATTCTGGCAGCCTCTAGATGCATCAAGAGACCACTCCACCAAATACCAGCTCTAGAAAGATTTTCCACATGCCAAAATCATTTCGTCAAACACCTGGCGTGTGCTGTTTCTGTCAGTTTTAGAAAAGTTAACTGAAGTTAACAGGCGACAGTGCAGCTTCGTCAGTTTCGTCAGATAGCGTTCGTCAATCTCACCAGTGCCGCTTTGGATCGATGCTGCACTGCACCTCGCTCTTATCCAGAGCGCCGCACGCAAACTTGGCTGGTTCTTGGCATCGGTGGCACCCTGGCCCGCCCACGCCGGCGTCTTCCGCGGCGGCAGAGCCACCCATGGCGGCCGACAGTGGGCACCCTGCGGCACAACGCCGTTCGGCACCGCCCAAGCCACCTGGGAGCTCTGCGTGGCCTTCTCCATTGCCAGCGCACGCCTGCAGCACCGTCGCCGTGGCCTGGCACGCACAGGGCGCGCTCTCTGCCGCCGACAAGCCGCACGACCGTTCTGTTGGGGACAGGCCGTAACCGCCCCTACCTTGCTGAGTTAGGCATCGGAATGGAATCAGTACACCTCCTAGTCGATGCTCAAGCACTTAAACCAACCGTCCAGCCACAGCGCCGCCGTAATCGATCGCCGGACTCATCCCGTTCACGGTAACCGCCTCGGGCCGGCTATAAATAGCGCCTCCGAGCTCGCTCTCGACCTCGCACATCTCCACCATGTCACCAGACCCCGCCCAGCCACTGGAAGAGCCTCGAGGGGCCCTTCTTCCTCAACTTCGGCCACCTCCGTCCGCCTCGGGTCCCAGCAATGTTTTCTCTGGTGAGAGCTCCGCCACCGCCCTGGACTCGTTCGTAGCCTCCTGACACCTCTAGGAGACTAACCCCCACTGCAATTTGACCCCATCAATTCTCCCTGACGAGGCCCACGACCACCCGAGCCGCCGTCCGCCGGAGATAGGGTCGTCATCGACGTGGGGCTCACCGACACTCAATTCCACTACCCACTGACGCGGAAGAGCACCAGGAACCTATAGGTACCACTCACTTCTCCTACCTCGCCGTGGATCGGCGCCGGCGACCACCGCAGCCCTCTGGCGCCGGCGCGACTCTATTCTGTTTTTAAACCTGACGAGTGGGACCCCCTCGTCAGCTTCTCAATATCTTCCAAAGCATTTTTCTGGAAGGCGCCTTCGGGCAAAGTGCGTTTTCCTATTCGGCTGGCGCACTGCGTACCGATTTGTTTTCTGTTTTTATATTCTAGCCCCTGGAAACTTTCTGTTTCATTACAGACAAGTCCCTGGACAGGAACTCTAATATCTTTTAAACAAAAAGTTATTTTTAGTTGATTCTTTTTCTGTCCTATTTAGTTTTCTGTATAGTTTTTTGTCATATTTATTTGAAAAATATTTGGGGCAACTTTTTGCACGTGCGGTATTTATGTTAGTATTCGTTTTGTTTGAATACGTAGATACCGAAGGACGTGACGGAGCCGCGAACTTCACCGAGTTAGACTCCGACTACTCCGAACCAGGCAAGCATGTTTGAACCTTTGATATGATGAGTGTGTTGCATGTTTTATTGAGTAGTTCATTTTCATAGCATGGTCATATAAGCATTTGTGGATGATTATATATCATGCAAGCAAGCTTCGGGTGAGCCCGAATGATGATGATGGAACCACCCCGATCATGTGGTGACATGATGGGTTGTGAACTGGTATTGTTGGAGCATGCCAGTCATCTGTTATCTCTAGTGTCAACGTGGATCAAGTCATGATCCCGTTCGTCTCCTTTTTAGTATTGTCATATGCCTTCAGCAAAGATTACGGTTTAGTCAGTTGCAAACCTCTTTCCGTGTACACACCAAGTAGAGGGGCCGGGATGAGGGTTCCATGGCCCTGGATTAAAGCCCGTCATCCAGTCAGGGGGCATGGGTGTTTCCGGTTGGGACCGAGAGGGGGGCACCCCTTAGAGCGCGCATATATAAATTTGATCCCATGCTATTCGAGGTTGTAGCCTCCCCGTCTTAAAGTTTTTCGTGAACGTTGTCATGGGTGATTCCGGACAACAAGATGTGAAATGGGTGTGTACTGGTCAGTTGTGTTTCTGCTAAAACACCGTAGACGTAACTAGTCCTTGTGGCTAGTGGAATCCGTTGGCTGCAATCTAAGAGTACAAACTCTGCAGAGTCAAAATCTTCCGAGTAGCCATATTTATGGCCTAGAATCAATCTTCGTGTCAACCCTAGTGACCTTCTCTAGTAATTTATGATAGTAACAAGAGTGGTGATTTTGTCCAGGTTCATTTTGGGTAGATGAACTAACCAGTTATCTCTGCACTGATTTATCTCTTGAAGTATTTTACCGCTATTCCATTGATTATATAAGCCCTTTATGAGATGTCCCTCAGACGCCCGACTATGGCATTCTTGTTGTTCATTTTTGTCATAAGACCTTTATGTGATGTCACTTAGATGTCCGACTGTGGCATTCTTGTTATTTATTTTTGTTATAAGCCCTTTATGTGATGTCGCTCACACGTCCGACTGTGGCATTCTTGTTGTTTATTTTTGTTATAAGCCCTTTATGTGATGTCGCTCAGACGTCCGACTGTGGCATGTTTTTATTCATTTTCCCTCACGAGGCGTCGCTCAGACACTCGTTTGGTTTTCTTTTATTTATCATATGGATTTTGGGAGGACTACCGCCCGACTTCCATTTTTACATGCAGTGCAGAAATTATATTACTCGGATACATATTGCTAGATTACTCGTATGCTTCATGTTTGCATTTGTTATATCTTATGTCCGAAATGTCTTGCGAGTACATTCAAAGTACTCACCTGGCTTGTTGATTTGGCCAGATGTTGACGAAGGCGATCTCATGGATGAAGAGTTCGATAGCGAGTCCGACGTCTAGTGGAGTCCCAGTCACTCTCTTACGATCCTGGAGTTGATCACTGTTTTATAACCGCGTCCGCCAACCACCAAATAAATTCATCGGGTCTCACTCCGACACTCGATGAACTATAAGATATTGGAGTCATGTCACCCACTGCACTGTGACATATCCACCACCTTTTTATTATGAGTTAGTAGTATGCCACCCTACCATTGTGTCATATCCGCCCTTATGTATTATATCGGCGTGCTTGTAGTAAATTGTTGAGCAACCTCGGCTCAACCATGTATAATATTCAGTACTCTGGAATTCTGCATCAAGGATTTGTCTACCAGTAAGAAGTATTCTTCTGTGCTGGTTCGATGAAAAGGTCGGTCTCTCGGTAATTATTTTACTGAAAAACCGGTCCTGACAGTGGGGGGCGCGCCCCCTCCCCCTGGGCGCGCCCCCCTACCTCGTAGGCCCCCTGACGCTCCACCGACGTATCTCCAGATCCCATATATTCACTTTCGAGGAGGAAAAAATCAGAGAAAAACAATTATCACATTTTACGATACGGAGCCGCCGCCAAGCTATAATCTCTCTCGGGAGGCCTGATCTGGAGTCCGTTCGGGGCTCCGGAGAGTGGTGATCATCACCATCGTCATCATCAACCTTCCTCCATCACCAATTCCATGATGCTCACTGCCGTGCATGAGTAATTGCATCGTAGGCTTACTAGACGGTGATGGGTTGGATGAGATCTATCATGTAATCAAGTTAGTTTTGTTAGGGTTTGATCCCTAGTATCCACTATGTTCTGAGATTGATGTTGCTATGACTTTGCTATGCTTATTGCTTGTCACTAGGGCCCGAGTGCCATGATTTCATATCTGAACCTATTATATTTTCATGAATATATGTGTGTTTTTGATCCTATCTTGCAAGTCTATAGTCACCTACTATGTGTTATGATCCGGCAACCCCGAAGTGACAATCATCGGGACCACTCCTAGTGATGACCGTTGTCGTGGAATTAACACGGCAGATGTTCGGTTTAACGGACTTGATGATGGAACCATCGCACGGGCTAGCTTGAAGGGGTTAAAAGCACACAAAGGACACAAAGGAATTATACTAGTTCGGCCCCTTCGATGAAGGTAAAAGCCTACGTCTAGTTTGGTTTGGTATTGCTTGGGCGTCGATGAACAGGGAGCAGATTGCTTGCCTGTGTCTCGACGGGGTTGTTTCTTGTCCTTGAACCGTCGCCGGGTCGTCCCTTTATATAGAGGTGACGCCCGGTCCGGTTTACAGAGTCCCGAGGCCGGCTCATACTTGTGTCCGCCTCGGTCTCTGCTCTTTCTTCCTTATCTTTCAAGTTACATGATCAGGCGGTTTACAAACCATAACGTTACACATGGGCCCTAAGCCTTCATGGGCCGTAACTCATACTGGGTATTACAATTATACAACTAAATTATCATAATCCGGTTTATACTAGCCGGTTTATACCTGCTAGTAATATCCCTGACATTAGGCCCCAGAATTATTTGAACTTGTTCACATCAATCTTCTCAGTCTTGCATGATCTTCTCTTCTTGTGTCTTCTCATTTTTGTAAACCGGACCATGACATCATCATTGAAAATCACTTAATTTAACCGTGACATCACCTCCGCATTTAACGCGCGCAGCTGTCTATCACCTTTGTTTAAAGGCTATTCCGAGAATCGAGGCGACAGGGAATCTTTATCCGATCTTCTGCCTCCTCAAATCTCGCGCCTGCCGTTTCGTTCTCTGCCCCTTATAAATACTGCTACCTCTCTTCCTCATCCTCCTTCCGCTCGTCCTCTTCTTCCGTCGCCCGAGCTCAAACCTCCGCCGTCGTCCGTCAAACTCTCCTTCGCCGGCCGCTGCATCAACCTGAGTGCGACCAGAAAAAACTCCGCCGCCGCTTCTTGCTGTTTCAGGTACTCCATCTTCCTTGCTGTAGATCTATAGTTTTAGGGTTCTTCTCGCGCCTCCGCCATTAAACCTCGGAGAAAGCTTCATCTGTTCGTCCTAGGCACCAAGTTCGAAGTAGTTTCAGCCTTTAGATCTTGCCCTTAAAACTTGCCTCTGTTCCACTGCCGTATGCTCAGATTTTAGCGTTTTAGATTCAATCTTTTAGACTTGTCCGCTCTATATAGGACCCTTGCAGTTCTTCATGTAATAGTCTTGTATTTGTTTTTGTTTTTCCTGGGCGCTCAGATCTGTTTTACTTTAGCTATCTGTAAAAACTTGTTTCTTCATACTTGTAGATACGTAATAAACTCGCCGGTTTTAGTCAGTCAAGAATTGCTTCTGCAATGCCTTGATAATGAATACGACGGTTTAGCTCCTTTGTTATTTCTGAACCGGCGGTAATGCGTTTCCTGCTTACTGCTGGGTTAGCTATGTCATTAGTCCCTTGTCTAAACCGTCGGTAGGACTTTGCACATACAATCCGGTTTATATATCTGTCTTTGAATAATCCGGTTTTTATATTTTGCTTTTTCAGCACTTCTCCCTCTGCTATTATGTCTGCCAAACAGTTTGTCTCTTGCAACTGGGTCCCTTCCGTTGTTACGGAAGAAGTTTAATCAATGCGGTTGATGTTGGTACTCTGGGCCCTCAATCAGTCCTAAAATGGCGGGCCCCAGGAGATGAGTGTCCTCCCACTCCCAGAGAAGGGGAAGTTATTGTCTTCTTTGATCACATGGCCCGAGGTTTTTCTCCTCCCGGTTCAAAATTTTTCCGGGACGTACTTGCCGCTTTTCAACTTCACCCTCAGGATATAGGTCCAAACTCCGTTTCAAACATCTGCGACTTTCAAGTTTTCTCAGAGGTGTATTTGCAAGAGGAGCCATCCGTCGATTTATTCCGGGACTTTTTTCATTTGAACCGGCGAACTGAGTTTACCGGCGGACCTCATCAAGAACTAGGCGGGGTCAGTATTTAGAAGAGAAGAGACGCGGTCTTTCCCCATGCCGCTCTCCACACACACCCCAAAGAATGGAATAAGTCTTGGTTTTATTGTATTGACACGTCACCTGAGGGAGAGAACCCACTGCCGGGTTATCGTGACTACCGTCTTCCTGAAGATCACCCTCTGCCGCAGCGTCTCAGCTCTTCAGAACGGCCTCGGTTTGCTTCTCAACTCGCCAAGTTGAAGGCCTTTATGGCCAACGGATTAACCGGGGTTGATTTTATGCGTTGCTGGCTTTCTTGGAGTATCCTTCCACTGAGTCTACGCCCGGATCTGATGTGTAAATATTCTGGTAAACCGGATGATCCTCAACATTTTTCCATGGACAAACTTTCTGAATCGGAAGTCATTGAATCTGCTAAAAAGATGCTCAATGTCTCCTTAGAAGAATGTAGCCAAACCGGATTGGCTCCATATTATAAGAAAAACAAGCTGCCTGTAGTAAGTCTTACTCTCTTCTGTATTTTTATAATCCGTTCCTTTAAATCGTTCTTTCAATTATCTTTCACCTTTTGAACAGGCTGATGATCCTTTCTGGAAGAGGAAACCTCAGGAGAAAACTGGAAAACAGCCACGCCGGAAAACTTATGTTATCACGAAGAAAAACGCGGCTGCTGGCTCCGGTTCACATGCTGAAGATGATGATCCGGACTCTGAGGTATGAGTTAATCTGGCTATGACTTGTTCACTTTATCCAGATTTGTGTTAATGGTATCTTTTCACAGGATCCGGCTGAAGGGGACAAAGCAGCAAAAACTGAGGTAATCACTCTTTCTTCTGATTCAGAACCACCTCCACCAAAGATTCGTCGGACAGTCCGGAAATATCAATTTTCTCACCCTTATGCTCAACTGGACCCCAATTTTCTTTTGAAGAAACAGCAACATGAAGCCCTTCGCCGGACTACCCGCCATAGCGGCCTTGCAGTTGAGTCGTTCGAAATATCCCTTACTCCGGCTCGGAGGCGCCTCTCTGAGGTTATACTCTCTCCAACTCTCCTTCATCCCAAGGCCGTGCTTATACGCAAACCGCTTAAACCATCTGACCCTTATTATCAGGAGACTCCCTTATCTTCCTCTGGCGAATCCACTGCCACACAAGTTCCTCCTCTGAAGACTGTCCCTTGGTAAGTCCTTTCTCTTATCCGGTTTATCTTTGCATTTGCCTTACAGTTCTGACTTCCTTTTTCAATTTCTTTCAGCAAGCCTAAACCCAGCAAAAGGGCAAAGGCCAACAAACCAACTGCTGAGACTGCTACCGATGATCCGGCGGTTGATCCGGATACAACCGTCCCTACGGAAGGCGAGCCCACGATTCCGCTTGAAGATTCTGCTCCTATGGATCATACCATTGCACCTGAGAATCCCAATACTGAGAACGTCCATGAACCAGCAAGTCCTGCCCGGGCCGATCCTCCTCGGACTAGTCCGGCTCCTGCTAGCCCGGTTCACACTGCTATCCCACCACCAACAATTGCTTCTCCAGAAGTTCAAGTAACCGGTACAGCTTACACCGCTCCTGCTGAGCCCACTGTCTTAGCCAAACATACGGCTAAAGCGGAAAAGTTGCATCAAGAAAAGGGTAAATGGAGTACAGAGTTGTCTAGCTTCTCCGACATGAGTGCCCAGGAGCTCTATTCCGGGTATTTGAACCGACTTCATACTAGTCGAGATTATGAAGCAGGCTTGGTTAACATGATGAAGGACAAGTATGAGGTAATCCTTTGCTTTTTGATTTTTTCTTTTGATGTGCTTCTGTCTATATCATAGTAGCCCCCAAGTTCCGGTTTAGCTATGTTTAAAAGGTGAACCGGTACTTCCTGATTAAGCAAATGATCTTACATTAGCCCCCAAGTGCCAGGGGCATAATTCGGTTTATGTGCCTGGGACTTGTCTGAATTTTTCCTTTGATACTTCAACTATCCATTAGCCCCCAAGTGTCAAGCAGACAACTTGTTTGTGTGCTTGAGACTTGTCTTTGAATTGCTACTGTTTGACGCTTCAACTGCCCATTAGCCCCCAAGTGTCAAATGGATAACTTGGTTATGTGCTTGAGACTTGTTTGACTTTTGCTCTTTGTTCCACTTGATTTTCATTGCAGGCTGATTTGAACCGGAGGGCTGAAGAAATCACTAAACTCCGGAACAGACTTGCTGAAACGGAGTCTGCTGCTTCTAAGGCCAAGAAAGACTTGGCGCTGAGCTTAAAGACTGCTGAACAACTGAAGAAATACTTTGAAGAGGAGCGGGCAGCTTTTGAAGTGCAAAAGAAGGATCTGGAAAAAAGGGCAAAGGACGCTGAGGAAGCCCTTAATCCGGTGACTGAAGAGTTAACCGGTTTAAAGCGGCAAATAGAACTGTTTTTGGTAAGTACTTAAACTGTATTCCTGCTTTCATCCTTGCAATCTTTAATCCGTTCCGGTTTAACTGTTATAATCATATGCAGGGCGCCGTGTCACCCATCTTGGGGATGATTTACGGAAGAAACTCAAGGCTTCTTATACTCTGGTCGAGTAGCTGTATTTCGGCGCTCAAAGGATCATAAGCGCAATGTCCTATAATAAACCGGCCCCCACTACCATTCAAGGCACCTTGGAGAAACTTTCTGTCTTACCTGCACGCCTAGAGGAAACGAAGAAATCTGCCGCTTGAGCCGGTTCTCTTATGGCGCTCATCAGAGCCAAAGCGTGGGTTCCAGATTTTGATCCGGAAGAAGCCTTGAACGGGTACCCCGGTACTAAAGAAGACGGATCAGCTTTCACTGCCAAGGATCTTCACGCTTTGACCAAGGAGATGTGTCCCCTCGCTAGCAAGCTTGCTGCCGAATCAGATTTGTCCAAGTATCATCCGGGATATGACTTACAGAACGAGCGGGTGGATCGGCCGGTTTATGAGACCGTGAATCTAATCCCAGCAGTGCGCCCTCATACTTTCGCTCCAGATATTGATCCTTCTGAACTTATCACGGAATAGATGTACTTCCGCGCTTTAACGAAAATCGACTGGTGTGTCCCTGACTTCCAGCCGCTTCAAGAAGAGGAAGAGACTCCGGAACAAGCTGATCCCCAGCCTTCGCAGCACGAGGAGGCGTAGGCCATAATCTATCTTTGTAATTGCAGTCTCATTTTGCAGGATAGTCTTTAATCCATTCAGGCTTGCTATGCCTTGTAATAGGATAGCATAAAACATTATTCGTCTTGATCCGGATGTTCCAACTTTGCTTTGCCAATTTAAATCTGGCCTGATGTGATTGATCTTGCATTTTATCAGGTTCTGCATAGATAACACTTAAAGATGTCCTAGCAGTTTACCGCTGGACCAATTAAATTGCCCACGAAATTCATCAAACAAGTGTATGTTTGTACCAGAAATAACTTCATACCTGAGATCAAGTATGCTTGATACTCTTGATCCGGCGAAATTTGCAGTTTTCTGAGGGAACCTTTGTGATAGACCCAATAATAATTCCGGGTTTAATAGAAGCTACCGGTTTAGATCATGCTGGAACTCTGTCCAGACTTTTGAAGATATGTGGTCAACTCTGGAATTATCCCACTCCGGATTAAAGAACCATAAAACATAAATACCAGAAATGCAAGTTTGCAAATAAAACCATGTAGTCGAGGCTTTTTATGAGCTTCCAGGCTCAAAGCAAGGTTCAACCAATCAATGGATGCGGGTACCATCTAGAGGGCCTTATGGTTCGGATACGACCATAGGAACCGGATACACCCAACAGGGGTTAAGCTAAGATTCGGGTACAATCCTGCCCCCTGTTGGCTATATAAATCTTATCCAATCAATGGATTCGGATACGATCCAGAGGGCTTATGCCATGTCCTCTTTGGTTTGGATACGACCTATGTTTGAACAGAATGGCATTATTAGTTTTGGGTATGTTCTCTTTGGTTCGAATACGACCTATGTTTGAACAGGAAGCCCTTCAGTGGTTTTGGCTATGTTCTCTTTGGTTCGAATACGACCTATGTTTGAACAGGAAGCCCTTCAATAAATTTGGCTATGTTCTCTTTGGTTCGAATACGACCTATGTTTGAACAGGAAGCCCTTCAGTGGTTTTACTGCTCTAGAGTGCATATGCCCTGCATAATCAGCTAAACCGATCAAAATATTTGAAATATGACATATGATAAGAAATGTATGGTTATCACCATGAGACACTTGTATTGGAAAAAAGGCCGAGCCCCCGGTTTACCAAGGTGCCGGTTTATTCATTAATCATAATATATACATAGGATACAGTAGAGCTCATGGCTCAGGTATAGTAGGGCCGCAAGAGGGCGATGTTCCACGGCCTCTTTGTCTCTTCGTCCGATGTCCGTGAGTCCTTGTGTTCTCGAACGTTCACCAGATAATATGAACCGTTGTGCAGATTCTTGCTGACCACAAAGGGCCCTTCCCAAGGCGGGGATAACTTGTGCATATCAGTTTGATCTTGGATGAGCCGGAGCACCAGATCCCCCTCCTGGAATGTCCTGCTTTTGATCCGGCGACTGTGATATCTGCGCAAGTCTTGTTGATAAATTGCAGATCGTGCTGCTGCTACGTCACGCTCTTCATCCAACCGGTCCAAACTGTCTTGTCTTACTTGTTCGTTGGCCGCTTCAACATAGGCCGTCACCCTGGGCGAATCATGATGGATATCACTCGGAAGGACCGCTTCAGCACCATACACCATAAAGAAAGGTGTGTAACCTATGGATCGGTTTGGCGTAGTATTGATACTCCAAAGGACAGAAGGTAACTCCTCAACCCAACACCCCGGTGTTCTTTGCAAGGGAGTCATAAGCCGAGGCTTGATACCTCGCAAAATCTCTTGATTCGCTCTTTCAGCTTGACCATTGGATTGAGGGTGAGCTACAGAAGACACGTCCAGATGAATATGCTCCCGTTGACAAAATTCTTCCATCTCTCCTTTAGATAGGTTGGTGCCATTGTCTGTGATGATGCTGTGTGGAAAGCCAAACCGGAAAATTACCTTTTTGATGAATTTAACCACTATTGCTGCATCACACTTGCTCACAGGCCCTACCTCAATCCATTTTGTAAACTTATCCACAGCCACCAGTAGATGAGTTTTCTGATCTTGGGATCGCTTAAAGGGTCCAACCATATCAAGCCCCCAAGTCGCAAACGGCCAGGTTACTAGTATCATCCGGAGCTCCTGTGCCGGAACAAGAGCACATCGTGAAAACTTCTGACAAGTGTCATACTTCCGGACTAGATCTGCCGCATCAGCATGGGCTGTCAACCAATAGAACCCATGTGGAAAAGCTTTAGCCACCAAGGATTTTGAACCAGCATGATGGCCACAATCCCCTTCATGGATCTCACGAAGAATATCACAACCTTCCTCAGCTGACACACACCGCTGAAACGCTCCAGAAACACTGTGATGATGAAGCTCTCCGTTTGCAATTGTCATGGACTTAGAGCGCCGGATTATCCGTCTTGCTTCGATCTCGTCGTCCGACAGCTCTCCTCGGCTCAGATACGCCAAATAGGGCAGCGTCCAATCTGGAATAACATGAAGTGCCGCAACTAGCTGTGCCTCCGGATCAGGAACAGCCAGGTCTTCCTCCGATGGTACTTGAACCGACGGACTGTGCAACTCATCCAAGAAAGTATTCGGCGGTACCGGTTTACATTGAGGACCCAGCCGGCTCAGAGCATGGGCCGCTTCATTCCTTCGCCGGTCTATGTGATCCACCTGATATCCTTCGAAATATCCTGCAACTGCTTCAACTTCTCGTCTGTAAGCTGCCATGAGAGGATCTCTTGAGTCCCACTTACCAGATACTTGCTGTGCCACTAAATCTGAATCGCCGAAGCACTTGACCCGACTCAAGTTCATCTCCTTGGCCATCCGCAAGCCATGAAGCAACCCTTCATACTCTGTTGCATTATTAGTACAAGGAAACAATAAACAGAGGACATAACAAAACATGTCTCCTCGCGGGGAAGTTAAAACAACTCCAGCCCCCGAGCCTTCTAACTGCCTTGAACCGTCAAAGTGAATCGTCCAGTATGTAAGATCTGGCTTCTCCTCTGGTGTTTGCAGTTCTGTCCAATCATTGATGAAATCCACCAATGCTTGAGATTTGATAGCTGTGCATGGCACATATTTCAATTTGTGTGGGCTGAGCTCAATGGCCCACTTCGCCACTCTGCCCGTAGCTTCCCTGTTCTGGATTATATCCCCCAATGGTGCTGAACTAACAACAGTTATTGGGTGGCCTTGGAAATAATGTTTCAACTTCCAATTTGCCATGAACACACCGTATACCAGCTTCTGCCAATGTGGGTATCTTTGCTTGGACTCAATGAGAACTTCACTGACGTAATAGACCGGATGCTGAACCGGGTATTCTTTCCCTGTCTCCTTGCGTTCAACCACGATTGCCACGCTGACTGCCCGTGCATTGGCGGCGACGTATAACAACAACGGCTCATTATCAACAGGGGCAACCAGGACCGGCGGCTTTGCCAGCTGCCGCTTCAAATCCTCAAACGCAGCGTTCGCCTCATCACTCCATATAAATCGATTCGTCTTTTTCAACATCTGATAAAGCGGAATCGCCTTCTCCCCCAAACGGCTGATGAACCGGCTCAAGGCTGTGATCCGGCCGGCGATACGCTCAACATCATTGATGCAAGCCGGTTTAGCCAAAGATGTGATTGCTTTGATCTTCTCTGGATTAGCTTCTATTCCTCTGTTTGACACCAAGAATCCAAGGAGCTTGCCCGCCGGAACACCAAAAGCGCACTTCTCCGGGTTAAGCATCATTTTATAGGCCCGAAGATTGTCAAAGTTCTCCTTGAGGTCCTCTATCATCGTCTCCTCCTTCCTCGATTTTACCACAATATCATCCACATAAGCATGAACATTCCTTCCTATCTGTCCCTTAAGACAGTTATGTACACAACGTTGGTAGGTTGCTTGGGCACTCTTAAGTCCAAAGGGCATAGACACATAGCAAAAAGCACCAAAAGGTGTTATGAAGGACGTCTTCTCCTGATCTTTAACTGCCATCTTGATCTAGTGATACCCTGAATATGCATCCAAAAAACTTAGCCGCTCACATCCTGCTGTAGCATTGATGATCTGATCAATACGAGGGAGAGCAAAAGGATCAGTTGGACAAGCTTTGTTTAGGTCCGTGTAATCCACACACATTCTCCACTTTCCATTTTTCTTTAACACCAGCACCGGATTAGCCAACCACTCTGGGTGAAAAACTTCAACTATGAACCCTGCAGCCAAAAGCCTGGCCACCTCTTCTCCTATAGCCTTGCGCCTTTCTTCGTTGAAGCGGCGCAGATACTGCTTGACCGGTTTAAACTTTGGATCAATATTAAGACTGTGCTCAGTGAGTTCCCTCGGTATACCTGGCATGTCAGAAGGTTTCCATGCAAAGATATCCCGGTTCTCACGGATGAACTCGATGAGCGCGCTTTCCTATTTGGGATCAAGGTTAGCGCTGATAGTGAATTGCTTGGATGAATCGCCTGGCACAAAATCAACTTGCTTGGTCTCTTCTGCGGATTTAAACTTCAACGCCGGATAATGCTCTGTAGTTGGCTTCTTCAACGGGGACATATCTGCCGGATCAACATTGTCTTTGTCAAACTTCAACTCCTCCGTAGCACACACTGCCTCCGCGTAGGCAGCGTCTCCTTCCTCACACTCCAATGCAATCTTGCGGCTTCCATGAACCGTGATTGTTCCTTTGTGACCCGGCATCTTGAGCTGCAGATAAACATAACACGGCCTGGCCATAAACTTGGCATAAACCGTCCTCCCAAACAGAGCATGATAAGGGCTCCGGATCTTGACCACTTCAAAGGTTATCATCTCTGACCTGGAATCCTATTCATCTCCAAAGGTAACTTCTAGGTCAATTTTTCCAACTGGGTAAGCTGATTTACCTGGCACCAATCCATGAAACACCGTGTTTGATTGCCTTAGCTTTTTATCCGTCAGTCCCATGCGGCGGAAAGTCTCATAATACAAGATATTGATGCTACTGCCGCCGTCCATGAGGACTTTAGTGGACTTGTAGCCACCCACCTGTGGTGCTACTACCAAGGCCAAGTGGCCCGGATTATCAACTCGCAGCGGGTGATCCTCCCTGCTCCACACAATGGGCTGCTCTGACCAGCGCAGGAACTACGGCGTTGCCGGTTCAACCGCGTGGACAGCCCGCTTCAAGACTTTTTGATCTCGTTTACATAAACTTGTAGTGAACACATGATACTGCCCACTACTCAACTCCTTCGGATTACTCTGATATCCGGATTGCTGTTGCTGTTGCTGACGATGCTGATTACCTTGGCTGTTATGATTACCCTGGCCCTGCTGTTGGCTGTTTTGGTTATTGTAACCACCTTGACCATGCTGCTGATTGCCTTGGTTATTGTAGCCGCCTGGACCATATTGGTTATTGCCTCGGTTATTATAACCACTGTTGTTGCCACGATATCCTGATCGGAACCGTGCCCCTGGTGATCCGGACCATAAAATCCCGGGCCTAAACCGCCTCCTGGAGGCCCGTTGTTGGAGTTGAACCGGCTCATTACGGCTTCCATCATGTTCTTGCATTCTCCTATAGTGTGTTTTGCTGGACGTTCCCTTGTGCCGTGTTTCGGACAAGGCTCATTTAGTTCTTGCTCCCAGCTAACGTTCCCTCCGTCGGTTTGTGGAGGCGGCTTACCCCTATTGCTCTGGAAACCCCCTTGAACTTGGGTATTGGCCACGAAATCAGAGCCACCCTCTGCCTTACGCTCACCTAAGAAGCTTGTACCAATCGGACTAGCCTGCGCCGGTTTACCAGGTTTCTTGACTTTTCCAGCTTTGTCTCCCTCCGCTTCTGGATATTTAGTGTTGTCGGAGTCCCCGTACTTCACCAGAGCGCTCATGAGGGTTCCCATGTCATTGCAATCCCGTTTAAGCCGTCCCAGTTTTAACTTTAGAGACTCAAACCGGCAATTGTTTTCCAGTGTCACTATTGTCCTACTGGGATTGATACCATTCCAAGAGTGCAAGATTTCTGATACTCGCCGCACCCATGCACTTGTAGACTCCTGTTCTCCTTGTACACAGGCTGCTAGATCTACTATTGACATCGGCTGCTTGCATGTATCCTTGAAGTTTGTGATAAACTGGCGACTCAGCTCTCCCCACGATCCGATAGAATTAGGGGGTAAACCCTTTAGCCAAGTCCGGGCTATACCTTCAAGCATCATGGTGAAGTATTTCGCAAAAGCCGCTTCATCCACGTCCAGCATCTCCATGGCCATCTCGTAACTCTCAACCCAAGCTTCTGGAGCCAAATCTGCTATGTAATTACTCACTTTACGTGGACCTTTAAAATCCTTGGGCAGCTTCACGCTCCGTAAAGCGGGGATAAGACATTGCACCCCAAAGGAACTGGTTGTGACTCCTGCCTCTGATGTGGCTGTGTGAACCGGCGTTGTTTGACAGAGCTCCTCACGGGCCACAGATCTAACCCGATTTGCATCCTGAGCTTGTGCATCTGCGCCTGCCGGATTATTTTGTCTGTGACGGTGTCGCCTGCGTTCACTACTAGACACTTCTGGTTCCTCCCAATGCCTAGTGTAACTCCGGCTGTGGCATGGTGTCGAATGAAGCCTCTCTCTGCTATAAGAATATGCTTCTTGTTGTGTTAATGTCGTGTTAAGCAGATCCTTGACCCTGCGTGCCTCCAACGCTACGAGGGATGTCCCCTCAACGGGTAAAGCGGCCAGGCGTGAAGCAGCAGCAACAATGTTGTCCAAAGGATTTGAGTAATGACCCGAAGGGGTAGGAACGTGTGGCATGGACGTGACCCGCCGATCTTGCTCTGCAGTGGGCTGCTGAACCGGCTCATCCCTAGCTGGGGTTGCCCTCCGGTTTGCCGCCGGGTCATTGCTGGTTCCCGCTCCTGGTGTTCTGAAAAGATTCGTCGCCTCGTAAACCGGCGGTAAACGAGACTGGTACTTCCGACTCCTTACTCCTTGTACAGAGGCATGTTCCATCCTTAGCTGAAAAGCCTGATCATCTAGCTCTGCTTGTCTCATTGCTATCATAGCCTTTTCTGCCTTCAGATTTTCTTTCGCTTGATCAATCTGGCCCTTTAGCTGAAGGAGCTCTGCATAGTGTTGCGCCTTGTCTGCTGGAGCTACCTCTGCCATGGCTCGGGCATTGAACTCCTCGATCAAGGTGGATAGAGCGTCAGAGGGCGAGAGGGCCGAGCCGCTCGCTCCTACACCAGCTTCTGCTGTCGCCCCGTTCACCGTGGACTGTGGCGTAGGTTGTGAACCGGCCATAAAGACAGCCACTCGGTTTGGCGGATCAAAGGGGTCCGGAATACTGTCTCAGTCGGACATACCCTCAGATCGGCCATCCCGCAACTGATACAAAGACTCAGTCTCTCCGGATGAAGATTCATCGTCGGAATAGATAACTGTCTCGCCACCAGAATCTGATCCGTCCTTGGCTTGGACCCCGTGAATTGCTCCAACGAAAACGCGCTTCATGGCAGGCTGAATCCGGGCCGATCTCGCACGCTGAGCCGGCTCGACGATGTTGGGGAAGACGTCCGGCTCAGGCCCCGGTTCACCAATCTTGCCGATGAAGACATGGATGCCGCCGAAGGGAACCGGTACCCATATTCGTTTGAATCAGCCTCCGGTCCCCAACCTGCGTTGTCGATGTAGATCCGGCCGCGGCGACTCTTGGTCATCCGGCCGACCGCGTAACCCTTGAGCCCTTCAAAGCTGCCCTTCAAGAACTCGAAACCGTCATGCGGAGGCCCCACGGTGGGCGCCAACTATCGTGCAATTAACACGACAGATGTCCGGTTTAACGGACTTGATGATGGAACCATCGCACGGGCTAGCTTGAAGGGGTTAAAAGCACACAAAGGACACAAAGGATTTATACTAGTTCGGCCCCTTCGATGAAGGTAAAAGCCTACGTCAAGTTTGGTTTGGTATTGCTTGGGCGTCGATGAACAGGGAGCGGATCGCTTGCCTGTGTCTCGACGGGGTTGTTTCTTGTCCTTGAACCGTCGCCGGGTCGTCCCTTTATATATAGGTGACGCCCGGTCCGGTTTACAGAGTCCCGAGGCCGGCTCATACTTGTGTCCGCCTCGGTCTCTGCTCTTTCTTCCTTATCTCTCAAGTTACATGATCAGGCGGTTTACAAACCATAATGTTACACATGGGCCCTAAGCCTTCATGGGTCGTAACTCATACTGGGTATTACAATTATACAACTAAATCATCATAATCCGGTTTATACTAGCCGGTTTATACCTGCTAGTAATATCCCTGACAACCGTAGTTTGAGGAGTTCATGTATTCTCTATGTGTTAATGCTTTGGTCCAATACTCTATTAAAAGGAGGCCTTAATATCCCTTAGTTTCCAATAGGACCCCACTGCCACGGGAGGGTAGGACAAAAGATGTCATGCAAGTTCTTTTCCATATGCACGTATGACTATATTCGGAATACATGCCTACAATGCATTGATGAACTGGAGCTAGTTCTGTGTCACCCTAGGTTATAAC
Organism: Secale cereale; assembly: GCA_902687465.1. Classification (NCBI taxonomy): domain Eukaryota; kingdom Viridiplantae; phylum Streptophyta; class Magnoliopsida; order Poales; family Poaceae; genus Secale; species Secale cereale. Next base: position 289,868,546 of record LR738712.1, read on the forward strand.
TTCTACATGATGAATTGCATCCGACAAAATTCTCCATCACTGATCCAATGACTACGAGCTTTTCACATATTGCTTGTTGCTTGTTTACTTTTCCGCTGCTACTGTTACAAAAACCACAAAAACACTATTGATACCTTTGTTACCGCTACCGCTACTTTCATATTACTTTGCTACTAAACTACCTTGCTGCAGATACTAAGTTTCCAAGTGTGGTTGAATTGACAACTCAGCTGCTAATACCTAAGAGTATTCTTTGGCTCCCCTTGTGTCTAATCAATAAATTTGGGTTGAATACTTTACCATCAAAAACTGTTGTGATCCCCTACACTTGTGGGTTATCAAGACTATTTTCTGGCGCCGTTGCCGGGGAGCATAGCTCTATTCTTTAAGTCACTTGGGATTTATATCTGTTGATCACTATGAAGAATTTGAAGGATTCAAAAACCAAGATCTTACCAGCAACTACGAGGGGAGGTAAGGAACTGCCATCTAGCTCTGCACTTGATTCACCATCTATTATGGGTAAATTTGCGATACCAACTCCTGCTATTGAATCTGATATGTCGTATATTCTTGATGATGCCACTTCTGCTATGTATGATGAAACTACTTCCATGCTTGATAATACTATGCCACTAGGTGAATTTCTAGATGAACAAATTGCTAGGGTTAGGGAGAATGCAAATATTGAAACTGATAATATTTATGAAAGTGATGATGAAGCTTCTCCCCCTAGATATGAATTGCCTGTTGTTCCTGAGGGTTATGTTATGGATGAAGAAACTGCTAGAGACTTTCTTGCTTGCAACAATAGATATGATCTTAAGAAATTATTAGCTAAGCTAAAAGAAAAGTCCTTGAATGCTAGCATGAAACATGACCCTGCTTTTGCTACTTCACCTATCTTTGTTACTGATAAGGACTATGAATTCTCTGTTGATCCTGAGTTAATTACTTTCGTTGAATCTGATCCTTTCCATGGCTATGAATCTGAAACTGTTGAGGCACATCTTACTAAGTTGAATGATATAGCCACCCTTTTCACCAATGATGAAAAGATTCGTTATTACTATATCCTTAAGTTGTTTCCGTTCTTGTTAAAGGGTGATGCTAAGACTTGGTTTAATTCTCTTGATCCTGGTTGTGTGTGTAGTCCCCAGGATATGATGTATTACTTCTCTACTAAATATTTTCCCACTCATAAGAAACAAGCTGCCTTGCGGGAAATTTATAACTTTGTGGAAATTGAAGAAGAGAGTCTCCCACAAGCTTGGGGGAGGCTTTTCCAATTACTTAATGCTTTGCCTGATCATCCTCTTTAGAGGAATGATATACTTGATGTCTTTTATAATGGACTAACCGATGCTTCCAGAGACCACCTGAAAAGTTGTGTTGGTTGTGTTTTCAGGGAAAGAACAGTTGATCAAGCTGAATTACTATTGAATAATATGCTGCCAATGAAAATAATTAGACACTTCCTAAACCATCCCCTAAGCCAACTCCAAAGAAAAGATGTGTTCTATTTCTCAGTCTTGAAGATATGCAAGAGGCAAAGAAATCTATGAAAGAAAAAGGTATTAAAGCTGAAGATGTTAAGAATTTACCACCTATTGAAGAAATACATGGTCTTGATAAGCCGACACAGGTAGTAAAGGTAAATTCTCTTTATAGATTTGATGAAGGTGGTATTCCTCGTTATAAGTCTGCTAGCCAATGCTTAGATGAGTTTGACAATTTTATTGTGAAACAAGAAAACTTCAATGCTTATGTTGGTAGACAATTGCAACATAGTGCTTATATGATCGGACGCTTGAGTGATTATCTGTCTAGAGTTAAAGGTGAATTGAAACTCATTAGTATACATGCTTCCATGGTTACCACTCAAGTAGAGCAAGTACTTAAGGCTCAGAATGATTTGCTCAATGAATTAAATAGTAAGAATAATGATTATGCTGTTAGAGTTGCAACTAGAGGGGGTAAAGTGACTCAGGAACCTTTGTATCATGAGGGCCACCCTAAGAGAATTGAGCAAGATTCTCAGAGAACTAATTTAGATGCACCTAGTTCTTCTAAGAAGAAGAAAAAGAACAATGATAGAACTTTGCATGCTTCTAGTGAACTTGTAGCTGACACACCTGAGAATCCCAATGATATATTTGTTTCTGATGCTGAGACACAATCTGGTAATGAACATGACCCTAGTGATAATATCAATGTTGATGTTCATGATGATGCTCAACCTAGCAATGATAATGATGTAGAGATTGAACCCGCTGTTGATCTTGATAACCCACAATCAAAGAATCAACGTTATGATAAGAGAGACTTTGTTGCTAGGAAGCACGGTAGGGAAAGAGAACCATGGGTTCAGAAACCCATGCCTTTTCCTCTGAAACCATCCAAGAAAAAGGATGATAGGATTTTGAGCGCGTTGCTGAAATGATTAGACCTATCTTTTTGCGTATGCGTTTGACTGATGTGCTTAAAACAAATCCTTATGCTAAGTATATGAAATGTATTATTACCAATAAAAGAAAGATACCTGAACTAGAAATTTCCACCATGCTTGCCAATTACACTTTCAAGGGTGGAATACCTTAGAAATTAGGAGATCCAGGAGTACCTACTATACCTTGCTCCATTAAAGGAAACTATGTTAAAACTGCTTTATGAGATCTTGGAGCCTATGTTAGTGTTATGCCTCTCTCTTTATATCGAAGACTTGACTTGAGTAAGTCGACACCTACAGAAATATCTTTGCAAATGGCTGATAAATCAACTGCTATACCTGTCGGCATTTGTGAGGATGTGCCTGTTGTAGTTGCAAATGTTACTATTCTAACGGACTTTGTTATACTTGATATTCCCGAGGACGATAGTATGTCTATTATCCTTGGTAGACCCATTTTGAATTCTGTAGGGGCTATTATTGATTGCAACAAAGGCAATGTCACTTTTCATGTCAATGGAAATGAGCATACGGTACACTTTCCGAGGAAACAACCTCGGGTCCACAGTATCAATTATATTGGAAAGTTTTCAAGTATTACTATTGGAGGTTTTGAATTTCCTCTTCCTAGTATCAAGAAGACATATGACATTCTTAATGTTGGGGACATATATATCCCCATTGAGGTAACCTAGTGTTATTCGAAAATTCTCCGGTTTCATGTTATTCGGAAAGAGTTTATTAACAAAACCTGACCAACCTTGTGAATGGATTACTTTTGATGAGCATGAGATAGGTGAATCTAGATAGCACAACCTTCTATACCATCCTTTTTACTTTCTGTTAATTAGGATAAATAAAGAAAACATAGTATTCTCTGTCTGTTTCCAGACTTACCCGTGCAATAAAAAAATACCCCAAAAATAAAAGTTCTCCAAATGCCCTGAAAAATTAATATGATTTTTTATAGAATATTTGAGAATATATGGCACGGAAAACACCACGAGGGGAGCCAGCACCTGGCCACGAAGATCCAGGGCACGCCCACCTTCACAGGGCGCGCCCCCTGCCTCGTGGGCCCCACGTGGCCCCCCTCCACTTATTCTTGCACCCATACTCTTCTTCCTCCCAAAAAAATCACCAACCAGCTCAAGCACGAGTTCTAGCTCATCTTGCTGCCATTTTCGATCTCCTTGCTCAAAATACCATTCACCAAACTGTTTGGGGAGACTGTTCCTTGGTATGTGACTCCTCCATTGGTCCAATTAGTTTTTGTTCTAGTGCTTTGTTTATTGCAATTTTTTGCTGCTATGGTGACCTTGTTCTTGAGCTTGCATGTCAAATTTCTTTGGTCCCGAGTAGTTCTAATGCATGATATAGTCTCCGGGCACTTATAGGAGTTGTTGCTATCAATCTTGTTGAGTTTGGTTAACTTTTATTTTGAGTTACTAAAAATTTCAGAAAATTTCACAAAAATCATAGGAAAATCTTCCAAGCTGGTTTTTCAAGGAAGCAAGAACCGAGGCTCGCGTTTCGTGAGCGGGACGATGAACTACCCAGGGAAGCTGAAGTGCGGCCTTGTGAATGGCCGCCAGGCAATTTTATGATTCAGGTTGGCTTTAAGGAAGAATTTGACGCATATGTGCGCAACGCTGACCTCGAGGGCTTCATACAAGATAAGTGCCCTCAATACCGTGGCTTAACTGATACCTTTGTGAGAAGGTTTAAATTTTCATCTACACGCAATTCTCACACTGTCATGTTTGACCTTTATGATAAATCTTACACCATGGACTTAGAGGATTTTAATGATGCTTGTAAGCTCCCGCAATGGGGCAATATGGGTGATCCTCGCAAATCTGAATTTAGAGATTTCCTTGCTAGTATCACTGGGGGGAATCCAGAGAAATCACACAGGCTACCATAGGGAGCACTCATTTTCCTGCTATTCATTACTTTTCTCTCTTTATTGGTAGATGCATAAACGGTAAAGATGAGGCTTGCCACATGTGTGTCCCTGATCTTAGTGTTCTCAAGAGTGTTGTACTAGGTGATAGATAATATAACTTGGGAGCCATTGTTTCACGTAGGCTACATCATAATGGTTTGCAAGGAGATTTATTTGGTGGGATTTATGCCACTCGCATAGCCCACTGTCTTGGTGTGCCTATCCATGAAAATGATGAACCTTTACCGCCTGCTCATTTGGATTACTATGCTATGACTAGTCACCGGTTTATAGAGAGGGATGAACAAGCCCTCAAATATTGACTAATCTTTAACAGGCATCATGTCGTCCCTATTATTCTGCCTACCACTACTTTGTTTGACTTTCAGGCAAAGGGAAGATATACTATAACCAGGGAGGTGGCAAATGAGTATCATAATATGATGGAAGGAGCCCGCCTTCGAGCTGCAGCTCAGCAGGTAGTAGCTGCTGCATCTCAGTACAACCCCAACTATGACTTCGGATATCTATTAGGCCAATACTGGCCATAGACCAACTTAGGCCAAAAGCCTAAGCTTGGGGGAGTACGTGTTTCTCACCGACTTTACACTCATGTTCACACACTTATTCTAGTTGTCGGTGCTCACACTCTTTCATTGTACCATCTATGTTAGTTTCAATTCTTTTTCTTAGTCTTTTTCTCGTGTGCTAGAAAAAACCTTAAGAAAAACAAAAAATATTAGTTGTAGCTTCTAGCTAGTTTACCTTCCTTGTAGTAGTAATTAAAACAAAACCCAAAAAGATTTCCCGTTCTTCTTTTGCTTGTTGGGAGTTTTCCCGTGTAAATAGTTTCTTTTCTTTTCTTTGGGGGTTAAGAGTAGAAGACCATGATTGAAATGCTTAGTGGCTCTCATATGCTTTATTGTTGATTTAACCTTGAAGCCATATTACCTTGTCTTCTCTCTTGTATTGAATGCTCGTAGATTCCAGCTTTGTCCAATGCACGTGCACTATTATTATTATCCACACTGTTCGGTCGTGCGAGTGAAAGGCAATAAGGATGATATATTGTCACACCCTGATTTTAATGCCACAACACTTAAGCTAATAATCATGCTAAAATTTGGTTTGACAAAAACTTTTGAGTGTTTTTCACTTTGCTTGATTGGTTTTCTGTTATCTGTTTGCAAGTGCTCTAAAAATAAAATAAATCCTCCTACTCTTATACTCCTTCTCCTTGTTCCAAAACCTCTTCCCCATGATTATGCCATGTGTATAGGACATAATAGTATTTTCATATAAAATATTTTGGCCAAAAAGTAATTTTCTAAAATTAGTTTTCCAAAAACTCCTGAATTGAGGTTTGTACTTCAAGTACTTGATTTGGGGTGTGAAAAATCTTTCAAAAAGTATATTTGACTCCTATTAGGTATAGGACTCCCTTAAACAACAAAAACATAATTTTAAAAGTTATTCTCCTATTTTATTTAAAGCCTTTTTCTTTAGGCCAGAAATGGTCTTTAATAGGTTAAAATTATTTAACTGCTTCAAACATAATTGTCAAAATTCAGCGAAGCTCATAGGACATACATTGTCCATATATAAGAGTTTCAACACATGGTCATGTTCAAAATATTGGTCAAATCCTTCGAAAACCCTTTCTGGGTATTTCAAGCTTTTGAAATATTTACAAAGGAAATTTTCTTTATTAATTCCAAGAAAATTCTAGCATGTTAGCTATGACATATATGATGATCTTGCAAAACCTAATGCCTTGAAGATCAAGAAAATATCATCAAACCCCCTCAAAACCATTTCTGCCCATTTTGAAGTTTGAGCAACTTTACATTCCCAAACCTGTCCAAATGCTCTAAGACTTCTTGTAAATGCTAAAATTGTCTAATTATGCATATAGAAAAAATGGCACAAGTTTTGGAGAAGGATAACTTGACCAAAGTGCCCCAAAACCATTTCTGAACAGATCCAAATTTTAACAACTCTACATTACCAACTTTTTACTTGTGACCTCAAATTTTGTGGACATGCTCACAACCCCAAATGATGATACTACACCAAGTGGTGCATCAAGGAGGGATTATTTGCATGGCTAAATCTTGAAAAAGCCATTTCTGTTGATTTCTAGGGTTTACCAAAGTTACATTGGCAACTTTCTTCAAATGAGCTCAAACTTGGTGGAACACCCTATTTCTATATTCCATTTGATCCTGTTAAGTCTCATATCATTTGGACTTCATCTAATTTCCCAAATATACATCAAGCACCTTCTACCATTTTACCAAAACAACTGTTTTGACCCCTTTCATCATTCCCCTTTACCTCTAATTTTTACCACAGATGAACCTGATCACCTTCTACCTCTGGTAAGTTTTGCAAGGCCATGGACCAATAATTGGTGGGTGAAAACCCCACTCTTCTTCTCTGGACAGCCATGGCAGCATCTCTTTTTCCCCCTCTAGTTTACTTCCCTACCTCTCCCTTAGTACCAAACTACCCCAGAGCATCTCCAGACCTGCCAGTAGCTAATGGACAAGGTGGCCACGTCCAGAGCGTGTGGGAGCATGGCCATGCCGGCCAAACGGGCGCTCTGGATCACGCTACATTGTGCTCCCGCACTGTAGCCGCGTCCTGCTCGAGGCACCCGACCACCTAGGGCGTTGGAATCGTGTCCCCCGAGGCCGCCTCAGCATCCGAGACATGCAAGACGGTCGGCCCCCTCCTCCTTCTCTCTCCGGCGACCTCTGTCACGCGTGCCCGAGCGCCACCCGCATCCATGGCGAGCCTCGCGCTCGTTCCTCTCTCCCTCTCTCTTTCCCTGGTCATAGACCACGCCTAGGAAGACCCCCGACTCGAAGTCAAGCCCTCCCGTGGCCTACAGGGACGGCTACGGCCTCGCCGGCACACGGCCCCGCGGTGCACCACGCCCTCTCTTATATAAGGCCGCCCGGGTCCTCCTCTCCACCCCATTTTCTCCCCCTCGCTCCTAGAGCCCCTCTGGACCAACCCAAACCTCTCCCAGTTCCCTCGAGCCACCTCCACGGCCGGAGCCTTGCCGCCGGCCTCCGCCTAAATTAGCGGCCACCACTAGACCGTACCAGAGCACCTCCAACATCACCTCTGGCCCCTCCCGTGCTTCTCCCTCTCCTCCCCGTGGCCGTGTCGTGCTCCCTGGAATCGCTCGCGCCACCATTCGCCTCGGTCAGGGCCCCGCCCTCCTCGGGTCACCCCTGTGGGCTTGGCGCACACCCGCAGATGTGGATCGTCTTCTGAGCACATCGGTGGCTAGATCACCAGAAACGGCGGCCTGTGGCACCGGCCAGCCGCCTTCGACGCCGCCCCCGCCTCTGCTCTGTTCGAGCGGGAGGTGGGGGATGAACCCGACAACCGGGCCCCGCTTGTCGGCCAGTCAGGAGGGCTGAGCCACGGGCGGCTGGGCCTCGTTCGCCCCACCTAAGTGGAGACGGGCTCTTCCTGCCGTCGTCTTCGCTCGAGGAAGGCGTATTTCCAGGAATGCGCCTCCTGCGTCGTCAGCCCGAGCGCGGCCGAGTAGTTGGGCCGCCCCACTCCTATCTTCCGCCTGATGTGCAGTATAAGGGTATAAACCCATTCCCTTTTCTTTTTCTTTTTCTGTAACTTGTAAAATCCATAAACAATTAATTTGAACTCCAAATTTGCTGATTCAAATTTCAAGTGAATCCATAAATCATGATCTATCACATGGTGCTATTTGCACATTTTTCCTTCACAAATATTTATGAAACCCCATAATTGCATTTCTATGATGAACTTTAGAAAATCATAGAGAGCCCACTTTTTAACCAAATGCCATGATTCAAATTCCCAGATACTTATATGTTCATAACTTAGTTTTTGAACATTTTTACCAGTAGTTTCGATGCCACATGGAATATTGGTCCATTTCTCCATGTATTGCCAACTTTGCAAATTCATAAGAAAATCATTTGAACTCCGAATCCAGTGAAACCAATTCCCATATGCTTCTAAATTCCTGCTTTGTTAAATGGGTGCCTTTGCTCATTTTTCAAAATAATGTTTCTGTGCAACTCTACCAAATCCAATAATCCCTTGATCTGACCATATTGAAATGTTCAAAAATAGCCACAGATCCAATTCCAATGAAACCACTTTGGTCATTCCTTATATGACCAGAGGTATCCTAGAAAAGTCAAACTCACATTTTTAGAGCACTTTTATTTTCTGCCTTGTTATGTTGCTTATTGTGATTTGTTTCCGACGTTAGTTGACGAAGTAGACGGAGTACTTGGATTTGGACCAGAAGCTTTGAAGACTTTGGTGAACAAGGCAAGCAGCCCTTTGACCATGATGAACAATTTTACATCATAATAGCATTGTCGTTGTTCCATCGAGTGGATAATATACCTTGAATGGCAACCTTGCTCGGTTTGCCTCCGTGTCATACCCCGTTGATACTTGCATTGTTCATGACTCTGACCTTGTTTAGAGTTATGTTGGAAAGTTGTAGAAATATGCTATAGTAGTTGGCTACGCAGAATGGATCAGGGTTATGCATTGAAAGAAACAAGTGTGGTTTGACATACTTGCAAAAAACCCAGTGGGTGCCACTAATGCCCTTGGAAGTTGATGAGGAACTAGGGCACTACTTGGTAGAGAAGTAGGGTACCAAGGCATGATGAAAGTGTTGTTTATAGAGATGGGTTAGATTTAAGATTTGTTGACAGTCCCAACCAAACATGCGCAACCACTCTACCCTTATATGGGAAAGGGCATTATTGATTACCTAGGCCGATACTAGCATGGTGCCCGCATTACTAGTGACGGGGGTGACTTGAGGTCGCTCTCGGGACGGGGTCGTGCTTGGATAGGCGGTCATGACTGTTTTCATAGGGCATCGGACACACCGTTGGTCCCTTCGTGCATGCGTGATAATTTGAAAAGGGCAGAGTCCCACGATCTTTTGCTTATACGCGAGGGACGTGCACCAATGAGTGGACCCTATGTTAGTGTCGTCTAGGGAAAGATAGTGATTGGGTGCTTACCCTTGGTACTTGAGGTACCGCGGGTCATGGATGACACGGAAGTTCCCCGGATCTTGTGGGTAAAGTGTGCAACCTCTGCAGAGTGTCAAACTATTCGAATAGCCGTGTCCACGGTCAAGGACAGTTGGGTGCTGCTGCTTAGTCTATGTCCATAAGTTTCTGGAAAACAACACAGTTTGGTAAATTTGTTGACGTGATTCTTGAGGAAGTCACTATGAGCTTGAGCATGAGTTGTTCATAACTCTTTCTCGATATTGTTTTATGTAACCTCATGATACTTGTTGCAGATGCATGCATGTCCTTCATATATGTAGATCATACTTGCATATGACAAACTAGCTTTACACAAAAATGCCAATTTGGTAGTATAGCCCTGCATAATTATTTTGTCATCACACTTGGGTTGCTTGCGAGTACATTCAAAGTACTCATTGGCTTGCCACTGGTTATTTTATTGGCCAGGCATGAAAGAACAGGATATGATGAAGATTTCTTGGTGACGAACATGCGAGCTAGGACGCTTCACAGTCAGAATGCCTGTAGGGTTAAGGCAGATGGCATGTGTCCAAGTTGTTATTGAAGATTTCCGCTGCAATGTTATACTCAAGACTTGACCAAAAAGGTCACAATTTGTGTAACATGGTATGTATGGATGTAAGACTCTTGTTATTCAGCTTCTGTGTCTTCAGTGAGCATTGATCTCTGGGATCACTATACACGTGCATTCTGTGATCTCGACTTATGAGTCGGGGTCCCCGCAGAGCTGGTATCAGAGACATCTTGATTGTAGGAAGCCTTAGTTAGCATGGTCGTTAGTTAGGGTAAAATTATTTCCAAAACTACCGGTAGTTTTCAAAACTATCTATAGTTCTCCTCCCTTCTCGGTTTTTTGGAAACTAAGGTATACTTACCTTATTGATCTCTTCCCCTTCAAAACTTTTGGTCGCTACAACCCTTATGCCCCTGACCACTGGATTCCTTGTAATCCTCGTGGATAATCTGGAAGGAAGATGCATTGCCAGACATTCACCCTCATCTTACGAACCCAAGGTTGGCGACACCACAGCAAGACAATACCAACAGGAGATACGTCCTCGAGGAATGAGGACATGAAGACCCAGAAGATGGTGACACCCTTGACACTGCCCCCAAATGAGGCGACCTTAGCCTACGATGATCAGGGCATAGGATATGCAAGATCATGATATACATCTCTAATAGAGCAACCATGTCCATGTCGTTGTTGTATCGGCAACCACCAGTGGATGAGAACCTCGCCATTTGGTCCGCCTCACTATAGTGAGCAGGAGAACGGTTCTCTTCATTCCCCGCTCTTGGTGACGATATTGTCAACAATGTGTCCGACGGATTGGACCTCTACTATGCCTTGTTAATATCATTGCATAAAGGATTTCCACCTGGAACCACCTACGCCTTAGAATGCAAAAAGGTTCGTCATGAATGAGCAGACAGTGGAAGACCAGTCAATGCCAGCTACAAGGAGATACCTTCACCCCATCACCTTGTCAGGCGAGGAGTTGTTGAAGATTCTTCAGGCCCAACCCGGATCGTTCATCAAATAACTACAATGTACATAGTAACACGTGAGGAAAACTAAGAAGACTACACGAGGCACAAGGCACGACTGCTGAGTCCGAGAACCCCTAGGGTAGGATGAGTCGTGTACCCCCTATGCGAAGTCGAGTCCGTATGATGGTTCGAATAGAACCATGATGGTGTGTTGCTTGTTTTTATTGTTTCTGTTTTGATACAAGTCGCACTTTTTCCCTAGGCAACAAGTACACGACTATATCACCTTCCTTACCTTGTTTCTTTTGTTTTGCCCTTTTTGCACCTATTTGTTTGCACTTGCACTATAGAACCCCCTTTAGGCATTTCCCTCCTCTATGCTACTTTTTCCCTCTCTTCTCTCTCCTCAACTGAAGACCGGCAATACAAGAAGAATCAAGGATTCTAACCCGGCAACCAACTAACAATGAAGACTTCTGCTACAACCCCCACGACCAAGTGCAACCCCGTGAAGTTATGTTTACCCCTCAAGATTAGAAACCCATCCCCAGACCCTTCGAGACTTCACAGATACCCCAGAACAAATCCTTAACCATGTGCTTAACCCATAGAACTGCGAGAGAACCAGTTAAGCCTTTGTAACCTTGCACAACACTAGGTTCATTATCGAACTAGTGGACATAGTGAACGAGCACATTGACATCCTAATATAGCACAAGAACTGGCGATGCCATAGGAAGACCGATTGAGGATATAGGAATAGGGGACAAATGACTTGGTGACTTTATATCAGTGACTTCGAGGAATTATCTGAGACTCTTCGATGGATTACGAGGCTTTCAAGTTGGTAGATGAACTTGGTGGGATCGTGTAAATAGAGTAGCATAGCTTTCATTACCCCTGGATAAATTGGATTTTTGTTGAGCAATTATGATCACAAGATGTGAGAGGTTTTGACTTCATCAGAGGATATTGATAGGAGAGAGTTGATATTACGATATTGACTTGGGGGAAAGTGTAGAAATTCTCGTTGGACATGAGATTTGGATTTATTTAGGAGATTCTAGTTGAGTATAGACGCTAAGTATGTCTACATGGTTTGGAGTAAATTGGATTTGGACTGATGATCCCAATCATGATTCCATGTTTCTCGGTGGACCATAAACTAGGAGATTGGATCACTAGACGGAGTTGATTGAGGGATCTATATCAGCATGACCTTGGAGTTTACTTGACCATGATGATGGAAATTGGTGGATTTACTATGGTAAGAGTAGCCCTACCAAGTATTGGGGATTATAGAGACTTTAGGAGATCGTATGGAATGCCACAGATTTCGGGTATGTAGAAATGGATTATGTAGTGATTGGTGGAAGTTATTGGGCTGTTGGAGTTTGTTCTGGGAAGGAAATGAGATCTTGGAGTGGCATACGACGCGTTTCCTAAGGATAGAGAGGCATTATCTTTAACCTTGCAAGAATAGGCTGAGCACTTGGAGTGTGGTATTTAATTCAAGCTTAGCATCTTGTATGCCCTACCCATGGATTCTTAGTAGTAGCCATACATATGATTTTGGGGATCGTAGACATGTATGATTCTATTAGATCTCCTCTAAGAAGCCATGAGGATATTTATAGCATGAGTGATGATTGGAGTGACCTATGCAAGATGATGCTTTCGGTGGTATGAAGTGATTTGTTTAGAGGACTAGATAACACTATTGGCATATCAGAAACTGTGCTCAAGGATAAGATGATAAACGTTCACCCACACACTAGAATCCTTGAAACCCTTAAGCCCCACCAAACCACAACATGGACGGATCGTCACCACGGGTTTTGGCTCTAGGTCAAGAATACCCTTGCCAATACTCAACCGAGACCAACACCAATACCCCAGCCTACTTTGCGTACCCCATAGACTTCATGAAGAACTTGGACAAGATAGTTGTCATCATTATTTGGCGACATACTTGTCTACCCAAAAACGGAAGAAGAGCCGTTCAGCTGGTTAGAAGATATTTGAAGACCACCATGTCAAGAAGGAAGAACTACACTAACCACCATCGTCAAGAAATAAACTTCCGCGTCAAAGACCAGGTGTATCTGCAAACCACTCCCCTCGAAGGAACCAAGCATTCCCATGTTAAGAGAAGATCACACCAAGATTTATCGGCCCTCTCCAAGATCAGTGCAAGACGAAGAATAGACGGCTACCAGCTGAAGTTACCACCTGAGTTACCCCCTGTGCAGAACGTCCTTCCACATGACACCACCCCAGAAATGTTTTCCAACTTCCTAACTAACCCTATCTCTACAAGGACATCGATCATCGAGCCATTAACATCTACCCCAACCTGACATGCGCAAGAGACCCCTCTGCAAGCTACATCAAAGAGGGAAACATGCGCGCAGCCACACCATCAAGTACTTCAAGGTTCAAAGGAGCACCAATCGGAAGCGTAAGCAGTATGAGGACGTGAAGACTACCCCGGATCCAAGTTTCCATAATCCTTTCCACGCCTAGTTTGGGAATCTCGGGGACAAGATTCTTGTAAGGGGGGTAGGTCTGTCACACCCTGATTCTCATGTCACAACACTTAAGCTAATAATCATGCTAAAATTTGGTTTGACAAAAACTTTTGAGTGTTTTTCACTTTGCTTGATTGGTTTTCTGTTTGCTGTTTACAAGTGCTCTAAAAATAAAATAAATCATCCTACTCTTATACTCCTTCCCCTTGATCCAAAACCTCTTCCCCATGATCATGCCATGTGTATAGGACATAATATTATTTTCTTCTAAAATATTTTGGCCAAAAAGTAGTTTTCTAAAATTAGTTTTTGAAAAACCCCTGAATTACGGTTTGTACTTCAAGTACTTGATTTGGGGTGTGAAAAATCTTTCAAAAAGTATATTTGACTCCTATTAGGTATAGGTCTCCGTTAAACCACAAAAACATAATTTTAAAAGTTATTCTCCTATTTTATTTAAAGCCTTTTTCTTTAGTCCAGAAATGGTCTTTAATAGGTTAGAATTATTTAACTGTTTCAAAAATATTTGTCAAAATTCAGCGAAGCTCATAGGACATATATTGTCCATATATAAGAGTTTCAACACATGGTCATGTTCAAAATATTGGTCAAATCCTTCGAAAACCCTTTCTGGGTATTTCAAGCTTTTGAAATATTTAAAAAGGATTCCAAGAAAATTATATCATGTCAGCTATGACATATTTGATGATCTTGCAAAACCTCATGCCTTGAAGATCAAGAAAATATCATCAAACCCCCTCAAAACCATTTCTGCCCATTTTGAAGTTTGAGAAACTTTACATTGCCAAACCTGTCCAAATGCTCTATAACTTGGTGTACATGCTAAAATTGTCTAATTACGCATATAGACAAAATGGCACAAGTTTTGGAGAAGAATAACTTGACCAAAGTGCCCCAAAACCCTTTCTGCCCAGATCCAAATTTCAACAACTCTACATTACCAACTTTTTACTTGTGACCTCAAATTTTGTGGACATGCTCACAACCCCAAATGATGACACTACACCAAGTGGTACATCAAGGAGGGATGATTTGCATGGCTAAATCTTGGAAAAGTGATTTATGTTGATTTCTAGAGTTTACCAAAGTTACATTGGCAACTTTCTTCAAATGAGCTCAAACTTGGTGGAACACCCTATTTCTATATTCCATTTGATCTTGTTAAGTCTCATGTCATTTGGACTTCATCTACTTTCCCAAATATACATTAAGCACCTTCTGCCATTTTACCAAAACCACTGTTTTGACCCCTTTCACTATTCCCCTTTACCTCTAATTTTTACCATAGATGAACCTGATCACCTTCTACCTCTGGTAAGTTTTGCAAGGCCATGTACCAATAATTGGTGGGTGAAAACCCAACTCTTCCTCTCTGGACAGCCATGGCAGCATCACTGTTTCCCCCTCTAGTTTACTTCCCTAGCTCTCCCTTAGTACCAAAGCTACCCTAGAGCATCTCCAGACCAACCAGTAGCTAATGGACAAGGTGGCCACGTCCAGAGCGCGTGGGAGCATGGTCGTGCCAGCCAAACGGGCGCTCTGGAGCGAGCTACAGTGTGCTCCCGCACTGTAGCCGCGTCCTGTCCGAGGCACCCGACCACCTAGGGCGTTGGGATCGTGTCCCCCGAGGCCGCCTTGGCATCCGGGACATGCAAGACGGTCGGCCCCCTCCCACTTTATTCTCCGACGACCTCTGTCAAGCGTGCCCAAGCGCCGCCCGTGTCCGCCAGTCGCCGCCCGCATCCCTGGCCCGCCTCGCGCTTGTTCCTCTCTCCCTCTCTCTTTCCCTGGTCCTAGACCACACCCAGGAAGACCCCTGACTCGAAGTCAAGCCCTCCCGTGGCCTACAGGGACGGCCACGGCCTCACCGGCGCACGGCCCCGCGGTGCACCACACCCTCTCCTATATAAGGCCGTCCGGGTCCTCCTCTCCACCACATTTGCTCCCCCTCGCTCCTAGAGCCCCTCTGGACCAACCCAAACCTCTCCCAGTTCCCTCCACGGCCGGAGCCTTGTCGCCGGCCTTCGCCTAAATTCGCGGCCACGAGTCCTCCTTCTCCCCCTGGACCGTACCAGAGCACCTCCAACATCACCTTTGGCCCCTCCCGTGCTTCTCCCTCTCCTCCTCGTGGCCGTGTCATGCTCCCTGGAATCGCTCGCGTTGCCGTTCGCCTTGGTCACGGCCCCGCCCTCCTCGGCTCGCCCCTGTGGGCATGGCGCACACCCGCAGATGCAAATTGTCTTTCTGAGCATGCTAGTGGCCAGATCAGTGGAAATGGCGGCCTGTGGAACCGGCCAGCCGCCGTCGACGCCGCCCCTGCCTCTGCTCTGTTCGAGCGGGAGGTGGGGGCTGAACCTGACAACCGAGCCCCGCCTGTCGGCCAGCCTGGAGGGCTAAGCCATTGGCAGGTGGGCCTCGTTCGCCCCGCGTATGTGGAGACGGGCTCTGCCTGCCGTCGTCTTTGCTCGGGGAAGGCGTATTTCCAGGAATGCACCTCCTACATCGTCAGCCCGAGCGCGGCCGAGCAGTTGGGCCGACCCACTCCTATCTTCCGCCCGATGCGCAGTATAAGGGTATAAACCCTTTCCCTTTTCTTTTTCTTTTTCTGTAAACTTGTAAAATCCATAAACTATTAATTTGAACTCCAAATTTGGTGATTCAAATTTCCATTGACTCCATAAACCATGATCTATCACATGGTGCTATTTGCACATTTTTTTCAGAAACCTTACCTTCAGAAATATTAATGAAAACCAATAATTCCATTTCTGTGATGAACTTTAGAAAATCACGGAGAGCCCACTTTTTAACCAAATGCCATGATTCAAATTCCCAGATACTTATATGTTCATAAGTTAGTTTTTGAACATTTTTACCAGTACTTTCTATGCCACATGGAATATTGGTCCATTTCTCCATGTATTGCCAACTATACAAATTCATAAGAAAATCATTTGAACTCCAAATCCAGTGAAACCAATTCCCAGATGCTTCTAAAATCCTGCTTTGTTAAATGGGTGCCTTTGCTCATTTTTCAAAACAATGTTTCTGTGCACCTCTTGCAAATCCAATAATCCCTTGATCTGACCATATTGAAATGTTCAGAAATACCCACAGATCCAATTCCAATGAAACCAATTTGGTCATTCCTTATATGACCAGAGGTATCCTAGAAAAGTCCAACTCACATTTTTAGAGCACTTTTATTTTCTGCCTTGTTATGTTGCTTACTGTAATTTGTTTCCGACGTTAGTTGACGAAGTAGACGGAGTACTTGGAGATGGACCAGAAGCTTTGAAGACTTTGGTGAACAATGCAAGCAACCCTTTGACCATGATGAACCATTTTACATCATAATAGCATTGTCGTTGTTCCATCGAGTGCATAATATACCTTGAATGGCAACCTTGCTAGGTTTGCCTCCATGTCATACCATGTTGATACTTGCATTGTTCATGACTCTGACCTTCTTTAGAGTTATTTTTTTGACTATATACTGCAAGGCAAAAGCCTCACAGTCCTTTTATTTAAAACCAGAAAAGGAAAGCAAATACAATGTTTGAGTACAACTAGAGTTAGAAATACTTACATCACAAATAAACTATACATAGAATCTAAGGAAGGTTAGCTAGCCAAACCCTGTAGCTATCCCTGTATTTACATTTAATCCTGTGGGACAAAAGGGTCATATCATGGATGAAATTGTGTCTCCATTTCCTGAAAAGAGGCAATTCATTTCTGGAGACTTTCCCATTCCTGATGATCCATATGTTCCATGCAGTAGTGAAAACCACTTCAGTAAAGAAAGGCTTGCCAAATTCAGACCTGGCTTTTGAAGCCATTTGGTAAGTGGTCATACCAGGCCTAGGATCCCAAGAGATTTGCAAATAATTCCAAACTCTTTCGCCGAAAATGCAGGAAAAGAATAGGTGGCTCACATCTTCATGAATAAGGTGAGGACAGAGAACACAGGTAAGATCATCCACATGCCAATGCCTTCGTTGAAGCATGTCTCTAGTATTCAGCCTGTCCCTAAGCAACAACTAGCCAAACATTTTAATCTTCATTGTGCAAGAGCTCTTCCATATCCATGGGAAAATAGGATCAACAACTATATGCTGATGCACCTGAGTATAGTAAGATTTAGGCCTAAAATTTCCTTTTCTTAAAAGGCCAAATCCAACTATCATTTTCTTGGGAGGTATGCTGAGTGTCCAGTATACTCTGAAGTGACTGAAGTTCATCAAAAGCTTGTGTGGAAAGAGGCAGATGAAAACTGTCCATGATATCCTAGTCCAGCACTTGAGCAACTGAAAGTTGTACATCTATCACAAATGAATATAGTCTGGGAAAATTATGACTAAGTGTGCCTCCATTAAGATCAGATATACAAGGATCATTCCAAAAAAGAATGGAAGTTCCACTACCAAGGCAGGGCTTGGCAAGATTCAAGTATTTGAAGGATAACTTGAAGACATCACGCCACCAGAAAGACCCACAAAGGATAGTTGAGTGAGGCACAGAATCATGGTAATAAGAGTCCCAGACCAAACTAACCCAAGGTATGTCATGATGATTATAGAACTTGTGAAGGAATTTCATCAACAAAGCTTCATTTTGAACCCTGAGATTAAGCACACCAAGGCCACCTTTATTTTTTGGAAAACAAACCAGATTCCATGCAGCAAGGGATTGTCTTGGGGTGTCAGAATTGCCTCTCCAAAGACATTGTATCTGTATTCTTTCAATCTGTTTCAAAATACCAAGTGGAATGTCCAAAGTGCAAAGGAAATAAATGGGCATAGAGGATAATACAGACTGTAACAGCTGCAGTCTGCAACCTTGATTGAGAAAACATGAAGATGCAGAGAGTCTCCTTTCAATTCTGTGCACCAAAGGTAGCAAATCCTGCAGTGTAGGTTTAGTGGTACCCATAGGTAGTCCTAGGTATGTAAAAGGCATTGTTCCCAGCTTGCAACCTAAAACATTGGATAATCTGTTGGCCTCCTCAATAGATAAGTTTATAGGAACCATCATTGATTTAGCAAAGTTAACAGATAAGCCAGTGGATGCTGCAAAAATATCTAGCATGTCCTTTAAGTCAATGAGTTGATGATCCACAGCTGGTAGAACAATGAGAGTGTCATCTGCATATTGAACTATGGGGTAGTCCTGACAGTTTGTGGGAATTGGCAGAGTTAAAATTCCTCTTCTACACATATCATTAATCACAGACTGTAACTAGTCAGCAGCTAACACAAACAGCAATGGGGACATGGGGTCCCCCTGTCTGACCCCTCTCTTACAATGAAAATGATTGCCTGGTACCCCATTGAGTAAGATGGATGAAGATCCAGAAGATAAGATATTCCTGATCCATGAAATCCATTTCCCATTAAAACCTTTGTATCTGAGAATTCTGAGAATAGCCTCATGTTCAATAGTATCAAAGGCTTTAGTGAAATCTAGTTTAAGCAGCACAATAGGCCTTTTAGATGCCTGACATTGATGTATATACTCAAAACACCAAGCCAAGCAATCTTGGATAGATCTAGACTTCAAAAACCCATACTGATTTTTGTGCAGACAAGAGAGTATAACTTTTTGCAGCCTGTTAGCTAGCAGTTTTGTCAGAAACTTTAAGCAGGTGTTGGTGAGGGAAATAGGCCTATAATCATTCGAAGTCTCAGAGCTGATTTTCTTAGGTATCAGAGTGATCAAAGATGTGTTTATACATTCCAAGTCCAAGGAACCATCATAAACCTCTTGCACTAGTAACATGAAATCCTCTTTAATCAGATCCCAACATTTTTTAAGAAAAGACCAGTAAAACCATCAGGCCCAGGAATTCTACCAGGTGGCATTTTCTTGATAACCAGATCAATTTCCTCCAGGGAAAAAGGCTTAGTAAAATCATCAAGTCCCTCAACTATTTTAATAATGGTGCCAAGGTCAAACCCCATTTGGATATCATTGGAACAACCCATTCTATCCTTGAATTCCTGCAGGAATAAAGCTGACATAGTAGCATGGTCAGATATTATATCATTATCCAAAGTAATACTAGATATGGTGTTTGACCTGAATCTTTCAGTTGCCATAGCATGAAAAAACTTGGTGTTATCTTCCCCAACTTTAATGTTCCTGATTGTGCATCTCTGCTTCCAGTAAATAAACTGCAATCTGAGCACTTCTTCCAAGTGAAGTTTCACAATTCTTCCGAAGTTAGCTTCAGGTAAATATAAAGACCTATGCTCTTCAAGAGTATCCAAGTACATGATCACCTTGTTGCAGTCTTGAATAAGCCTTTTGATCTTGGAAAGATTGGTGTGCCAGACTTTAAGAGCATGTCTAAGATTCTTAAACTTTGTAGATATGATGGCAGCAGATGATTTTCTATGGATAGGTTGAGACCAGGATTGGCTGACACACTCCTTGAAACCAGGAAAGTCTACCCAGTAGTTCTCAAAACGAAAGATCTTGGCCTTGGGGATCATAGTTTTAATAGTTACACACAAGGTGTATGATCAGAAGTTGATCTGGCTAGAGGAACCACCAAAGTATTGGGATAATGAGAAGTCCAGTTGACAGTAGTAAAAAAACCAGTCAATTTGTTCGAACAAAGGAACAGCTTGCATACTGGACCAAGTAAATCTTCTGCCCTTCAAAGGTAATTCAATAAGACCTAGATGTCAAATAACCTCATTAAACAAGAGCATATCATTAACATTTCCACCTGGCATATTTCTATTTTCCATGGATCTAAGAAAGTTGAAGTCCCCAAGTAAAAGCCAATTAACATCCATGGGTATGACTAAATTATGTAGCCATGTGATGAAATCATCTCTAGCTGGATTTTGACACGACCCATAAACAAAAACCAAGGTCCAGATATCAGAGTTGTGTTTGGAATGGAATTCCATAGTTATGCCAAAGCTTAAAGATTCAATCAGCTTGCCTGTAAATAGAGCAGAATTCCGAAGAACAATCATACCAGCAGAGGCCCCAACCGAAGGAACAAAGACAAAATGATCAAAACGCCTCTGGCAAAATTTGCGAATGAAACGTTGATCCATAGTCTTGCATTTTGTTTCTTGTAGGCAAATAACAGAGCAGCCACTTTCCTCAATTTTCTGGCGAACAGCACGTTGGCGATTTTCTGAATTTAAGCCCCTCACATTCCAGCATAGTACTTTCCAGTCTCTAAAGGTAGTATAATCCATTACAAACCCAAAATAAGAGTAGCAAAATCACTCACCACATAATGATGACCCATGAACGAACGCAAGTAGCACTGAACTTCAACAACTGAAAATAAGAAATTAACTACATAAATGGTTTTAACATGGGTTAACCATAAACCCAGAACAGATAGCATGTTAAACATCATTAACCGAAGAAGATGATGACGAGGAGGCCGGCTTCGCATTAAGCTGCTCGGCAGTGATCTTCTCAAGAGCGATGCCTAGGCGACCTCCAATCTGCTGAAGAACTTTGATCGAAGTAGGCGGAGGAACTGCATCTTTTGTTTCATCAGGCGCTTGATCATGCTGCACTCGCGGCTTCTTGAAGGGCTTGGCTGAAGGTTTCTTGAGAGGGATAGGTTTCGGCGCACTTTGGCGGAAACCATCCCGAAGCGCAGAAAGCCTAGCGTTGCGCCTCACTTTTGATTCAACCAGAACAGCGCTCAACGTGCGGCGTCTTGGCTTTTAGCCGTTGTAGTGAAACTGAAAGAGGCCATCTCCACATCTGTCAGAAGTGGCATACCTGAAGGATTTGCCTCGTCTGAATCTGGGACTTCATCGAAACAAAGAGAATGAACAACTCTTGGCTTTGATCGAACTATCTGAACTAAGCACTCTGGAGACGGCTTGAAGACTAGCTCATTGTAGAGATGAGTGTTTGAAAACGAAACTTCCCAGGATCTTTTTGATAGGATGATCGGCTTAAAAGGGGTGAGCTGTGGCATACCTTTGGGAATCTGCATAGTCTCAACGAACGGCATCAAATTAGCAAAGCACCGAGACCAAAGCATCTCAGGTGGAATATGTGGACCAAAAACTGTCAGCACACGGCCAACGAAGATTGGCGCCTGAATCGCGGGAGGCTGATAAACCGCTAAAGCTTGTTGGCTGTCCCCGTCAGAACTTGAAACTGGCCCAGAGT
Organism: Secale cereale; assembly: GCA_902687465.1. Lineage (NCBI taxonomy): Eukaryota > Viridiplantae > Streptophyta > Magnoliopsida > Poales > Poaceae > Secale > Secale cereale. Next base: position 289,890,248 of record LR738712.1, read on the forward strand.
TTTGCATAACAACTGATTCTTGAGAAACCGCATGTGGGTTATTGTCCTGGACCCAATCCTCAACGACAACCTCGTCATTAAGCAGATCATGCTGAAGTGGATGGTTGATATGTGGTGGCTCTGGTGGGTCATTCCACCCTAGCTGCGGGTATTCTGGCATAACAAAGTTGATGTTGTCAAACTACAGGTGCCCAGGGAGAGGGTGCAGAATTCCATTGAGTGGCATCTGGTCTTCATCCGCGGGGAGAATATCTGCAAACTCCACCGAAAGAACATACACGGGTGCAGTCCAAGAAATTCTAGTAGCACCAAAGTCACCATATTCGCGATAAACAACATCACGCGGAACTTGCTCGGGACATGAGAATGAGGCATAGACCAAAGTGTGTACCATACGCGGATCCTCTTGGTGCCACTGATGAAAACGGCCAAAAGTACTAACTGCATCAGATATGTACTTGGTGGTGCGATAATCTGGTGGAATTCCCAACATCATAATCCAACCTCTACGAAAACCTTGGATAGCTCTATGATTGATGCCATGGTTGTGCGGTATGAAGCGTACAAAGTGGCCATTGCCAAGGTTGTAAGGTGGATGATCCATGATAGCATGCCTAGATGCAGCACTTCGAAACTCGAACAAGCCAACACCCTTAATCCAATGCTGATAACTAAGAACATCGCGATGAAGTTGAGTCATAATAAAATCACTAACCAGCTGACGAAACTATTGAATCTGGCCAGGCGGCGGTGGAGGCTCGACAATACCGATAGCATAGTGCTCATGGCGTTGATCTGGAGCAACCGCCGGCGAAAGAAACGTCCGAGGCAGCCGGGTTGGTCCTCCATCGATGACATCAAACACCGGCGGGATGAACTCCAAAGGATTAATGGCAAAGTTCGCCATTGATGATGGAGGCGGTGAGGGAAGAGCTTGGCCAACAGGAGAGGACGGCAGCGATGTGACAATACGCTGCGGGTGCGCGTGGGTGGTCGTCTCTAAAACTGAGGAGTCCCAAGGAGGTTGAATAGAGGGAGGACTCATGGCAGGTGCGGATTCCACCTCCATCGATTTACCAAGATTTTGTGGCATATTTTTAACTTTCCAAACTAACCCGTTATCCCTTGCCCATTGCTTGCATTGAAAGCCTCGGTGACCAGAGCGATTGCAAGCTGAGCAAACCGGGCAGGAGACTGACATGTGGCCCTTTTGAAAACATTTAGTGCATGTTAACACACGGGCCACCATGTCATCCACCATGTCGTCGAACTACTCGCGCGCCTCCTGCGACGATGGAATATCAGCCTGTAACATGACTGTGATCTCAGTCGGCCCAATAGATGCAGGCCCAACATGGGGAGCCGATGATTCCGGGTTCGACGTGTTTGAAGCCAGCAACGTATCCCGATCATGCAGATCATGTGGTTGCGATAAGCTCGCCGAAATATCAGGGCGAGAGAAATCCGCGGATTGAACTATGCCAAAAATAATAGGCGTCGACGCCGCCGTCCAAAGTAAGCTCGCCGACGGCAAGGGGTGGATGATAACCCTATCATGAGCAGAAATCTCATAACGTGCTTTAGTAATAGAATCAATCTCCTCCTGCGTTGCGGGATATCTGTAGCCCTTGCAAGCCTTATAATTTTGCATGGTGGCAAAAGAAATCCTTTTCCGAACGTGCTTGCCCGATCTAAGAGAGGACTTACGAGGTGGGTGATGCATAGCTAGCATACCAAGGGCAGCTCGTCTCTTGGATGGACTAATGAGGATTCATTCAGCATCACATTCAAGATTCCAACGATGGAACTCACGTTCCCAATTAGGGCCTCCACGACCCCAAAGGTTGAAATAACATTTGAAATTCAAGCAAGTAAAAGAACGAAGACTAAGAACAAGAGATCCAACTTGCGTAGAAGAGACATTGAAAGAATAAACCTTATCATGTATGTATGAAACTCCCAATTCAATAGCAGAACCTCCAATGGCCGCTTCCAAAGCCGCCGCAACAGAATCTTCCGTGAGACGAAAGTCATTTTCCCAAAATATACAACCATCGTGAAGTGACCAGTGTCATCCGTAGGATGAATGGTAAGACCAGTAGATCTGAAAACCTTATCCGCAAACTCAAAACCCTTGGAGAAATCCAAGCCAAGAGTTGATCCAGAGGAGATCGCCATAAGAAAATGATATCACCAAGTAGAGAAGAAGACGCCGAAGAGATTGATCGGAGAGAAACCTTGGATTAGAGGTGGTGTGGAGAGATCGCCGTCAATGGTGGGTGGGAGCGGTGGGGGGTGGGAGTCGACATTCCTTGTTTAGAGTTATGTTGGAAAGTTGTAGAAATATGCTATAGTAGTTGGCTACGCAGAATGGATCAGGGTTATGCATTGAAAGAAACAAGTGTGGTTTGACATACTTGCAAAAAACCCAGTGGGTGCCACTAATACCCTTGGAAGTTGATGGCATGGAAGTTCCCCGGATCTTGTAGGTAAAAAGTGCAACCTCTGTAGAGTGTCAAACTATTCGAATAGCCGTGTCCATGGTCAAGGACAGTTGGGTGGTGCTTCTTAGACTATGTCCATAAGTTTCTGGAAAACAACACGGTTTGGTAAATCAGTTGACGTGATTCTTCAGGAAGTCGCTATGAGCTTGAGCATGAGTTGTTCATAACTCTTTCTCAATACTGATGTATGTAACCTCCTGATACTTGTTGCAGATGCATGCATGTCCTTGATATATGTTGATCATACTTGCATATGAGAAACTATCTTTACGCAAAAATGCCAATTTAGTAGTAGAGCCCTGCATAATTATTCTGTCATCACACTTGGGTTGCTTGCGAGTACATTCAAAGTACTCATTGGCTTGCCACTGGTTATTTTATTGGACAGGCATGAAAGAACAGGATATGATGAAGATTTCTTGGTGACGAACATGCGATCTAGGACGCTTCCCAGTCAGAATGCATGTAGGGTTAAGGCAGATGGCATGGGTCCAAGTTATTATTGAAGATTTCCGCTGCAATGATATACTCAAGACTTGACCATAAAGGTCACAATTTGTGTAACACGGTATGTACGGATGTAAGACTCTTGTTATTCAGCTTTTGTGTGTTCAGTGAGCATTGATCTCTGGGATCACTATACACGTGCATTTGGTGATCTCGACTTATGAGACGGGGTCCCCACATATATGATAAACTAATTGAGATGAGAAAAGCTGGTATGAACTCGACCTCTCTTGTTTTTGTAAATATGATAGTTCATCGTTCCTGATTCAGCTTGTTATGAATGAAACATGCTTGCAATGACAATTAGAGATCATAGCTGCTTATGCCAATCTTAATTAGCTGAGAGTTTATAATGGTCTATCTTGTGTGCCAACATGATATTAAAATGGTTGTGATGTAGTATGATAGGGTGGTATCCTCCTTTGAACGATTCAAGTGGTCTGACATGGCACATGTTCACGCATGTTGTTGAAACAGAATCAACATAGCCTCCACGATATTTATGTTCATGGTGATTTATATCCTACTCATGCTTGCATTCATTGTTGATTAATTTTAATGCATGTTCATGACCGTTGTCGCTCTCTAGCTGGTCGCTTCCCAGTCTCTTTCTAGCCTTCACCTGTACTAAGCGGGAATACTACTTGTGCATCCACTTCCATAAACCTCAAAGTTATTCCACATGAGTCCACCATACCTTCCTATATGCGGTATTTACCTGTCGTGCCAAGTAAATTTGTATGTGCCAAACTCTAAACATTCAAATGAAATTCTGTTTTGTATGCTCGAACAGCTCATGTATCAACTAGGGTTGCCTATATCTTCCATGCTAGGTGGGTTATTCTCACGATGAGTGGACTCCACTCATCATTCATGAGAAAATGGCTGGTAACCGGGATGCCCAGTCCCATGCTCAAATCCTAATAATTAAACAAAACTCCCCCAGGGTTGTTGCTGGTTTGGACGGTACCTGTTGTTTTGGGCTAGCCGTGGAGTGTGCTTGTTGGTGGTTGGGGGAGTATAAACTTTACCATTCTGTTTGGGAACCGCCTATAATGTGCGTAGCATGGAAGATATCGGGATTCTTCGTTGTTATGTTGACAATGAAAGTATACCGCTCAAAATGTTATTCATCTCTATTTAAAAATCGAGCTCTGGCACCTCTACAAATCCCTGCTTCCCTCTGCGAAGGGCCTATATATTTACTGTTATGCTGAGTCATCATCCTCTTATAAAAGAGCACCAATAGGAGAGCACCTCTGCCATTTGCATGTATTACTATTAATTTGCATTGAGTATGATCATGACTGGATCTCTTTTACCATGAATTACAATGTCTAGTCAGTCCTTGATCTTTAAAGGTGCTCTGCATTTATGTTTTGCGGTCTCAGAAAGGGCTAGCGAGATACCATCTTGTTATATCATATCATGATTGTTTTGAGAAAGTGTTGTCATCCGAGGTTTATTATTATTGCTTGCTAGTTGATTATGCCATTGATGTGAGTAGATATGAGACCTGAAAGTTATTGTGAATGTGGTTAGTTCATGATATTTGCTGAAAACCTGAATGATGGCTTACATATTTACAACAACAAGAGCAAAAAGAGTTTGTCAAAGTTTTTCTTTATCACTTTCGGTTTATCAACTGAATTGCTTGAGGACAAGCAAAAGTTTAAGCTTGGGGGAGTTGATACGTCTCCAATGTATCTACATTTCCAAACCCTTTTGCCCTTGTTTTGGAGTCTAACTTGCATGATTTGAATGGAACTAACCCAGACTGACGCTGTTTTCAGCAGAATTGCCATGGTGTTGTTTTTGTGCAGAAATAAAATTTCTCGGAATGACCTGACAATCCACGGAGAATTATTTTGGAAAATATAAAAAATACATGCGGAAAGATCTACGTTAGGGGGCCCACACCCTGTCCACGAGGGTGGGGGCGCGCCCCCTCCCCTGGGCGCGCCCCCTGCCTCGTGGGCCCCCTGACACTCCACCGACGTATCTCCGGACCCCATATATTCACTTTCAGGGAGAAGAAAATCAGAGAAAAATAATTATCGCGTTTTACGATACGGAGCCGCCGCCAAGCCCTAGTCTCTCTCGGGAGGGCTGATCTGGAGTCCGTTCGGGGCTCCGGAGAGTGGAGATCGTCGCCATCGTCATCATCAACCTTCCTCCATTACCAATTCCATTATGCTCACCGCCGTGTGTGAGTAATTCCATCATAGGCTTGCTGGACGGTGATGGGTTGGATGAGATCTATCATGTCATCAAGTTAGTTTTGTTAGGGTTTGAACCCTAGTATCCACTATATTGTGAGATTGATGATGCTATGACTTTGCTATGCTTAATGCTTGTCACTAGGGCCCAAGTGCCATGATTTCAGATCTGAACCTATTATGTTTTCATGAATATATGTGTGTTCTTGATCCTATCTTGCAAGTCTATGGTCACCTACTATGTGTTATGATCCGGCAACCCCGAAGTGACAACAATAGGGACCACTCCCGGTGATGACCGTAGTTTGAGGAGTTCATGTATTCACTATGTGTTAATGCTTTGGTCCGGTACTCTATTAAAAGGAGGCCTTAATATCCCTTAGTTTCCAATAGGACCCCGCTGCCACGGGAGGGTAGGACAAAAGATGTCTTGCAAGTTCTTTTCCATAAGCACGTATGACTATATTCAGAATACATGCCTACATTACATTGATGAACTAGAGCTAGTTCTATGTCACCCTAGGTTATAACTTCTACATGATGAATTGCATCCGACATAATTCTCCATCACTGATCCAATGCCTACGAGCTTTTCACATATTGCTTGTTGCTTATTTACTTTTCCGCTGCTACTGTTACAAAACCAGAAAAACACTATCGTTACCTTTGTTACCGCTACCGCTACTATCATATTACTTTGCTACTAAACTACCTTGCTGCAGATACTAAGTTTCCAGGTGTGGTTGAATTGAGAACTTAGCTGCTAATACTTAAGAGTATTCTTTGGCTGCCCTTGTGTCGAATCAATAAATTTGGGTTGAATACTTTACCCTCGAAAACTGTTGCAATCCCCTACACTTGTGGGTTATTAGAGAGCCTCTGATCTAGCCAACACCATGAGGGAGGCGCTCGGGCACCATCTGGAGGCATGCTTCAGTGCGTGTTTCCGCGAAGAGGGCACAAGGTGTGAGTCATCGGGTGCTCAGGAGTTCATCACCCAGATCATCGAAGACCAGCAAGTACCAAGGGCTATGCGAGGCGAACATCGCCCCTCATCACTGAGCACAGCTGCCGCCCCGAGCTCGGGAGTCAAGCTGCGCGTCTGCGTCAACATCCCAGGGCTCAACAGAGCCGCGTCTCGGGAGCTCTACTGGCCGTCCCAAGTGGGTCGGTGCAAGGGCCCCCCACACAGCTATGTCTGCATGCCTTTCGGCCTGCCGAACCGCGTTGCCCTGCACCAGCTGCACATGCGGGATGTCCTGGTGGCTCACGAGGCCAGGCATCAGGAGATCCTGGTAGAGGAGTCGCTGGTCCTTCGCGAGCTCCCTGAACCTCAGGCGCCTCACGAGGTCCCGGAGCCAGGCGAATCACGAGGAGCAACTTCTGAAGCATGCGTCTTCAGCTACTCCAACACTCCTTCCACAATGGAGACAGGTGATGTTTCCTGTCTTGTTCAGTTGGGAGCACCCCTCGGGCTGCATCATCCCCAAGGTGTGTGGGTTTCTCCGTACGGCGTGTATCGTCTTTTCATTTGAATTCAGTTGGGGGCGCCCCTCGGGCTGCATCATCCCCAGACCATGTTGGTCCGTCCCTACGGCATGTATCCTTTTTTGCTCGAATCGGCATTGGCTTTGCTTGAGAATGGGTTGATATGTCTCTGTCGTATCTATAATTTTTTATTGTTCCATGCCAATATTATACAACTTTCATATACTTTTGGCACCTTTTTATACTATTTTTGGGACTAACATATTGATCTAGTGCCCAGTGCCAGTTCCTTTTTGTTGCATATTTTTTGTTTCACAGAATATCCATATCAAACGGAGTCCAAACGGGGTAAAAATGCACCGGGTTTTTCTTTGGAATATATGTGATTTTTGGGAAGAAGAATTAACGCGAGACAATGTCTGAGGGGGGCATGAGGCAGGGGGGCGCCCCTGACCCTCGTGGCCACCCCGTCAGGCGGTTGGTGCCCTTCTTTCGCCACAACAAAGCCAATTTCTGGATAGAAATCGTATCAAAATTTCAGCCCAATCAGAGTGACGGATCTCTGGGAAAACGGTGAAAGGCCAGAATTGGGAACACAGAAACAGAGACAGACAGAGAGACAGATCCAATCTCGGAGGAACTCTCGCCCCTCCTCTGCCATGGAGGCCATGGACCAGAGGGGAAACCGTTCTCCCACCTAGGGAGAAGGCCAAGGAAGAAGGAGAAGGAGGGGGGATCTCTCCCCCCTTGCTTCCGGTGGCACTGCATTGCCACCGAGGCCATCATCGTGCGACGACGATCTACACCAACACCTCTGTCATCTTCACCAACATCTTCATCACCTTCCCCCATCTATCTGCAACGGTCCACTCTCTCTCAACCCGCTGTACCTTCTACTTGAACATGGTGCATTATGCTTCATATTATTATCCAATGATGGGTTGCCATCCTATGATGTTTGAGTACATTTTCATTGTCCTATCGGTAATTGGTGAATTGCTATAATTGGTTTAATTAGCTTGTGGTTATGTTGTTGTCCTTTGGTGCCCATCATATGAGCGCGCGCGTGGATCACACCATAGGGTTATTTGTCTATTGATAGGACTATGTATAGGAGGGCAAGACTGACAGAAGCTTCAACCTAGCATAGAAATTGATGCATACAGGATTGAAGGGGACAAATATATCTTAATGCTATGGTTGGGTTTTACCTTAATGAACATTAGTAGTTGCGGATGCTTGCCAATAGTTCCAATCATAAGTGCATAGAATTTCAAGTCAGGGATGACATGCTAGAAGTGGCCTCTCCCACATAAAACTTGCTATCAGTCTAGTAACATAGTCAATTGCTTAGGGACAATTTCGGAACTTCTACCATCACTTTTCTACACTCGCTATACTAACTTTATTGCTTCTTTACCTAAACAGCCCCTAGTTTTTATTTACGTGCTCTTTATATTCTTGCAAACCTATCCCGTTACACCTACAACATACTTCTAGTTTTATACATGTTCTAGGTAAAGCGAACGTCAAGGGTGCGTAGAGTTGTATCGATGGTCGATAGAACTTGAGGGAATATTTGTTCTACCTTTAACTCGTCGTTGGGTTCGACACTCTTACCTATCGAAAGAGGCTACAATTGTTCCCCTATACTTGTGGGTTATCATGGGTTTTCCCCTCGCCTTTTGAAAGTTGCTTGTTTAGTGCTTCGTCATTTGAAGTGTCGCCTCGCCCTGACCAGCCGGCTAGGGATCGCAAACCGGTTCCCTTTTTTGCGGCCTGGGACGCCTTCGCGAGAACCATGCATCGGGGGCTCCTCCTGGGATTGTTACATGAAGAAGCTTAACCACGATGCCTGTGCTCGGTTCCGTCCCTGTAGCGTTGACAAACCCAAGTGACCGAGCTGTTTTTGACAGGTTCGCCCCGCTCACGTCACCTACCGAGGTCCTTGGTGCTCGACTTTCCCATGCAATGGCCTCCAGAGATTCATTTCGGCGTAGGTTACAGCTGTCACCCAGAAGCTCTCGAAGACCAGGCACAACCCTCCTTGAGGTAGGGACTCGTAGGTCCCATGCTGGCTCACGAGTGCCCATATACACCTCCTCCAGCTGGGCTGTGCACGCCCGGAGTGCTCCCCGGAGGGACCTCCACCCACGCGTCCAGTGGTAGCCCTATGCTCTACACTTGGGATAAACAACTAGGGGCTCCTCCAGGCTGCACTAACTCCAGGATGGACTCTCGGTCGACCGTTCAGCCTCTCCCTGAGATGAGCGCGCAGGGGGCTGGACACTTGGGCTGCGCCCAGGTCGGTACGACCTGGCATGCGCCACCTCACTAGGTCCTTGTACCCGGTCCTTGCGCACTCCTCCCACGCAAATGCTAATGGGAAGAAGGTATGGAACTCACAAGGGAAACTCGCACGTCAAGGGGGACCCTTGAGCATCGCGACTCAGGGCCCTCACTGGCCTCGTAGCCCCTCGCCCGTTGGTCCTGTCCTGGTGATCCGGACGCCCCAACGGCGGTCGTGCAACACGCGAGGTCGGCCCCTGCCGACGCAGAGCCCAAACACCCTCATGAGACTCTAGCTCACAAAAACACTAAGCCTATTTGTACATCAAGGGGGACCCCTGGGCATCGCGACCCAGGGGCATAACTAGCCCCTTGCCCCTTGCCCCTTGGTCTCGTCTTGGTGATCTGGGCGCCCCATTGGCGGTCGAGGTATGCGCGGGGTCGGGCCCCACCGACGTAGAGCACCAAAGGCAAGCAGAAAAGAAAATAGAAAAATCCAAAGAAAATTATTACAAAGCATATTATTTTTTGAAAGTTCAAAGAAAAGTTCTTACGGCGTACGAGGCACGGCAAATGTCGCAGGAATAAAGCAGGGAGCAGCTGGACCACCATCCTCTTCTTCAGCCTTGGATGGCACCATCTTCTATCTGGCGAGACCCGTCGTCAGCAATGTCACCATCATCTCCCTCACTAGCTCCCTCCGCCGCGGTTGTAGGATCGACCGGGCGGAACTGCTGCAGTAAAGCTTCCACCAGCTCCTTCACAACTTCGGCGGTGACTTCCTCAAGCTCGGGAGATGCAAGCTCAAGCAGGGTGCCAAAGTCAAAGTTGGGGTCGCGAAGATGAAGGTGATGGTAGACGTGCCTCGCGATCGAGGCAGAAAAAGTGCGGGCCTCCGCTACCACCAAGGGGCCCAACCCGACGACAACACCCTCAAGCTCTGTGGCAAGCTTGGGGAGCAGTCCGGCGGGGCCCTCCTCTGGTGTCGCCAGCGGTGCCTTGTACCCTGCCCCATGGAGGGATCGCAAGGACCTGCGGAGCTTTTCCTCAAGAGAGACAAAGGTGTCGCACTTCATGACGGCTGCTTTCTCAGCCTCGGCAAGGTACCTCCGGGTCGCCTCCAGCTCCTTCTACAGCTTCTCTAGGCGACCGTGTTCCGTGGCTTGTTCTTGGGCGTCCTACTCTAACTTGGCGTCGCGGTTGTCAAGCACCACCTGACGGGCGTTCAGCTCCTTTTCTCGCTCCACAAGACGGTGGGGGTCATCATCATGCTTGACGGCGAGGGCCTTTTGATCGGCCTTCGCCTTGTGGCAGCACTCTTCGGCGGCTTTCTCACCGGCTCACATCGCATCATGCTAGACTGTGGTCAAGCCCGCTACCGTCTGGCCCTCTTTGGTAGTGGCCTTAGCTTCGTTCTAGGTCGTCCTGGGGGACGAGTCAGACTGGAGCCACCCTGAGAAGCACCCAGCGTCCCGTCACCAGGCAGCGGTTAACATCACGAAGGATGAGGTGGAACTGGCCCAGTACCTCACAGGCATCTTCCAAGGCGCGGGGCATGCTGGAGGAGACAGCTTGAGGAAAGGACACCTCGGCTAGCGGAGCAGCTGGAGCATGGACGGCAGGGGGCTCTGGATCCCCCATACCCATAGTAGGGCTGCCGAGAGCAGAGGCCTACGAAGTCAGCTTGGCCATGCTTGTGGCCGTCTCCTGAGCTGGGGCCTCAGGGCCTCGGGAGGCAGGCACAAGGCTGGGCCGTCGTGAGGTGGCCCCTGCCTTCGACGCCGGTGTTTCAGTGACAACAAGATGCACGGCCTCGGAAGGCTGGGCCTCCTCCCTCCTCTTCTTCGACGATGGCTGCGGCCTGGACAACAGAAGGGGGACATGCTGAGCAAAGCACCCAAAGTAAAAGCAGAGGTAAGATACGGTGCTTACTACTTGATGGCGATATACGTCCTCTTCTTGGACAGGAGCAAAGCGGCCCCAAGTTTCCCGGATGCAAGATCTGTCGTGCTCTTCGGGGCAGGCGGGTGCGTCGTGGTAGACCTGGAGGCATCGACGATCGATGACGAAGCGGCGGCACCGCCCTAGAGAGCCAGGATCGCCCCACCCTTCTTCTGGATCTGGTGGTCACCCCGATGGGGCGTGGTGACGCCTTCACCAAGTACTCGCCATCATCATCATCATCGGAGAAGTCATGGAGGAACTGGCTCTGCCGGGGAGGTGAAGTCCCTACCACCTCCTCCAGAGTCTCCTTCAAGTCGTCCTTCCGCCCCTCGTCGAAATCCTCACCGGAGGACACCGGCACCACAAGAGGAGGGGCATGGGGGCTCTTTGGCGGCACGAGCCTTCGCTCGTTGAAGACAGGCATGGGGGCGACTACATCATCCCTGTCCTCCTGGCTGTACAACGGAACATAGCCCTCGGGCAGGTCCCTAGGGTCCTTCTCGAGCATGACACGCAGGACCTTGCCTAGTTCCTTGGCTGTCAAGGCCATTGGGTGCAGCCTAAACACGTCGTTTTCGCCATGAAGGATCCACAAGGGACGCGAGCTTGCCTGGAGAGTGGCCATCCTCTACTACATGAACTCCTTGACAACCAGGGCCCCCGTTAGCGTCCCCAACGTCAGTTCCTTCGTCATCGCCTTCAGCAGCCGCACCGCCCGGGTGTCGGTGAGTTTCTCATGAGTCCACCAAGCCAGGTTCTCCGGCGGCATAGTTGGCAGCTCCAGCCAAGCTCGGGAACGCTTGGCATCCATGAAGACCAACTTACGACAGAAGTCGTCCGCCTTCTTCTTCGCCTTCGATATCACATCACCAGGATGGACCGTGACAAGAACGAGACCCCTGGTAAAGTGGTCGGTGTTAGACCGAAGATAGAAGAAGTGGCGGAATAGTGCGACGGAAGGTACCACACTGACGAACGCCTCACAGTGAAAGGCAAAAATCGACAAGAGGAAGGTGGAGCTGCGTTGGAGATGAAGGGCACGAATCCGGTAATGCTTGAGGATAGCAGAGAAGAAGCTAGGGAAAGGCGGGACGAGCCCCACAAAAAGGTTGTGCAGGAAGAGGGGGTAGAAGGTTTTACCCAGGGACCCCGATGTGGAGGAGCCGAACCGGACGTCCGTCTCCCCCCCCCTTGTTGTTGCTGGGATCCAGAAGTCGGAGTACAGTTCTGAGGTCCATCTCCTTTGTTATGGTGGAGGCGTTGAGGGCAGGCTTGAAGTCAGGAACCGGACACGGAGGAGAAGCAGAGGGCTTGGTTATCTCCGAGGCCATCTGCGTTGAACTCGATGGCAGGGTTTAGCAGATCTAGAGGCGCTTGTGGCAAGGAGGGAAGGGCATCTAGAGCAAGACTAAGGGAAAGCAGAGGAAGTCCCGAAGTGGGCGCTAGCCCCTTTTTGTCACATCGAACGGTTGCCGAGGCTATGTGGGGAAGTGGTGACGCCCACGCCCAATCCAGGCGCCATGAGTCAACCAGGTCCGCAGGCGATTGGGGCCCATGGCGCTTCGCCCTTTCCCTTTGGCTTCGCCTCAAAACCAAGTCCGAGCGCTCTTTGGGCCCAGGGGCTACTGTCGGTGTTCTAGGAACCAGGGTACCCAGACTTGCCTGCCCGTGGCCGACGACGTGCCTCCTTCTCAGGCCTGGTATAGCCCATCTTCAGCATCGACACTCAAGACCCTCGCGAGGGGCCAAGCCTCGCGAGGCGAACGATGCCAAGACCTCCGGAAGGGGCAGCCTCATCAGGCTGGCTCCTGAGGAGCAGAGAACTCTATGCAACCCCCACCTTGCGAGGTTTGCATGACGCAAGCCATGACGACCAAGCCCAAGCGGGGGCCAGCGGGCACAGTACATCAGTTTCTTCTTTGGTGCTAAGGAAGCAGGCTCAGGCGCAGAGTCTCGAGGATTCTACCAAAGGTTTCCATTTCCTTGTAACAAGACCAAGATCGCCAGGATGGCAGCACAGAGGTCATCGTCGAGCCCACCGTGGCGTCAGGATTAGAGGCTTAGAAGGCGAAGACAACCTTTAGTCAGGATAAGATGTACTAGTTGTCTCCCTTCAAAATTGTGTGTTGTGGGATCCCTTCCCGCCAACATTTCGGGGGAAGAGGACCAAGGCCACTATATAAGTAGGATTGACACCACCCAGCAAGGGGACAGATCATTCAGACCTTCCTCTCCACCACAAACCAAGAACACACCTTCGGAGGCTGTTCACCCACTCTACTAGTTCATCCTCAGCCCATCTCGAGGCTAATCCACCACACTGCTAGAGTAGTTTCACTCGCCACTATTATCTATACGAGGTTTTTCTTGAAATTCGTGAATCTGCAAATTGTGATGAAGTGTTAAAACAAATTCATATAGTGATTCACGATAGTTCCTTAAATAAAAAGCATGATTGCAATGATGTTATTATAAATTCTATGAGTGATAATTATGCTAACGATATGCAAAATCCAAAGCTTGGGGATGCTTATTTTGCTATGCCCACTACTTGTTGGAATGATCATGATTGGGATGATGCTTCTTACGATCTTGAAAATTTATTTAAAACCCATGATGAATATGAGATTGATAATAATGTTTGCCATAATATTGAAAGTGGGTTTGAAAGAATGTCAACTTTTGATCCCACTACTTTAGATATTGATCAATCTTATGAAATTTTTGATAAAAGTGTGCTTGGAGAAGCAATGACTTTGTTCTATGTTAATCCCACTATTTTGAATGAGTGTCAACTTTGCATACATATGAATCATATTATGAATATTTCATGTGATGGCTATATTGTTGAAGTTGATTATGATCCTACATGCAATTATTATGAGACAGGAAAATACGGTTTTTAGAAATCTTCATGTTACTAAGTGAAGGAAATATGCCCTAGAGGCAATAATAAAGTTATTATTTATTTCCTTATATCATGATAAATGTTTACTATTCATGCTAGAATTATATTAATCGGAAACTTACTACATGTGTGAATACATAGACAAAACAGAGTGTCCCTAGTATGCCTCTACTAGACTAGATCATTGATCAAAGATGGGTATGTTTCCTAGCCATAGACATGAGTTGTCATTTGATCAACGGGGTCACATCATTAGGAGAATGATGTGATGGACAAGACCCATCCGTTAGCTTAGCACTATGATCATTTAGTTTTACTGATATTGCTTTCTTCATGACTTACACATGTTCCTATGACTATGAGATTATGCAACTCCTGAATACCGGAGGAACACCTTGTGTTCTATCAAATGTCACAACGTAACTGGGTGATTATAAAGATGCTCTACAGGTGCCTCCGAAGGTGTTCGTGGTGTTGGCATAGATCAAGAATAGGATTTGTCACTTCGAGTGTCGGAGAGGTATCTCTGGGCCCTCTCGGTAATACACATCATAATAAGCCTTGCAAGCGAATGACTAATGAGTTAGTCACGAGATGATGTATTACGAAACGAGTAAAGAGACTTGCCGGTAACGAGATTGAACTAGGTATTGAGATACCGACAGACGAATCTCGGGCAAGTAACATACCGATGACAAAGGGAACAACGTATGCTGTTATGCGGTAGAATATGTAGTAGCCAATATGAGCATCCAGGTTCTGCTATTGGTTATTGACCGGAGATTAGTCTCGGTCATGTCTACATAGTTCTCGAACCCGTAGGGTCCGCACGCTTAACGTTCGATGACGATCAGTATTATGAGTTTATGAGTTTTGATGTACCGAATGTAGTTCGGAGTCTCGGATGAGATTACAGACATGACAAGGAGTCTCGGGATGTCTGAGACGTAAAGATCGATATATTGGAAGGCTATATTCGTACATCGGAAAGGTTCCGAGTGGTTCGGGCATTTTTTCCGGAGTACCAGGAGGTTACCGGAACCCCCCGGAGAAGTTATGGGCCTTATGGGCCATAAGAAGGAAGCACACCAGCCCACAAGGGGCTGGTGCGCCCCCCTTGGGCAGGAGGCCGAATTGGAATAGGTTTGGGGGCGCCCCCCTTTCTTTCTCTCCTACTCCTCCTTCCCTTCCTCTCCTACTCCAACTATGGAAGGGGGGAATCCTACTCCCAGTGGGAGTAGGACTCCTCCTAGGCGCGCCATAGAGGGCCGGCCTCTCCCCCTCCTCCACTCCTTTATATACGGGGGTGGGGGCACCCCATAGAGACAAGTTGATCATTGATCTTTTAGCCATGTGCGGTGCCCCCCTCCACAGAAACACACCTCGATCGTACGGTTGTAGTGCTTAGGCGAAGTCGTGCGCCAGTAGCATCATCATCTCTGTTACCACGATGTCATGCTGATGATACTCTCTCGTGAAGCTCAACTAGATCAAGAGCTCGTGGGACTCATCGAGCTGAACGTGTGCTGAACGCGGAGGTGACGTACGTTCGGTGCTTGATCAGTTGGATCGCGAAGACGTTTGACTACATCAACCGCGTCACTTGACGCTTCCGCTTTCGGTCTATGAGGGTACATAGACACACTCTCCCCTCTCGTTGCTATGCATCTAGTAGGTAGATCTTGCGTGATCGTAGGAATTTTTTTGAAATACTACGTTCCCCAACAGTGGCATCATGAGCCAGGTCTATGCGTAGATGATATGCACGAGCAGAACAGAATGAGTTGTGGGCGATAATAGTCATACTGCTTACCAGCATGTCATACATTGATTCTGCGGTATTGTGAGATGAAGCGGCTCGGACCGACATTACGTGTACGCTTACGCGAGACTAGTTTCACTGTTATGAGCACTCCTTGCTTAAAGGTGACCGGCGTGTGTCTGTCTCTCTCAATTTATCTGAATCGAGTGTGGCTACGCCTGGTCCTTGTGAAGGTTAAAACAGCACATACTTGACGAAAAATCGTTGTGGTTTTGTATGCGTAGGTAAGAACGGTTCTTGCTAAGCCTGTAGCAGCCATGTAAAACTTGCAACAACAAAGTAGAGGACGTCTAACTTGTTCTTGCAAGGCATGTTGTGATGTGACATGGTCAAGACATGACGAGTTATACGTTATTGTATGAGATGATCATGTTTTGTTAAGTTATCGGCAACTGGCAGGAGCCATATAGTTGTAGCTTTATTGTAAGAAATACAATCACCATGTAATTTCTTTACTTTATCACTAAGCGGTAGCGATAGTCATGGAAGCAATAGTTGGCGAGACTACAACGATGCTACGATGGAGATCAAGGTGTCGCGCCGGTGACGAAGGTGATCATGACGGTGCTTTGGAGATGGAGATCAAAAGCACAAGATGATGATGGCCATATCATGTCACATATTTTGATTGCATGTGATGTTTATCTTATTATGCTTCTTATTTTGCTTAGTACGATGGTAGCATTATAAGATGATCCCTTACAAAAATTTCAAGGTACAAGTGTTCTCCCTGAGTATGCATTGTTGCGAAAGTTCGTCGTGCCGAGACACCACGTGATGGTCGGGTGTGATAAGCTCTATGTTCACATACAATGGGTGCAAGCCAGTTTTGCACACGCAGAATACTCGGGTTAAACTTGACGAGCCTAGCATGTACAGACATGGCCTCGGAACACTAGAGACCGAAAGGTCGAGTGTGAATCATATAGTAGATATGATCAACATAAGATGTTCACCATTGAAAACTGCTCCATCTCACGTGATGATCAGACATGGTTTAGTTGATTTGGATCACGTGATCATTTAGATGACTAGAGGGATGTCTATCTAAGTGGGAGTTCTTTAGTAATATGATTAATTGAACTTTAATTTATCATGAACTTAGTCCTGATAGTATTTGCAAATTATGTTGTAGATCAATAGCTCGCTTTATAGCTCCCCTATGTTCTTGATATGTTCCTAGAGAAAAACTAAGTTGAAAGATGTTAGTAGCAATGATGCGGACTAGTTCCGTGATCTGAGGATTATCCTCATTTCTGCACAAAAGTATTATGTTCTTGATGCACCGCTAGGTGACAGATCTATTGCAGGAGCAGATGCAAACATTATGAACGTTTGGCAAAGCTCAATATGATGTCTACTTAATAGTTTAGTGCACCATGCTTTACGGCTTAGAACCGGGACTTCAAAAACGTTTTGTACGCCACAGAGCATATAAAATGTTCCAAGAGTTGAAATTAGTATTTCATACTCATGCCCGTGTCGAGAGGTATGATACCTCCGACAGTACTTTTCCTACAAGATGGAGGAGAATAGCTCAACCAGTAAACATGTGCTTGGATTGTCTGGGTACTACAATTGCTTGAATAAAGTGGGAGTTAATCGTCCAGAGAAGATAGTAATTGACAAAGTTCTCTAGACACTATCACCAAGTTAGTAGAACTTCGTGATGAACTATAATATGCAAGGGATGACGAAAGTTATTCCCCAGCTCTTCGCGATGCTGAAATCGGCGAAGGTAGAAATCAAGAAAGAGCATCAAGTGTTGATGGTTAACAAGACCATTTGTTTCAAGAAAAGGGCAAAGAGATATAAGGGGTACTTCAAGAAGAATGACAAGCAAGTTGTCACTCCCGTGAAGAAACCCAAAGCTAAACTCAAGCCAGAAACTAAGTGCTTCTACTGCAAAGGAAATGGTCACTGGAAGTGGAACCACCCTAGATACTTGGCGGATAAGAAGGATGATAAAGTGAACAAAGGTATATTTGTTATACAGATTATTGATGTGTACTTTACTAGTGTTCATAGCAACCCATGGGTATTTGATACCGGTTCAGTTGCTAAAATTAGTAACTCAAAACGAGAGTTGCAGAATGAACAGAGACTAGTTAAAGGTGAAGTGACGATGTGATGTTGGAAGTGGTTCCAAGATTGATATTATCAACATCGCACACTCCCTATACTTCCGGGATTAGTGTAGAACCTAAATAAATGTTATTTTGCATTTGCGTTGAGCATGGATATGATTTAATCATGTTCGTTGCAATACAGTTATTGATTTAAAGTCATAGAATAATTGTTATTCTGTTTACATGAATAAAATCTTCGATGGTCATACACCCAATGAAAATAGTTCGTTGGATCTCGATCGTAGTAATACATATATTCATAATATTGAAGCCAAAAGATGCTAAGTTGATAATGATAGTGCAACTTATTTGTGGCACTGCCGTTTAGGTCATATTGGTGTAAAGCGCATGAAGAAACTCCATAGTGAAGGACTTTTGGAATCACTTGATTATGAATCACATGGTGCTTGCGAACCGTGCCTCATGGGCAAGATGACTAAAACTCCGTTCTTCGGAACAATGGAGCAAGCAACTGGTTTGTTGGAAATCATACGTACTGATGTATGTGGACCAATGAGTGTTAAGGCTCGCGGCGGGTATCGTTATTTTCTGACCTTCACTGATGATTTGAGCAGTGCTACTTCTAGAGATTGTGTTGCCTTCCCTCGAAGAGGAAAGGGTGATGCAGCATAGTAGCACAAGTATTTCCCTCAGTTTTTTAGAACCAACATATCAATCCAGTAGGAGACCACGCGCGACTCCCTCGCACCTGCACAAACAAATAAGAACTTCGCAGCCAACGCGATAAGGGGTTTTCAATCCCTTTACGGTCACTTACAAAAGTGAGATCTGAAAGATTGAATAGTTTGATACTTTTGGTATTTTTGGGATATAAGAACAGAAAGTAAAAATAGCAAAGTAAAGTAGATTGTAGATTGATATGTTGAGAATAGACCCGGGGGGCATAGGTTTCACTAGTGGCTTCTCTCATGATAGGAGAATTCTATGGTGGGTGAACAAATTACCGTCGGGCAATTGATAGAAAAGCGAATAATTATGAGAATATCTAGGCATGATCATTATATATAGGCATCACATCCGTGAAAAGTAGACCGAAATGATTCTGCATCTACTACTATTACTACACACATCGACCGCTATCCAGCATGCATCTAGAGTATTAAGTTCATAAGAACAGAGTAATGCTTTAAGCAAGATGACATGATGTAGAGAGATAAACTCAAGCAATATGATATAAACCCTATCTTTTTATCCTCGATGGCAACAATACAATACGTGCCTTGCTGCCCCTGCTGTCACTGGGAAAGGACACCGCAAGATTGAACCCAAAGCCAAGCACTTCTCCAAATGCAAGAACTATAGATCTAGTAGGCCAAACCAAACCGATAATTCGAAGAGACTTGCAAGGATATTATAATCATACATAAAAGAATTCAGAAAAGAACCACATATTTCTCATAGATAATCTTGATCATAAACCGACAATTCATCGGATATCGACAAACACACCGCAAAAAGATTACATCGAATAGATCTCCTCGAAGACCGAGGAGAACTTGGTATTGTGATCCAAAAAGAGAGAAGAAGCCATCTAGGTACTAACTATGGACCCGAAGGTCTATGGTAAACTACTCACAACTCATGGTGAGGCGATGGTGTTGATGTAGAAGCACTCCGTGGAAGATCCCCCCTCCGGTGGAGCTCCAGAACAGGCCCCAAGATGGGATCTCACGGGAACAGAAGGTTGCGGCGGTGGAATTAGGGTTTTCTCTGTTGCCTCGATGTTTTTAGGGTAGTATATATAGGAGGAAGGAGGGCATCAGGGGAGCCAGAGGGGGCCCACTAGGGTGGGGGCGCGCCCTGGACCCTCATGGCCGCCTCCTTCATTCCCTCGCGTGTACTCCAAGTTTTCTGTGTTGATATTGTTCCAAAAATACCTCTCGCGAAGGTTTCATTCCGTTTGGACTCCGTTTCATATTCCTATTCTGTGAAACCCTGAAACAGGCAAAAAACAGCAATCTACACTGGGCCTTTGGGTTAATAGGTTAGTCCCAAAAATAATATAAAAGTGTATGATAAAGGCCATTAAACATCCAAAACATCATATATAAAAGCATGGAACAATCATAAATTATAGTTACGTTGGAGACCTATCAAGCATCCCCAAGCTTAATTCTTGCTCGTCCTCGAGTAGGTAAATGATAAAAACAGAATTTTTGATGTGGAATGCTAACCAACATAATTTTCAATGTAATTTCTTTATTGTGGCATGAATGTTCAGATCCGAAAGATTCAAGACAAAAGTCTACATTGACATAACAAATAATAATACTTCAAGTATACTAACTAAGAAATCATGTCTTCTCAAAATAACATGGCGAAAGCCATACAAAATCATATAGTCTGGCTGTGCTCCCTCTTCGTCACACAAAATATACATATCATGCATGATGTCTACTACGCACCCTTCTTCTTGTAGACGTTCTTGGGCCTCCAAGTGCAGAGGTTTGTAGGACAATAGGAAATTCCCCTCAAGTGGATGACCTAAGGTTTATCAATCCGTGGGAGGCGTAGGATGAAGATGGTCTCTCTCAAACAACCCTGCAACCAAATAACAAAGAGTCTCTTGTGTCCCCAACACACCCAATACAATGGTAAATTGTATAGGTGCACTAGTTCGGCGAAGAGATGGTGATACAAGTGCAATATGGATGGTAGATATAGGTTTTTGTAATAGGAAAATATAAAAACAGCAAGGTAGCAAGTGGTAAACGTGAGCATAAACGGTATTGCAATGATAGTAGAGAAGGCCTAGGGTTCATACTTTCACTAGTGCAAGTTCTCTCAACAAGGATAACATAATTGGATCATATTACTAGCCCTCAACATGCAACAAAGAGTCACTCCAAGGTAACTAATAGCGGAGAACAAACGAAGAGATTATGGTAGGGTACGAAACCACCTCAAAGCTATTCTTCCTGATCGATCTATTCAAGAGTCCGTAGTAACATTCAATCTATCATAGAGTTCGTACTAGAATAACACCTTAAGACACAAATCAATCAAAACCCTAATGTCACCTAGATACTCCATTGTCACCTCAAGTATCCGTGGGCATGATTATATGATATGCATCACACAATCTCAGAAACATCTATTCAACCAACACATAGAACTTCAAAGAGTGCCCCAAAGTTTCTATCGGAGAGTCAAGACGAAAATGTGTGCCAACCCCTATGCATAGATTCCCAAGGTCACGGAACCCGCAAGTTGATCACCAAAACATACATCAAGTGGATCACACGATATCCCATTGTCACCACAGATAAACACGCGCAAGACATACATCAAATGTTCTCAAATCCTTAAAGACTCAATCTGATAAGATAACTTCAAAGGGAAAACTCAATCCATTACAAGAGAGTAGAGGGGGAGAAGAAGATCCAACTAGAATAGCAAAGCTTGTGATACATCAAGATCGTGCCATCTCAAAAACATGAGAGAGAGAGAGATAAAACACATAGCTAATTGTACATACCCTCAGCCCCGAGGGTGGATTACTCCCTCCTCGTCATGGAGAGCGCCGGGATGATGAAGATGGCCACCGGAGAGGGATTCCCCCCCCTCCGACAGGGTGCCAGAACGGTTGTAGATTGGTTTTCGGTGGCTACAGAGGCTTTCAGCGGTGGAACTCCCGATCTAGGTTAATTTCCGAAGGTTTCAGTATTTATAGGAATTTTTGGAGTCGGGGCCAAGTAAAGGGGAGCTACGGGCCGTCCTCAAGATAGGGGGCGCGCCCCCCTACGCAGGGCGTGGACCCCACCCTCGAGGGCAGCCCGTGGCTCTCCTGGCCTAACTCTTTTACTTCGGGGGCTTCCTTTGGTCCAGAAAAAATCGTCAAAAATTGGCTCGTCAATTGGACTCCGTTTGATTTTCCTTTTCTGTAAAACCCTAAAATAGGAGAAAAACGTAAACTGGCACTGGGCTCTGGGTTAATAGGTTAGTCCCAAAAATCATAAAAAAGTGTATAATAAAGCCCATAAGACATCCTAAAAGGATAATATAACAGCATGGAACAATCAAAAATTATAGATACGTTGGAGACGTATCAGCATCCCCAAGCTTAATTCCTGCTCGTCCTCGAGTAGGTAAATGATAAAACAGAATTTTTGATGTGGAATGCTACCTAACATAATTCTCAATGTAATTCTCTTAATTGTGGCATGAATGTTCAGATCTGAAAGATTCAATATAAAAGTCTATATTGACATAAGAAATAACAATACTTCAAGCATACTAACAAAGCAATCATGTCTTCTCAAAATAATATGGCTAAAGAAAGTTATCCCTACAAAATCATATAGTGTTGGCTATGCTCCCTTGTTATCACACTAAATATTCATATCATGCACAACCCCGATTTCAGCCAAGCACTTGTTTTCATACTCTATCTTTTCAAACCTTTCAACTTTCACGCAATACATGAGCATGAGCCATGGACATAGCACAATGGGTGGAATAGAGGTGGTTGTGGAGAAGACAAAAAGGAGGGAGATAGTCTCACATCGACTAGGCGTATCAACGGGCTATGGAGATGCCCATCAATAGATATCAATGTGAGTGAGTAGGGATTGCCGTGCAATGGATGCACTAGAGCTAAATATGAATGAAAGCTCAATAAAAGAAACTAGTGGGTGTGCATCCAACTTGCTTGCTCACGAAGACCTAGGGCATTTGAGGAAGCCCATCGTTGGAATATACAAGCCAAGTTCTATAACGAAAAATTCCCACAAGCATATGAAATGACTAAGCATGAGACTCTCTACAATGAAGACCATGGTGCTACTTTGAAGCACAAGTGTGGAAAAAGATAGTAGCAATTCTCCCTTTTTTTCTTTTCTTATTTTTCTCTTTTTTTCTTTTTTCTTTTCTTTTTTTGGGCCTTTCTGTTTTTTCTTTGGCCTTTCTCTCTTTTTTTGCTGAGGGGCTTTATAGATTTAGCCTTTTCTCCCATGGGACAATGCTCTAATAATTATGATCATCACACTTTCATTACAACTCGATACTACTACAACAAAGTATGACTCTACATGAATGCCTCCGGCGGTGTGCCGGTATGTGCAATGAAACAAGAGTGACATGTATAAAAATTATGCATGGTGGCCTTGCCACAAATACGATGTCAACTACATGATCCTGAAATGGAAATATGACAATATGATGCGTGTCATATGAACGGAACGGTGGAAAGTTGCATGGCAATATATCTCGGAATGGCTATGGAAATGCCATGATAGGTAGGTATAGTGCTGTTTTGAGGAACAATATGGTGGCTATTTTGAGGAAGGATATATAGTGGGTTTATGGCACCGGCGAAAGTTGCGCGGTACAAGAGAGGCTAGCAATGGTGGAAGGGTGAGAGTGCGTATAATCCATGGACTCAACATTAGTCATAAGAACTCATATTCTTATTGCAAAAATCTATGAGTCATCAAAACAAAGCAATCAACGCATGCTCCTAGGGGGGAGGTTGGTAGGAGATAACCATCGCGTGCCCCGACCTCCACACAAAGGTTAGCACTCTACAAATACCTCATGCTCTAACTTAGTCACACAACGGTTCACCATACGTGCATGCTACGGGAATCACTAACCTTAACACAAATATTTCTCAATTTCATGATAACTCCACTAGCATGACTCTAATATCACTATCCTCATATCTCAAAACAATTATCAAGCATCCAACTTCTCATCATATTCAATGCACTTAGTATGAAAGTTTTTACTACATTGATCTTGGATGTCTATCATGTGAAGACTAGTTTCTTTAGCCTAAACACATTACCATGCTGTTTTTATAGACTCTCAAAAGTATATAAGTGAAGCATGAGAGTTCAACTATTTCTTCAAAATAAAACCACCGCCGTGCTCTAAAAGATATAAGTGAAGCACTAGAGCAATAACAAACTACTCCGAAAGATATAAATGAAGATCAATGTGTAGTTGAATAATTATGTAACTATGTGAAGACACTCAAACATTTAAGAACTTAAGATATTGGGATATTATTCAAACATCAAGCAAAACAACATAAACTAAATTGACGCTCCAAGCAAAACACATATCATGTGGTGAATAAAAAATATAGCTCCGAGTATAGTTACCGATGGATGAAGACGAAAGAGGGGATGCCTTCCCGGGGCATCCCCAAGCTTAGGATTTTGATTATCTTGAATTTACTTGGGGTGCCATGGGCATCCCCAAGCTTAGGCCTTTTCTACTCCTTGTTCCATTGTCCATCAAAGCAATACTCAAAACTTGAAAACTTCACAACACAAAACTTAGACAAAAATCTCATGAGCTCCGTTAGTATAAGAAAACAAACCACTACTCAAAGGTACTGCAATGAACTCATTCTTAGTTTATATTGGTGTTAAACCTACTGTATTCCAACTTCTATATGGTTCATACTTCCCAATACTACTCATAGATGCATCGGAATAAGCAAACAACACACGAAAAACAGAATCTGTCAAAGACAGAACAGTCTGTAGTAATCTGCAGGGTTCGCCTACTTCTGTAGCTACAAAAAATTCAAACTAAATTGGTAAATTTGCGGAATTTGTCTACCGATCATCTGCAAAAATAATCAACTAAAAATCACGCTCCAGTAAAATCCCACGACTACTTTAGCGAGCGCTAATGATTCTGTTTGTCACAGCAAGATCATATAAACTTCACACAAGTCTTCCCAAAGGTTCTACTTGGTACAAACACTAAACAAAACATGAAACCACATCTAATCAGAGACTAGATGCAATATTTATTCCCTAACATCAACAAAAACAAAAAAACAAAAAATTGGGTTGCCTCCCAACAAGCGCTATCGTTTTACGCCCCTAGCTAGGCATAATGATGCTCACATAAAAGATAAGAATTGAAACATAACGGGAGCATCATGAAGCATATGAATAGCACATTTAAGTCTAACCAAATTACTATGCATAGGGATTTTGTGAGCAAACAACTTATGGGAACGATAATAAACTAGCATAGGAAGGGAAAACAAGCATAACTTCAAAACTTTAAGCACATAGAGAGGAAACTTTATATTATTGCAATTCCTACAAGCATATGTTACTCCCTCATAATAATTTTCAGTAGCATCATGAATGAATTCAACAATATAACCATCACAAAAATCATTCTTTTCATGATCTACTTGCATAGAAATTTTACTACTCCCATCATAAGCAAAATTCTTCTCATCAATAGTAGTGGGAGCAAACTCAACAAAATAACTATCATGTGAAGCATAATCCAATTAAAAACTAAAATCATGATGACAAGTTTTATGGTTATCATTATTCTTAATAGCATACAAGTCATCACAATAATCATCATAGATAGCAACTTTGTTCTCATAATCAATTGGAACCTCTTCCGAAATAGTGGATTCATCACTAAATAAAGTCATGACCTCTCCAAATCCACTTTCATCAATATAATCATCATAAATAGGAGGCATGATTTCCTCACAATAAATATTATCATCAAAACTTGGGGGACTAAACATATCATCTTTATCAAACATAGCATCCCCAAGCTTGTGGCTTTCCAGCATCATGGATATTCAAAGGATTCACACTAACAACATTGCAATCGTGCTCATCATTTAAGTATTTTCTGCCAAGCATTCTATGTAATTCTTCTTCTAGTACTTGAGCACAATTTTCCTTCCCATCATTTTCACGAAAGATATTAAAAAGATGAAGCATATGAGGTAACCTTAATTCCATTTTTTTGTAGTTTTCTTTTATAAACAAAACTAGTGATAAAACAAGAAACTAAAAGATTCGATTGCAAGATCTAAAGATATACCTTCAAGCGCTAACCTCCCCGGCAACGGCACCAGAAAAGAGCTTGATGTCTACTACGCACCCTTCTTCTCGTAGACGTTGTTGGACCTCCAAGTGCAGAGGTTTGTAGGACAGTAGCAAATTACCCTCAAGTGGATGACCTAAGGTTTATCAATCCGTGGGAGGCATAGGATGAAGATGGTCTCTCTCAAACAACCCTGCAACCAAATAACAAAGAGTCTCTTGTGTTCCCAACACACCCAATACAATGGTAAATTGTATAGGTGCACTAGTTCGGCGAAGAGATGGTGATACAAGTGCAATATGGATGGTAGATATAGGTTTTTGTAATAGGAAAATATAAAAACAGCAAGATAGCAAGTGGTAAACGTGAGCATAAATGGTATTGCAATGATAGTAGAGAAGGCCTAGGGTTCATACTTTCACTAGTGCAAGTTCTCTCAACAAGGATAACATAATTGGATCATATTACTAGCCCTCAACATGCAACAAAGAGTCACTCCAAAGTAACTAATAGCGGAGAACAAACGAAGAGATTATGGTAGGGTACGAAACCACCTCAAAGTTATTCTTTCTGATTGATCGATTCAAGAGTCCATAGTAACGTTCAATCTATCATAGAGTTCGTACTAGAATAACACCTTAAGACACAAATCAATCAAAACCCTAATGTCACCTAGATACTCCATTGTCACCGCAAGTACCCGTGGGCATGATTATATGATATGCATCACACAATCTCAGAAACATCTATTCAACCAACACATAGAACTTCAAAGAGTTCCCCAAAGTTTCTATTGGAGAGTCAAGACGAAAACGTGTGCCAACCCCTATGCATAGATTCCCAAGGTCACGGAACCCGCAAGTTGATCGCCAAAACATACATCAAGTGGATCACATGATATCCCATAGTCACCACAGATAAACACGCGCAAGACATACATCATGTCGGTGTACAAAAAGGGGGGTACACTTTTTGTACCCCTATGACTGTGCACGGGCAGTCTGAGCCACGGGAACCACCACACCAAGCACGGCAAGGGAGGTGAGCCAGGGTAAGACCGAAGCTCGATGAATCTGAAGCCCGAAGCCAAGACCACAAAGAGCAAAAGGACGAAGCAGATTCCCCTGGCAAGATCCTTGCCGGGAGCCAGTTTTAGCAGCCCCGGCAAGACCCTTGCCGCGGCAGCTCGCCCCACGCCTACGGAGCGATTCAACCTTGAGTCCACTGCCCCCATGGGGCAAGGATTCGGGAGACATCCCCACAGTGGCATGCAGATCTTTGTGAAGACATTCAAGATCACATATACACTAAGAAGACGACGACCCTTGGCAGGATCCCACCCAAGGAAGACCACAAGACCTCCGGCCAGCCCCTTGACGGGGATGACAGCAGGCGCCACGGCAAGACCCTTTGCCGGGACCCCGGCAAGGCCCTTGCCGAGGACACCCGCAGGGCCACCATCAGGCCCACACCAACTAAACCACCACCGTCATATGCAGCTGCCGACCCAACCAGCTGGGCAGGCACCTGCGTGGCGACATGGAGATCTTCGTGAAAACCCACCATTGCGCCACCTCAGCTGCCTGCCTGCCTACATGGCATCTCAGGCATCGCTGGCCAGGGTGCGTGTCGACACAAGAAGGAGCAGCGACGGACAAGATGGATGTCTCCCCCGTCCACGATAAAGCAAGGACACCTAAGCAAGATGCATTAAATGTGCCTTGTCATGTAATGCGAGGGATAACCTCGCATCACTGTACCCTTTCCACCTCCTGTGTGCCACTGTGGCAACCCCTTTTCCCTATAAAAGGAGGCCCGAGGCGACCAGGAGGGGGATTCGGCTTTTTGGAGCTCCTCACGCCCCATAGCTAGCTAAAGAACACAGATATACAATCCACCAAAGCAGGAGTAGGGTTTTATGCATCCTTGTGGCCCGAACCTGGGTAAACGAACCGTGTGCTAACTGTTGGATCCGCTCTTCTCTCAACCCCGCGCCCCGCAACCGTAGTAGGGATTCTTCTGATCCCATAGGTGTCGTTCTTAATACACCGACATCTTTGGCGCGCCAGGTAGGGGGTCTTGGTTGTGAGAATCGGCTTTAGCAGTTAGTTCGCCGCTCCTTCATCATTATGGCACCCAAGAAGAAGACGACGGTGGCGGTTGGCCAGTCGGAGGCCGGACAGCCCGTCCCGACGCGGGCGAGCAGCGGGCCGGTCGCGGAAAGGACCCGGGGCGCTGCTCGCGAACACCAACACCGTCCTAGCAGCCGGAGTTCAGGAGGTGGCGATGTTTGTGCGCCTGGTAACGGGCCGCACACCGCCAAATCCAATGACGAAGCCAGGCCCTTCGCGGGTGGCGCGGGGCCCTCCAGGATCACTGCCGCATCACCCGAAGGCGACGCAAGGACCTCCAGGACTCCCACGCCGGCGCCAACAGCGCGCTCCTCCCAAGCAGCGCGCGACGAACGGTGCCATCACGCCGAAGTTCCCGGGCGTCGCCACGGGAAGATCCCCGAGCGCCACTCCCGAGACGTAGAAGACCTGCCCGCCCGCCGAAGCGCTGGTGGAAACGGCACACGACCGCGGGATCGTGATGGAGCTCCTCCTGACATGGTCAGGGGTCAAAGCACGTCGCGGTCCGTGCAGGTTTCGCTACCGCTAACCCCAGCTGAAGCCCTGGCGCGCGCGTAGTTGCTCCTTGACTTTCCTCCTGTTACGGGGAAACTTAACGAATGGAGGGCCACCATCCGAAGCCTTGTCGCGGTCGCCAACAAGGATGAACCAAGTCCAGCGGAGCCCCCAGGTCGACACTCTGATGGAGTCCCACGCACAGGAGGCGGGAGGACCGGCAGCACCGTGGCCACGGTGCACTCGCCTCCTCCTCGCCAGGTACCGCGTGTGTCGACTCGTTGGGACGTCGCGGGCGACGACGTCTCCATAGCGTCGTCCGACCCACGGACCCACGGCGAACAGCGTCAAGTTCTTCAGGACCAAGCTCATGAAGACGCTCGAACCACCATCGAGCGCCGGCGCGGAGTGCACCACCAGTCAGACAGGCGAGCAGGGCCTGCTGTGAACCACCCAGCAACGGAGAGCCCTGGAGGCCTACCTTACGAGGTAGGTTGTCCGGCTTTCACCTGCGAGCTGCGGCAATTCTAGTTTGAAAGTACCTCGACGATTCAAAGCCGAGTCCTGGCGGAGTTCGTTGCAGAATGGACCGCGACGCCTGATGAAGAGGTCCAGGAAACTGCTCTCCCAGGCAAAGAGGCGAATTGCGATTGGATCATGTACTTTGATGGAGCTTTCTCCTTACAGGGCGCCGGGGCTGGCGTACTGCTGGTCGCGCCCACTGGAGAGCACCTCAAGTACGTGGTCCAGATGCACTTCCCCAAGGAGGTATCAACGAACAACACTGCTGAGTATGAGGGGCTGCTTGCTGGTCTTAGGATCGCGGCAGACCTCGGAATCAAGAAACTCATTATCAGGGGCGATTCGCAGCTTGTCGTCAAACAAGTCAACAAAGATTACCAGAGCCTGTTGATGAAGGCCTAAGTCGATGAAGTGAGGAAGCTGGAAGAGCGCTTTGATGGTATACAGGCGGAGCACGTTCCCCGAGCGGAGAACGACATCGCCGATTACCTGTCAAAGCGCGCTGCCCTCAAGTTACCTGTGGAACCACGTACCTTTGTGCTTCAGCTTTCTCAGCCATCCGTTGATCCATCAAAAGAGCAAAACAAGAGGAGGAAATCAGGGCCCGGCAAGTACTTTCCCGCCGAGCTCCCCGGAGCCGCCGTAAAGGATGTTGCCGGGGACACTGAGCCCGCCACAGGACGGCTAGCTCCGGCAGAGCGTCAAGCTCTTGCCGTCGAGATAGCCGCTCCCATGGCGGAGGAAATGCCTTTAGTCCTCGCCGTCGAGCCCTAGGCTCCAGCGTGGGCACAGCATACCGTCTGATTCCTCCAAACTGGGGAACTTCCTGAGGAGCAGGAAGAAGCGGAAAAAGTAGCCCGTCGGTCTGCTATGTACCAGTTCGTCGATGACCTCCTGTACAGAAAGAGACCGAACGGCATGAAATTGAAGTGTATCCCTCGAGAGGAAGGACTGGGCTGTTGGCAGAGATACATGGAGGCATATGTGGATCCCACATAGGGTCAAGAGCCCTTGCCGGCAAGGCATTTCGGCAAGGCTTCTTCTGGCCCACTGCCCTCCAGGATGCAACGACACTGGTCACCAGGTGTGAAGCGTGTCAGTTCCATTCAAAGAAACATCATCAACCAGCTCAAGCCCTTCTGTAATGCCCAGGATGGGATTATACCTCCTACGTGTCGAGGCATGACTTAAAGGTATAAGCCCATTCTAGAATGATCTCAAGTCTGGTATCTTCGCACGACTCATGTAAAATAGGGATGAAATTGCAAAAAGGATAGTTGGCTTACACTCGCCACGTCACACAATACATTACATAAGCAAAACATCATCCAAAACATCACAACCCGACTACGGGCGAAGATCCAAAAGAAAGATACCAAAAACATTAAGCCATAGGTCCGAATCGCCCCTAGTAGAAACCACTACTGATCGTCGAAAACGTCACATAACTACAGCTACGCTCTTCATCGAACTCACACTGAAGTTCTGATCCATCTCCTCCATCGTACTCAGCTGCACCTGCATCTGGTGTTGTAGTATCTGTGAGCCACGAGGACTCAGCAATCCCATAACCATGGGTATCAAGACTAGCAAAGCTTTATGGGTATGGAGAAGGGTAGTGGTGAGGTTGCAGCAGCGGCTAAGCATCATATGGTGGCTAGCTTACGAGTACAAGAATAAGATGAGCATCTACACAAACGGTCGCAAACTAGTAGTGATCGCTAAAGATCCTGAACTACCTACGAGTCAAACATAACCCCACCGTGTTCTCTTCTCAAAATGAAAAGAGACAGTCACGGTTACTCACACAGTTGTGTGTTTTACTTCGGATCCTCTGTCATGTTTTCTACAACCGGACATTAACAAATTCCAATCTGCCACATAATCGCGGGCACGGCTTTCGAAAGATCATAACCCTGTAGGGGTGTCCCAACTTAGCCCATCACAAGCTCTCATGATCAGCTGAAGTGATAAATATAATATCATCACCCCTTATCTTAGGGAGATCCGTTCAGGCTCGGCATCCCGGTGCACAAGACATTTCGACAATGGTAAAACAAGTCCAGCAAGACCTCCCGGCGTGCCGACACCCTGATAGTATCCGCGTGTATCTCGTCTCAGGCCACGTCCGGATAGGTGATCCTACGGGTTATACCAGATACCTCGGGTTTCCCCGTGGCGGCCCCGCAGTCTCCCCGTTTGGGACCAACACCATCAGCACTGGCCCCCCCTGCTATGTAGAACGAATCCCCGGGGACATGACCCCCTATGCAATTAATTAATTAAGTTATTATTATGAGCAAATTAAAACCAATGTTGGGCCTTGCTGGAGGAGTTTTATTCAAAGACGAAGTGTCAAGGGGTCCCCATATACCCAACCGTGTAAGGAACTCAAAATCCAGGAACATAATGCTGGTTTATCGGCTCCTAAGGTGGCATGAGTGGAACAAAACACCAAGCAAAAGGCCAAGCCTTCCACCCATGCCCAGTATATAGGTGTGTTAATAATAATAGATATTGTGATATTCCAACAACAAGTTCCCTCCTGGAACGATCTTCATCTTCACCTGCAACTAACAACGCTATAAGAGGGGCTGAGCAAGCGGGTAACATAGCCAAACAATGGTTTGCTAGGAAGGTTTCAAAGGTTATAGGTTTCATGGCAACAAGGAGAGGGGCTGACAATAATGATGGGTAGCATGACATGTAACGATAGCATCGAGACAACTAAGCATGGCAATGATAGTAAAGGTATCCAAGGGTATGGTCATCTTGCCTGAGATCCTGCAAGGAAGAAGAACGGATCCATGAAGAAGATGGGGAAGAAGCCTTGAAGAAGAACCACGGGTAGACGAACAAATCCTCACGATCGCAACGGAACAAGCACTAACGAGAAGAAGCAAACAACACGGTAAACACACCACACGAGACATGACAATATGCTCAACCAAGTATGATGCAAGACAGTTCTATATAGGAAGCACAACAAGTCTATTCAGGAAGCACAACATGGCAAGGTAGGAAGCACAGTAAAACAACACAAGTCTATATATGATGCAATACATGGCAAGGTATGATGCATGACAAGTCTATACAGGAAGCAATGCATGACAAGGTAGGAAGCACAGAAAAACAACACAAGAACATGACAATATGCTCAAGCAAGTATGATGCAAGACAAGTCTATATATGATGCAATACATGGCAAGGGGTGAAGCAAAAACAAACTACCTATTTAGTCATTTTAAATGAGGCCGGAAATAACAACAACAAATCCGGAATTTGGTACTGTTCTGCCTATTACACCATTTTAAAGTTGTTAAACAACAAAACAAGGTGCAACATGTTATTCTACACATTTTCCACCCCATTTACATATAAAGTTTATTAAATTTGGTGCTACGGTTATTTAGTTATGAATTAAACCATTTTGGCATGTTATTTATACAAATTAAATCGAACAACAAGTTTAAACAATTTTAATAGGGTTAAAAGTTGCATAGTATGAAACTACAAGAAAATCTAAGCAATTTTCATATATAACATGTTTAAATCCGATGCACGGTTATTTAGTTATTAAATGCATGAACAAGGAGGGTCAAACTGTAAGTATGCATTTTCTGGAATATTACAAAAAACGCAGGACTGGAAAAAAAACAGAAGAGGCCGAAACTGGCTGGCCCAAAACAAAGCAGAGGGGCTGGAGGGGCTGCTCACCCCTGGGCTCGGCCTAGTCTGGGGAGAGGTAGGAGGCCGATGGAGAGGGAGGCCAGAAGGGGCGCATGGGCCTGGCGGTGGCACTGGCCCAGGGCGGGGCGGATCTGGCGATGCGGTTCGATGCTGATCCGATCAAAGAGGTGAGGCCCAAGAGGGCACTGGTCCTGTGCGCGATGGAGTCGGGCGAGCGGTAACGGGCGCTGTTGACGATCACCCGCCCCAACCCGCTGGTTCGAGGAAAAAATGCAGGGGACGACGCCCCGGCGGCGCTGGCGATGCTCGCGAGCGGTCAACGGGCGAGGCGCTTCAAGCGGGCGCTGTCGACGGCTTGGTGGGACCCGGCGGCGACCTTGAGGCGAGCAGCAGGGCGACATGGGACTTGGAGACTGGCATCCCAGGCGGTCGAAGGATGCAGGGGGGTTCGAAGCAGAGGAGGCAAATCGTGAGAGAGAGACAGAGAGGAAGGGAGGAAGGAAAACGGGGGCGCGGGCGCTCGAAGGAGGCCAGCGGAGGAAGGCATCTCCGGCGCGCTCGGAGTCGCCGGCGACGGGCGCCATGAGGCTCGGCTGCGTCTCCGTGGGGGCGCGGGATCCAGGTGAAGCTCGAGGGGAAGAAGAGGGAGAGTGGGTGGCGGCACTGGTTGGGTGGAGATCGAGAGGGAGTTGGGGATTGGGTCGATGGGGAAAACAAGGAGGAGACCAGGGGAGGCGCTGGTTGGGTCGCTAGTGATCCCGAGGGAAACCAGAGAGAGTGGCGGCGATGAGGAGGATCCCTAGAAAATAGGGTTTGTCCAAAATGGATTAGGATAGGCTATATATATATGGAAAAGAGGGGAGTTGGATCATCCGATCAAAATCCGACGGACGAGAAGAAATATAGGTTGGGAGTCCAAATAAGAAAAAGGAGATGTTTTAGGGATGTTTGGGGATGATCCGGACCCATCGGTAACGAAAACCCGGGTCGGGTTCGGGACAGATTCGGACGTGTAGTCGAGGGGAAAATAGGTTGTGTAGAAGGCATCGGACTGAGACGAGAGAAGAGAGAGAGAGATGGCAGCCCGCTAACAGGTTTCAGAGCACTGAAACGTCCGACGAATAAACCGGATATAATGCCGCTATATGTTAAACGGTTGGGCTATCAAACAGACTCCGAATGCGATGAAATTTGACAGGCGGTCTACCTACGCTATAAAAAGACCGCACGCCAAGTTTCAACTCATTCCGAGAACGTTTTTCGGCCACTTATAAAAATAAATATACGGAGGTGCCGCGGGCGCGTGCGAGTGTGTCTGGACTCAGAACGGACAACAGAGAGAACTGGGGAACCCGAACGAATGCAAGTTTTATAAACATGTTGATGAAACGCACATGATGACATGACAAGGTGCAACACGCAAGCAAATGACATGGCAATGATGACGAATAACTGGCTGACACCTGGCGCATCGGTCTCGGGGCATCACAACTCTCCCACACTAACAGAGGATCTCGACCCGAAATCCTGGAGATGGCACCGGATAAAACGGAAAAGGAAGAGGTAAAACAAAGTTGCTTCTTTTACAAACAAGTGAAACCACGAACTTGAGACGTTGAACAATCTTGAAAGAAAGAATACAACTGAGATGAACGAAGTTAAGAGCACTCCGGTAAAATGAGTAACAAGGAACATTACGAGAACCTTGAAACAAGGGCTTACGAACCAAAAGAATATGAAACCGCAACGGTTGAATAGAGCTAGAGAAGGAATATGAACGAAAGAGTTTGGACAGCATTCCGACTGTAAATGGAAGGAATTGAACATGAACTTGAGGAGATGGGGAGATACTTGATGAAATCAACAACACACTGCCTCCGGAACAATTGAAAGGATGGCACAAGAGGTAAGAAAGATTTCAGACATCACTCCAGTTGAAAAGAGAGGAAAAATTTGATAGGATGAGAGAACTCGAACGTTGGGCACAACACTCCAGATAAATAGATAAACAAGGAAAAGAACATGATCTTGACAAAACGAGATTATGGGACAAAGAGGGCAATATCACAATGCCTCCGGAATGAAAGAATATATACTAGGTCGTTGGAAAGAAAAGAACGGAGAATAAAATGACAACTTCTCCCACGAATGAATATGAAATCATCCTTATGAAGAAGTGTTGAATGGAGTCATTGAAAATAATCAACAACAACAAGAATAAGCTTGATGTGGGCTTATGGAAAACATCTCAAAATTTGAGGTGAAATTCTGCCACCAACTTAAACAATTGATTTTATTGCGAGCCCCAAAGAGATGAAATTTCTTCCACCCAGATGATAAAGAGATAACTTGGATCATTGATATGCACCACAATAGCAACAATCCTTAGGGGAAAGCTTTAGGTGAAATATAACCCAAATAACTCCAACAAAGAAAATGGGAGGTTGAAATGATCTCCTGAGAAAAATAAGGATGATGGGTTTAAATATTTCATTCTTGATAACTTGTGAATCATGAAGCACGAAGGAAAATTGTCAAGAATGACATAAAACCACCTCAAAAGAAAAAGGTAGAAAGAATTGCACTTCGGGAATGCATGATGAAGAATGCTTGAGCACATTGATCAAGAATCATGATGAAGACTTCGAGAATGAATTAAATCATGATGAACCACCATGAAGAACTCCGGTAATGAAAGCGTGGGAAGTGAAAGATGAAAAGAATAAGATTCAAGGCCTGCGGTGAATTAGATGGATCTTTGAAATGATATAATAGAAATAACTTGGAGCTCCGGAAAACAAGATGAACAACTTAGAACCGAGAATATGATATGATGAACAAAGCTCTGGAAAAAGAGATTAATCACTTCAGGGAAATAAGAATAAGATTTATTGTATGCTTATCCTTCACCAAATTAAATTGATGACAAGCAACGGATTTGGCATACTACTTATTCTTGTTGGAAAGAATTAAAGAGAGATCTCGCACAAACTTGAGAAAGTATTCAACGAATCACCGGTAGGATTTCAGAAAGAACGAATTAATTGATATGATGACAAAGGGAAATGAATGTTGAACGAACCACCGTAAAAAATCGAAACCGAGTGATGATAGAGAACAAACCACCACGAAGAATTAGAAAATGAACGAAGATACATGAGGCAATCTTAGATACAAAAGAAGAATGGATCATGAGCAGAATAAAGAATACTTGAATGATGCACCGGAAGAATATGGAGACGAACGGAGAGGCATCGATGAAGAATATTTGGAGGACGAAGTTGAAAACTGAGAACAAGGAATCTTCTGAAATGATGGCCTTCGGAGGATCACAATGGAAAGAATTCATGAAATGCTTCGGATGGTTATAAAAAGAATTCCTCACAATCGGAACAATAATGAGGATGGCATGAAGCTAGAACCACGAATCTTCAAGAGAACGGCCAAGATTTAAGAGAAACTCTTCTCCGGTCTTCAAATGTTGAGAATGAAGACGAGAAATGACATGAAGAATTTCGAGATACTCCGGACGAATGACAAGAGGAAGGTGGAGCTAAAGATGGAAAATAATTAAAAACAAGCTTGGAGAAGGCGTGTGACTGATGGAAATCATTCTTACGTCACACTTGAAAAGAATTCCGTAACAACTCCGGATAATTAGAAGAGTCAGGTAAGATCCTAGGAAGACCTGTGGGTTAGGGCCCACTCAAAAGAAATCACCGTTGAAAAGATTGCTTAAGAGATATTGCACCGGTTGAATTAAATGGCTTGAATAAGATGACAATGCTAAATAATTTGAACGGATTAAGAATGGAATTATGAATCTTCTGAGATACCTTGAACACTCCGGATATGAATAAGAGAGTTGAATAAATAAGAGAGCCTTCGGATAAGAAATTACAACATGTGAAAATACGTGAAACAAAAGGACGAGATATGATCAACACCGAAGCTTGAATTTATTCCACCGGAGAAGAAACGATAATGGAGAATGATGAACTTGAAGCTCTTGAGCATCTTCACGATAAATCACCGGATAAGAACATCAAAGGAAAAGAATGAAGAAATATCACATGAATAAAATGGATACTTCATTTAGAATTTCTGATTCCGAGAAGAAGAAGGGTGGGAGGGTGGGGAAACAAAGACAACTTGGGATGAATGAAACAGACACCGTTGAGAAAAACCAAGGATTGGTCTTGCACAAATTAAAAGGATCGGTTTAGCTTGAAGAGAAGCGCACCGGTTGAAAAGAATTTACATGACAATCTTGATGATCAAGAAGAACTAGCACCCTCATAGAAATATGAGAACACCGCTTAGGAAAGGTATGGAATCAACACTTGACATCGAAGCAACTCGAATACCAGAATCAAAACAAAATCAAAGGATAGATATGTTGCAACATAATCTTCACAATATCATTCAAATGGAGAACTGAATGAATGAATTTCGTAGGTACATCAACTTGTCGAGAAGCCAACAAGGAGCAGATAGAACAAATACAAGATGGAAGCTTCGTTCCACATGTTCGTGCTGAAAGCTCATGGAACGTGTTACGAAAGGGTTTTGCAATCCCCGGATCAGCATAGCCAAGGACCCTTTAAGATGCAACTCCCGATCAGAACAACGCCCATAAAACCACTTCACTCAATGTTGAACCCCGAACTCCATAGCATGCACTCGTTGGAAGAATGCCTATGAACTACTAGAAGAACCCACCTATTAATTTCTAAAAGTTTCCAGTTATGCAATCAGGTGTTGGGGATACAGGGGAAGCATCACGGACTCAACTCTAATCCTACATCCAGCTGTATCCATCCTTCAACACATAACCAGTTGTTTCCGGAAACCATTTACCTCGGACCTTCGAATCGGATCTGCTATACAAGCTATGGAAATACTCCCGAACTACCTCCCCAGTACTGGGTGATGTCGGGGTTATCTTGCCACTAACCGCATAGGAGAGTTTTCGATGTCGGCCGCCTTAAGTATTCCAGAACTGCTGCGATATATTTGTGACGACAACACCTCGGAGCTCAACTCCGCGGGACACTGCCACAACCCCTAAATGATAGGAGGCATCGAGAACAATGTTCTCATCACAAAGACATCGGAACAATCCAAACAATACTCGCGTGATCCTAAAAAAAATTGTGAAATTTTAAGAGTAGAAGAGATAAGTAATCGTCAGGAGTCCTCACCAGAGTGAAAAGAGATGAGGAGTAAAAAGAAATCCTACTCTTCGATATATATATATAGGACTCAAAACATTTTCAGGTGTGCCTAGACTCAACTGTCAATGATTCGATCAATCAGTGGGGGCTCCTAGGTCGGAGAAGGCTCTTATTACCAACTTGTAATGCCCAGGATGGGATTATACCTCCTATGTGTCGAGGCACGACTTAAAGTTATAAGCCCATTCTAGAATAATCTCAAGTTTGGTATATTTGCACGACTCATGTAAAATAGGGATGAAATTGCAAAAGGATAGTTGGCTTACACTCGCCACGTCACACAATACATTACATAAGCAAAACATCATCCAAAACATCACAACCCAACTACGGGCGAAGATCCAAAAGAAAGATACCAAAAACATTAAGCCACAGGTCCGAATTGCCCTAGTAGAAACCACTACTGATCGTCGAAAACGTCACATACCTACGGCTACGCTCTTCATCGAACTCCCACTGAAGTTCTGATCCATCTCCTGCATCGTACTCAGCTGTACCTGCATCTGGTGTTGTAGTATCTGTGAGCCACAAGGACTCAGCAATCCCATAACCATGGGTATCAAGACTAGCAAAGCTTTATGGGTATGGAGAAGGGTACTGGTGAGGTTGCAGCGGCGGCTAAGCATCATATGGTGGCT
Organism: Secale cereale; assembly: GCA_902687465.1. Classification (NCBI taxonomy): domain Eukaryota; kingdom Viridiplantae; phylum Streptophyta; class Magnoliopsida; order Poales; family Poaceae; genus Secale; species Secale cereale. The sequence continues at coordinate 289,928,620 of LR738712.1, forward strand.
ATCTTACGAGTACAAGAATAAGATGAGCATCTACGCAAACGGTCGCAAACTAGTAGTGATCGCTAAAGATCCTGAACTACCTACGAGTCAAACATAACCCCACCGTGTTCTCTTCTCAAAATGAAAAGATACAGTCACGGTTACTCACACAGTTGTGTGTTTTACTTCGGATCCTCTGTCATGTTTTCTACAGCCGGACATTAACAAATTCCAATCTGCCACATAACCATGGGCACGGCTTTCGAAAGATCATAACCCTGCAGGGGTGTCCCAACTTAGCCCATCACAAGCTCTCACGATCAGCTGAAGTGATAAATATAATATCATCACCCCTTATCTTAGGGAAATCCGATCAGGCTCGGCATCCCGGTGCACAAGACATTTCGACAATGGTAAAACAAGTCCAGCAAGACCTCCCGGCATGCCGACACCCTGACAGTAGCCGCGCGTATCTCGTCTCTGGCCACGTCCGGATAGGTGATCTTACGGGTCATACCAAATACCTCGGTTTTCCCCGTGGCGGACCCACAGTCTCCCCGTTTGGGACCAACACCATCAGCACTAGCCCCCCTGCTATGTAGAAAGAATCCCCGGGGACATGACCCCCTATGCAATTAATTAATTAATTAAGTTGTTATTATGAGCAAATTAAAATCAATGTTGGGCCTTGCTTGAGGAGTTTTATTCAAAGACGAAGTGTCAAGGGGTCCCCATATACCCAACCATGTAAGGAACGCAAAATCAAGGAACATAATGCTGGTTTATCGGCTCCTAAGGTGGCATGAGTGGAACAAAATACCGAGCAAAAGGCCAAGCCTTCCACCCATGCCCAGTATATAGGTGTGTTAATAATAATAATAGATATTGTGATATTCCAACAACAAGTTCCCTCCTGGAACGATCTTCATCTTCACCTGCAACTAACAACGCTATAAGCGAGGCTGAGCAAGCGGGTAACATAGCCAAACAATGGTTTGCTAGGAAGGTTTCAAAGGTTAGAGGTTTCATGGCAACAAGGAGAGGGGCTGACAATAATGATGTGTAGCGCGACATGTAACGATAGCATCGAGACAACTAAGCATGGCAATGATAGTAAAGGTATCCAAGGGTATGGTCATCTTGCCTGAGATCCCGCAAGGAAGAAGAACGGATCCATGATGAAGATGGGGAAGAAGCCTTGAAGAAGAACCACGGGTAGACGAACGAATCCTCACGATCGCAACGGAACAAGCACTAACGAGAAGAAGCAAGCAACACGGTAAACACACCACACGAGACATGAAAATATGCTCAACCAAGTATGATGCAAGACAGTTCTATATAAGAAGCACGACAAGTCTGTTCAGGAAGCACAACATGGCAAGGTAGGAAGCACAGTAAAACAACACAAGTCTATATATGATGCAATACATGGCAAGGTATGATGCATGACAAGTCTATACAAGAAGCAATGCATGACAAGGTAGGAAGCACAGAAAAACAACACAAGAACATGACAATATGCTGAAGCAAGTATGATGCAAGACAAGTCTATATATGATGCAATACATGGCAAGGGGTGAAGCAAAAACAAACTACCTATTTAGTCATTTTAAATGAGGCCGGAAATAACAACAACAATTCCGTAATTTGGTACTGTTCTGCCTATTACACCATTTTAAAGTTGTTAAACAGCAAAACAAGGTGCAACATGTTATTCTACACATTTTTCCACCCCATTTACAGATAAAGTTTATTAAATTTGGAGCTACGGTTATTTAGTTATTAATTAAACCATTTTAGCATGTTATTTATACAAATTAAATCAAACAACAAGTTTAAACAATATTAACAGGATTGAAAGTTGCATAGTATGAAACTACAAGAAAATCTAAGCAATTTTCATATATAAGATGTTTAAATCCGATGCACGGTTATTTAGTTATTAAATGCATGAACAAGGAGGGTCAAACTGTAAGTATGCATTTTTTGGAATATTACAAAAATCGCAGGACTGGAAAAAAACAGAAGAGGCAGAAACTGACTGGCCCAAAAAAAGGAGAGGGGCTGGAGGGGCTGCTCACCCCTGGGCTCGGCCCAGTCTGTGGAGAGGTAGCAGGCCGATGGAGAGGGAGGCCAGAAGGGGCGCATGGGCCTGGCGCTGGCACTGGCCCAGGGCGGGGCGGATCTGGCGATGCGGTTCTGGCGATGCTGGTCCGATCGAAGAGGTGAGGCCCAAGAGGGCGGTGGTCCTGTGCACGATGGAGTCGGGCGAGTGGTAACGGGCGCTGTCGACGATCACCCGCCCCAACCCGCTGGTTCGAGGAAAAAAATGCAGGGGACGACGCCCCGGCGGCGCTGGCAATGCTGGTGAGCGGTCAACGGGTGAGGCGCTTCAAACGGGCGCTGTCGAGAGCTTGGCGGGACCCGGCGGCAACCTTGAGGCGAGCAGCAGGGCGACGTGGGACTTGGAGACTGGCATCCCAGGCGGTCGAAGGATGCAGGGGGGTTCGAAGCAGAGGAGGCAGATCGTGAGAGAGAGAGACAGAGAGGAACGGAGGAAGTAAAACGGGGGCGCGGCCGCTCGAAGGAGGCCAGCGGAGGAAGGCATCTCCGGCGCGCTCGGAGTCGCCGTCGACGGGCGCCATGAGGCTCGGCTGCGGCTCTATGGGGGCGCGGGATCCAGGTGAAGCTCGAGGGGAAGAAGAGGGAGAGTGGGTGGCAGCACTGGTTGGGTGGAGATCGAGAGGGAGTTGGGGATTGGGTCGATGGGGAAAACAAGGAGGAGACCAGGGGAGGCGCTGGTTGGGTCGCTAGTGATCCCGAGGGAAATCAGAGAGAGTGGCGGCGGGAAGGAGGATCCCTAGAAAATAGGGTTTGTCCAAAATGGATTAGGATAGGCTATATATATATATATGGAAAAGAGGGGAGTTGGATCATCCGATCAAAATCTGACGGACGAGAAGAAATATAGGTAGGGAGTCCAAATAAGAAAAAGGAGATGTTTTAGGGATGTTTGGGGATGATCCGGACCCATCGGTAACGAAAACCCGGATCGGGTTCGGGACAGATTCGGACGTGCAGTCGAGGGGAAAATGGGCTGTGTAGAAGGTATCGGACTGAGACGAGAGAAGAGAGAGAGATGGCAGCCCGGCAACAGGTTCAGAGCACTGAAACGTCCGACGAATAAACCGGCTATAATGTCGCTATATGTTAAACGGTTGGGCTATCAAACAGACTCCGAATGCGATGAAATTTGACAGGCGGTCTACCTACGCTATAAAAAGACCGCACGCCAAGTTTCAACTCATTCCGAGAACTTTTTTCAGCCACTTATAAAAATAAATATTCGGAGGTGCCGCGGGCGCGTGCGAGTGTGTCTGGACTCAGAACGGACAACAGAGAGAACTGGGGAACCCGAACGAATGCAAGTTTTGAAAACATGCTGATGAAACGCACATGATGACATGACAAAGTGCAACACGCAAGCAAATGACATGGCAACGATGACGAATAACTGGCTGACACCTGGCGCATCGGTCTCGGGGCGTCACACCTTCAAACCATTCCTCTCTCCTGGCCCTTCTCAGTCTGGCGGCTCGACATCCTGGGCCCCTTCCCCCGCGCTGTCGGGGGCTTTGAGTACTTGTATGTCGCAATCGACAAGTTCACAAAGTGGCCAGAGGTGGAGGCAGTGAGGAAGGTCACAGCCCCGTCAGCCGTCAAGTTCTTCAAGGGACTAGTGTGCCGTTTTGGTGTACCCAACAGTGTCATCACCGACAATGGCACACAGTTCACAAGCCGCACCTTCATGCAATATATCCAAGACCTCGGCAGCAAAGTCTGTTTTGCTTCCGTTGCTCACCCACGAAGCAATGGTCAAGCTGAGAGGGCAAACGCTGAAGTGCTGCGGGGCTTAAGGACAAAGACCTTTGACAGGCTGCACAAGAGCGGAAGGCGCTGGATTGATGAATTGCCGATGGTTCTTTGGTCGATCAGAATGACGCCAATCGAGCCACCGGCCAGACAGCCTTTGCCCTGGTATACGGGGCAGAAGCAGTTCTCCCCACTGAAATCATATATGGGTCACCTCGAGTGCTCGCTTATGATGAGCTTGAGCAAGAGCAACTGCGGCAAGAGGACGCAATGCTCCTTGAGGAAGATCGTCTTCGGGCGGCTGTGAGAGCAGCATGCTACCAGCAAGCCTTGCGCCGCTACCATAGCCGCAAGGTCTGTGCCCGAAGCTTTGAGGAAGGCGACCTTGTTCTTCGGCGCGTTCAATCGGCCAAGAATAAAAACAAGTTGACGCCGAAGTGGGAAGGCCCTTATCGGGTAATACGAGTCACGAGGCCTGGTGCAGTCCGCCTGGAGACCGAAAATGCCATTCCGGTGAGCAATTCCTGGAACATTGAGCATCTTCGCAAGTTTTACCCATAAGGCGCGGCTTGCCGGGCCCCCCGGCAAGCCACCTTTTGTACAAGCCTTGTTGGCAAGGCATGTAACCCATTGTACAAAGCCAGGCGCAGACCCTGAGCATAAATAAATGAAGTGCTGGCGCCCTAAGTTATAGCATGCATGCTGAGTCGAGTCTCGTCCTTGGTTAGGGTTGATAGTGCTTAACGGCGGCTAACCCCTAGCTTAGAGGTCGAGTTTGCATCTCTTTGTCGTTCTTTTATCTCCTTTGGTTCACAGGACGTACAGATATCCTTGCCGAAACCACTTGGGGAGAAGGAAAAGGAACATATCAACATCAAAGCCCCTGGCAAGCCAGTGTTGCCGGGGGCTGCAAGAGCAAAGAATCACCCACGGCAAACCAGGGTTGCCGGGGGCTGCAGCTTCAGATAAGTTCTTCATCCCTTATCATGCATTCCATTATGGACTGAGGTATGTGAAACCTCGTTTCTTTCCTTAAAACTACCGTGCTCCCATGACTCTAGGCCCTAGGGCTCGTTCCTGGGACCGAGTTTGGTCGTAGTCGCGGTAGCGAAAGGACGAAACAAGGAGCCTAAGCCCACTTCATCCCTACCTCCGCCAAAGGCGTGAGAAAGGTCGAGCGAAGTGGGGGGATGGCAAGGGCTGTTGCCGGGCGAGAAATTGTTTATCTTAGAGATATCAGGGATTTGTTCCCTATTGTGGGTTCTACCTACGAACAAATGACCCGGCAAACATCCCTTTTTCATCAAAACATTCCATTCAGGTACAGTCCGTAGGGAATGAAAAACATGAAGAAGGGGATTACAAGTTTTAAATTTAACAGATGACGAAGGCTTACAAACTAAAAAGAGATAAGATGCCCGTAATGCCTTTCTTGTCCCTCTCCTCATGAGGCAGGTCAAGGAGGCGAGAAGGGCAAAAGGAGTGCCTAGGCGAGCTACGGGAGGCAGAAGACACCAAGAGAACATCTTGGTGACCGCCCAAAGGCTGGATGGTGATGGCGGCGTCGGAAGCAGAGCTCGAAGATGAGGCGGTAGGACGTCAGTACGCGTCGAAGGCGTCGTTGCCCGTGTACTCCGACATGACGACCTTGCCGCCCGCCCTCTTCCTCTTCCTCTTCCGCAGCCTCCCAACGCCAGCCGCCAAGGGGACGGCCCCGAGAAGTTCAAGGAGCCGGCGACACAGATGATGGGGTCGCCGGCGCATGCTGCCCACGTCACGCACGCCCCTCCACACCACGCCATGCGCGCGGATCGTGGGAGGCGCAGCGCGCGGAAAATCTTACCACGGTAAAAACCGTCCCGCCTGCCCGCACACCGTTCTGGCCCTAGCCCAACAACGCGTCGTGCTTATGTGTGGCCCAGGCCCGGGGGCTCCTGTCGGTGTAAAAAAGGGGGGTACACTTTTTGTACCCCTATGACTATGCACGGGCAGTCTGAGCCACGGGCACCACCACACCAAGCACGGCAAGGGAGGTGAGCCAGGGTAAGATCGAAGCCCGATGGAACTGAAGCCCGAAGCCAAGACCACAAAGAGCAAAGGGACAAAGCGGATTCCCCCAGCAAGATCCTTGCCGGGAGAAAGTTTTAGCAGCCCCAGCAAGATCCTTGCCGGGGCCGGCTCTAGCAGCCCCGGCAAGACCCTTGCCGCGGCAGCTCGCCCCACGCCTACGGAGCGATTCACCCTTGAGTCCACTGCCCCCATGGGGCAAGGATTTGGGAGACATCCCCGCAGTGGCATGCAGATCTTTGTGAAGACATTCAAGATCACATATACACTATGAAGACGACGACCCTTGGCGGGATCCCAGCCAAGGAAGACCACAAGACCTCCGGCAAGCCACTTGCCGGGGATGACAGCAGGCGCTACAGCAAGGCCCTTGCCGAGGACACCCGCGGGGCCACCGTCAGGTCCACACCAACTAAGCCACCACCGCCATATGCAGCTGCCGACCCAACCAGCTGGGCAGGCACCTGCGTGGCGACATGCAGATCTTCGTGAAGACCCACCATTGCGCCACCTCAGCTGCCTGCTTGCCAACATGGCATCTCAGGCATCTCTAGCCAGGGCGCGTGTTGACACAAGAAGGAGCGGCGACGGACAAGATGGATGTCTCCCCCGTCCCAGATAAAGCAAGGACACCTAAGCAAGACGCATTAAATGCGCCTTGTCATGTAATGCGAGGGATAACCTCGCATCACTGTACCGTTTCCACCTCCTGTGTGCCACTGTGGCAACCCCTTTTCCCTATAAAAGGAGGCCCGAGGCGACCAGGAGGGGGATTCAGCTTTTTGGAGCTCCTCACGCCCCATAGCTAGCTGAAGAACACGGATATACAATCCACCAAAGTAGGAGTAGGGTTTTACGCATCCTTGCGGCTCAAACCTGGGTAAACGAACCGTGTGCGAACTGTTGGATCCGCTCTTCTCTCAACCCCGCGCCCCGCAACCGTAGTAGGGATTCTTGTGATCCCATAGGTGTCGTTCTTAATACACCGACACATCAAGTGTTCTCAAATCCTTAAAGACTCAATCCGATAAGATAACTTCAAAGGGAAAACTCAATCCATTACAAGAGAGTAGAGGGGGAGAAGAAGATCCAACTAGAATAGCAAAGCTCGCGATACATCAAGATCGTGCCATCTCAAGAACACGAGAGAGAGAGAGAGAGAGAGAGATCAAACACATAGCTAATTGTACATACCCTCAGCCCCGAGGGTGGACTACTCCCTCCTCGTCATGGAGAGCGCCGGGATGATGAAGATGGCCATCGAAGAGCGATTCCCCCCTCCGGCAGGGTGCCAGAAAGGCTGTAGATTGGTTTTCGGTGGTTACAGTGGCTTTCGGCGGCGGAACTCCCGATCTAGGTTAATTTCCAAAGGTTTCAGTATTTATAGGAATTTTTGGAGTAGAGGCCAAGTGAAGGGGAGCTACGGGTCGTCCTCGAGATAGGGGGCACGCCCCCCTGCCCAGGGCGTGGCCCCCACCCTCGAGGGCACCCCGTGGCTCTCCTAGCCCAACTCTTTTGCTTCGGGGGCTTCTTTTGGTCCAGAAAAAATCGTCAAAAATTGGCTCGTCAATTGGACTGCGTTTGATTTTCCTTTTCTATAAAACCCTAAAACAGGAGAAAAACTGAAACTGGCACTGGGCTCTCGGTTAATAGGTTAGTCCCAAAAATCATATAAAAGTGTATAATAAAGCCCATAAGACATCCTAGAAGGATAATATAATAGCTTGCAACAATCAAAAATTATAGATATATTGGAGACGTACCAATGCACAACCCCGGTTTCAGCCAAGCAATTGTTTTCATACTCAATTTTTTCAAACCTTTCAACTTTCACGCAATACATGAGCGTGAGCCATGGATATAGCACTATAGGTGGAATAGAGTGGTGGCTGTGGAGAAGACAAAAAGGAGGAAGATAGTCTCACATCGACTAGGCATATCAATGGGCTATGGAGATGCCCATCAATAGATATCAATGTGAGTGAGTAGGGATTGCCATGCAACGGATGCACTAGAGCTATAAATGTACGAAAGCTCAACAAAAGAAACTAAGTGGATGTGCATCCCACTTGCTTGCTCATGAAGGCCTAGGGCATTTGAGGAAGCCCATCATTGGAATATACAAGCCAAGTTCTATAATGAAAATTCCCACTAGTATATGAAAGTGACTAAACATGAGACTCTCTATCATGAAGAACATGGTGCTACTTTGAAGCACAAGTGTGGAAAAAGACAGTAGCATTGTCCCTTTTCTTTTATTTTCTTTTCTTTTCTTTTTTTTCTTTTTTTCTTTTTTTCCTTTTTTTGGCCTTCCTTTTTCTTGTCCTTTCCTTTTATTTTTTTCTTTTTTTTCTTTGAGACAATGCACTAATAATGATGATCATCACACGTATATTGATTTACAACTCGATATTACAACTCGATACTAGAACAAAGTATAACTCTATATGAACGCCTCCGGCGGTGTACCAGGATGTGCAATGAATCAAGAGTGACATGTATGAAAAATTATGCATGGTGGCCTAGCCACAAATACGATGTCAACTACATGATCATGCATGGCAATATGACCATGATGAAGTGTGTCATATGAATGGAATGGTGGAAAGTTGCATGGCAATATATCTCGGAATGGCTATGGAAAAGCCATGATAGTTAGGTATGGTGGCTGTTTTGAGGAAGGTGTATGGTGGGTGTATGGTACCGGCGAAAGTTGTGCGGTACAAGAGAGACTAGCAATGGTGGAAGGGTGAGAGTGCGTATAATCCATGGACTCAAAATTAGTCATAAAGAACTCATCTACTTAATGCGAAAATTTACGAGTCATCAAAACAAATCAATCAACGCATGCTCCTAGGGGGGAGGTTGGTAGGACTTAACCATCGCGCGCCCCCGACCTCCACACAAAGGATGACACTCAACAAACACCTCATGCTCTAACTTCGTCACATAGCGGTTCATCATACGTGCATGCTACGGGAATCACAAACTTTAACACAAGTATTTCTCAAATTCATAATTACTCCACTAGCATGACTCCAATATCACCATCCTCATTGTTGGGGAAGGTAGTATTTTCAAAATTTTCCTACGATCACGCAAGATCTATCTACTAGATGCATAGCAACGAGGGGGAGAGTGTGTCTACGTACCCTCGTAGACCGGGAGCGGAAGCGTCAAGTAACGCAGTTGATGTAGTCGAACTTCTTCGCGATCCAACCAATCAAGCACCGAACGTACGGCACCTCCGCGTTCAGCTTGATGACGTCCCACGAGCTCTTGATCCAGTTGAGCTTCACGGGAGACTTTCGTCTGCACGACGGCGTGGTGACGGATATGATGTATCTACCGGCGCAGGGCTTCGCCTAAGCACTGCAACGGTATGACCGAGGTGTGTTTCTATGGAGGGGGCACCGCACACGGCTAAAACAATTCAACTTGTGTGTCCTAGGGTGCCCCCTGCCCCCGTATATAAAGGAGCAAGGGAGAGGCCGGCCCTAGAGGGGGCGCGCCAAGTGTGGGGAGTCCTACTAGGACTCCCAAGTCCTAGTAGGATTCCCCTTTCCTTTCCGGAGTAGGAGAGAAGGAAAGAGGTGGAGAAGGAGAAGGAAAAGGGGGCTGCACCCCTTGTCCAATTCGGACCAGCCTCCTTCCTTTTGGCCTTTCTCCTCTATTCCCGTATGGCCCAATAAGGCCCATATACTCCGAAAAATACCTGAATCACTCGAAACCTTTCCGATGTCCGAATATAGTCGTCCAATATATCGATCTTTACGTCTCGAACATTTCAAGACTCCTCGTCATGTCCCCGGTCTCATCCGGGACTCCGAGCTCCTTCGGTACATCAAAACTCATAAACTCATAATACCGATCGTCATCAAACGTTAAGTGTGCGGACCCTGCGGGTTCGAAAACTATGTAGACATGACCGAGACTCATCTCCGGTCAATAACCAATAGCGGAACCTGGATGCTCATATTGGCTCCTACATATTCTACGAAGATCTTTATCGGTCAAACCGCATAACAACATACATTGTTCCTTTTGTCATTGGTATGTTACTTGCCCGAGATTCGATCGTCGGTATCTCTATACCTAGTTCAATCTCGTTACCGGCAAGTCTCTTTACTCGTTCCGTAATACATCATCTCGTGACTAACTCATTAGTCTTTTGCTTGCAAGGCTTATTATGATGTGCATTACCGAGAGGGCCCAGAGATACCTCTCCGACACTCGGAGTGACAAATCCTAGTCTTGATCTGTGCCAACACCACGAACACTTTCGGAGACACCTATAGAGCATCTTTATGATCACCCGGTTACATTGTGACGTTTGATAGCACACAAGGTGTTCCTACGGTATTCAGGAGTTGCATAATCTCATAGTCATAGGAACATGTATAAGTCATGAAGAAAGCAATAGCAGTAAAACTAAAGGATCATAGTGCTAAGCTAACGGATGGGTCTTGTCCACCACATCATTCTCCTAATGATGTGATCCCGTTGATCAAATGACAACTCATGTCTATGGTTAGGAAACATAACCATCTTTGATCAATGAGCTAGTATAGTAGAGGCATACTAGGGACACTCTGTTTTGTCTATGTATTCACACATGTACTAAGTTTCCGGTTAATACAATTCTAGCATGAATAATAAACATTTATCATGATATAAGGAAATATAAATAACAACTTTATTATTGCCTCTAGGGCATATTTCCTTCAGTCTCCCACTTGCACTAGAGTCAATAATCTAGCTCACATCGCCATGTGATTTAATACCGATAGTTCACATCGTTATGTGAATAACACCCATAGTTCACATCGCCATGTGACCAAAACCCAAAGGGTTTACTAGAGTCAATAATCTAGTTCACATCGCTATGTGATTAATACCCAAGAGTAATAAGGTGTGAACATGTTTTGCTTGTGAGAGAAGTTTAATCAACGGGTCTATCAAATTCAGATCCGTATGTATTTTGCAAATTTCTATGTCTACAATGCTCTGCATGGAGCTACTCTAGCTAATTGCTCCCACTTTCAATACGCATCCAGATTGATACTTAGAGTCATCTGGATTTAGTGTCAAAGCTTGCATCGGCGTAACCCTTTACGACGAACTCTTTATCACCTCCATAATCGAGAAACATTTCCTTAGTTATCCAGTAACTAAGGATAATTTTGACCGCTGTCCAATGATCTACTCCTGGATCACTTTTGTACCTCCTTGCCAAAATCATGGTAAGGTACACAACAGGTTTGGTACACAGTATGGCATACTTTATAGAACCTATGGCTGAGGCATAGGAATGACTTTCATTCTTTCTCTATCTTCTGCCGAGGTCGGGCTTTGAGTCTTACTCAACTTCATACCTTACAACTCAGGCAAGAACTCCTTCTCTGACTGATCCATTTTGAACTACTTCAAAAACTTGTCAAGGTATGTACTCATCGAAAGTCTTATCAAGCGTCTTGATCTATCTCAATAGATCTTGATGCCCAATATGTAAGCAGCTTCACCAAGGTCTTTCTTTGAAAAACTCCTTTCAAACACTCATTTATGCTTTCCATAAAATTCTACATCATTTCCGATCGACAATATGTCATTCACATATACTTATCAGAAAGGTTGTAGTGCTCCCACTCACTTCTTGTAAATACAGGCTTCACCGCAAGTCTGTATAAATCTATATGCTTCGATCAACTTATCAAAGCGTATATTCCAACTCCGAGATGCTTGCACCAGTCCATAGATGGATCGCTGGAGCTTGCACATTTTGTTAGCACCTTTAGGATTGACAAAACCTTCTGGTTGCATCATATACAAGTCTTCTTTAATAAATCCATTAAAGAATGCAGTTTTGTTATCCATTTGCCAGATTTCATAAAATGCGGCAATTGCTAACATGATTCGGACAGACTTAAGCATCGCTACGGGTGAGAAAGTCTCATCGTAGTCAACTCCTTGAACTTGTTGAAAAACTTTCGCAACAAGTCGAGCTTTGTAAACAGTAACATTACCGTCAGCGTCAGTATTCCTCTTGAAGATCCATTTACTTTCGATGGCTTGCCGATCATCGGGCAAGTCAACCAAAGTCCACACTTTGTTCTCATACATGGATCCCATCTCAGATTTCATGGCCTCAAGCCATTTTGCGGAATCTGGGCTCATCATCGCTTCCTCATAGTTCGTAGGTTCATCATGGTACAGTAACATGACTTCCAGAACCGGGTTGTCGTACCACTCTGATGCGGAACGAACTCTGGTTGATCTACGAAGTTCAGCAGAAACTTGATCTGAAGTTTCATGATCATCATCATTAGCTTCCTCACTAATTGGTGTAGAAATCACTGGAACTAGTTTCTGTGATGTTCCACTTTCCAATTCGGGAGAAGGTACAATTACCTCATCAAGTTCTACTTTCCTCCCACTCACTTCTTTCGAGAGAAACTCCTTCTCTAGAAAGGATCCACTCTTAGCAACAAAGACCTTGCCTTTGGATCTGTGATAGAAGGTGTACCCAACAGTTTCTTTTGGGTATCCTATGAAGATTTACTTCTCCGATTTGGGTTCGAGCTTATCATGTTGAAACTTTTTCACATAAGCATCGCAGTCCCAAACTTAAAGAAATGACAACTTAGGTTTCTCGTCAAACCACAGTTCATACGGTGTCATCTCCACGGATTTAGATGGTGCCATATTTAACGTGAATGTAGCTGTCTCTAATGCATAACCCCAAAAGCGATAGTGGTAGATCGGTAAGAGACATCATCGATCGCACCATATCTAATAAAGTACGGTTATGACGTTCGGACACACCATTACGTTGTGGTGTTCCGGGTGGCGTGAGTTGTGAAACTATTCCACATTGTTTCAAATGAAGACCAAACTCGTAACTCAAATATTCTCCTCCATGATCAGATCGTAGAAACTTTATTTTCTTGTTACGATGATTCTCTACTTCACTCTGAAATTCTTTGAACTTTTCAAATGTTTCAGACTTGTGTTTCATTAAGTAGATATACCCATATCTGCTCAAATCATTAGTGAAGGTCAGAAAATAACGATACCCGCCGCGAGCTTCAACACTCATTGGCCCAGATACATCTGTATGTATGATCTCCAACAAATCTGTTGCTCGCTCCATTGTTCCAGAGAACGGAGTTTTAGTCATCTTGCCCATGAGGCATGGTTCGCAAGCACCAAGTGATTCATAATCAAGTGATTCCAAAAGTCCATCACTATGGAGTTTCTTCATGCGCTTTACACCATTATGACCTAAACGGCAGTGCCACAAATAAGTTGCACTATCATTATTAACCTTGCATCTTTTGGCTTCAATATTATGAATATGTGTATCACCACGATCGAGATCCACTAAACTATTTTCATTGGGTGTATGACCATCGAAGGTTTTATTCATGTAAACAGAATAACAATTATTCTATGACTTTAAATGAACAACCGTATTGCAACAAATATGATCAAATCATATTCATGCTCAACGCAAATGCCAAATAACATTTATTTAGGTTTTACACTAATCCCGAAAGTATAGGGAGTGTGCGATGATGATCATATCAATCTTGGAACCACTTCCAACACACATCGTCACTTCACCTTTAACTAGCCTATGTTCATTCTGCAATTCTCATTTTGAGTTACTAATTTTAGCAACTGAACCGGTATCAAATACCCAGGGGTTGCTATGAACACTAGTAAAGTACACATCAATAATATGTATATCAAACATACCTTTGTTCACTTTTTCATCCTTCTTATCCACCAAGTATCTAGGGCAGTTCCACTTCTAGTGACAATTTCCTTTGCAGTAGAAGCACTTAGTTTCAGGTTTGAGTTTAGCTTTGGATTTCTTCACGGGAGTGACAACTTGCTTGTCATTCTTCTTGAAGTTCCCCTTCTATCCCTTTGCCCTTTACTTGAAACAAGTGGTTTTGTTAACCATCAACACTTGATGCTTTTTCATGATTTCTACCTTCGCCGACTTCAGCATCACGAAGAGCTCGGGAATTCCTTTCGGCATCCCTTGCATATTATAGTTCATCACGAAGTTATACTAACTTGGTGATAGTGACTAGAGAAATTTTTCAATTACTATCTTATCTGGAAGATTAACTCCCACTTGATTCAAGTAATTGTAGTACCCAGACAATCTGAGCACATGCTCACTGGTTGAGCTATTCTCCTCCATCTTGTAGGCAAAGTACTGTCAGAAGTCTTATACCTCTCGATACGGGCATGAGTATGAAATACTAATTTCAACTCTTGGAACATCTTATATGCTCTGTGGCGTTCAAAACATTTTTGAAGTCCCGGTTCTAAGCCGTAAAGCATGGTGCACTTAAACGATCAAGTAGTCATCATACCGAGCTTTTGTCAAAACGTTCAAAACGTCTACATCTACTCCTGCAATAGGTCTGTCACCTAGCGGTGCATCAAGGACATAATTCTCTGTGCAGCAATGAGGATAATCCTTAGATCACGGAACAATTTCGCATCATTGCTACTAACATCTTTCAACTTAGTTTTCTCTAGGAACATATAAAAAATAAACGGGGAGCAACATCGTGAGCTATTGATCTACAACATAGATATATATGCAAATACTACGAGGACTAAGTTCATGATAAATTAAAGTTCAATTTAATCATATTACTTAAGAACTCCCACTTAGATAGACATCCCTCTAGTCATCTAAATGATCACGTGATCCAAATCAACTAAACCATGTCCGATCATCACGTGAGATGGAGTAGTTTCAATGGTGAACATCTTATGTTGATCATATCTACTATATGATTCACACTCGACCTTTCGGTCTCTAGTGTTCCGAGGCCATATCTGCATATGCTAGGCTCGTCAAGTTTAACCCGAGTATTCTGCGTGTGCAAAACTGGCTTACACCCGTTGTATTTGAACGTAGAGCTTATCACAGCCGATCATCACGTGGTGTCTCGGCACGAAGAACTTTCGCAATGGTGCATACTCAGGGAGAACACTTGTACCTTGAAATTTTGTAAGGGATCATCTTATAATGCTACCGTCGTACTAAGCCAAATAAGAAGCATAATAAGATAAACATCACATGCAATCAAAAAATGTGACAAGATATGGCCATCATCATCTTGTGCTTTTGATCTCCATCTCCAAAGCACCGTCATGATCACCTTCGTCACCGGCGCGACACCTTGATCTCCATCGTAGCATCGTTGTCGCCTCGCCAACTATTGCTTCTACGACTATCGCTACCGCTTAGTGATAAAGTAAAGCAATTACATGGCGATTGCAATTCATACAATAAAGCGACAACCATATGGCTCCTGCCAGTTGCCGATAACATTACAAAACATGATCATCTCATACAAAACCGTATATCTTATCATGTCTTGACCATATCACATCACAACAAGCCCTGCAAAAACAAGTTAGACGTCCTCTACTTTGTTGTTGCAAGTTTTACGTGGCTGCTACGGGCTTAGCAAGAACCGTTCTTACCTACGCATACAAAATCACAACGATGTTTCGTCAAGTATGTGTTGTTTTAACCTTCACAAGGACCGGGCGTAGCCACACTTGATTCAGCTAAAGTGAGAGAGACAGACACCTGCCAGTCACCTTTAAGCAATGAGTGCTCATAACGGTGAAACCAGTCTCGCATAAGCATACGCGTAATGTCGGTCTGGGCCGCTTCATCTCACAATACCGCCGAAGCAAAGTATGACATGCTGGTAAGCAGTATGACTAGTATCGCCCACAACTCATTGTGTTCTACTCGTGCATATCATCTACGCATAGACCTGACTCATGATGCCACTGTTGGGGAACATAGTATTTTCAAAATTTTCTTACGATCACGCAAGATCTATCTACTAGATGCATAGCAACGAGGGGGAGAGTGTGTCTACGTACCCTCATAGACCGGGAGCGGAAGCATCAAGTGACGCGGTTGATGTAGTCAAACTTCTTCGCGATCCAACCGATCAAGCACCGAACGTATGGCACCTCCGCGTTCAACACACGTTCAGCTTGATGACGTCCCACGAGCTCTTGATCCAGTTGAGCTTCACGGGAGAGTTTCGTCAGCACGACGGCGTGGTGACGGATATGATGTATCTACCGGCGCAGGGCTTCGCCTAAGCACTGCAACGGTATGACCGAGGTGTGTTTCTGTGGAGGGGGGCACCGCACACGGCTAAAACAATTCAATTTGTGTGTCCTAGGGTGCCCCCCTGCCCCCGTATATAAAGGAGCAAGGAAGAGGCCGGCCCTAGAGGGGGCGCGCCAAGTGTGGGAAGTCCTACTAGGACTCCCAAGTCCTAGTAGGATTCCCCTTTCCTTTCCGGAGTAGGAGAGAAGGAAAGAGGTGGAGAAGGAGAAGGAAAAGGGGGATGCACCCCTTGTCCAATTCGGACCAGAGGGGGCGCGCGCGCCTCCTTCCTTTTGGCCTTTCTCCTCTATTCCCGTATGGCCCAATAAGGCCCATATACTCCAAAAAATACCCGAATCACTAGGAACCTTTCCGATGTCCGAATATAGTCGTCCAATATATCGATCTTTACGTCTCGACCATTTCGAGACTCCTCGTCATGTCCCCGGTCTCATCCGGGACTCCGAACTCCTTCGGTACATCAAAACTCATAATACCGATCGTCATCAAACGTTAAGCGTGCGGACCCTATGGGTTCGAGAACTATGTAGACATGACCGAGACTCATCTCTAGTCAATAACCAATAGCGGAACCTGGATGCTCATATTGGCTCATACATATTCTACGTAGATCTTTATCGGTCAAACCGCATAACAACATACGTTGTTTCTTTTGTCATTGGTATGTTACTTGCCCGAGATTCGATCGTCGGTATCTCTATACCTAGTTCAATCTCGTTACCGGCAAGTCTCTTTACTCGTTCCGTAATACATCATCTCGTGACTAACTCATTAGTCTTTTGCTTGCAAGGCTTATTATGATGTGCACTACCGAGAGGGCCCAGAGATACCTCTCCGACACTCGGAGTGACAAATCCTAGTCTTGATATGTGCCAACACCACGAACACTTTTGGAGACACCTGTAGAGCATCTTTATGATCACCCAGTTACTTTGTGACGTTTGATAGCACACAAGGTGTTCCTACGGTATTCGGGAGTTGCATAATCTCATAGTCATAGGAACATGTATAAGTCATGAAGAAAGCAATAGCAGTAAAACTAAACGATCATAGTGCTAAGCTAACGGATGGGTCTTGTCCACCACATCATTCTCCTAATGATGTGATCCCATTGATCAAATGAAAACTCATGTCTATGGTTAGGAAACATAACCATCTTTGATCAATGAGCTAGTCTAGTAGAGGCATGTCAGGACCCCGATCCTAAGTCACACCGATCTAGCTGTAACACGTCATATCACTTTGCGGCCTCACGCACGGTAACCCCACGGGTGCCACCTTACCTGGCCCGGGACCGTTTGCGCATTTTGGCACACGTATATGACAGTGTCGCTAGCATCCATATGACAGAGAAACCGGGCCGACATGGCTAGTTATAAACCAAAAGTGGCACTAAATTACAGAGACAGGCATCCATGACCCAGCAACGAACGTGTCGGTCATCAACGTATGAACCCAAGTCGTAGCAAGCTACATGGACTTAAAGGAACAACGCGTGACATTTCCCCTAAGGGACAGACACTGGAACGAAGAAGGACACATGTCGGCCAGCCTACGTGTTCCGAGCAGTAGCAAGCTACCAAGGCTCATTGGAGACACTAGGAGGCATTTCCTTGTAAGGTAGGCTACCAAAGGAAAACAACTAGGTGTCGGATCCCACACATACCAAGCATTTCAAACATACACGCAATATGCTCAATATGTGCAAATACAACATTGCATCACAACAGAACTCTATGACTCAAAGTACTTTATTTAAAAGGCTCCAAGAGCCATACATAACATATCCATACAGGTAGGGGTCACATGACCCAACACTCAAGTCATACAGTCATACAAGCACAAGCGGAAGCTACATGTCTGAGTACAGACAACTTAGAAAATAAAACAGGCTTGGTGTAGCTTGACTATCTACAAGGCCCTTCACAAGCTCCAGATCTCCGTCTGGCTGTCAAGCTACTCGTCGACGTCAACGTCTATGTAGAACCCATCAGCAGGGGCAGGGTTCTCCTCTGCAACAGTTATTAAGCAAACATGAGTACAAAGGTACTCAGCAAGTCTTACCACAGAACCTATCATACATGCAACATTATCAATGGGGGATAGTGGAGTTTATAGCAGAATGCCAGCTTTGACCTTGGCTAACCTATACTACAACTCTCAACAGATTGCAAGATGTTATTACGAACACGAGTCCTCTACTCACCACATCAATACACTATCGAGGATCCTCTTCCGTCATCCTACGGAAGGGCCATCCACGGCACTCACGCTTATCTTGAGGCTTTTAGTAGTATCCATCAACTTGTCTATGAACTGTAAGAGTAACCAAGTAGTTCGTACCGCGAACAACGGCTATTCGAATAGATTGATAACCCTGCAGGGGTGTACTTCTTCACACACGCTTTCACCACTTATCGCCGTTTACTCAGCGTGTACTCGGCAACCTTCAAGCGTAAGCCCAGCGAGGGTGTCGGCCACGACCTGACTAACTACACAAGTCTCTCGTCCAGGTTTATCGCCTATTTGGGTTCCATCCGTGGGGAGATCCGGCCGGGGTGTCGCTCACGGTCCCAAACGATGTGTACAGGGTTCCCGAGTTACCAAATGGGCAACCGGTACACCGTGCCACGTACCTGTCGCATCACAACCCGCCCCGAGGGTCAGCGTTGTGCACGACCTCCAGTAAGCTATAAACACCAGAAACTAGTTGCAACTCCTGGACAGAGATCAAGGGTAATTAATAAGCCGAGAGGGTCAATTAAGGATCCCAATGCGTGGTAGTAGCTGTAACTTGAACCACACATACAGATCTCAGGTCCTATGGACGATTCCAATGAAACAACCCACCACGTACTCCTACATGGCCTTTCATCGATACCTTTACCAAGCGTATTGCACACTTCCTTCTCTTTATCGAAAGATTGTTTCACTCTGATCCATCACCCAGATGAACCAGACCAGACACGACTCTAAGCATAGCAGGCAACATAAGTAAATAGCATGGTGGATCACACATTACATGGCTCAATCAACTCCTACACATGCTAGTGGGTTTCAACTATTTACTGTGGCAATGACAGGTCATGCAAGGGAATAGGGTTCAACTACCACAGCAAGTAGCAGTTCACACGCTGTTGCCTTAATGCAGTAAAAGAGAGCAGGAGCGAGAAGATTGGGTTTGTATAGGAATGATCAATGATTGCTTGCCTGACAAGGTAGTTGTCGGGTACTGCTCTTCAACTGGATACGCAGCAGTATCCTCGGGAGCAGGACCTAACACAGGGAATACCGACGATACAATCATTAACAAACAAATGCAACAATATGATGCATGCTCATGACATGGCAAGATGCATGTGTGTTGGCTAATGCAACTATAACCAGAAGGGTTTGAGCTTATTTGAATCAAAGATTCAAATTGGAGTTGAAACTATTATTTAAATAAGTGCATTATCATGTTTTGATGTATACAGCAAGTTAACTTGTTCAAACATGCATGAAACCAGTGCCATTAGAAAGATTGGATTTTTCTGATCATTTTTCATATATAAATCTTTTCCATCTGAGCTATGGTTGATTTTATATGATTTTTAGAAGTTTTGGGTATTTTCTGGAATTTCCTGAATTATTTTAAATCTAAAAATCCCAGAAAAACCTTTACTGCGTCAGCATGACATCATGCTGACGTCAGCCAGTCAACAGGGCCAGTCCAAGTCAAACCTGACTGGTGGGTCCCTCATGTCAGTGTCTCAGGAGCTAATTCCGGTCATAACCAGGGTTGACTGGGTTTGACTAACAAATGGGGCCCACTGTCAGTGACTGTGGTGATTAAACTAATTACTGTTAGCTCCTAACTAACAGGCCATGTCAGCCCGCCGGAGTTTGGCCGGCGGCGACCATTTCGCACGGCGGTGACTCGTCGAAATCCTTATTCCGGCAGCCATTTGCCGCGCGGATGGGCTCGGTGTGCTCCTGGTGATGCACCGCATCCAACGGTGCTACTGGTTGGTCGAGAGGTCGCCAGAGTCGACGGCGACGAGCTCGTCCGCGGCGGTGCTCGCACAGAGTTGGTCGGGATGAAGTTGTAGTGCACGGTAGGAGGAGCTAAGGCTTGCTTTAGCTTGCTGGTGACCTACTGAAGCTAATGGCGTGCTCAGCCACGAGGTACGGTGCCTATGGCCACGGCGGTGAGTTGGCCGGCGGCGGTGATCGTCGGTCAGCAAAGGGGTCGGCGGCTACAAGGCCTAAACGAGCCCGTGGAGAGGGGGTTCGAAGCGTGAGCTCACAGCGGTCGCAGAGGGCGTCGAAGTGAGCTCGGGGACGGTCGGACG
Source organism: Secale cereale (assembly GCA_902687465.1). NCBI lineage: Eukaryota > Viridiplantae > Streptophyta > Magnoliopsida > Poales > Poaceae > Secale > Secale cereale. The sequence goes on from LR738712.1 coordinate 289,949,068, forward strand.
ACGGCGTACGGGCGGCGGCGATCTCCGGTGCCGAAGGTTGAAGACGACGGCGAGGAGGACGTTGCGGGGCTCCTGGCGTCGTGTGCGTCGGTGGGGAGCTTCGGGGCGATGCGGCGGAGCTAGTGGTGCTTCGGGGAGGCGAGGGAGTGGCGTAGAGCGCGGTGTCAGCGGTCGTCGGCGACGAGCTCGCTCGGGGGAGCTCGGCGGAGGGGAGAGAGGAGGGGGAGAGACACGGGGGAGAGGGGAAACGGTCGAGGGGGCTTCGTGGCGTCGTCCTAGTCCATCCAGGGGGTCGAGGGACCAGCCAGGCAGGCAGGAGGTGGCCGGCGCATCGGCGGCGCTCGCCACCGAGCTGCTTCGTGCGCTGGCGCGGCGAAGAAGACGGGGATGCCCCTGGTGGGCTGGGCCGGCTGGGCCAGCAGGTAAGTGGCACAGGTAAGTGTTTCTTCCTATTTTTCTTTTCCTATTTTCTTTCTGTTTTATTTCTTTTGCAGCTTTGTTCAATTAATAAAAATGCCTAAACATTTTTATAACTCATGACACTTGTCATACCTACTGTATATAATATGAACAGTAGGAAACATTATAGTTCATGATTATTTGAGCATTTAAAATATTTTATAGCATTTAAATGCCCAGATTCAAATACCATATGATTTAATCCAGAGCCCTTGAGTGTCCTAGAAAATTGTGCACCATTTTGGGCAGAGGTTTAAGACCAAGGCAGAAATGATGAACATTTTTAAGGGCATTTTGGGTACATTGGAAAATATTTTAGCAAACCCTAGTTGTTAGGGGAGGGGTGCTGGGGTTTCTGTTAATCCCATTTCAAGTTTCTTTGAAAGTAAACATGATGCACACTCTAGTTAGGTCCTAAAGCAAGTGCTAGCTAGGGATGTGACAACTCACCCCCACTTAAAAGAATCGCGTCCCGAGATTCGGGTTCCTCCGGAAAGAGGGTGGGTACTCAAGTCGAAGACGATCCTCCCTTTCCCAAGTAGCTTCACTCTCCGAATGATGTGACCATTGAACCTTGAGAAACTTGATATTGTGGCGTCGAGTGGTGCGCTCAGTTTGATCAAGAATACGAACGGGGTATTCTCGATATGTGAGATTCTCTTGGAGATCAAGCGTTTCGTGGTCCACTCCGCGGATAGGATCCGAGAAGCAGCGCCTGAGTTGAGAAACGTGGAAAACATCATGAACTCTGGAGAGGTGCGGAGGTAGTTCCAATTGGTAGGCAACTTCTCCTCGTTTGGCAAGAATGCGAAAAGGACCGATGAAACGAGGGGCCAATTTGCCTTTGATACCGAAGCGATGGGTTCCCTTAAGAGGAGTAACCCGAAGGTAAGCCTTATCGCCGACTTCAAAAGTCACAGCCTTATGATGACTATCATATTGGCTCTTTTGGCGAGACTGGGCTGTTTTCAATCTCTCACGAACGATGCGAACTTGTTCCTCTGCTTCCTGAATCATATCCGGGCCAAAGAATTGTCTTTCGCCGGTTTCTGACCAGTTAAGAGTTGTTCGACACCTTCGTCCATATAGAACTTCGAAGGGAGATTTGCCCAAGCTGTCTTGATAACTATTGTTATAAGCGAATTCGGCAAATGGAAGACACTTTTCCCATTCCATACCGAAAGAGATGACAGAGGCTCGAAGCATGTCTTCCAGAATTTGATTGACTCGTTCCACTTGACCACTTGATTGCGGATGGAAGGCAGTACTGAAGGAGAGATGAGTTCCCATAGCATTCTGGAAACTTTCCCAAAATCGTGAAGTGAAAAGACTTCCACGGTCCGAGTTAATCTCCAACGGCACACCATGAAGTGATACTATTCGAGAGATATATAAGTCTGCTAGCTGGCTAGCGGTAATACTCTCTCGAACAGGCAGGAAATGAGCTACTTTAGAGATACGGTCGATAACGATGAAGATAGCATTATTCCCTTTCCTGGTCCTGGGGAAACCGGTAATGAAGTCCATACCAACTTTGTCCCATTTCCATTCAGGAATAGCTAAAGGTTGAAGGGTGCCAGCAGGCCGTTGATGCTCTGCTTTGACTCGACGACAAACGTCGCAGTTAGCAATGAATTGAGCGATTTCTCTCTTTATCCTAGTCCACCAGAATCTTTGACGTAGGTCTTGATACATTTTGGTACTACCGGGATGAATCGTGAGAGGAGATTCATGAGCCTCCTTAAGAATCATCTGTCGTAGTTGTGGTTTCTTGGGTACCACCAATCGTTCTCGAAGTACACTACACCTCGATCATCCATAGAGAAGCTTCTAGCAACTCCGCTAGCAATGTTCTCCTTGATCCGAGATATGCCTTTATCATACCGCCGGGCAACTATGATTTGATCCATAAGGGTAGGTTTCGCCACCAAGGTGGAAAGGAATCCTCGAGGAACAATGTGAAGGTTAAGCTTACGAAATTCCTCGTGGAGAAGTGGTTGACTTTGTTGTAACATTAAATTGTTACAATATGACTTACGACTTAGTGCATCAGCCATGACATTGGCCTTTCCAGGAGTGTAAGTGATTCCTAAGTCGTAGTCGGTGAGCAACTCAACCCAACGTCTTTGCCTGAGATTTAGATCCGGTTGGGTGAAGATATACTTCAAACTTTGGTGATCAGTGAATATTTCACAGCGATTACCAAGGAGGTAATGTCGCCATGTTTTGAGTGCATGGACTACAGCTGCAAGCTCTAGATCATGAGTAGGATAGTTATCCTCGTGTGGACGCAACTGTCGAGATGCGTATGCAATCACTTGACGATCTTGCATGAGAATGCAACCTAGTCCTTGTCGCGAGGCGTCGCAGTAGATTATAAAATCCTTGGAAAAATCTGGTGGTACCAGTACAGGTGCAGATGTCAGGCGTCTTTTCAGTTCCTGAAAACTGGACTCGCACTGTGGGGCCCACTCAAACTTTTTATCTTTCTTGAGGAGTTCAGTTAGAGGTTTAGCAACCTTGGAGAAATTCTCGACGAAGCGTCGGCAATAGCTTGCTAAGCCAAGAAAACTCCTAACTTGCTTGACCGATTCAGGGGGAGTCCAATCAAGTACGGCTTGAACTCGCTCGGGATTGACAGCAATACCCTTGCCAGAGATCACATGACCTAGATAGGTTACTTCTGGCAACCAAAATTCACATTTAGAGAATTTGGCATAAAGGCGGTACTCTCGAAGTTTCGTCAATACCAGCCTTAAATGCTCGGCATGATCTTCCTTGTTCTTGGAGAAAATGAGTATATCATCGAGGTATACCATGACGAATTTATCCAAATACTCCATGAATATAGAATTCATTAATCGAGAAAAGGTAGCTGGGGCATTGGTTAATCCGAAGGACATGACGGTGTACTCATATTGGCCATAACGAGTAACGAAAGCCGTTTTAGGAATGTCCCCGTTCTTGATTTTGATTTGATGGTAGCCCAACCTCAAATCCATCTTAGAGAAGACTGAGGATCCAGCGAGCTGATCATACAGGTCGTTGATCCTGGGGAGCGGATACTTATTCTTTATGGTGACCAGATTGATAGGTCGGTAATCTACAACCATCCGCTCCGTTCCATCCTTCTTCTTGACGAAGAGGACAGGGCAAGCCCAAGGGGAAGAACTAGGACGGATGAAACCCTTTTGCAAGGACTCGTCGAGTTGTTTCTTTAGCTCAGCTAATTCTAGTGGTGCCATCTTATAAGGTCTCCTAGAGATTGGGACAGTTCCAGGAATAAGATCTATCACGAACTCGACATCTCTGTCAGGAGGAATTCCTGGCAGTTCTTCGGGAAAAACATTCGAGAAGTCACGGACTACCGGGATATCTTCGAGTTCTGGTAGAGGGCTGGCATTAAGAGAGTAGAGCTGACGTTCAGCCATTCGGGCCAAGACATTGACTATCTTGCCGATAGGATGTGTAAGTTGAACGGTCCTAGTAAAGCAATCAATCTTGGCATAATGAGTTGTCATCCAATCCATACCCAAGATGATGTTTATGTCCGAGGACTTGAGGGCGATTAAAGAAGCAAGGAAAACAAGTCTATCGACAAGGATTTCATTCCCATGGCTTACCCTTGAGGTTTGCCACTTTGATCCAGGAGTTTGAATAACCATGGTAGTAGGCATGTCACAAAAAGTCATGTTGTGCAATCGAGCATAGCTCTCAGATATGAACGAATGGGATGCTCCAGTATCGAAAAGAACAGATGCCGGATGGCAGTTTATGAGAAGCGTACCAAGGACGACGTTAGGATCCTCAAAACCTTCTTCGGCAGAAACATAGTTGACATGACCACGTGCAGTGGGGATTGGCTTGACATAATTCACCTTGCCGGTTGGTTTACCACGGCCAACGGGTTTTCCTGGTTGGTTCTGGGGACAATCACGCATGTAGTGTCCCGGTTCTCCACACTTGAAACAAGTCACAGTGGTGGTGCATGGAGCAAAGTTGGAAGGTGGTCATCCATAGGTCTTGGCAGGTGCAAACTGTTGAGTTGGGCGAGGCGCCTCATAGGATGGCCTCGGTGTGTACTTGGGTGGCAGAGCAGTGTTAGGAACCCACACACGGCACTTGTGAGAGCCAGAGCCGGATGAGGAACCAAAGTCTCGAGTATGCTTGCGGGTGGCCTCGAAGTCGGTCTGGCCTGTTTCAGCACTGATAGCCTTGTTTACCAACTTCTGGAAGGAAGTGCACTCGTGCAGACGTAGATCTCGACGGAGTTCAGGGCTGAGTCCCTTGCGGAACCTCGCCTGCTTCTTGGCATCGGTGGATACTTCCTCAGGTGCATAGCGTGCCAGGTTACCAAACTCACGACTATAGCCATCCATAGTTAAACGGCCCTGGGTGAAATTGCAGAATTCCTCCCGCTTGCGATCCATGAGACCTTCCGGAATGTGATGTTCACGGAATGCCTCACTGAACTCAACCCAGGTAGTGACTTGGCCAGCAGGACGCATAGCTTCAAAGTTTTCCCACCAAAGACTGGCAGGGCCCTCAAGATGGTAGGCGGCATAGATAACCTTGTCAGCTTCGGCCACACGGGCAGAGTGTAGCTTGTGGGTGATACTACGTAGCCAGTCATCAGCATCCAGAGGTTCAGTGGAGTGATGGAACTTCGGTGGACACATCTTGATAAAATCGTGGATTGACACCACGTCATTCCTCTGACGGAACCCAGTGTTCTGCTCTATGCGTTCCAGCAGACGGTTGGTCTCTCTCTTGTTCCGTTCTGCTTCAAGCATAACTTCCGCAAAGAGGGTGGCTGGGGCAGATTTCCATCTCTAGCCCCACTAGCCTCACCCTGCTCCTGAGCAGCAGGTGTGTTGCGAGTGTTGACCATCCTAGGAAAACAAAACAACGGTTTAGACAAGGATGGCAAAAATTTGACATAGAAGTGCAGAATGTAATGGATGACACAGAATGCAGAGATGTTCATCCGTACGACATGGTAATATAGGAACTGCTATATATACACCAGTGGTCATACACACCATACAAAGTTTAGTACAAGCCAAGGCTAAAGTACAACTACGGTGAGAGACGATACATCCCATCAAAGGCATTCCAAGCTCCTATACATTATTTAACTACACCTCCGGAACTCAGTACACACTAAGTCATATTCCATAAGACACGCAGGACTGTGGAAATACAACTACTACAATACTACTACAACCACGGACTAGCTTAGACATTCGCGTAGTAATAATCGTAAAGATTACAACCGTAGCCTGGAAGTGGTACAGACGGATCTTGGAACTCGCGAGCACTCGAAGGCTGTGGACCATAGGGGCATGGGTGTGGTCTCGGTCCCGATGCTGGTGGTAACTGACGCCCACGTGGAGGTGTAATACCCCCAACGTCACGCCAATCCATGCGATCAGGCAGACGAGTCCGCACAGGATACAAATCCCGCATGTCCAAATATCCGGCGTGCACAGCAGGTGCAAGCCGTGTCAAAGTAGTCCAATGAGCGGCTCGAGTGTTATACAGCTCCATTCGGAGGGCACGGACCTCACGGTCCCTATCCTCCAACATCTGAACAGTGGTCTGAAGCAGTGGCTCTTCATGAACAGCATCAGTATACAGACCAGTGTAATAGCCTTCCTCTCCGGGGAGTGAGGCTAGCATGTAACAGAACTCAGTGTTCAGCAACAGGGCATGCCTAGCACGGAGAATGGTCATCATCGAATAAGCGGCATCCTGCACTGCCATCTCGGTGGTAATCCCGAGTCCATAAGACCAATGGATGGGATCGTTAGCTCCAGGATATGAGGGGTATATCCGGACTATACAGAAATACTGACTCTGATTGAAATCCCGGTACTGTTCCTCCAAGGTGTATTCAGGATACCAGCGATAACCGGTCTCAGTCATCACACGGACTAGCATGGCCGTGTGACCGGGCACATTAATGCACCGAGTCAAACGAACCACTTGGTGAGGGATGCGGCCAGACATCTGAAACACGAAATAATGCAAAGGCATTAGTGTTTCTGGAAGAAATCGGGCAGCATAACAACTGTAAATGCTCAAACAAGATTTGAGACATCATACAAATGATAGCATAGCCACTCAACAATTCCATATCAAGGTTCCGGTTCAACAATCATCATACTAAAAGGATAGAAACTGAACTGAGGCTTGAAACCAACAATCCTAAGAGTCTACGGATTAGTAACACGTGAACCTAGTAAGGATAAGAGGCCTAGTCCTAAATCCACGTAGAAAGAATAGACTAACTCAGATCAGAAGGGCATAAGGTAAAGGAGTAAAAAGAGCCTTACGTTCCCTTCCACAATCAATTCCCCTACATATAACTAAGAATTTTTCTAGACTCAACATCGACCAGTTTGGCTTGAGAAACCTACATGCAGTCCAGCTCTGATGCCAACGCTGTCAGGACCCCGATCCTAAGTCACACCGATCTAGCTGTAACACGCCATATCACTTTGTGGCCTCACGCACGGTAACCCCACGGGTGCCACCTTACCTGGCCCGGGACCGTTTGCGCATTTTGGCACACGTATATGACAGTGTCGCTAGCATCCATATGACAGAGAACCCGGGCTGACATGGCTAGTTATAAACCAAAAGTGGCACTAAATTACAGAGACATGCATCCATGACCCAGCAACGAACGTGTCGGTCATCAACGTATGAACCCAAGTCTTAACAAGCTACATGGACTTAAAGGAACAACGCGTGACATTTCCCCTAAGGGACAGACACAGGAACGAAGAAGGACACATGCCGGCCAGCCTACGTGTTCCGAGCAGTAGCAAGCTACCAAGGCTCATTGGAGACACTAGGAGGCATTTCCCTGTAAGGTAGGCTACCAAAGGAAAACAACTAGGTGTCGGATCCCACACATACCAAGCATTTCAAACATACACGCAATATGCTCAATATCTGCAAATACAACATTGCATCGCAACAGAACTCTATGACTCAAAGTACTTTATTTAAAAGGCTCCAAGAGCCATACATAACATATCCATACAGGTAGGGGTCACATGACCCAACACTCAAGTCATACAGTCATACAAGCACAAGCGGAAGCTACATGTCTGAGTACAGACAACTTAGAAAATAAAACAGGCTTGGTGTAGCCTGACTATCTACAAGGCCCTTCACAAGCTCCAGATCTCCGTCTGGCTGTCAAGCTACTCGTCGACGTCAACGTCTATGTAGAACCCATCAGCAGGGGCAGGGTTCTCCTCTGCAACAGTTATTAAGCAAACATGAGTACAAAGGTACTCAGCAAGTCTTACCACAGAACCTATCATACATGCAACATTATCAAAGGGGGATAATGGAGTTTATAGCAGAATGCCAGCTTTGACCTTGGCTAACCTATACTACAACTCTCAACAGATTGCAAGATGTTATTACGAACACGAGTCCTCTACTCACCACATCAATACACTACCGAGGATCCTCTTCCGTCATCCTACGGAAGGGCCATCCACGGCACTCACGCTTATCTTGAGGCTTTTAGTAGTATCCATCAACTTGTCTATGAACTGTAAGAGTAACCAAGTAGTTTGTACCGCGAACAACGGCTATTCGAATAGATTGATAACCCTGCAGGGGTGTACTTCTTCACACACGCTTTCACCACTTATCGCCGTTTACTCGGCGTGTACTCGGCAACGTTCAAGCAGAAGCCCAGCGAGGGTGTCGGCCACGACCTGACTAACTACACAAGTCTCTCGTCCAGGTTTATCGCCTATTTGGGTTCCATCCGTGGGGAGATCCGGCCGGGATGTCGCTCACGGCCCCAAACGATGTGTACAGGGTTCCCGAGTTACCAAACGGGCAACCGGTACACCGTGCCACGTACCTGTCACATCACAACCCACCCCGAGGGTCAGCGTTGTGCACGACCTCCAGTAAGCTATAAACACCAGAAACTAGTTGCAACTCCTGGACAGAGATCAAGGGTAATTAATAAGCCGAGAGGGTCAATTAAGGATCCCAATGCGTGGTAGTAGCTGTAACTTGAACCACACATACAGATCTCAGGTCCTATGGACGATTCCAATGAAACAACCCACCACGTACTCCTACATGGCCTTTCATCGATACCTTTACCAAGCGTATTCCACACTTCCTTCTCTTTATCGAAAGATTGTTTCACTCTGATCCATCACCCAGATGAACCAGACCAGACACAACTCTAAGCATAGCAGGCAACATATGTAAATAGCATGGTGGATCACACATCACATGGCTCAATCAACTCCTACACATGCTAGTGGGTTTCAACTATTTACTGTGGCAATGACAGGTCATGCAAGGGAATAGGGTTCAACTACCGCAGCAAGTAGCAGTTCACACGTTGTTGCCTTAATGCAGTAAAAGAGAGCAGGAGCGAGAAGATTGGGTTTGTATCGGAATGATCAATGATTGCTTGCCTGACAAGGTAGTTGTCGGGTACTGCTCTTCAACTGGATACGCAGCAGTATCCTCGGGAGGAGGACCTAACACAGGGAATACCGACGATACAATCAGTAACAAACAAATGCAACAATATGATGCATGCTCATGACATGGCAAGATGCATGTGTGTTGGCTAATGCAACTATAACCAGAAGGGTTTGAGCTTATTTGAATCAAAGACTCAAATTGGAGTTCAAACTATTATTTAAATAAGTGCATTATCATGTTTTGATGTATACAGCAAGTTAACTTGTTCAAACATGCATGAAACCAGTGCCATTAGAAAGATTGGATTTTTCTGATCATTTTTCATATATAAATCTTTTCCATCTGAGCTATGGTTGATTTTATATGATTTTTAGAAGTTTTGGGTATTTTCTGGAATTTCCTGAATTATTTTAAATCTAAAAATCCCAGAAAAACCTTTACTGCGTCAGCATGACATCATGCTGACATCAGCCAGTCAACAGGGCCAGTCCAAGTCAAACCTGACTGGTGGGTCCCTCATGTCAGTGTCTCAGGAGCTAATTCCGGTCATAACCAGGGTTCACTGGGTTTGACTAACAAATGGGGCCCACTGTCAGTGACTGTGGTGATTAAACTAATTACTGTTAGCTCCTAACTAACAGGCCACATCAGCCCGCCGGAGTTTGGCCGGCGGCGACCATTTTGCACGGCGGTGACTCGTCGGAATCCTTATTCCGGCAGCCATTTGCCAAGCGGATGGGCTCGGTGTGCTCCTGGTGATCCACCGCATCCAGCGGTGCTACTGGTTGGTCGAGAGGTCGCCGGAGTCGACGGCGACGAGCTCGTCCGCGGCGGTGCTCGCACGGAGTTGGTCGGGATGAAGTTGTAGTGCACGGTAGGAGGAGCTAAGGCTTGCTTTAGCTTGCTGGTGACCTACTGAAGCTAATGGCGTGCTCAGCCACGAGGTATGGTGCCTATGGCCATGGCGGTGAGTTGGCCGGCGGCGGTGATCGTCGGTCAGCAAAGGGGGCGGCGGCTACAAGGCCTAAACGAGCCCGTGGAGAGGGGGGTTCGAAGCGTGAGCTCACAGAGGTCGCAGAGGGCGTCGAAGTGAGCTCGGGGACGGTCGGACGACGGCGTACGGGCGGTGGCGATCTCCGGTGCCGAAGGTTGAAGACGACGGCGAGGAGGACGTTGCGGGGCTCCTGGCGTCGTGTGCGTCGGTGGGGAGCTTCGGGGCGATGCGGCGGAGCTAGTGGTGCTTCGGGGAGGCGAGGGAGTGGCGTAGAGCGCGGTGTCAGCGGTCTTCGGCGACGAGCTCGCTCGGGGGAGCTCGACGGACGGGAGAGAGGAGGGGGAGAGACACGGGGGAGAGGGGAAACGGTCGAGGGGGCTTCGTGGCGTCGTCCTAGTCCATCCAGGGGGTCGAGGGACCAGCCAGGCAGGCAGGAGGTGGCCGGCGCATCGGCGGCGCTCGCCACCGAGCTGCTTCGTGCGCTGGCGCGGCGAAGAAGACGGGGATGCCCCTGGTGTCTGGGCCGGCTGGGCCAGCAGGTAAGGGGCACAGGTAAGTGTTTCTTCCTAATTTTCTTTTCCTATTTTCTTTCTGTTTTATTTCTTTTGCAGCTTTGTTCAATTAATAAAAGTGCCTAAACATTTTTATAACTCATGACACTTGTCATACCTACTGTATATAATATGAACAGTAGGAAACATTATAGTTCATGATTATTTGAGCATTTAAAATATTTTATAGCATTTAAATGCCCAGATTCAAATACCATATGATTTAATCCAGAGCCCTTGAGTGTCCTAGAAAATTGTGCACCATTTTTGGTAGAGGTTTAAGACCAAGGCTGAAATGATGAACATTTTTGAAGGGCATTTTGGGTACATTGGAAAATATTTTAGCAAACCCTAGTTGTTAGGGGAGGGGTGCTGGGGTTTCTGTTAATCCCATTTCAAGTTTCTTTGAAAGTAAACATGATGCACACTCTAGTTAGGTCCTAAAGCAAGTGCTAGCTAGGGATGTGACAAGGCATACTAGGGACACTATGTTTTGTCTATGTATTCACACATGTACTAAATTTCCGGTTAATACAATTCTAGCATGAATAATAAACATTTATCATGATATAAGGAAATATAAATAACAACTTTATTATTGCCTCTGGGGCATATTTCCTTCACTCATATCTCAAAACAATCATCAAGTATCAAACTTCTCATCATATTCAATGCACTTTCTATGAAAGTTTTTACTACATTCATCTTGGATGCCTATCATATTAGGACTAGTTTTATAACCAAAGCACATTACCATGCTGTTCTAAAAGACTCTCAAAAGGATATAAGTGAGCATGAGAGATCAACAATTTCTACAAAATAAAATCACCGCCGTGCTCTAAAAGATATAAGTGAAGCACTAGAGCTAAACTATTTAGCTCAAAAGATATAAGTGAAGCACATAGAGTATTCTAACAAATTCTAGACCATAATTCTCTCTAAAAAAGGTGTGTCCAGCATGGATGATTGTGGAAAACTAACAAGCAAAGCCTCAAATCATACATGACGCTCCAAGCAAAACACATATCATGTGGTGAATAAAAATATAGCCCCGAGTATAGTTACCGATAGATGAAGACGGAAGAGGGGATGCCTTCCCGGGGCATCCCCAAGCTTAGGCTTTTGGTTGTCCTTGAATTTTACCTTGGGGTGCCTCGGGCATCCCCAAGCTTAGGCTCTTACCACTATTTGTTCCATAGGCCATCAAAGCCATACTCAAAACTTGAAAACTTCACAACACAAAACATAGCCAAAAATCTCGTGAGCTCCGTTAGTATAAGAAAACAAACCACCACCCGAAGGTACTGTAATGAACTCTTTATTTGTTTATATTGGTGTTAAACCTATTGTATTCCAACTTCTCTATGATTAATACTCCCCAATACTACTCATAGATTCATAAAAATAAGCAAACAACACACGAAAAATAGAATCTGTCAAAAACAGAACAGTCTGTAGTAATCTATAACTTTTGCGTACTTCTGTAACTCCGAAAAAATTGAAATAAATTGGTAGGCGTGAGGAATTTGTCTATAATCATCTGCAAAAATAATAAACTAAATAGCACTCTCCAGTAAAATCTGGTGACTATTCTCGTCAGCGCTAACGTTTCTGTTTTTTACAGCAAGATCATATAAACTTCACACAAGTCTTCCCAAAGGTTCTACATGGCACAAACACTAATTAAAACACAAAACCACATATAAACAGAAGCTAGATGCAATATTTATTCCTAAACAGAAGCAAAAACAAAGAAAATAAAATTGGGTTGCCTCCCAACAAGGGCCATCGTTTAACGCCCCTAGCTAGGCATGATACAAAGTTAGATCTAGGTATTGCCATCTTTGGAAGGCAATCCATAAGTGGCTCTCATAATGGATTAATAAGGTAATTTGATTTTCTTTCTAGGAAAGTGTCCCATGCCTTTCCTTAATGGAAATTGTAATCTAATATTTCCTTCCTTCATATCAATAATTGCACCAATCGTTCTAAGGAAAGGTCTACCAAGAATAATAGGACATGAAGGATTGCAATCTATGTCCAGAACAATGAAATCTACGGGCACATAATTCCTATTGGCAACAATAAGAACATCATTAATCCTTCCCATAGGTTTCTTAATAGTAGAATCCGCAAGATGCAAATTTAAAGAACAATCATCAAGCTCATGGAAACCTAACAAATCACACAAAGGTTTTGGGATAGTGGAAACACTTGCACCCAAATCACACAAAGAAAAGCATTCATGATCCTTAATTTTAATTTTAATACTAGGTTCCCATTCATCATAAAGCTTTCTAGGGATAGAAACTTCTAATTCAAGTTTTTCTTCATAAGATTGCATCAAAGCATCAACTATATGTTTGGTAAAAACTTTATTTTGACTATAAGCATGCGGAAAATTTAGTACGGATTGCAACAAGGAAATAAAATCAATCAAAGAGAAATTATCATAATCGAATCCCTTGAAATCCAAAGTAGTGGTTTCATCACTATGCAAAGTGTTAATCTCTTCAATCCCACTTTTAACAATTTTAGCATCAAGACCTAAACACTCCGAATCATTGGGACGCATTTTAATTAAAGTAGACTCATCTCCAGTCCCTCTTTATCAAGATTCATACTAGAAAATAAGGATCTAATAGGAGACACATCAATAACTTTTAGATCTTCATCCTTATCTTCATGATAACTATAAGAACACGCTTTCATAAAGCTTTCTTTTTTAGCACGCATCCTAGCGGTTCTTTCTTCGCATTCATCAATGGAAATTCTCATGGCTTTGAGAGACTCATTGATATCATGCTTAGGTGGAATAGAATTAAGTTTCAAAGAATCAACATCAAGAGTAATTCTATCCACACTTGTAGCCAATTCATCAATCTTAAGCAATTTTTCTTCAAGCAAAGCATTGAAATTCTTTTGTGAAATCATAAACTCCTTAACACTAGTTTCAAATTCAGAAGGCATCTTACCAAAATTTTCATAAGAGTTATTGTAGGAATTACCATAATTATTAGAGGAATTACTAGGAAAAGGTCTAGGATTAAAATTCCCTCTATAATCATTGTTACCAAAATTATTCCTACCAACAAAATTCACATCAAAAGATTCATTATTATTTTCAATCAATGTGGATAAAGGCATATCATTAGGATCGGAAGAAGCACTCTTTGTAGAAAATAATTTCATAAGTTCATCAATCTTTCCACTCAAAACACTAATCTCATCAATAGCATGCACTTTTTTACTAGTAGATCTTTCGGTGTGCCATTGAGAATAATTAACCATAATATTATCTAGGAGTTTGGTAGCTTTTCCTAAGGTAGTTTCTATGAAAGTGCCTCCTGCGGCCGAATCTAAAAGATTTCTAAAAGAAAAATTCAAGCCAGCATAAAAGTTTTGTATAATCATCCATAAGTTTAAACCATGTGTAGGGCAATTACGTATCATTAATTTCATTCTCTCACAAGCTTGTGCAACATGCTCATGATCTAGTTGCTTAAAATTCATAATGTCATTTCTAGGAGAGATAATCTTAGCAGGGGGTAAATACTTAGAGATAAAAGCATCTTTGCACTTATTCCACGAATCAATACTATTTCTAGGCAAAGAGGAAAACCAAGTTTTAGCACAATCTCTAAGTGAAAACGAAAATAGCTTCAATTTAGCAATATCATTATCAGTATCCCTCTTGTTTTGCATATCACACAAATCAACAAAGTTGTTTAGATGGGTAGCGGCATCTTCACTAGGAAGGCCGGAAAATTGATCTTTCATGACAAGAGTCAACAGAGCAGCATTTATCTCACAAGATTCAGCATCGGAAATAGGAGCAATCGGAGTGCTAATAAAATCATTATTGTTGGTATTGGAGAAGTCACACAATTTGGTATTGTTCTGAGCCATAGTGACAAGCAAGTAATCCAACACACAAGCAGACAAGAAGCAAGCAAACGGTAAACACACGCCAAAAAGAAGGGCAAATAAAACGGCAAGGGTGAAGTGGGGGAGAGGAAAACGAGAGGCAAATAAATGTAATGCGAAGGATAAGGGTTTGTGATAGGTACTTGGTATATGACTTTTGCGTAAGCCTCCCCGGCACGGCGCCAGAAATTCTTCTTACTACTTCTCGAGCTTGCGTTGTATTCCCTCGAAGAGCAAAGGGTGATGCAGCACAGTAGCGTAAGTATTTCCCTCAGTTTTTGAGAACCAAGGTATCAATCCAGTAGGAGACCAGGCGCGAGTCCCTCGCACCTGCACAAACAAATAAGAACTTCGCAGCAACGCGATAAGGGGTTGTCAATCCCTTTACGGTCACTTACGAAAGTGAGATCTGAAAGATAGAATAGTTTGATATTTTTGGTATTTTTGGCATATCAGAACAGAAAGTAAAAATAGCAAAGTAAAGTAGATTGTAGATTGATATGTTGAGAATAGACCCGGGGGCCATAGGTTTCACTAGTGGCTTCTCTCATGATAGCAGAATTCTACGGTGGGTGAAAAAATTACTGTCGAGCAATTGATAGAAAAGCGAATAATTATGAGAATATATTGGCATGATCATTATATATAGGCATCACGTCTGTGACAAGTAGACCGAAACGATTCCGCATCTACTACTATTACTCCACACATCGACCGCTATCCAGCATGCATCTAGAGTATTAAGTTCATAAGAACGGAGTAATGCTTTAAGAAAGATGACATGACGTAGAGGGATAAACTCAAGCAATATGATATAAACCCCATCTTTTTATCCTCGATGGCAACAATACGATACGTGCCTTGCTGCCCCTGCTGTCACTGGGAAAGAACATAGTAAGATTGAACCCAAAGCCAAGCACTTCTCCCATTGCAAGAACTATAGATCTAGTAGGCCAAACGAAACCGATAACTCGAAGAGACTTGCAAGGATATTATAATCATACATAAAAGAATTCAGAAAAGAACCAAATATTTATCATAGATAATCTTGATCATAAACCCACAATTCGTCGGATCTCGACAAACACACCACAAAAAGATTACATCGAATAGATCTCCTCGAAGACCGAGGAGAACTTGGTATTGAGATCCAAAAAGAGAGAAGAAGCCATCTAGGTACTAACTATGGACCCGAAGGTCTGTGGTAAACTACTCACAACTCATGGTGAGGCGATGGTGTTGATGTAGAAGCACTCCGTGGAAGATCCCCCCTCCGGTGGAGCTCCGGAACAGGCCCCAAGATGGGATCTCACGGGAACAAAAGGTTGTGGCGGTGGAATTAGGGTTTTCTCTGTTGCCTCGATGTTTTCAGGGTACATGGGTATATATATAGGAGGAAGGAAGGCATTGGGGGAGCCAGAGGGGGGCCACGAGGGTGGGGGTGCGACCTGGACCCTTGTGGCTGCCTCCTTCGTTCCCTCGCGTGTACTCCAAGTCTTCTGTGTTGATATTGTTCCAAAAATAACTCTCGCGAAGGTTTCATTCCGTTTGGACTCTGTTTGATATTCCTTTTCTGCGAAACCCTGAAATAGGCAAAAAACAACAATATGCACTGGGCCTTTGGGTTAATAGGTTAGTCCCAAAAATAATATAAAAGTGTATGATAAAGCCCATTAAACATCCAAATCATCATATATATAATAGCATGGAACAATCAAAAATTATAGATACGTTGGAGACGTATCAAGCAGATATGGGTATATCTACTTGATGAAACACAAGTCTGAAACATTTGAAAAGTTCAAATAATTTCAGAGTGAAGTAGAGAATCATCGTAGCAAGAAAATAAAGTTTCTACAATCTGATCGTGGAGGCGAACATTTGTGTTATGAGTTTGGTCTTCATTTAAAACAATGTGGAATAGTTTCACAGCTCACGCCACCCGGAACACCACAGCGTAATAGTGTGTCCGAACGTCGTAAGCGTACTTTATTAGATATGGTGCGATCTATGATGTCTCTTATCGATTTACCACTATCGTTTTGGGTTATGCATTAGAGACAGTTGCATTTACGTTAAATAAGGGCACCATCTAAATCCGTTGAGACGACGCCTTATGAACTGTGGTTTGGCAAGAAACCAAAGTTGTTTCTTAAAGTTTGGGGTTGCGATGCTTATGTGAAAAAGCTTCAACCTGATAAGCTCGAACCCAAGTCGGAGAAATGTGTCTTCATAGGATACCCAAAGGAGACTGTTGGGTACACCTTCTATCACAGATCCAAAGGCAAGATATTCGTTGCTAAAAATGGATACTTTCTAGAGAAGGAGTTTCTCTCGAAAGAAGTGAGTGGGAGGAAATTAGAACTTGATGAGTAATTGTACATTCTCCCGAATTGGATAGTAGTACATCACAGAAACTAGTTCCAGTGATTCCTACACCAATTAGTGAGGAAGCTAATGATGATGATCATGAAACTTCGGATCAAGTTACTGCTGAACTTCGTAGATCAACCAGAGTACGTTCCGCACCAGAGTGGTACGGTAACCCAGTTCTGGAAGTCATGTTACTAGACCATGATGAACCTACAAACTATGAGGAAGCGATGATGAGCCCAGATTCCGCAAAATGGCTTGAGGCCATGAAATCTGAGATGGGATCCATTTATGAGAGCAAAGTGTGGACTGTGGTTGACTTGCCCGATGATCGGCAAGCCATTGAAAATAAATGGATCTTTAGGAGGAAGAGTGACGCCGATGGTAATGTTACTGTCTACAAAGCTCGACTTGTTGCGAAAGGTTTTCGACAAGCTCAAAGTGTTGACTACGATGAGATTTTCTCACTCGTAGCGATGCTTAAGTCTGTCCGAATCATGTTAGCAATTGCCAAATTTTATGAAATCTGGCAAATGGATAACAAAAATGCGTTCTTTAATGGATTTATTAAAGAAGAGTTGTATATGATGCAATCAGAAGGTTTTGTTAATCCTAAAGGTGCTAACAAAATGTGCAAGCTCTAGCGATCCATCTATGGACTGGTGCAAGCATCTCGGAGTTGGAATATGCGCTTTGATAAGTTGATCAAAGCATATAGTTTTATACAAACTTGCGGTGAAGCCTGTATTTGCAAGAAAGTGAGTGGAAGCACTACAGCCTTTTTGATAAGTATATGTGAATGACATATTGTCAATCGGAAATGATGTAGAATTTTCTGGAAAACATAAAGGAATGTTTGAAAGGAGTTTTTCAACGAAAGACCTCAGTGAAGCTACTTATATATTAGGCATCAAGATCTATAGAGATAGATCAAAAATGCTTAATTGGACTTTCGCAAAGCTCATACCTTGATAAAGTTTTGAAGAAGTTCAAAATGGATCAGTCAAAAGAAAGGGTTCTTGCATGTGCACCAAGATCTATAGAGATAGATCAAAAACGCTTAATTGGACTTTCACAAAGCTCATACCTTGATAAAGTTTTGAAGAAGTTCAAATGGATCAGTCAAAAGAAAGGGTTCTTGCCTGTGTTACAAGGTATGAAGTTGAGTAAGACTCAAAACCCGACCACATCTGAAGATAGAGCAAGAATGAAAGTCATTCCCTATGCGTCAGTCATAGGTTCTATAAGGTTTATGCCATCTTGTGTGCCAAACATGTTGTGTATCTTGCCATGAGTTTGACAAGGAGGGTATGCTACTTCTCGAGCTTGCGTTGTATTCCCTCGAAGAGGAAAGGGTGATGCAGCACAGTAGCGTCAGTATCTCCCTCAGTTTTTGAGAACCAAGGTATCAATCCAGTAGGAGACCACGCACGAGTCCCTCGCATCTGCACAAACAAATAAGAACTTCGCAGCCAATGCGATAAGGGGTTGTCAATCCCTATACAGTCACTTACAAAAGTGAGATCTGATTGAGATGATAGTTTGATATTTATGGTATTTTTGGATATAAGAATAGAAAGTAAAAGCGGAAAAGTAAAGTAGATTGTAGATTGATATGTTGAGAATAGACCCGGGGGCCATAGTTTTCTCTAGTGGCTTCTCTCATGATAACGATATTCTACGGTGGGTAAACAAATTACTGTCGAGCAATTGATAGAAACGTGAATAATTATGAGACTATCTAGGCATGATCATTATATATAGGCATCACGTGCGAGACAAGTAGACTGAAACGATTCTGCATCTACTACTATTACTCCACACATCGACCGCTATCCAGCTTGCATCTAGTGTATTAAGTTCATAAGAACAGAGTAATGCCTTAAGCAAGATGACATGATTTAGAGGGATAAACTCAAACATAGTGATATAAACCCCATCATTTTATCCTCGATGGCAACAATACAATACGTGTCTTGCTGCCCCTACTATCACTGGGAAAGGACACCGCAAGATTGAACCCAAAGCCAAGCACTTCTCCCATTGCAAGAACTATAGATCTAGTAGGCCAAACCAAACCAATAATTAGAAGAGACTTGCAAGGATATTATAAACATACATAAAGAGTTCAGAAAAAAAACCAAAAATTTCTCATAGATAATCTTGATCATAACCCCATAATTCATCGGATCTCGACAAACACACCGCAAAAAGAGATTACATCGAATAGATCTCCTCGAAGACCGAGGAGAACTTGGTATTGAGATCCAAAGAGAGAGAAGAAGCCATCTAGATACTAGCTATGGACCCGAAGGTCTGTGGTAAACTACTCACAACTCATAGTGAGGTGATGATGATGATGTAGAGGCACTCCGTGGTAGATCCCCCCTCCGGCGGAGCTCCGAAACAGGCCCCAAGATGGGATCTCACGGGAACAGAAGGTTGCGGAGGTGGAACTAGGGTTTTCTCTGTTGTTCTGATGTTTTCGGGGTACGTAGGTATATATAGGAGGAAGGAGGGCACCGGGGGCCAGACGGGGTGCCCACGAGGCAGGGGGCACGCCCCCACCCTCGTGGATGCCACGTCAGCCCTATTCCGTGGTTCTCAAGTCTCCTGTGCGTATTTTGCTCCAAAAATATATCTCCATAAGTTTCATTCCGTTTGGACTCTGTTTGATATTCCTTTTCTGTAAAACCCTGAAATAGGCAAAAAAACAGCAATCTGGACAGGGCCTATGGGTTAGTAGGTTAGTCCCAAAAATAATATAAAATTGTATAACAAGGCCCATTAAACATCCAAAACATCATAAATAATAGCATGGAACAATCAAAAATTATAGATACATTGGAGACGTATCAAGGTACAATAGTGATCCAGGAGTAGATCACTGGATAGCGCTCAAAATTGTCCTTAGTTACTGGATGAGTAAGGAAATGTTTCTTGATTATGGAGGTGATAAAGAGTTCGCCGTAAATAGTTACACCGATGCAAGCTTTGACACTAATCCAGATGACTCTAAGTATCAATCTGGATGCGTATTAAAAGTGGGAGCAATTAGCTAGAGTAGCTCCATGCAGAGCATTGTAGACATAGAAATTTGCAAAATACATACGGATCTGAATGTAACAGACCCGCTGACTAAACTTCTCTCATGAAGCAAAACATGATCACACCTAAGTAATCTTTGGGTGTTAATCACATGGCGATGTGAACTAGATTGTTGACTCTAGTAAACCCTTTGGGTATTGGTCGCATGGCGATGAGAACTATGGGTGTTAGTCACATGGTGATGTGAACTATTGGTGTTAATCACATGGTGATGTGATCTAGATTATTGACTCTAGTGCAAGTGGGAGACTGAAGGAAATATGCCCTAGAGGCAATAATAAAGTTATTATTTATTTCCTTATATCATCATAAATGTTTATTATTCATGCTAGAATTGTATTACTCCGAAACTTAGTACATGTATGAATACATAGACAAAACAGAGTGTCCCTAGTATGCCTCTACTAGACTAGCTCATTGATCAAAGATGGTTATGTTTCCTAGCCATAGACATGAGTTGTCATTTGATCAACGGGATCACATCATTAGGAGAATGATGTGATGGACAAGACCCATTCGTTAGCTTAGCACTATGATCGTTTAGTTTTACTGATATTGCTTTCTTCATGACTTATACATGTTCCTATGACTATGAGATTATGCAACTCCCGAATACTGGAGGAACATCTTGTGTGCTATCAAATGTCACAACATAACTAGGTGATTATAAAGATGCTCTACAGGTGTCTCCGAAGGTATTCGTGGTGTTGGCATAGATCAAGAATAGGATTTGTCACTCCGAGTGTCGGAGAGGTATCTCTGGGCCCTCTCGGTAATACACATCATAATAAGCCTTGCAAGAAAATGACTAATGATTTAGTCATGCGATGATGTATTATGGAACGAGTAAAGAGACTTGCCAGTAACGAGATTGAACTAGGTATTGATATACCGATGATCGAATCTCGAGCAAGTAACATACCGATGAAAAAGGGAACAACGTATGTTGTTATGCGGTTTGACAGATAAAGATATTTGTAGAATATGTAGGAGCCAATATGAGCATCCAGGTTCCGCTATTGGTTATTGACCAGAGATGATTCTCGGTCAAGTCTACATAGTTCTCGAACCTGTAGGGTCCACATGCTTAACGTCCGATGACGATCAGTATTATGAGTTTATGAGTTTTGATGTACCGAAGGTAGTTCAGAGTCCCGCATGAGATCACGGACATGACGAGGAGTCTCGGAATGTCCGAGACGTAAATATCGATATATTGGAAGGCTATATTCGGACATCGAGAAGGTTTTGAGTGGTTCTGGCATTTCTCTGGAGTGTCGGGAGGTTACCGGAACCCCCCGGGAGAAGTTATGGGCCTTATGGGCATAAGAAGGAAGCAGACCAGCCCACAAGGGGCTGGTGCGCCCCCCTTGGGATGGAGGCCGAATTGGAATAGGTTTGGGGGGGGGGCGGCCCCCTTTCCTTCTCTCCTACTCCTCCTTCCCTTCCTCTCCTACTCCAACAAGGGAAGGGGGGAATCCTACTCCCGGTGGGAGTAGGACTCCTCCTAGGCGCACCATAGAGAGCCAGCATCTCCCCCTCCTCCACTCATTTATATACGGGGATGGGGGGCACCCCATAGAGACAAGTTGATCATTGATCTTTTAGCCGTGTGCGGTGCCCCCCTCCACAGAAACACACCTCGGTCGTACCGTTGCAGTGCTTAGGCGAAGCCCTGCACCGGTAGCTTCATCATCTCCGTCACCACGCAGTCGTGCTGACAAAACTCTCCCGTGAAGCTCAACTGTATCAAGAGCTCCTGGGACGTCATCGAGCTGAACATGTGTTGAACGCGGAGGTGTCGTACATTCGGTGCTTGATCGGTTGGATCGCGAAGACGTTCGACTACATCAACCACGTCACTAGACGCTTCCGCTTTCGGTCTACGAGGGTACGTAGACACACTCTCCCCTCTTTTTTGTTATGCATCTAGTAGATAGATCTTGCGTGATTGTAGGAAATTTTTTGAAATACTACGTTCCCCAACACTAAATTACATCTCTTGATGCTCAAATTATTAAAGTTCTACTCTTCTTCCATGCATATGCTAGTTTTTTCTTGCCTTGATAATTTGTTTGCTTATAAAATGCCTATCCTTAGGAAGTATGTTAGACTTAGATGTGTTTGTCTCGTGTTTTCTGATGCTTTCTTTTTCTTCAATTCTTATCTTTCATGTGAGCATCACTGAAATCTCAATGCCTAGCTAAAAGGCTTTAAAGAAAAGCACTTCTTGGGAGACAGCCCAATATTTTTATTTGTTGTTCTTGAATAACTATATCATCTAGCCTCTGATTAGAGAAGTTTTAATAATTTTGTTAGTGTTTGTGCCAAGTAAGACCTTTGGGATGATTTGGAAGATAGTAGATTTGTTTTGCTGAAAAACAGAAACTTTTGCGCCAAGTGTTAGGATTTTTTATGATTACCAGAGTGCGATAAATTCTTGAATTTTTTACACATCTCTGAATTACAAATTTCCCTTGTTGTCCTAACTTTTCAGAATTTGTAGAGATACATAGGTTTTACATCAATTCGCATGTTTACAGACTGTTCTGTTTTTGACAGATTCTACTTTCTTTGTGTTGTTTGCTTAATTTGATGCATCTATGGCTAATATCGGGGGGTATGAACCATAGAAAAGTTGGAATACAGTACATATTACATCAATATAAAATAAGAATGAGTTCGCCACAGTACCTACATGTAAGGATTAAATTTTGTTTTACTAACGGATCTCACGAGTTTTCTGTTGAGTTTTTTGTTGTGAAGTTTTCAAGTTTTGAGTAAAGATTTGATGGACAATGGAATAAGGAGTGGCAAGAGCCTAGCTTGGGGATGCCCAAGGTACCCCAAGGTAATATTTAAGAAAAACCAAGCATCTAAGCTTGGGGATGCCTCGGATGGCATCCCTCTTTTATCTTCAATCCATCGGTAAATTTACTTGAGGCTATATTTTTATTCACCACATGATATGTGTTTTGCTTGGAGCGTCTTGTATGAATTGAGTATTTGCTTTTTGGTTTGCCACAATCATCCTTGTTGTACACACCTTTTGAGAGGGGCACACATTAACCGTGAATTTATTAGAATACTCTTTGTGCTTCACTTATATCTTTTGAGCTAGGTAGTTGCTCTAGCGCTTTACATATATCTTTTTGAGCACGGCGGTGATGTTTATTTTGAATAAATTGTTGAACTCTCATGCTTCACTTATATTATTTTGAGAGTATTTAAACAGCATGGTAATTTTCTTGGGTTATGAATTTAGTCCTAATATGATGGGCATCCAATAAGAATACAATAAAAAATTCATATAAAGAGCATTGAATACTCACTACTGCAGGATGGTGCTAATGTGATTCTAGGATCAGAGACCCTTCGACAAAACTGTGTGCGATGCAATAATCACAAACGGTGGTGTAAGAACCATCAGAAAGGTGCAAGACTTTTGCGATGATGGATGCATCAAACATGGTTCAGATTCTAGTTGCGTGTGCGATGCAGGGCATACGGTTGATTCAGAAGAACTGTTTGCGATGAGGAATAACAACATAAACGGGCAGCCATATCAATGTGTGTCCGATATACGGCATACAGTACGCTCCGATGAACTGTGCGCTATTAGGGAATGCAACAGAAACGGTCAGCCAAATCAAGGTGTGTGTGATATATGGGTTACGGTTCACTCCGACAAACAGTTTTTGATTAGGCAAGAGAACGGAAACGGTTCATCTTAACAAGATGTGTGTGATATGCGGCATTTGCGATGAGCCAAAAGAACACAAACGATTCGTGTTAACCTGATGTGTGTGATACGCAGCAAACAGCCCACTCGGATGACCTGTTTGCGATGAGAAATTATAACACGGGCGGTTACTAAAGTAAATTCGTGTGCGATTCTAATCGTACAAAAAACTTTGAAAATGCAAACTAGTTGCTTGCAGTGGCTAAGAGTATCACACACGATGCGTCTGCGAGTACTCGTGTGCGATGATTATTTAGTTACACATAATGAATGGCCGCAAGGGTGACATGTTGATAATGGAGTCCGAGAAGACCGTCGTCGAAAGGCTGTCGGGTAAGCCTTTTAGCCTATATTTTATTATAATTGTATTCATAAGTAGGTCGTGAGTGTTTTGTGTCTTGTCGCATGTGGCATTTTAAATTATCTTGAATATGTAAGACAATTATTAACCGTTGTCGTTGTAAATTTGCCTCAACGGCGAGCAGCGCACGCGCAGGGACGCCACGGCGAGCAACCATGTGGTCAACCTTCTGGCACCCCATGGGAGACACGACGACGCATCCATAGGACAAGATGGTGATATCATGACCGTGTGTGATAGTGGGCAGACACGTACACGTACATCCGAGAATAAGGGCCCATGTTTCAGGCTTGATGTGTGGCATTCGGTTGATCCAAAAGAACTATTTGTGATGAGGCTGAACAACAGAAACGAGGCTTTGTAGGCCCAGAACCATCAATAAATTTTGACTTTGTTTCTCATCACATTGCAGATTACAACGCAATAAGTAATTGCAACTCTGTTCACACGGATCAAACTAATATGTGTTTACACCGGTCAAACTAATATGTGTTCACACTTAGCACCGGGTTATAAAAACTACCCACTTGAAAATTACTTCACAATTCCTCTCCTCATCACCAACAAAACTGGTCTTTCCTGCCAAGTCGTTCCGCCATGACCGGAAGGAGGAGTTTCGAGTGGACATATACCAGGCAGCAAAGACCAAGGCCGCATAAGCACTAGAGAGGTCATGCCGTGAAGCGGCAGCCGAAGCAGAGATGTCCCGGCGCATCGCGGAGCCCTCGAACGAGCTCTCACGGACACACGAGGGCTCTCACAAGCGCACTCGACACGTCGGCGATCGCGACGAGCCAGCATTGTTGAAGTCCGTGGCTGGCGACGACGACATTCTCGCTGGCCTCATTAAGCAACAGGAGCTGGACGACGTCTTGATGAAGCTGGTCGAGATCAGCGATGCCTCGGTTTACAGGCGACCAGCCTCGTCGAGCAACTCATGGGTGACAATGCGAATCTCCTCAAGGCACTCGCCGAGAAGGAGGAGGAGGCCGCTGGCTGGAATATGTTGTATGAGCAGAGCAGTGCCTCGGGTATGATGCTGACAGCGGTCGTCAAGGAACTGATGGGTGACTTGAGGAAGCTCTGGATCGAGCGCGAGCTGGAGGTGTAGGAATCTGTGGCTGCTTTCAAGCAAAGTCGTGAGGAATTAAAGAAGGAGCTGGAGGATGTCGTCGCCCGGCGATCAATCGAAGAGTATATATAGTAGTGATCCAGATCGTTCTTTGTGATTTCCTTCTTCTCTTGGCCCCGTGTCTTTCGGGCTTTGCCACATGTGACATTTTAAATTATCCAGAATATGTATGACAATTATTATCTACGCCATTGTAAATATGGCGTCCTACTATCCATTGTCGTTGTATTATCTGTTGCCCTATGTGGCAATTTAAATTAGGACGGAATACGAGTTGAAAACACGAACAAAGCAAATGCTGCCATGGGATCACAAGCAAACACCCTCCGTCCAGGCGCTTTAAATTAACCCACTAATGGAGAAGTTGTGAGTGAGATGGTTGGCGGCTGGTATGGAGGTCAAAGAGCTCGCTTCCCGGTGAGCATGGGTGGCCTTGTTGCTCGCACATGTCTCGTCGAGCCTGCGAGGTGGACATGATGCACGTGTCCCGTCGAGCCTGCACCGCGGACTACTCGCATGCGTCCCGTCGAGCCTGCACGGCGGACTTCTCGCGCTCGTCCCATTTAATCAAACAGCTGCACGCACGCCACCGAGTATGGTTAAATTTTGACACGGTTCATATAATAAAATTGTTTGCAATATTAACGTGTCAGTTTTTTTTCAAAAAGGACTTTGTTGCCTACTAATGTGTGCGCCTCTTCACAAATTGGACGATTTTTTTTACCACGACATATATGTGCCATGTCATGAAACCATGCAAGTTGTTGCGGGAATTTTTCTTTTAGCTCGACTTCTTCCTCTTTTCATATCTTTACCTTTGATAATGAGTTTTATTTCTTTAGTAGGTACAATAACACTATTCTTAGGAGCTACTTTAGATCTTGCTCAGAGACATATTAAAAGAAGCTTAGCCTATTCTACAATGTCTCAATTGGGTTATATGATGTTAGCTCTAGGTATAGGTTCTTATCAAGCTGATTTATTCCATTTGATCACTCATACTTATTCAAAAGCTTTATTGTTCTTGGGATCCGGATCCGTTATTCATTCAATGGAACCTCTTGTTGGATATTCACCAGATAAAAGTCAAAATATGGTTCTTATGGGTAGTTTAAGAAAATACATTCCAATAGCAAGAATTACTTTTTTATGGGGTGCACTTTCTCTTTGTGGTATTCCACCTCTTGCTTGCTTCTGGTCCAAAGATGAAATCCTCAGTCAAGTTTCATGTTTTTGGGGTAAGTTTTTGATTTACTAGGATTTAAAAACCGAGATTCTCAATGTTTCAGGACGACGACAAGTTTGTAATTCATTCTCGTTCCTTAAATGAGACATAAGCATGCACCCAATGACACATGTACGATTTCCCACCCATTTTGCTTCACTGGAGCATGTGCTTGTAGTTCAAATTTGAATTATGGACTACATTAAATGCCTAGAAAACATAATTAGTAATATATACAATGGCCAAACAAACCCTGAACAGTTTCAAATTTCAGCACAACGCTCCTGTTATTCTATGTTGCCTGTAGAAAACAAAGTTCAAGGTGAGAAGAGGCAGTGATTATCGTTTCGCCCACCGAAACCACGAGGGTTGTGAGAATCTTTGGTTTGTAAGAGGATTGTAATATAGCTTCGCCCAAATTGGACAATCATATGTACCATGTAGTGACACCCTGCCAAGTTTCATTTCCTGGTGAGTTATGGATTTACAAAGATTTAAAAACCGAGATTCGCAATGTTTGTGGCCAAGGCAGGACGGCGAGACGGTTGAATTCATTCTCATTCGTTCCATCGGACCTAAACATGCACCCACAGGACACATGTATGTTTTTTCTAGCCGTTTTGGTGCACTAGAGCATGTATTTGTAGTTCGGATTTGAATTATGCACATTAAATGCCAAGAAGACTCAATTAATGAATAAAAAGGGTCAAACAAACCCTGAATAATTTCAAAGTTTAGCGCGAATCTCCCATTGTTCCGTGTTGTGTGTAGAATAAAATGCAAGGCTAGAAGAGGGAGCGATTATCTTTTGGCCCACAAGGGGACATGTTTCCCTATTGAAACCATGAGGGTTCTTGCGACAGGCTCCGGTTTGTAAGAGGTTTGTAATAAAGCTTGGCCCAAATTGGCAATGTTTTTACCACGACATATATGTGCCGTGATGTGACACCATGCCACCTTTGATGACTTTCTGGTTAGTTTTGGATTTATGGGGAGTTAAAAACCAAGATTACAAATGTTTGAGGACGAGCCAGGACGCTAGTACGATTGTAATTCATTCCCATTCCTGGCATGGGACCTAAACATGCACCCAAGGACACATGTACAATTTTTCTAGCCATTTTGGTGAACTTGAGCATGTATTTGTAGTTCGGATTTGAATTATGGATATTAAATGCCTAGGAAACTCACTTAGTGTACAAAAAGGCCAAACGAACCCTGAATAAGTTTAAATTTCAGCATGGATATCATGTCGTTCCATATTGCCCGTAGAAGAAATACAAGGCAAAAAGAGGGAGTGATTGCGTTTCTCCACAAGGGGAAAAGATTTCCCTATCGGAACCACGAGGCTTCTTTGAGAGAAGCTCCGGTTTGTAACAGGTTTGTAATAAAGCTTGGCCCAAATTGGCACTGTTTTTACCACGACATATATGTGCCATGACGTGACACCATGCCACCTTTGATGACTTTCTGGTGAGTTTTGGATTTGCGGGGATTTAAAAACCGAGATTCCAAATCTCTGAGGATGAGCCAGGAGGCCGGTACGGTTGTTATTCGTTACCATTCCTGGCATGGGACCTAAACATGCACCCAAGGACACATGTACAATTTTTCTAACCATTTCGGTGAACTTGAGCATGTATTTGTAGTTCAGATTTGAATTATGGATATTAAATGCCTAGGAAACTCAATTAGTGTATAAAAAGGCCAAACGAACCCTGAATAAGTTAAATTTCATCATGGATATCCTGTCGTTCCATGTTGCCCGTAGAAGAAAATACAAGGCGAAAAGAGGTAGTGATTAGTTTCGCCACAAGGGGAACACGTTTCCCTACCGGAACCACAAGGCTTCTTTGAGAGAAGCTCCGATTTGTAAGAGGTTTGTAACAAAGCTTGGCCCAAATTGGACAATATTTTTACCACGACATATATGCGCCATGACGTGACACCATACCAACTTTCATGACTTTCTGGTGAGTTTAGGATTTACTGGGGTTTAAAAACTGAGATTCTAAATGTTTGAGGACAAGCCAGGACGCCGGTACGGTTGTAATTCGTTTCCATTCCTTAAATGAGACCTAAGCATGCACTCAAGGACACATGTATAATTTTTCTAGCCATTTTGGTGAACTGGAGCATGTATTTGAAGTTCAGATTTGAATTATGGACATTAAATGCCTAGGAAACTCAATTAGTGTATAAAAAGGCCAAACGAACCCTGAATAAGTTTAAATTTCAGCACGGATATCCTGTCGTTCAATATTGCCCGTAGAAGAAAATACAAGGCGAAAAGATGCAGTGATTATGTTTCCACAACAAGGGGAACATGTTTCCTTATAGGAACCACAAGGCTTCTTTGAGAGAAGCTCCGGTTTGTAAGAGGTTTGTAATAAAGCTTGGTCCAAATTGGACAATAATTTTACCACGACATATATGTGCCATGATGTGACACCATGCCTACTTTCATGACTTTCTAGTGAGTTTAGGATTTATGGGGATTTACAAACTGAGATTCCAAATGTTTGAGGACAAGCTAGGACGCTGGTACGGTTGTAATTCGTTCACATTCCTTAAATGAGTCCTAAACATGCACCCAAGGATACATGTATAATTTTTCTAGCCATTTTGGTTAACTGGAGCATGTATTTGAAGATTAGGTTTGAATTATGGACATTAAATGCCTGGGAAACTCAATTAGTGTATAAAAAGTCCAAACAAACCCTGAATAAGTATAAATTTCAGCACATGTATCATGGCGTTCAATGTTGCCCGTAGAAGAAAATACAAGGGGAAAAGAGGCAGTGATTATGTTTCCACAACAAGGGGAACACATTTCCCTATAAGAACCACGAGGCTTCTTTGAGAGAAGCTCTTGTTTGTAAGAGGTTTGTAATAAAGCTTGTCCCAAATTGTACAATGTTTATACCACAGCATATATGTGCCATGCCGTGACACCATGCCTACTTTCATGACTTTCTGGTGAGTTTAGGATTTACGGGGATTTAAAAACTAAGATTCCAAATGTTTGAGGACGAGCCAGGATGCCGGTATGGTTGTAATTTGTTCCCATTCCTGGCATGGGGCCTAAAAATGCACCCAAGGACACATGTATAATTTTTCTAGCCATTTTGGTGAACTGGAGCATGTATTTGTAGTTCAGATTTGAATTATGGACATTAAATGCCTAGAAAACTCAATTAGTGTATAAAAAGGCCAAATGAACCCTGAATAATTAAGTTTAAATTTTAGCACAGATATCTTGTCGTTCCATGTTGCCAATAGAAGAAAATACAAGGCAGAAAAAGGCAGTGATTATCATTTCCCCCACAAGGGGGACACATTTCCCTATCGAAACCATGATGCTTCTTTGAGAGAAGCTCCGGTTTGTAAGAGGTTTGTAATAAAGCTTGGCCCATATTGGACAATGTTTTACCATGGCATATATGTGCCATGACGTGACACCATGCCTACTTTCATGACTTTCTGGTGAGTTAAGGATTTACGGGGATTTAAAACCAGAAATTCCAAATGTTTGAGGACGAGCCAGGCCGTCGGTACGGTTGTAATTCATTCCCATTCCTGGCATGGGACCTAAACATGCACCCAAGGACACGTGTATAATTTTTATAGCCATTTTGGTGAACTAGAGCGTATATTTGTTGTTCATATTTGAATTGTGGACATTAATTGCCTAGGAAACTCAATTAGTGTATAAAAAGGCCAAACGAACCCTGAATAATTAAGTTTAAATTTTAGCAAGGAGATCTTGTCATTCCATGTTGCCGGTAGAAGAAAATAAAAGGCGAAAAGACGAAGTGATTATCGTTTCCCCCACAAGGGTAACACGTTTCCCTATCGGAACCACGAGGCTTCTTCGAGAGAAGCTCCGGTTTGTAAGAGGCTTGTAATAAAACTTGCGCCAGAATGGACGAAAACAATTCCTCGACATATATGTGCCATGTCGTGACACCATGCCAAGTTTCACGTTTTTCGGGTGAGCTTTGGATTTACTGGGATTTAAAAACCAAGATTCTTCTCACGAAATGTTTTCAAATAGCACACGGTTCACTCACAAAATTCGTGTGCCTACCAAACCGTGGCCGAGACACCCCCCCTCCCCCTGCTGTGGGCGCGATCTGAGTCTTGTGTTCTGATTGGCCAGAACCCAAACCCCACGGATCATACGTCTGCACCGTTGGATGTTCCCAGATTGAACGGCAACCCTCAGCCCTTTCGACAGCACATGCAGTACATGGGTAAGCACTGTGAGCATGAGTCGTGCTAGCTCATGCTTCCTTCTCTACTACGTTTTCTAAACAGGCTATCGTTTCCCGCCACTCCTCTCACCGGTATCCCGCCTCTTCTCTCATCGGTTTTCCGCTACCAATGTTAGTGTTCATTGAACGCTAGACAGCGACACATTAGCCATGTAAATATCACACACAGTTTTTAAAAGCACAAATGTGCGTGACAGGAGGGAGTAGGTCCCATAGGGTGACCACTGTGAAATGCCTTAAAGGCAAAGAGGCAATTCCTATCAGGAAGGTACCGCTTCCGATCTGCTAGCCTAGTCGAATAGAATGCAGAAGTTAAGCATGCTCGGGGTGGAGTGGTCCAAGGATGGGTAACCCGGTGGGAAGTTACATATCTCAAGATTCATTTAATCGCCATGACACGGTTATTATAGAGATAAAGAGATAAATATCTCTATAGTTACCTTCTCTCTATAATGACCTGACATGATGATTAAATAAACCTTGGGATCCTTGTTTTGCTAATTTTTAGACTATGTTTTTATAGATTATTTTTTGCTGTAAAATCACCACGACTGCGCAAGCGCGAGCAAATGGTGGAGGTATTGGCTTAACTGTGTGTGATGCAAGTGCACTATAAAATCACCACGACTGCGCAAGCTAAAGGCGGGTAAGTTTATTTAGAAATTAGGATGAACCGTTTGCGATAGACCAGCTAGCTAGAAATATAAAAACAAACTACCTGCTTTGAGCGTTGCAAAAATCAGCGGTTCCGCCACTTTTCCTTATTATCATGCATGCATATTCTTATTGGACCGTGCGTGATCTTGGGCACTCCCGCCCCAAATCAATTCCTTTACCCAAAATTTAGTAGCCGTCGTACTTCAACCGTCGCCCACACTCCTCCAGCACCGACCTTATAGTAAAAATGTAGTAGCCGAGGCATTTGAACCGTCGCCCTCCCTCGTCCACCACCATATCCACCCACCATTACTAAAAAATTGTAGTCGCAACGTATCCTCAAACACTACCATCCCCCCACCCGCCCCCTCCCCCCTCGAACCCTAGGTCGCAGTCACCACCGGCACCGCCGGCGCCGCCGCCAACCCATGCCAGTCTGTTTGTTCCTCCTAGCTTAGATAATAAAGTTCAGGTTACCCAGCGATTCCCATACCGCCATCCCACTCCCCTGAGTTTTTAGATGAGGCCTACGGTGTCCCTCCCTGCTAGATCCACTTTAATGCCCCAGATGTAACACTTTCCAATTATGGCAATATATGAAACTTTGACTTCATCAATTCCATTCTGGGCTCTTCTTTCATTTCGAGTTTCTTCGTTTTGTCGTATGCGTGTGTGCATTTCATCCATGTCATGTTATCATGTGCATTGCATTGCATTTGTGTTGTCACTTGCACCCGGTCCCACTCGCCTCTTCCCGTTGTCCGTTTCGAGTTCCGACACTCACACACGTGCCCGTGGCACCCCCGAGAACTTCTTTCGAGTGTGGCCGTTTAACGTTCCCGGAATGAGGTGAGACTTGTCGTGCGTTGTTGTTTTGGTACGTGTAGGCTGCCTGTCAAGTTTCATCGCGTTTGGAGTTCGTTTGGTACTCCAACGGTTAACCTAGTGGGCTAAAAGTACCCCTTCCTTTTGGCCCAAGACCCCCTCCACAACATCCCACTAACCCAGCACAACCACTCACATCCTCTCGGTTGTCAGATCGTGATCGCGTGGCCGAAAACCGCTCCCCATTTGGACCTTCCTAGCTCCCAGAATCTATAAATTAGCCCCCTCCCCCGAAATTTCGGGCAAAAACCCTAGCCTTCTTCCTCTGTCCGCCGCCGGACACGTCCGCCGCCCGCCACGCCCAATCGTGGGCTGCCACATGGCTCCCCACCGTCAGCTCTCCCACCGCGCCGACCGGGCCCGCCGCGGCCCAGCCGCGCGCTCCCACGCCCGACGCCGTGCCTCAAGCTCCTGCCGCCGCCGCGCCTCCGTGGATATCCGCCGTCGGCGCCCTCAGGCTTCGCCGCCGCCCCCGATGTCCTCTGCCCCCGAGCCGTCGGCGCAGCGCCGCCGCCCGGCCGGCGCCCGCACCACCTCCGTCGTCGCGCCCCACCGCCACCACGGGCCGCCCCGGCCATCTCCTCCGTCGTCTGCCGCAACCCTCGCCGGGCCGGGAGGATCTGAGCCCCGTCACCCGACCCGCTCCGCTCCGCCCTCATCCGCCGCTTCGGACAAGTCCACGTCATCCGGACGTGTCCGCCCGAAC